>CM051841.1:12792500-14005057 GCA_028451465.1 Erethizon dorsatum | reverse complement strand
TTGTCGCTGAGGATGGCTGTGGTTCTTTTCAGAGGAGCTCCGGTCCTTACTCTGAGCGTTGCTTCCTGGCTCTGGTGCAGATCCCTCAGCCTGCTGGCACAAATTCTTCACCCTGCTGGTGCAGACTTTCTAGCTTCCACCACTGACCTTCAGGCCTTCCCAGCACAGATCTGTGAAACAGACTTGCATGAGACATTGTTGTGGGCTCTGTGCCCCCAGTTGGACTCGTGGGGGCATTGTCATGGGCTCTAGGTCTTCAGCTGGACTCGTGCAGGACACTGCTGTGGGATCCAGGCCCTCAGCTGGATTCTTTGGCTCTTTAGTGTGCGGACAGATTTCCTGCACTCTTTTCGTATTTGACTCCTTGGGTGACTACTATAAAATAATCCTATAAATTATGTGTCTTGTATTAGATTGTTTTCCTTGCAAACCCTTACTAGAACAGTACTGAAGATAGCACTTGAAAGCAATCAGAACAGGTAACTTGGGGATCAGAGTTCTCCATTAGATAAATGACTTAACTAATATTTTTCTAGAAGGTAAAATTTTCCATTCAGATGAGTAGCTCTTCCTGAATCAGGGTGAAAATCATGCTACTTTATAAGATGCTAGGAGACTTGTGTTCTATATGGGGCAGTAGGAAAGCATCCAGGATCTATAAGAATCTGATTTTGCCTGGGCACCTTGGGCATTAGTTCTCACAAAAGCTTTAGGAGATTGGTTTTTTGTCATTTGCTCATTTGAAGTGATGAGAAGATAGAGATTTAAGGGTGTTATATAACTGCTCCACCTAGGTGCCTAGAGCCATACAGTGGTAGCTTGGAAAGTCAGAAACCAAGCTTTTTGGACTGACACCAATGCCCATCCCAGTCAATGGAATGGGAGGGACCACCCACCACTGCCTCCTCATTCAAATAACCCCTTTGGGGTCGAGATTTTAGAACCAGATTCTAGGTACAGACCTAGATTCTCCAGAGAAAGTTAAAGAGGAGGGCTTTGACCAGTTGGAGAGAGAACCAAATTCATTAAATATAGATAGATGGATAGATAGATAACAAAGCTTCAAAATATTTTCATATTGTAAATTAAAAACTGAAACTTGTGAAGGTATATAAATTAGCCTGGTTTCTTTTGATCTGTTAACATGGCTGAGCTTGGCCTGGGACAGATTGCCTCTACACTGGGGTGACAGGTAGCAGCAATCTTTTTGACATTTTTTATTTATTTATTTATTTATTTATTTATTTATTTATTTATTTATTGTGGGTACTGGGGGTCGACCTCAGGACCTCACACGCCAGTAGGCGCCTGTGCCACTGAGCGATATCACCGGCCCTTTTTTCGTATGTGGGATCCGGGAGTCAAACTTGGGCCCTCGCACTTGCCGGGCAGGTGCTTACGCCACTGAGCCATCTCACCAGCCCTGACATTTCTTGTTAACATCTCTATCTCTGTCTCCAACTCTCCCTTTCTATCAGACCCCTATAGTAACTCCCAAGGCAGCATACTGGATTCTTTCTCTTCTAGGTTTTCTTCCCACCGCACTACGTACTTGTACATTCCTTTAATTTTGAATTGAACATGCTGGAACCCTTCATTGAAAACTCTCATTCTATAAGGCACCCCCCAAAAAATCGTGACAAAGAGCACAAGACCTTGTGTGGATTTCCAGCCTCTCCACTCCCAATGTTGACTATGCACAAAAACCAAAACACGGCCATGGCAACAGATGAGACATTGGTGGAATCCTCCAGGACACAGCAATGTATCTATAATACTTGTCAGAATGCAAGGGTGACACAAGCGATCAAAAGAGAGGGAAAGTGAGAGGTGAAAAGGAGAAATGCTCAGCTTGTAGGTACGGAACTATTTCCATGAGATCAACTACATTCCACGGTGGCTGCAGGCTGGAGGGGGAGCCTGTGGAGGCACGTTGCATAGCTCGAGAGAGCCTTTGAAGGCCCGTACTCAGCCTCATTTTCTGGAGATTTATGACACCATTTCAGCTTCTGTCTTGCCAAGACTACATCAAAAACATACATCTATACTTTTCTTAAATCAAATGTAAGACATCACCATATTAAGGGCTGGGCACAACTTGAGCAAATTTCACTCCTTTTTAAAGAGAAAAAAAGACTGTTTTGGTACTTATAAGGAAAGTGAGCAGAATTAATTCATGTATTTTGATAGTTGAATTCTAGAGCCTGAAACTGCACTATCATTTTTTATTCTGTGTGATTTCTTTCCTTTTCTTTTTTTCTTCTCTTCTTATACCGTCTTTGCTCCCTCTTTCTCTTCTTCATTCCTTCATTCAACAAATATTCCCTGATACTTCACAAGACCTTGCTCCAGGTGACACTGGTGACAAGAGAGACACAGCCCTGCATTGTAGAACTCACCTAGAGTGAGAGGAAAGATTGTGTGAAGGATCGCTTGGAATTTCCTATATACTTATGTGCGTCATAATGATCCTATAGTCAAGAATACAGAGAACAATTAAGAATATCTCTCAAAATGAGGGCATAGTAATGGCAAACCAACTAGCTGATTTACAGACACTAAGAAAAAAACAGGGCACTGTATATGGTTGGAGAAGTTGTAATACTGCAGGTGGGTGGGTCTTCAAACTTTGGAAGGTGTTGTGGACCATGAGAGGCGATGTCCTGTTCAGAGATGGATCATGTCACCTGTGTGGCTTAGGGCTGGAGGGTACAGGGAAAGTCAGAAAAAAGTGGAAGAAAGGTCAGAGTGGCTAGAAAGCACAGTGAGGCACACACATGAATGAAACAGTAAAAACACATAGTGACCAAATTATATATTGTCCATTAACTTGCATGTCATTGTAAAGATTTTGGTCTTCACTCCCAGTGAAAACTTAGATGTGTTTTAAACATCTGTGTGTGTCAAAGAGAGGAAAGAAAGAAAGAGAGAGAGGGAGAGAGGAGAGAGGGAAGAGAGAGAAGAGAGAGAGAAAGAAGGAAGGAAGGAACCAAGAAAGAAAAGGGAAAGGCAATACTCAGACATTCCAAATGTATTTTAGCAGTAGTGAGACTACTGTAAGGCAGAAAATGAGGCAAAAGAAGGAAGTCCTATGAAATAAGGTCATAGTCCTAAAAGGAGTGGAAATTGCCAGCTTTTCCTGATGCGAAGAAGGTAATATAATAGGATCCATCATTGTGTGTATTTCATGGGAGGTTAAAAAGATGGTTCCTAGGTTTCTGGTTTATTTAGCTGCATGGAAGATGGTGGCATTCCTCAAGAGAGTTAACACTAAAGTTAAAGTCAACTTGAGGGAAGGGAGGGTAATGGACTTCATTCTGAAACTCTGAATTTGAGGTGCCTTATAGAAACCCAAATGGAGATATTGGAGAGGCAGAGGAATAGATGGGCTTGAGGCTCAGAGGCAAGGTCTGTACTAGAGATATTAATCGATGTCATCTGTAGTAAAGCAATAAATGAAGCCACTGGGCTAGATGAAATCTTTTTGTTTGAATGTACAGTATGAGAAGAGGGCCTAGAAATAAACATTAAACAATAATATTTCTTGGACAGTAAATGAGATTAAATCTGAAGTACTTGTAGGAAGAGAAGAAAGCAAAAATGTAACGGGTGAACGGAAACACCCATATGTTATAGAAATAAGAAGAGCATGTTAAGAATCAAGGAAGGGTCAGTAAGTGTCAATGCTTCTACAAAGTAAACTGAGAATTGAAAAATATTTGATTTAGGGCCAGTGGTGATCAACATCTTAATTTTTCATAGAAGGAATGGGCTAATGGCCACAGATAGAAATGAGTCAAGGGCAAAAGACATTACATTGAACAGAAAAGGCTAAAGACACATGAAAAAGAAAATATACTGATATAAAGGGATAGAATGTAAAATAATTTTTTGCTGTCCCATCAGTAGCAAAATGGGCAGATCTCTCTTGACATTTGTGTGACATAGAATAAAGTAATGGGAATCTTAGAAAGATTCCATATTTTGTGGAAGTTAAGGAAGTTAGGATAAGATTGTCTCCGTTACATCTTAAAACATCTGACTATTTTTAGAGAGTCAAGACATTAAACAAATTGTTTTCAGGATTAGGTCAAGTAGACCAGGGAGATATAGCAAGGAGATTTGTTTTAGTTATATACTGCCATAGCAATGCCGTGTAACAAAGAAACCCAAGGAAAGTAACTTAAAGCAATAAACTTTTATTAGTTTTTTTTACTAGCTTAATATTTTTTCTGAAGTTGTCTGAGCTTTATCACACATTTTGAAGCTGCCTGACTGTCAGTGATCTAAGCTGGCAGCTGCAGGGACACTAGGATAAATCACTTCTGTCTGTGTATCCCTTAATTCCCGATCGTCAGTCCAGGAAGTTCTCATGGCCAAGCCCGAGTTGCAATGGAAGTGGAAATGTGCAAGTACATTCTCAAGCCTTTGCATCACTCCATTTGCCAGCATCCCACTGGCCAAACCATGCCATGTTCCACATTTAGGATCAAAGACCACGGAAATAGATTCTTCTTTTTAATTGGAAAAAAATCTCTAAAATCATATTGGCAATAGGATATGGATACAGAGAAGGACAAAGAATTGAGACCCTTAATGGAGTCAATCTGCAAGACCCCAATAGTATTGCGAATCTATTTATAATGATTACCATCATCTGATAGTATTACCCAACAGTGTCTTGTGTGAATTTCTCTGGCAACATTTGATTGTAGAGCACACATACAAACAAACTGTATGTAGGAAAAGCTAGGGAGTTAGTGAAGAGAAAATGAAGACAGACAGAGGCAAAGCCACTTAAGATATAAGGCAGTTCTTGACATAAATATTTATTATCTTAAAATATTACTTGGCAAAGGGCACCTGGGTGGGATGGAAAGAGAAAATATTGTGAAAGCAAAAGACAGTTGTAACAAAAATAGTTTAAGCCCTCATTTTGACAAGGAGGCTGAAGTTAGGAAGAGGATGCTTACATTTTCGAGGCAGAGTAGTTTTGAGTTAACTAAGTCCAAGGATTGACAATGTGAAGGGGGAACTGTGGTGAAGTATAGGAAAAAGAGAAAGGGAAAAATTAAAACATAGGGTAGGAGTGTTGGGTTATTCTTGTACGAGGTGAAAATATGAAAACTATAACCTAGTGTCTAGTGTGGCATTCATGAGAGGGGATGGCCATACGGTTATTAGATAAGAGTGTAAGAAAAGGAAAATTCTATAATTAAATGGCATGAGAAGAAAGAATTTCATGTTGGAGTTTGATTAATATTGCTATTATTGTTAATGGGGAGAAAGGATAAAGGACTTGAAGAAGCAATTGGAGGGAAAGATGCCATCCAACTTGCCTCTGAACTCTGAAACATACGGATGGGGACAGAAATCAATAACCACCCGCTGGGGGAGCAGCAACCTGGGTTGTAGGAAATACAAGATGGAGAGACCTGCAAGCTTTCCTCGTAAAGAATACGCTTTATTTTGGAATTAGCAGTGATGCCACTTTGGATTAATTTGCCTGGCAGTAATAGCCCAAATTAATTCTAGTCAAACTGGGGATCTGTGTTCCAGGATAGAAGGAATAGTGATAAGCTAGGAAAGAGAATAAGTTAAGAAAAAAAGGTAAGAGGAAGCAACACAGCAGCATTTATCATTCCTCCTCAGCATCTCTGTGGTTCATTGCCAAGACCCCAGCTTCTCCTGAAAGTAACCCTTTTTCGCTCTCGAGAAGGACAGAGCCATTTTCATAATTGATGGTCTTAAAGACTGTAATGGTTTGTGTGGTGGATTAACTTAACTAACAGTCAGCTTGGAACACCCAGCTGAACTGAATCAACGTGGTTCTGGATGTGGAGGGCCTACCTGAAGATCGTTGCTGACAGCATAAAAGGAGAATTGGAGGGGAAGATGGTGCGCGGTTGATTCTCCTGGAGAAGCTTGTCACGCTGGTTTTCCTGATAAGAACTCAGCTGTTCTCATCATCAAAGGAGCTCAGGTCCTCACTGTCGCTGAGGAGTTCTTTTCTGGAGAGCTCTGGTCCTTACCTTGAGCATCGCTTCCCGGCTCCAGTGCAGACCCCTCAGCCTGCTGGCACAGATCATTCATCCTGCTGGCGTAGACTTTCCAGCTTCCACCACTGACCTTTGGGCCTTCCCAGTGCAAATCCTTGACACAGACTTGCATGAGACATTGTCCTGGGCTCCAGGCCTCCAGCTGGACATGTGGAGGACATTGCCATGGGCTCTAGGTCTTCAGTTGGACTCATGCAGGACATTGCCATGGGATCCAGGCCCTCAGCTGGCTTCTTTGGGTCTCTAGTGTGTGGACAGGTCTCCCGCACTCTTCTGCATTTGACTTTTTGGGTGAATATTATAAAATAATCCTATAAATTATATGTCCTGTGTTAAATCTATTCCCTTGAAAACCCTGACTATAACAGTTTGTGTCTAGATGTCCCCCCAAAGCCTTATGCAGTCATGGAGTATTTTGGGAGGTGGCTGAATCTAGAGGGTGTGATTGATTCACAGTGCAGTGCTTGCTGCTTTTGCTGTTTTCTGCCACCAGTAACTGTTGTCCCTCTGCTGTGCTTCTCCCTGCCTTGGAGCCAAATGATTAAACACTAAAACCTCTATAACCTGTGATCTCAATAAACCTTTCCTCCCTTAATTTTGGGTGTTGGGTATTTTGTCTCAGCAATGAGAAAAAGTTACTAAGACAAAGACCTTGATGGGAAACAGCTAAACACTGAGGAGAAGGTGAGAAATAACACATGGAAATTATACAGGGATAGCACTGTTACCTACATTATTTTATTTATAAGAAAGAGAAAAACAAAAATACAAGAACAAAACCTACGCAATGAACTATGGCATATACACAATATTCTGAAGATAAACCGAATGCCAACGTTATCACCCAATAGACTAATTTGTCTAAAAAGAACACCAAAGGAACCAAAAGTGATAAAGATTACATAAATCATATTGCACTCGACTTGAGGTCATGCCCCAGTCCTGTCCCCCTTCTTGTAAGGGCATGGATTGTGGTACATCATAAGCGCTCAATTAATGCATGTGAAGAAAAATGAATAAAGTGTTGATCTCTTGGGAAAATATACTTAAACCTTTCCAAATCTCAGTTTCCACATTTCTATTTTCCTGATTAGTAATTTCTACCTAAGCTGGTGTGGGTATTACGTGAGATAGGATCTATGGAGTTGGTGCACAGTAGCTGTGCAGAACACTCATTGAAACCTAAGTTTCCTTACGTGCAGCTGGGGAGTGAATCTAGCCTGTTTAGTCAAGATTCAGTCTTTCGCACTCTTCGCCTCACGCTCGCATGTTAAGCCAAGCTTTTATATATAAACAAACACCTGTGGTTTTTCTTATAGCTTTGGCCTATCGTATCAACACACATACGCTCTCTGAGGTAAACTCTTGCTTTCACCTTTTCATGCTGTTGTCCCAAAAGACCTTGACGTCATCCGGAGACACAGTAGCGCTGCACACCGTCAGAGGTTCAATTCATTCCGCCATCCGGAAACTCTGCCGACAAGGCAGCCAGTGTTAGAAATTAGGCTTATGACATGTAGGCCACGGTGGAGTGCAAACATTGGTCAGAGCTTCCTCTCCCAGCCACAGAGGAAAGCCACATTGATTGGCATTCAGGAAAGGGACCTCCTGTTTCGCAGGATCCCTTCATGCTGTTCAGTAATGGTGTTTAGGGTGGATTTTCCCATTTGAACTGCAAAGCTTAAACACAAATATTAACTACCTGAAGCTGCAAATAGCAGCATGGTACATTAAAAAAATAAGGAATATTTTAACCAGACTTTGCCTAACCAAGAAAAATATTATGCAGAAACGAGGCTGATTTTAGAAAAATGCCCAAGGAAACATTAAAAAAAAGTTGTTTCCTTTCAAAGTTTGTTTTTGCTAAACATTCATAGTTTTGCTTTTTCCAATCCAATTTTTATTAAAAGAAAGGTCTCCCACTTGTGTACCTAGCATTCCTTTCAAAATAATCAGTAATACACAAAACCTTTGGAAATGGTGGAGGAATTCTTAAGTGTGACACAAAGAAAGGGCAAAAATCACCACAAAGACAGAAGGTATTTCCTTGGATGTTTGCCACCTCTATTTATAGGCAGGTTTTTATGTGCTCATCATTTTGACTACTGCACTTTAATTTTGTTCATTTGGCAAATCCAACATTTATTTTCTTTTAGGTTGACATGTAACACTTTTACATATTTACAAGGTATATTGTATTTTAATATGCAAATACAATATGTAATGATCAAATTAGGCTACTTAGCGTGTCTGGCACCTTACACATTTACATTTCTTTGTGTTGGGGACTTTGAAAATCCAATCTTTTAGTTATTTTAAAATATATAACACTGGTAAGTGCTACACAGTAGGACACCAGAACTTACTCCTCTTTCTAATTGCAATTTTGTTCTCATCGTCCAGTCTTTCCTCAGCTTTTTCCCTCTCTCCGAATCTCCCCAGCCTCTTTTAACTACTATTTTGCTCTGTACTTTTATGAGATCAATTTTTTTCTTTACATTCCTCATACGAATGAGCGTATGTGGCATCTGCCGTTCTGTTTCAGGCTTATTTCACGTACATAATGTTCTCCAGGTTTATCATGCTGCTGCAAATGATAGTATTTCGTCTCTTTTCATGACTGAATATTTTCTATTGTGTGCAAGAACCACACTTTATTTATCTGTTACCTGTTGATGAACACTTAGGATGTTTCCATTTTTTGGCTGTTGCGAATAGCGGCACAATAAACATGGAAGAACATATGTTTCTCTTTGACATGAATTTCTTTTGCTTTGGATACACCTTACATTGTGATTGCTGCATTGTACGATAGTACGGTTACTAAGGTTTTGAGGAACTTCTCTATTACTGGAAATCTTTAACTGGTAACTGCAAGTTTTTCTTCCACAGAATTATTGAAGGTGCCCTATCTCCTGTGTTCAAAGAAAGACTTAGAGGCCTTCGAGGTGAAACCCGGAGAAGGACCCTATAGCCGCTCTCATACCTGTTACGCCAGTTTCTTGGCACTTTGTCTTTGGCGAAGACAAAAACTGGATGGTCAGAACAATGCTCATCAAGAATTCTTACTCACGATCAGTAAAGTAGGAATTTTATGCTGAACTTAGTGAACAAAATATGTTTTTACTTTCTTTTTTAAAGTTCTGTTTCTCAATACTTCGCTTTTATCTCATTATTCCATCATAAGAACCTGGAGAGTCTGGTATTAATATTATTCCATTTTCCAAATGATGAAACTGAGGTGCAGAGAGTTTTAAAAATTCCTTGTGTACTTGAGCCAGGATTCAAACGTCAGCTATCCTAATCCTAGCTGAAGTCTTTTACTTCCCTCTTGTATCACCCAATTCCAATTCAGGTTAAAATTTGCTAGAATGGTTTTTCTGGTTTTCTTTTTTTCTTTTTTTTTTTAGAAGTTTTTTTTATTGCTATTATTTTATGGAAAAAAGGTAAAACAAAATTTCATAACAAAATAATAGGAGAATAACAGTAGTTAATATATTACATGTTGTTATCTTTAAAGTAGTTGCTCAGGGTACAAGATATTGGCCCAAAAATTTTTCCAATCGATATTAGCACAAACCTTCCTTTTTAATGAACTAAGAGATACTAATAGTATAACTGACTTGAATTTTTTCCCTTTTCCCTACTGTCCTCTCCCCTTTCACCTGTCCTAGTTCCTTTTTCCTTTTGAACAGTTTCTTCCCATTTCACAATATCTATTGTACATTTTAGACTTTATTTACTCTTTCAGTTTCTTACAACAGGGAGACAATACAATGTTTTTTATACAATGGAGTACTACTCAGCCATAAAGAAGGATAAACTTGAGACTATTATAGGTAAATGAATGCAACTTGAAACCATACACTTAAGTGAAATAAATCTGATTTTCTGTTAATCCTCTGTAATTCAATTTTTTAAAATACTTTTGTCTTGTTTGATTTGTGGATTATAAAATTTATTGTAAAAATAAATAATGAACCATGAGTCAGGGTACCTGGATTCTAGTTACTGACTCTGAAGAACATTAGATAGTGCATAAAATCTATTACTGTCTTTTGAAAGAGGAATGATGACAGCATCCCTAGCTACTTTGTAGTGTTTTGTCCTCCAAAACCACTGTGGTATGAGATTTAAAATGTTTTACTGATGCCTTTCTCCTTAAGTTAGAGAAATACACCAAACTAAAATTCTAACCACTCAATTCTACCACTTTAGTATTAAATTTCCAAAATTTTTGGCTGTGGAGGTGTTAAACTGATTGGGGAAATGTAGCTTTAAAATTATGGATGCCTTTTTTATCCATCATTTTGCTTTGCATCAAAAATTAGTGAAGAATGAGTTGTGACAGGAGTTAGAAACAACAGTGACTGACCACCTAGGTCCTTGTAATGCCAGAAATGTCTGGACGACTACGATGATAAACAGATGGCAGTGTTTATTCTGCCTGTCAACAGATACTTCATGTCACTCTTTAGGAAATGCTGCATATATTTCTAGGGAATCAGAGCCTGGCACAGACCAAAGTTAAAAGGGTCATCACAATATTTGTGAACCCTTGGCATAAATTAATTTTGCAGACTATTTTAAGGCAATTTATTCTGTTTATTCCCAAACATTTATTTGAAAATCCATTTCTTGTTGCCAACAGAAGAATATTTACCTATATCCTTAAGCTTTTTTATTTTATTTTGTTTGTGGGTACCAGGGGTCAAACTCAGGACCTCGCACGCCAGCAGGCACCCATGCCCATGAGATTTTGCCGGCCCTTTTCTCGTATGTGGGTACCGGGATTCAAACTCAGGACATCGTGCTTGCCAGGCAGGTGCTTATGCCGCTGAGCTATCTCACCAGCCCCAAGTTTTTTTTTTTAGTTACTTTGTATTACATTCTTCCCACCTCAAACTAGAAATCAAATTCCTCAACTTTTACATTATTCAAAATGATCTAGCCTCCCATCCTTCTCTCCCCAGGTTGGTGTTGCTCCATAAACTTTAAAAATCCTCTGTGAAGAAGAAAAGACAGCTATCTAAATAGTCTACCTTTATTCTGTGACAGGGACTGTCCCTCCTTTTTTGTCCGTTTACAACGAGCATCTGAAAGAATGTGGACTCTACATCTGGAAAGCCAGAATGATTTTACTTGAGAAATTAGGGCCCCACCAGTTGAATCATTAGACACTGTGCTCGTGGTTTGTAAATCCTTCCCTCTGCGACGTTCTGACCCCTCTCGTAGTCACTAACACAGATCTGCTCTTTCGTCATTTGATACCTGACGGAGACCATGGGGCAGCAGAAATCCCCACAGTATCTTCAATGACTTATTTACGAAGTCATTCTATAAATATTTAGTAAGCACTTTCTGTGTGCAGGAACTGTTTTATGCACTAAGGATATTGCAGACGAAAGCCAAATATTTATTACTGCCCACGCAGTGCTTACATTTGAGGGATATTGGCTGGAGAAATAGAAAATCAAGCATTTATCTTAATGTTTGTCTAAATGAACACAAATTAATCAGTATACAAATTAATTAAATTGTGAACTAAAAATAGAGGAAAGGAAATGGGATAAAGGTGTTTGGGTTGAAAGGAGAGTACCTTAGAGAAGTTATGCTTCTGAGAGATGGCGGCGAGGAGATACTGTGAATATGAGAAGTAACCCAGCCCACGTGGAGCACATTTTAGTCAGAGAGAGCATTGTATACAAATGGCAGAAAATGATGATTACTTATAAATGTTAGGAAATAGCAAGGAGATGAAATGAGAAGAGTAGAGAGGATACAAGACTAGATCTGAGAGGTAGAAGAGGACCACATCATATGTGTCTTTGTAGATCACAGACAGGGACATAGGCTCTGTCCTAAGTACAGTAGCATATTATAACGGTGGCGCTCAAACTCTTGCGTGCATCAATATCACCCAGACAATTTGCTAAAGCGTGCATTCCTGAGCCCACCCTTACAATATGTAATTCAGTATTTTCATGGTGGGCCAATAATTTGCATTTCAGATAGGTGATGCTGACACTCCAGGTCTAGAGACAACATTTTGAAAATCATTGATAAAGTAGATACCTCCTTTGGGTGTCTGCCTGGGATAGATTTCATCATCATGTTTCAACTGAATCTTGACTTTCTTGTGCAAAATCTCCTATTTGTGCTCTTAATCCTACAGTGTTTGCTATTATCTGGGTCACGACGAGCTGTTCAATGTTGGATGTAGAATTGTAGGCAGTGGTTGAAGTCTAATCTGGGGACACCTGTGAGACTATTGGGAGGCAAAAGTTCTCAAGCCACTGGCCAAGAAGCTGGGAAGCAATATGGTGGAAAAATCTTCCCAAGAGTTGGGTTGGTACAGATGAACACCGAGCTCAAAGATGGCAAGAGAATGGGTTCTGGTACCTTCTATTGAGCAACTGGGTATAGCCATGCCTAAATCAACTCTGTGTCTATGTCTTTCAGCTGCACCACTCATCTTCATCATATGCATTAAGAAATTGCTCTTCAGTTTCTGAAACACACAAACCAAAAGATGGGTATAAATGCACCGCTGTTGAAGATAAAGTCATTTCCTTTAAAAATTTAGATGCATCTTGGTTCATTACAGAGAACTGGATAAAATAATTTAGATGGCTCGGTACTACCCTAGTCATTTATGAAATAAAGATTGTACTAGGTGAGATTGAGATATTTTAAAATTCAAAGTCTCAAGAAAAAAGGAGGCTGAAGAAGTTGGTCACAGGAGCATAAGGGATATGCAAGTGCGCTAAGCAATACTTGGCAGTGCTGTGCCTTTGCCAGTAGCACTGGAACCTGAATATTATCCTTAAGATAACTCTAAATAAAATTTGCAACTGTGCCTCTTTTGCTTCTATGTAGACCTCACACTCTTCCCAGGTTGATGTGATGCATATTTTCCATTTACAATTATGTGGGGCCACAGCTCATCAGTTAGTTTTGTCAAAATGTGGTCTATTGTATTCCAAATACCATCTACCCAAGTTAAACTATTGTCATTGTATTTCATTACTTTCTAGGAACTTATATTTTCTCTGATTATTGCATCATTTTTCACACATTTGCATGAAACTTTGGCACTTTCTGTTTTATCAATAAAGTTCAGTCACTTAACTGCTACTTCTAGATTGGAAAAATGAATGAAGGAATTAGCTGAAATTTTCTCTTTCCTTAAATCTGTCCAAATTTAACTGTTTCTCCTCTAAGTTTCTATTTGTACCTTTAGACAGTTCTAAGTCAACTTGCATTTTAGCTACAAAGTCTCTCACTATTTTTACCCAGAGAGAGTCCATTCACATCTGAGCCCCTAAACTAACCTAATAATGCAAAAATTGTCATATCGCCCCTTGTTTTGAGCATTTTATGTTCATATTCTTCTCCCTTATTAGACATTTCTGTGCCAATAACTATATAGTAGTACCTGAGTTCACCAATTTAATTCTTTCCATGATTCTGGTCACAAACTGAATGGAATACCCCTATAAAATCAACATTAACCATTGCATTTGGTTTGGTTCTCCTCCAATTTGGTTCGTGATCAGAATTTCAGAAAGAATTAAATTCATGAACTGAGGTACCACTGTAATTCTTCATTTTTATACACACTTTATCAAGTTGCCTTGCATAAACATAAAGGTATTTGTTGACCAAATGTTTAGATGGATGCATATTTAAGGGCCAACTTTCTCTATGAACATTTAAAACTCATACATTCTTCAAATATGGATAGTTTGCATAATATACATTTTCTTGACGACTGTGTGTGTTATCTGCCATAAGCTGAAATCTTTATTTCCAGTCATATTATATTGAAAAGTCATAGAAACCATAAATAATCATAGAAATAACACATGCAGATGTTTACAGAAACCATACATTAAAGAGGAAAATGAGTGAAGTTTTAAGCATTTTTTTCAGTAAGATGAGTGAAAAACTTATAGGGATGTTCTGTAATTTTGTATTTAGATGTCAGGTTTACGACTCCAAAATGCTTCCATTGACCCAATGGCTATTAGTGGATCAGAGTTCTGCAGTGGTGAAGGGTTTGTGCCAACCTGTCTGCCTCCTTCCCTGTCCGACCTTATTTCTATTTCAGCACAGCCTTCTGAGGCATGGTGGACACCGGTAGACCTGAAACATTCTGGAAATGAAGCTGATTTTGCTGGAGCAGTGGTAAGTCTGTTTTTAGACATGTTATTTGTGAGCTAACAGCAAGGTACTGAGCATCATATATACATGTATGGGCTTGCATGTAATTAGAAACATAACAGTGCAGACAAGAGAGGTCAGAGTTGGGCCTACATATTTAAAAGTCTTATGCATACGGTCATAAAATAAGTATGGATGAAAATCTAAAATTTAAATTTAAAAATTCTAGTTTTTAAATTAAAATTTCAAATCCAGGCTTTTGGTGGCCTCTGGGGAGAGGCTTTAGTGAGTAATAATTGTGGGGAAGATCATTGAAGGATTACCTATCTTGCAAGTTACTGGTAATCTTCTTATCCCTATAATTTCCGGTATGTTTTATAATTATTATTGTCATAAGTCATTTTGTATTTGTTGTATATGAATGATACATAATTCATAACAAAATATTTTAAGAAGAGTAAATATGAACTGCCTTTCTAAACAAAACTATGTAGTGTCAAAAAAAGAAATTTTAATACTTCAAATGTCTTTTTGGATCTCATAAAATGCAGTTACTTGAGGCACTTATGTGGGAGAAGTCAAATTAATACAATGTCTTACCTCAGTTTCTAGAGATTTTAAGAAAACTCTTTTAGGTGTGAATGAACTGATGATATTTTTCTAAACCTTGTTTATTCTTGTGTGAATAAACATGACTGTGTAAGCTTCCTTCCGCCACATAGCGGTGCCTGCTAGTGTCTACAAAGATGATTTGCAAACATCTATGATATGAAGAACAGAATTTGTCCCCAGATTGGAGACCATATCAGCAGATGCATGACATAGGTGTCAGTTATTTATTGATACAAGAATGTTGCAAAACAAATAATTCCCAAGTATATTGGCTTAAAAAATAAGCATTTTTATGTCATGAGTTAGCAGGTTGGTTGGATGATGCTTGTGGTTTTCAGTGGGTCTGTTTCTGTACTGCCTTCTGCTATGGATGAGTGAGGAGGCTCTGCTGATCCAAGCTAGGGTCTGTTCTATGATTGGGCTACCCGACTGTAGCTTGTTCAGAAGGACCTCCACTAGAAAACTGGTACCATTTTGCTTTGCCTTGCATGTCTTATTTCTGAGTATCTTCTCATGGCAAAGTTAGATAAGTAAGTTAGAAAAAAGATGCACTCAATGACTTTTCTGGAGTTCTTGTATGTTCTTCTGTCTCTGTTGATGCCATGGTTGCTAACAATTGGCCAAAATAAGAACCAGGGACTAGAGCAGAACGTGGCTAGAGAGTGAGGCACTGCCCACGATAAGCTAAAGAGCATCACTTCTGGAGAGGGTAAGGAATGGGCTGTGACTGTGTCCATCTACCACCGTGTGGTCTTGTTCCTCTCCGCAAGCCCTTGCCCGTCTATTTCCCATGATTCCTCTGTACCCTGATTCTACATCCTACCCTTCCTTGGATGCTCAGGTCAGGTGTCCTTGATTCTATATGAGATTATTCCAGCCTTCTATCTGATCCAAGACCACAAGACACCACTGATAGCTTCCATCCTCTTCCCCTTTCTATCTACATTGTTGAAAGCTTTCTCGTCACTCTCAAGTCAGTACCAAGATCGTAAGGAAGGGAATATGCTATGTAACCATTGAGTCTGATAGAAGAGCAGAAATTAGACCCACACTAACAGCTTTGGTTCTTTGTTCATTGATTCATTAATGTAAATCTATTCAGTTTTAAATACACATGATCATTTCTAGAGTTCTGATATATTAACATTTATTGCTGCTGCTAGCTGGTTATAACTTGCCAGTTCTTCCTTCCTTCTTTTCCCCCTTCTTTCTTTCTTCTCTTCCTCCCTTCCTCTTTACTCTTTTCCCTTCTTTTCTTTTTGTGCTGGGGATTGAACCCAGGGCTTTGTTCATGCTAAGCACATGCCTTACCACCGAGACACAACTCCAGCCTTTCCTTTCATCCTTTTCTTTAGATATAAAGATTTTGACTAGTTTATAATAAAGGGCCTAAAATCTTTTTTCTCACAGTTACTTAGGTTTCTGTCTTCATCGCCACAGCTAGTATGTCTTGGGGCATTATTTGGACACACTTCTAAAAAGAAGTATAGGGCCGGTGAGATGGCTCAGCGGCGTAAGCGCCTGCCTGGCAAGCGCGAGGTCCTGAGTTCGACTTCCGGATCCCACGTGGGAAAAAAGGGCCGGTGATATCGCTCAGCGGCACGGGCGCCTGCTGGCGCGCGAGGTCCTGAGGTCGACCCCCGGTACCCACAAAAATAAATAAATAAATAAATAAAAAATAAAAATAAAAACACGTTAAAGTATAAAAACACATCTTCCAAAACATCAAAGACAATGGCGTTCTTTATTTTTATAAGTACCACCATAGAGCTACAAGACTGTTTAAATTAGACAGTGAACCGTATCACTGATCAAGTTATGGGCAATTCTGGTTTAACCCCTGAGTGTCATTCATCTCATTTATATACCCGTAAAATTCTGTTTTAATCCAATTTGTACTTTCTCAATAATTTATGTAGAGGTCAAAGGTGAGTCAGGCTGGCAGATAATTTGAGGACCTGTACAGAGTTTCCAGGTAAAAGGATAGAGCTACAAAGTAGAAAGGAAATTCTGCAAGTCGTGTCAGGTGGACTGCCCAAGAAGAGTAAGGCTCCCTCGGTGTCAAGGGCAACACTTTGATTTGCCTAGGAAGGGTTTTAAGTGAGCCTAGGGCCTAGATTTTCCACCATGGAGATGGCCTTGCTCTCAGCACCAGCAATGAGGATTTGAAGAACACTAAACACGAACTCCACATCAGATTTATCACAAGTGAAAGGAGGAGGGTGATTCTAAAACACACTATTTAAGCCTTAGATCTATCGGGCAAGAAATACAACGAGACACTGCTTTTCATCTTTGGACAGATGAAGAAATTCAACAGCATAATAAGAAAAAGAGCCTGAACATCTGGTCCAGGTTCATGCAATCGGCAAGTACAAGAGAACCCAGACTAGAATCATTTTCCTTTGCTTCCTCAACAGAAGGAAGACTCCAGAGATTAACTGAAAACTAACTGTGAAAATTCCATAGATTAATGAAAACAGGCTTCTTGTCATTAACGCAAGGCGGATAGAGTATCACCATAGAGAATGTAGCTGGTTTTTAAAGCTACTGCCACCCACTTCAATGAGGTATCTCACTGCAATCTGTTACTATTTCATGAGCAAGGTAAGAAAAACAAACAGAAGATGATGAGGAGGGTAAAAGATGGAGGTCATTTTGAAATAAACTCTTTTTAATACTTTCCTCATCTCCTAGTTTTTGCTCTTCCACTTAAAGCCTAATGGGGCTTTTAACTTTGTTTCTCATGACAGGCTAACTCTTTATTTGATTTCTCCTTAATCTTGAATGAACCACTGCATGTACTTTTCTTCCCTCTCTTTCCACTTCCTAACACACCATGGATATTCTCTAGCATAAAAGCAGCCCGGTGGGTCTGTCGGGTCCTGCACCCCTGTTCTCATAAGGAAAGAGAAGGGAGCTTGATGCCTGGAGTGTGAAAGTGGGGTAAGGTAAGGGCAGAGTGTGGCAGGTATTGCACTGGGGCCATGAATGGATAATCACTCCTGTCACAGCAAATAGACTCTGTCATGAGGAATTCTGTGGTTTGCTAGAGGAAATCAGCTTTCCCTGCAGGCTGCCAAGCCCAAATTGAGCTCCTTACAGCACCTGCCGATCTGAGCATCAAGCAATTATTCCACTATCTTGCCTAAAAACAAAGGCTGTGCTACCCTCCAGCAACCTCTGACCTTTTCCAGCTAACATAAACTAATTATGTTTGCAGCAGGTGGGGAGGAAGGGCTCCGCAGTCCTTCCTGGGAGTTGTCCTTCATGCTTTGTGCCGCGTTGTCGGTTCTGCCAATCCAAAAAATGACCACCCTTCCATCAGGGGAGCTGCTGGATGGAGCACTTAAAGAGATACAGGGAGACCCTTATCAACAATAAATCTCAGTGCCCAGGATTTAGCAACCCGCCTGAGTGGCCCACACTGTCCATTTAGCAGTGGTACAAGGAAGCCATTGTTAAGTGTCACCACCAATTACAGCCTGGTTAAAACAGGTTTTTTGTTTTGTTTTGTTTTGTTTTGTTTTGTTTTGTTTTGTTTTGTTTTTGGACAACTTGCTAATGGACTGTGATTAGGTATAAGAAACAACCCAAGCCACAGACACTGAAGCAAGGTTAGAGGTTAATTGAGAATTTCTATCCCAACATTCTGAGATTTTGCAACCTTTTGCGGAGAACACAGCCTGAAACAGAAAGGAGATAATGTGATACAATTAGTAGGAAACAAGACAGTCAAAATTCCCAGAAGAGAAAGGAACACTGGCCAAGGAAATCAGGCCAGAGTGACCACCTGGGCCACTTCAGATGCCAAGAATATCTGTGGCCATTCATCTGGTGGCTGAGGAAGAAAGTGGTACGCCTGCCATTCATCACATCCCTCCTCCCTACAAAAAAGGAAAATACAAGGTCAATGCTATGAACAGTAGGTACCCCAGAGTAATTGAAATTCCAGAAGCTGCCTGATTAGAATAGTTCACAGGCCATCAGGGTTTCCTTTTCATTCCGAAGTTGCATTCTAGTCTTGGAATTGTATGGCCGGCCTTCTTAGTGGTCCCAGGGTCCCAGGGAGAGTTTCTGAGTATTTCTGAAGAGCTGCATCTAAATAAACAACTGCCTCTACAGTTGTGAGGAAGGGGCCCAACAAGACCTCCTGCACTTGCGGGCTATGGCGCACACAGACCCACACCTGCTCAAGCTCCCTTAACTCTATCAAAAGGACCCTCTTTCTCCACCCCTTCTAGGCCATAATCAACACACTGTGTCTCAGCTTCAGCAGCAGCTGCTCTTTATCTTGCAATCCAGAACCCTGGAACTATTACCGGAGGTTTCTGGGCTTTCGTATTTGTTTTTTATTTAACCCTCTCCGTCGCTCCCACCTCTAACACGACTCTGATACTTCCAGCTGGCAGATCCTTTGTACCGGAAGTTGACTAAAAATTGCCAACTCATTTTCTTTTTACTTTTTTTTTTTTTCCCTTCAGTGCAGCTGCTGCCAAAATGATGATTTGTTTTGCTCCAGTCACTGAAGTTGTTGTTTTCTTTCATTTCGGCCCCATGCTGGCTTCCGAGCTCGATGCTGAGTCATTCGGTGCAGGTGTTGTAAGCGGCTGGTATTTATGTCACTCGCAGATGGTTTGGGTAAATCACACAATGTTCCCTCAGCCCCGTTGAGGTTCTCTCGGCTCCCTTTGATCCTGGGGCTTCCTGTGGGTCCTGCACATGCGCAGAACTTTAGGGCACTAGGTGAACACTTAGATGGATTTTACCCCAAGTTGGTTGGGTTGCTACGGGGCCCACGGTCTGCTGAGATCCAACTGAGGCTAAGAGAGGTTGACAAGAGGGAAAAACTCTGAAATCACAAGATACCACAGCTTCACATACATAGGAGATTACAAATCCAATGTGCGCTAGAACATGAGAAGTTAATACTATAGCTGCCCGAGGAAGTTGGGATAAAAGGTTTCTGAAGAAGAGAAAAGCTATTTTGGAAAAGTAAGACTAGGAGAAGAGTGGCTATTATGTGTTAGAAATAGGTATATAATATATTCCCTTTCCTTGTTCCTTTTCCTCCCCCAGCATCTTTAACCCATGCTCCAAAGCCCGGTGCAAAGCCTGGCTCCCAGGCAAGGACCTGAATTTCTCATTTTATACTCTACATAAAGCACCCATGAGGAACACACAAATCATTACTCCCTCTGTCCGAGAAGATTGTCCTTTATTATGAAGAATTACACTTCATTTTGGAAGGCTCGACATATTTTCTTCCTGTAAAAGTTTGCCACTTAGCAAGGCAAATCTCTTGGAAGTTATCAAATTTTCAGAAACAAATTTTTGGAGAGAGTTGTGCCTTTCCTGGAATTGTGAAATTCTACCATCATAGGCTACTATACTGCTTCTTAAAGGTTTGCAGTGATCTGAAGTGTTTTCCAGCAGTGACTCTTCGGGCTAATGCCAAACCAGTCCCAGCAGTCTTCACTCTAACGCGTGCACAGAGTGGCTGGAGAACTTGTTACCGTGTAGATCGCTGGTCCACACCCCCGGAGGCAATGATTCAGGTGAGCTGGGATGGAGTCTAGGGGTTTGGTTTCTAAACTTTGATGGTGAAGCTACCGGGTCAGGGTTATCTTAGAGTTGCAATCAACTATAGCATCTTCACTCCTGTCCGTGAACTTCTGAAGAGGAGCAGATGAAAAGTGAAGAACGCATACTCAGAGTGGTGCATACAGTACAGAAGGGGACTTACCCCGGGTGCATCACACAGCTCTTGCCGCACTGAACACTGAGCAAGGAATCTCTGACAAATAGCCTTAAACACATTGCTATTCTCAGAGGAGGACAGCTAGAATGTGGCTCAGCAGGTGCGTCCTCAGCTGGACAGTTGTATTACAGTCAGCTTGGGTGCAGGTCCCTTTCACCAGTCTTACTCTGGCTGCATGTTTTCCTCATAGTAGAGATCAGAAAAGGAAATATCACAGTTCTCAAAGCTTCAGCTCAGCACTGCACAGTACCATGTCCACCCACTCTCCATTGGCCAAAACCAATCAAGCCCATAGTCAGTAGGGTGGGATAGCAGGCTCTCCTGTGAAGGCAACCAAGGAGGGTGTGACTACTTCCTGATTGATAATCTAATCTCCTATGATGATCTTGGATTTTGAGACTATCCAGTCTGGTGAAGGAGAGAAAATTGCTACATTGTGTCATTCAATTAGCATTGTGTGCTAATTGTGTCACTCCTTACAGTCAATGGTTGGGTTCTGTTACCACTGAAGTAGGTATAGCTACCAGGAAATTGAAATACTATTAAGTGCTGTAATACAGATCCATCTCAGTTACCTATATTTTAATGAAATTCTGTTGTTGTCTTACATGACTTGACTGCTTTAAAGGAAACTAAATAGAAAGTAGAAAATTCAACCTTCATCAGTGTTACAAAATTTTGTTCAGAAATGAAGAGTACTTTTTGATTTTATTGTATCTAAAATATCTGCTTCTCATCTTTATTCTTTCCTCTGAACTCTGCAACCAGCTTTCTTTAACTGATTAAACCTGAACGTTCAGTAGGTTTTCCAGATGTAAACATCACC
This sequence comes from Erethizon dorsatum, assembly GCA_028451465.1. NCBI lineage: Eukaryota > Metazoa > Chordata > Mammalia > Rodentia > Erethizontidae > Erethizon > Erethizon dorsatum. The sequence continues at coordinate 13,983,633 of CM051841.1, read as the reverse complement.
AATATTTCAACTGATGGAAATATATTAATTTAAAGATTTTTGCCACATCTTTTATTTTAAACGTAGTAATGTCTATTGAGGTCAAGGAAGATGTTTGCCATTTGGATAGCTCAATAAACATTTATCACTGAACCATAGAAAAAAACTAGCCCATTTTGTAATACAATAATATTAATAACGGTCCAATTTATGTGCCACGGTATCTGTAAAGATTGCCCTAAAATTCGGACCTAGAGAATTCACTTATTCTGAAAGAATAAACTGTTGCTACTACTATTACTATTTAGATATTGGTGAAAGTTTACTTTGTGCAACACGTGCCAAACAAGCATTTGCACAAATTGTGCATTTGATTCTTAACGTAGGGAGGAAGAGCTATCTGTAGATTACTCTGAGAAAAATGAGGCAAACAGAATAGAACTGACCTAAGTTCACAGTTAAGTGAATACATTTGGATGTAAGGCAATTGCTTTTCTCTGTTTTTCTATGTTTCTGTTTATTAACTTTCACTGTGACTGAGATAACTACATGGAGTGGCTGGGGGATATGGGACAAGAATGAAAATCACGTTTCAGAGAAAAGGAGGAGAAAAAGCGAAGGGTATTTGAGATCTCACCAAAGAGGCTGGGATTCAGTAGGAACAGTCGGAGCAGACTGAGGAAAAATAAAAGGCAGAAATTCAGTTACAAATTCAGGCAAACATGGAGAAAGGCTGCACTTAAGAGATTTGTGGGTTCCCATGTTTGCCCCAGAAACTAATTTCAAGGCACCAAGACGGATGTTGAAATTATCAAATGGGTTGGATTAGGATCCTGGTTTCCTTCCAAGACCAGGTTGGATCCAGGGTACAGATGAAGGCCTTAGGACCCAAAGCCTTGGTTACTCTCAGCGGACCTCGGCTTAGCCACGCGCTCCAGAGGAAGAGGAAGACACATCCAGAGCACTGAGATGGGAGAGCACACAGTCAGAGTCCGAGAAAGTCACAGGACTGTGGAAACAACACAGCAAATTGTCAGGTGTTAAACTTCAAGATGGTTAGTTATGTTACCCAGTTTATAGTATAGTACTATTCTATAAAACTTATTAAATCTCAGAACACCAAGGATTACCTAGTCTTGTTTTACTGCAGAAAATCTTGCCATGGTGCTTGTATTTGGAGATTTATTATTCTGTTACACAAAGAAGAAAAATATAAGTCTTCAGCACCTGGGTTTATTAGTGAGGTATAACTAGGGTGACAATATGATTTATCGTCCAAATAGAGACACTTTTGAAAATGCATGTAATTATTTATAATTACACCAGAATCGCAGGTGTGAACCAGAACCGTGTGAGTCAAACCAGGGCACACTGTCACCCAAGGTATAGACCACAGCTGGATGCAATTGGCTTCCTGCCACTTTCCAACCCCAGCTGCTGAATATGACCTAAAGGCCACTTTTTGCTGTCAGCTGATTTATAAGCTGATTGAAATAATGATGTAAATGGGCAATAGTGAAGATGTCCAATGCCCATCTCAAGTAGAAATAACTACCATTTGAAATATCTAATTATTATTGCTGAGTATTTATGTTTAAAGAAACAGTTAACCAATTCATTACATTAAAGAAAAAAAGTGTTGAATAACTAGTCTTCACTCAGTACAGGACAGCATTTCTCCTCAGTTTTTAAAAGGTAATGAAATGCCTACTTTCTTCAAGCCTTACGTTGTCTATTTTAGTTCAGGTGTGTTCCTAGGCATGAGAGGAATTTGAAGGGCATTTGATTGTCATAGTTGGTGGAGTACTGAACTGGAATTTAGTGGGTGCATTTGGGATTGTCCATACCCTATGATGGGTGCTGGATAGTCTCACATGATAAGGAAATATCTCAGCTCTGCAGGTAAAAAACATGTTTATAAATGCTTAAGCTTAACACTTAATTCCATTTTACATATAAATATAAAGGATCACTTTTACACTGTACGAGGAGAAACCACCAGGCACATTGAAGAAAGATGTCCTTTGTTTTATTTAACACTTTATCAAGAAGGGCTATTTCAGAAAATAAAAATCAAGATGACAACACAACCTGGCTGCATTGATAAATATGCAACTGACATTCAATGTGACCCTGTGGATAGATATTTAAATAGTAACAACTTAATTATATATTTGTTCATTCACTTGCTTTTTAGTTTTTTGATACAAGGTCTCTCTTTGTAGTTCAGGCTGGCCTTGAACTCACTATATAACGCAGGCTGGCCTCTAACTCCTGGCAATTCTCCTGCCTCAGCCTCCTGAGTGTTGGGATTACAGGTGTACCCAACTACACCCTACTTAATTATGTCTTCTAGTATACTTACACACAAGCATCTACATGTTTCAATATTGTTTTGCCAAGAACTGTTTTTGATTAATTTCTTTACAATTTATTTTTACCATGTAATTATAACATTATATTGAGTTTAAGTGTATGGGTTGGTTTATATTACCTATGAATCTCATTTTACTAAAGCCCATGTTGTAAAAAACTCAGAAACAAATAGTGGTCTTTGGCGCTGTTAGGTGTGAGGACCAGGGCTTGGATTAGTGCTGGCCTAGTGCAGTCCCAGAACTAACAGCAAAGAGTTCAGGGGAAACGCAGATTTTCAGAGTCCATCCCAGGTCAGCAGAATTACAGGCTCTTAGGCGACACTGCAAGGGTCTGTGATTTAACAGGCTTTCTGGGGGATTTTCATATTGCTCTTCTGCATGCAGCGATTCGAAGATTACGCAGTGAGTAGGGTAAAGATGAGTAATATATAAAGATATCTTCCCACTTGAGTTACCTGAGTAAGAAAATACAAGAGATCCCGAGGTCCAAAAACACAATAGAAATTTGGCAATAACCTAATTCCAGAGATTGATAGACTGAACATGACGTCTCAGCAGCACAAAGCCGGCTTCTGAGATGAGTTTAAATGATACAACTTGATTAAAATGAACAGGACTCATGCTGTTAAGACTGGGTACAGTTCTAAAACATACCCGGTGGAGACTTAAGCTCTTCCAGAACACGTCATTCTCTACTTTTTAACAGGGAACAAACAGCTGGGATGTGTTATTAGTAAGCCATGTTTTCATAGGCTTTCTGGTTTCCTTTAGCTAAAGTTTTAAAACAGTCTTCAGACACATTAGTGCCTGAAGCTATAGGAAGTCTTTAGTTGTCTTGAAGAACTGCTGAGTAAGTCAGGTCTCAAAGAGAGCAAGCCCACGACACTTGCTTTTAGCCTTCCCACCTCAGCCAATCACACTACTCTTGCGTGTCTATTTACTTTTAATGACTGAAGTTAAATGTTAAAAATTATCCCTACTACCCAGTTCAAGACTAGCCAGAAGCTTGGACAAATCAATAGATTAAATCTGGAAGTTCTCAAATGAATGGGCAGGAATCCAATCAGCATCTTAGTAAGAAAGCAGCAGGGTGTTGAGTTCCTGGGCACCTTGGTGGTACTCAAAGCTGCAGTGAGTAAATGACTTAGGGTTTCTAGATCTTCTCACGTTCATTTTTGCTCTGGATATGTGCACCGTGTGTCCATGTGTGTGCATGTGTGTGCATGTGTGTTTGTGTATGTGTATATTTTTTGTTCTAATCACATTACTGTTATCTAGCTGATAGGAGTACATCAAAACAACTCCTAAAGATATTTTTCTGAAGTTAGGTGCTGGGCAAAATCCCAAAACACTCCCTCCTCTTCCACACACAAGAAGGCAGCCTCCTCAGGCAGGCTGTTCCTGAGGTTCTGTCTTGGATATTTGTTTCCACCATTATGATCTTTTCAGGGTGTTTACCGAAACTGACTGCATCTCCATAAGCCTGTTTATGTCACATTTTACACGGAGAAATGTTCTCAAATTACTTTGCAGTGCCCATGGTTCATAAACCCATAGTCCAGACTGCTATGGCTCACAACAATTGCTACAGCTGTGTAGCTGAGGGAGGAGAGTGAGAAAGAGAGAGAGAGAGAGAGAGAGATAGCCATCAATACTTTTGATATCTTAAAATACAAAACTTTATGTACTAAAGTCATCTGAATAAAAGAGTAAAACTCCACCTCACTTTGGCTGCAGACAACGTCACATTAGCATTCAGATCCCCTGTGGTGCTAAGAGCTGCTCAAGGGAGCCTTTAGCAAGAGTTGGGCGTGAGTGTGCTAAAGCCATTCCCTTGGGGAACAAAACATTTTAACACTGGAGAGTCCCAGGCCAGCAAACCTAAGACAAAATTGAACGTCCCTGTAGTCAGCTCATAGTCTCACACACTGGAGTTCATTCTCCATGCTGGGAATTGAAAATGTATTCCTTTAGTAGACAAACACATGCGAGCGTGCACACACACACACACACACACACACACACAGAACATAACAACATACTGAAAGTTCACAGACTCGAGAGGATAAAAATTCCACAGATGATCAGCTTTGTGATTTGGGGCAAGAACATAAGATTTCTGTTTCATGGACAATTTCAATGTGTATAAAAATTAAGTTTTTAGAATCTTAGATGGCCTATGGAAAGACTTTTGGACATGCATTGATCTATTAATTTGGGCAATTTTTATCAGAACACAATTTTTACTAATTTTCACAAGAGTAAATAAAATTTAAAAGTGGTGAGATTCAATTTTTCCAAGAAAATTTCACTAGTCTAATCTTATATTTATTCATTTCAACAAAAATCTATTGAAAAATCACTATAAGCTAACTTACTGTATCAAGCTCTTGAAATGCATGGATAGATAATTCATACACTTTGTCCTAAAGCTGTTGGATAGACAGTTCATGGAATTTGTCCTAAAGCTGTTCCATAACTTTATGATTCCCAAGACCATACTGAATATCTTTTATAATCAGATTTCCATGCTCAATTTTTACTAAAAATTTGAACTCAGATGTGCTAACTATTTAATGTTACTATAACAAATTACCTGGGTAATTTGTAGAGAAAAGTTTATTTACCTCACAGTTTTGGAGACTAACAGCCAAATATTGAGTGGTCCCATCAGTTAGACTAATGATACAGTCCCATTTGCTGTATCTGCATTTGGCAGAGGGACCATAAAGGAAATTGCTACATGTACGAGGCATCCTATGGCAAGAGAGGAAGCCAGGCTTGCTTTATCATAACAGCCCACACTGGTGGGAACTGATCAGGTTCCTATGAGAACTGCATTAATACCACCTGCGAATAAGCTCCTATGACATATCCACGTACCAACAAGCCTCACCTCTGGAAAGTTCCGGAACTGGTTAACATCACCATACTGGGGAGCAGCCTCCAGCATGTGAGCTTTCAGCAGACAAGACATATCCAAACCGTAACATCAGAGTCTGTGTATGCCTCTTATTCACCAAACTGAATATACCACTTCAGAACATCTGTATCCTCTGGGAAGTTTTTACCAATGCCACATCTCTGACATCAGTGCTAGGCCTCTGAACCAGATCAGAATTCAAATGCCTGTTAAAATTTGAGAATCTCTGGTCTATAACACCCAATAGTTCCACTTCACCCCTCTAAACTACACAATACTATCCTCTTTCTAGAGAACCACTCACTTTAGTGTCATGATTATTTTCATCAGTGTAAAATACTCATAGTTTTATAATCATTTAGAATAATCTGGTAAAATGAAACTAAATTGTATGCAGAAAATGAAATCTACTTTCTTATTTTTGTATCTAAATATGTCTATGTTTACTTTCTTGAGGCAGAGGGTCAAACTGATGTTCCTAGCTTTATTATAGTTTACAGCAAATACTCAAAGCTATTTGAATGAGTAAGTATAAAAAACAACACAATAAAAAACGTCTGCAGAACCTTTGGTTAAAAAGAAATAATTTCTGTAATGAATGGAACTGAAAACACAAAATGTATGGAAAAATAGTTTGTAAGACTTTGGACATGGGTTCACAAAAGAAAGCAATGCCTGAGGGACAGTAAACACACAAGATGAACTTTTAATTACTCCATGTGACTGTCTTGAGATAGTTTCCAGGCTATAGCACAGAGAGGGTACCACAGAGTCTACCAGATTCTTCACTGAGAGTAAACAGATCTCTATGTCTACAGAGAACCATGTAGCTAGTAATACTGAAAAACAGCATACTAGAGAGGAAAGAGATGAAAAGAGAGAGAAATCTGGTGGTCTGTGTAGGGTCTGGAGGTATATTCAATTTATCTATGGGTGTAAGAAACTATTTGAGGTTGAAGAAAGAACTACCTGAAAAAATTAGACGCTGTCCTATCTAATTGAGTTCATAAGACACTGGAAACAGCGCGTGTTCCCACTAGTGAAACTATAAAGCCTCAAGCTGTGGGGCATCCTGAAGAGAACACAGAAAGCTCTGGCCTTAGTAGCAGGGAATAATTAGTTCCAGAATATGAATATTCTAGAGCAGTGATGGTGAACCTTTTAGAGGAGTGCCCAAACTGCAACCCAAAACCCACTTATTTATCACAAAGCACCAACCTTGCAATTAAACCTGAATACTGAAATTTTAGCTAGAAAAAAAAAAAAAAAAAAACTCATATATTAGCATTTTTGTCTTAAAAGACAATCGAATAGCACCCATGCCATAGGGTCACCACCACTGTTCTAGACCCATGAAATAGATTAAAAAACAAGACACAGAGGGTCAAACTATTTGCAAATGTATTTACATCTCTAATAAAACATGAATATATACAAAGAGAAGAATATTCAGCACTCAAGAAGGCAAAATTTATAATATCTGATATCCAATCAACTACACAGGCATATAAAGAATAACAAGATAGAGCACATTATGAGGAAATAAATCAGTCATTCTGAATCAGTCCGAAATACCCCGGGTATTAGCAAAAGCATACAAGGCAACCATTATATTTTGAATGAATGAATGATCATTTTTAAAACAGGAAGTATAATGCTCTTAGGAGAAATATCACCATCTGGGGGTATGTTCAGGTATTGCCAGTAAACACATTTAAAACCAGAAGTGTGATTTTTCTTGGGGTTTTCCAAATATTTGTATAATTACAACTACTGGTGTAAATAAATAGTCGAACGATTGTATAGACCATTTACACAAGTTGTGTTCGACCATTTTCATATTATGTATTATATATATTCATACATTATGTTATATATATTTATATATATTATGTCATTGTATATTTATGTTATTATATATATTTATACATATAAATATTTCAAATCATATAAATTAAAAAGAGAATTAATGGACTTTCTGAAATACTGTTTTGAGAATTCAACGTCTTTTAGTATTGAGGAAAGCATTTTCCACCTTGGAGAAAAAGTAGTATTCTTATGTGTCATTTACATGTTATATCATAATCACAGTTTATGCTAGTGATAGAAAACTTCTAGAGTTTTTAATGATACAAACAGCCCAATGACACATACTTGCCACAGGTTCACCACTACTGCTCTATTCTGATACCTGGATTTTTATTTGTCATATGAAGTGGTTTTCATCTACTTTCATATATTTCTATACAGCTATTGTGTGTTTTTTGCTATTGGAAAGTAAGCTTTCTGAGTTTTTTCTCTTCTGGTTGAATCCCCAATGCTAAAGTAAACTCTGGTGTGTAGTAGTAAATATTCAATAAACAAAGTTTAAATATTTTTACATTCACTGAATCAAATGAGCTTACTGAATCTTGGCCTTTTTGTCCTCTGCCTTTTCCTTGGGGTTGGCCCACAAGCTTTCTCTTCTCTTACTCTGCAGTGATTGTCCTCCTTCTCTTCATTTGGTTATTCTTCCTCATTCTTCTGCTTGATTTTACCTGTCACCTCCTCAAGTAGCTTCCTGTGATTCCTCAGATCAGATTAAATTTCTTTTTCTATGTATTCCAGAGGAAATTACTATGTCCTTGAAAAAGTATCAGGATGTGTAGTTATGAATATAGCTGTGTAGTTACGTACAGAATGTCTTTCTTTCCCTCTAGTTGGCATATTTCATGAGGTCAGTTTCCTCACTATAGAAAGTTCAAAACTTAACACAAAGGTGGCAGTGAGAATATATTTATTGAATGATGCTTTCCCATTCATATTTTCATCTATATTCTTGAATCATAATTGGGACATGGGCTTAACTGAAAAAACAAATTCAGGCTGGAGTTCCTATACTAAACTCCATACATACAAAATCACACTCAAATCAGTTTTTGAAAATTCTCTTAATTCCAGAAGGAAAAACCAAGAATAATAACTCCATATAGTCTTTTCTACAAAAATCCCGACTAAAGAGCACCACTCTAACAAATCAAAAATTTGAAGTGTGTGTTACTAAGGGATCTCAAAAAATAAAAAATAAAAAATAAAAACAGAACCAATTGGATATGTTTATGCTTTTATGTCTCTGTGTATAGATATAGATAGACAAACAGATGATAGACGGATGTATGTTTAAAGAGATTTGTAAGTGGGGCCGGTGAGATGGCTCAGCGGCATAAGCGCCTGCCTGGCAAGCGCGAGGTCCTGAGGTTGATCCCTGGTACCCACACACACAAAAAAAAAAAGAGAGAGAGAGAGAGATTTGTAAGTAATTGAATCACGTGACTATGGAGGTTGACAATTGCCAACATGTGCACTCGACAAGCTAGAGACTGAAAAGAATGGGTATCATGGTTCTGGTCCAAATGCCAGCAGGATTAAGGCCTGGAAAGTGCTATTGTTTCTGTGTGGTTCTGAAAGCAGGGGGAAATACACAAAGAAACAAAAGTCTTAACTTGAAGGTAGTCAGGAGGGTTTCCTTGGACTTACAGGGATGTCAACCTCTTTGATCTATTTGAGTCTTCAAATGACTGGTAGAGGCCCACCCACAATAGGGAAGGTGAACTGCTTTACTCTGCCTACGGATTCGAGTTAATGACATCCAGAAACACCCACGGAGACATACGCAGAATAATGTTCAACCTAATATCTAGTCACTCTAAGGCCCAGTGAAGTTGCTACATAAAACTAACCATTGCAAATCTACCTCTTGTCACCTCTGTATACGTACACAGCTTCTTAAACCACAGCTAAATCTCCAAATAAAACCAAGGGCGTAATTCCATGAACCATGACACAGCTGTCATAAATATAATTGGAAATGCAGTAACACCTTCCCCAGAAGAAAAGATACAGGACTGGGCAAAACACCTGATGTTACGTGACAGAATAAGAAATGGAGGGAAAACAAAGATATTGTGTTCTTATGAAACATTAGCATTTCCATAGCAACTTAAGGAGGAGATACTCAAGATAATTACAGGCCTCATCTGGTAATGGTCACCTGCTTATAGGTGGTATCTATGGCTGCCTTCCTTCACTACCCATTCTCTATCCTCTTTGCCTTTATTCAAAACCTCAGCTGGTAGGTTTTTTTTTTTTTTTTTTTTAACATGGTGGAGTGACTCAAACCTTCATTCCTGAAGAGTCTGGATTGAGTTGTTTTAGTTTTCCATTGACTTAAATCACAGGGTATAGTTATATTAAGACAGCCTCAGGGACATTCTGTCTGCCAGACACACCATTCCTCACTGCCACTGTGGAGTAATTGATCAATTATCCCACTTGGTTGTCAGCATCAATAACCCTTGTCAGCAAAGTAACTTACTTCTTTACCAGTGGACTCTGAGGCAGGAATAACCAAAGTGTCCATGCAGCAAATCTTAAGTTCTAGTTCAATGGAATCATTTCTACATCTCTTACCAGAAGTGTTCCTCCCTGTGGAGTTAAGACCTAGAGGCCAAGAGAGCATAACACTATGGGAAGAGGAAGAGAAACTTTTCATAATGCACTACTAGACAGTGATAAGATAACAGGGACAGTGCCACTCCTGTTTCCATCCCTTAATTCCCAGAACCACGAATCCCAGCTATGAGAAAATAAGTTCTATATACTTAAGAGAATACACAGCTTCTGGAGAACCTTTCCCCAGCCCTGGCTGGTTCTGTCCTGTAGCCCTCAAAAGGCTATTCTGTAGTTTTAAAAAGCTATCTGCTTTAAGAGGACGTGCAATGTAGTAAGACCGGTAAACTTCACGAATGTGGGCCATTGCTACACTTCAGTTTCTGTGACGTTCTTTCCTTGATGAGAAGCAGTGCTGTATGGAATATCGTGAGTGCACATAAGGCCTTCTGTAAGCACGTGGATGATAGTTGTGGAGAAGCACTGCATGCTGGGAAAGTAAGTCTATGTCCAGAGTGTACACTCCAGAACACTGCGCTTTCTATGATGGAATGAGTCCACAGTAACCAGCAGTTTACACTTCACCAGGTAGCTGGATATTGTCCTATCAGAGGCTCGGTGTTGGTCAGAGCCAGGCCAGTCTCACTGAGTGAAGGTCCATGTTGCTGAGAACATAAATAACCTACATCCCTGCTACCATGACCGCTTTGCTCATGACCCACTGTGGAAAGACACGAGTGTCTGCGCAAAGAGTCTCACAAGAATCCACAGCATAGGTCTTGATCATCATTCCAAAAGACACAATCCCAAATGCTACGACGCTGAAAGGTGACATGCTGAAAGTCTAAAGCCCCCCATATCTGAAGCCCTGAAAATAACAACTGCAAAAGATTCAATACCCAGACTTCGGAATCCCGAAAGCCCAACTTCCCAAATCAAAACTCATCTAAAAATTTACATAGGAGAATAGAAAACTGAATTTTAAGTGTCTTAGTCACTTCCTTGTCACTGGGACAATACCTGACATCCACAATTTGAAGGAGGAGAGATTTATTTTGGCGTGTGTCTAGTCCACAGTTGGCTGCCTTCAAAGCAGGAAGGGCATGGTGGAAGGGTCTGGTCGGGGAAAGCTGCTCATATAACGGCTGTGAAGAAGCGGAGAGAGGAGAATATTTGGAGGGAGGAAAACTCTTCCAGGTCATGGCCTCAGTGGCCCTTTTCTTTCTAACCAGACCCTGCCCTTTAACAGCAAGTCAGCTATATCACCGCCATGACTTAATCTTTTTGCAAAGGTCCCACCGATGAGGGTATGAGGCTCTTGTGGGGACATCCAGATATAAATGATGATACTAGGGAAGGGATTGACTAGTGAAAACTTCAGCTAAAACTCACATGATTTGTCTCTAGTATTGGCATCCTTCTATTCGATGAAACTTTAGGAGCTATTAATTAATTAAAGCTGAATTTGCCATTAAGTTACTGAATAGTTGAAAAATAACTATGTATACAGTAGTTTAAGAAGGCGCTCACATAATACTATTTTTATTTTGATCCCAGTAATGTCTTCAACAAGTTTATGCATGCTTGTACGGTGTTTTTCCACATATTCCAAACAACATAGACACATAGAACCGAAGACAGGGAATATCATTTAATAGAAAAGCTTCATATCAGTGTGTATCAAATCTTACATGCATTTCAAATGGAGCAGTGCCACACAGGAAAAAATGTGAACATATTCTCCAAGGACATCCATGCCTAAAAGAAAAAGAAAGCAGATATTTACTAACTTTATTTAAACTATAGGTCATGATCATGAAAATCTACCAAATTTTATGGACCAGTTCCACAGAGTTACTCATAATCTATTCTTGTAATACACTTTTTATATATCAAATTCTTCTTAGTTATTTTTTACTTTTGCATATTTAAATTTTTACTCTCTAATTTAAATTGCCAGTATTATATTTTACAATTTCCTGTGTTATACATTTTATTGTCAAATCATTTACAATACTGGGAATAAGATGTATTGATATTTTCCAAAATTTTAGTCCACTTTATGAATTGTTTGCAAATTTGACTTAAAAGTCCATTATCATGGTGTTGACTTTGGGTGTGACCAGCATACCTGTATGTAGCAATGTTGAAACTTGCACAACAAATTAAGAGATGTCCTTTTTGACATTCACATTGTGAAAGATAAAATTTCTCAAGATTTCAGCTCTTTGGGTGGCTGCACGAACAGGATGACTCATTGCTTTTTGAGTGATTTCGCCAAAAGACTTGGATTGTTCATCAAGGTAATTCAGATGACTGAACCAATAATGCTGGCTGCGTAATTCATTACTAGTGACATGAGTTTACAAATTTTGCTTTGTGCTCTGTTTCTTATAAATATGATTTGTCCCTAACTAGAATCCCAGTACAGCTGTGGTTATCATACTTGACTGCTCATGCTTGAAAGAACACAGTTGCCGTTATCTCCTATTTTATTGGTAATATAGCCTGTGAAGTACTTTCCAGCATTTTTATGTTTCTCAAATAAATCCCTCTTAAAATGTAAATGAGTGTCTTTTAAACATTTTCATTAATTGTTCCAGGATTATATTCTTGGAATTTGGAATTTAAGCTTTAGCAGTTTTGATATTTCAGAATTTCAAAATTTGAGATTATGGCATTTATAACTGTGTCTTTGAGGATTATGGCCAAAGCCTCCACAGAGCAAGTCATCCCATCCACTTAGTCGTTAACATCCTACTCTGCTGAAGTCACCATTTGGTAGCACAAATATATTCATCTTTCACTCATTCAGAGAGATAAATTCACATTTTATAAATAAGCCATCTTCTTCAGATTGCCTTGCAACCAATTTTCCAAACATATTCCTTCCGAGTCTTTGACCATCCATCTAAATTATTGGCCACATCTCATATATGAATACGATGTAATTACAAATGTGTCCAGCTCTTCTTCCAAGCAAAGTGAACAACCAGGCAGACCATGGGCCTTTCTGCCTAGTGTTAGGATTTAACTTTTCTACTACTATTCTTCAAAGATGTAGCTTAGTTCTCTAACTCTCCCTGTCTGTGTGATGTGTTGATATCATGCAGGATTATCTGAAAACCCAGTCCAAATGCTATAGCTTGAATATCTGTACCTCTTCCAAAACTTGTGTTGATACCTAACATCCAGTGCAACAATATTAAGATGTAGGGTCCTTATCAGGTCATTGGAGTATGAAGCCTCCTCCCTCATTGACGGATGAATGCTCTTATTAAAGAGTAGGAGGGAACCAACTGGGGCCCATTGCTTTTCCACCATGTGAACATACAGTGTTTGTTCACTCTGGAGAATGCAGCAAGGCACCTCTCTGCAGCTAAGACAGGGCGCTCATCAGATCCTGAAACTGCTAACACCACGCTCTTAGGCTTGCAGCCTTCAGAACTACGGCAAATGAATGTCCATTCTTTATAAATTACCCGGTCTCAAGTATTTCACTCCAGAAGAAAAAAAGGACAAAGATACTGAGTCTTTCTCTGTCAAATGATCTCAGGAAACTTTGCATGAGGCCGTTGGTTAAAACTGGAAAGAAGATGGCAAAACAGGAGCAGAGACAACCATGGCGCTTTGGGCCACTTCTTTATTTGATTTATCTGAATCTTTAGGTCTGTTGGGTCAATTATGTACTTGCTGTACAGATCTGAATTTATGGAATGGTGGGTTAGATACTGACTATTTCCTAAAGAGCAGCTCAAGTCATATGGTAAATTGGTGGCCCATCATTAAGCATTTAGACTATAATAAGCTCCAGTAGCTGGTAAAGAATTTTACACAAAAAGGAGAAAGTATCCACCAAGGATGGCATTGACAATGCATAGGCCATTGCTCCAGTATCCTAAGGACCTATGTTATGCTTCATCTCTAGGGGCTTGGCAAAGGCTGAAACAATATTGCTATCTCCACTGATGCTTCAAGCACTGTTGAATCTGTTGGAACATATAGTTCCAATAACACAGCAGCTTGCATAAAAGCTTTAACTTCTTGCAGTTTTTTTTCTTGTTCTGAGCCCCACTCCAAAGTACTAAATGCAACATTCAATAAATGGGCTCCACTAATGCATCTAAATGAACCATATATTACCTCAAACCCCAAAGAGTCCCAGCAGGTGCTACGCCTCTTCTCTGGTTGCAGGAAGAGCCAGATGTAACAAATCATTCTTCATCTTGGAAGGAATTCCTCAACATGACCCATACCACTAGGCTGCTAAGTAATAAAACTGAGTAGGATTTTCTGAATTTTCTTTCTATCTTCTGGCACACAAGTGTCCTACTAATAAGTGTAGAATAGTTGCCATTTGTGGAACACTCGATTCCATCAGCATGGTGTTATCCATTCCGTGGAGCAGTGCAATATCTTGTGAATGGGAAAGGCAATCCCTGCAACCTAAATCATGACATAGGGCTGGAGATTTGAGATACTCCAGAGGTAGGGTTATTAAGGTGTTAAGCTTCCCTTGCAAGCTAAAAGCAAATTACATCTGGTGGTCCTTGTTGACAAGGGTAGTTAAAAAGGCATTTGAATGATTAATAATGTCGTATCAGCTATCAAGGGATGGGTTCATTTGCTCACGCAGCAAAATCACGTTTAGCACAGCAGCTACAAAAGCAGTCCCTGCCTACTTAATCTCACCATTCTTACCAGGATGTAGTGAGAATCACCACCTCTGGATCTTCCAAGTCCTAAATGGTTTTCACTCGGTCTCTTTCACAATGGTCCTCACATCATAGCTCAAGGAACAAATGTAAGGATCATTCCAGTTGCTGAATAGATGTATTCCAATTACACATTCCAGAATGGGAAAAATGACCACAGGATGGGCTCGGGAACCCACTGGCCCCATTATACAAAGATCCTGAGTTGAAACTCCGTCGATCACCTGACTTCCACAAGCCCCTATTCTGACAGACAGGCCACAGTGATGTTTTATGACTCTTGAAATTACAGTGAGTCCTGGGATTGTGTCCTGTAATTCCCAGAGAGTATGACTATGTGACATTTATCTAGTGAATAGTTACCCTGGTAAAAGGTCGTAGTCATCCTGGAAAAAGGTGGGAGAAAGATTAACAATATAAATTTTGAGGTGTGTAATAGGATCCTTTCTCAAAGGCAAATTGTCTCTTTATTTAATTTATTCTGGGAGTATAAATTGGTCCAGTCTGGGACATCACTGATGGACAGTGACTATCTACTTATTATTCTGATTATACTTTTATTCAATGACCTGGAAATTTTCTGCTTATACAGATAAAGTAAGATTTTATTAAGATTTTTATTAAGGTTTTTTTTTTTTAATCTATTTCACTTCTAGGTAAACCATGATCAGCTTACACCATAGGTCTGAGCGGGTCTGACTATTCTCATTGCTGCTTTGACTCACCTGGCCACTAAGAATTCACTCCCACCTTGCTTTGCTGGTTATGTGCTGCCCCTTACTCTTAGACCTGATTACTTCCTTTTCATTATATTTCCCAATTCAGTAACTCCAGTTTCCACTGTAAAGTCTGACCCACAGAGAAGATCAACACAAAACTCGGTAAGGATGCCAGGACACCTCTCGCATATTTATTTCTCACAGCTGTGATGAAAGGTGTCTTCTGGATCCTCCCAGGGTGAATGTTAAGGCCTAAATGACAAGTCCACTCCAACATCCAATGTGCCTAAGCCTTTGAATTTCTTCCTCTAAATTAAATCAAGGCAAGGCTGGAATTTTCAACTTACTTGCTGTGGGCCACCTTTTCTTTCATATTTCAATCAAATAAACCCAAACAAGTATACTCTTCTCTATCATACCCCAAACTACAACATTAAATGTAGAATCTCTGCTTAATGAGTCCATATCAAAAAATTCATTCTGACAGAACATCGTTACTTCTTCTACCATTGTGTCATATTCTTAATATTATCTCTCAAAAGGAAAATCATCATTGTCTTGCATGGCACTTGCCTCTGGGGAGACCATTACATTATCTCAGGCAAAGCATTAAATAGATGGGGAGAGGCCACTTCCCATGCGATGTAATTCATTAGAATTTGGGTGTTCAATATCTTTGATTTCATCAGGGTCTTCACTCATATTGCGATTCAGTTCTAGAATCCCGTTGTTTTCTAATAAATTCCCATGCTTTAACATTAAACACTTGCAAGGATTAGAGTCTAATTGGTGTTTTAATTCACCCAGTGAAAGGATGAGATTCTGAATTTGGTTTTAAGCAATCTCAGTCCTATGGGTACAGAAGATAATGAGCTACTTCATGGCACATCTAGAAATTTTCAGGTCATTTATGCAGTGTATGAGCTAAGAATTTTAATCTTTGCCTTATACTTTTCTTTTCCCGTGTTGTCCAGCAACATGAGAAACAAACTACCAACCTCATTATATTCATTAATTTGACAAAAATGTTCAAAAGTGTCACACAGAAACCCAGAAGCTTACAACTTGCAAGTGGTTGATGGGCAGTATCTAATGATGATATTTATTTTGCATATTTCTATTGACATATGATGTAATATTCTAAAACCGATCTCTGCATTAGTAGAAATAGACTCATTGGTATATTTCAGTCTGATCAGATTATAGAAACGAATTCACGAACCTCTTCTTTAAAATTTTGTTCTTCTAATTTAGAACCATCCTTAGTGTCAAAATCTCTATTAGGATACTTAGAGCTTTTCAGAGAAACAGGATCAGTAAGATTTCAATAGTTCTATATCCTGATATCTGTCTTGGCGAAGTTGGAGATACAGCAGAGCCCATGGTAAAGTTCCAGTTCCATACAGTGCCTGAGACACAGGAAGAAATAAAGTTTCCACTCAATTCTGGAGGCAAAATTTTATGATAATGTCCCACAAGTAAAACTCTCAAGGCTAACGATGAGCAAACATCAATTTTATTATGTTCTCCTTGGACATTATGGAAACAGTTTTGTTCCTTTATCAGTTTTCTCCATCCAGTTTCAATGTATCCCTATTTCAAGTAAAGAAACTACACCACAGCGTGCTCGCATATGAATGTACTGAGTCAAATGTCTGATTTTCGGAGACAAATATAAATAGCAACACATTTCGCTTTTTATTTTTGTTATGATCAATGAAATACTTTGGGGTAATAGAACTACCTAGATCATACATTCTGACATAAAAAGACATCTGGAGACATGTGGGGGTCCAGCAATAAACTAAGCCCAATCAAGAGCTACGTGAGTCCCTAGAAGCAAAACCATACAGGAATAATAAGCTCTTCCACTGGAAGGACATATGGAAATCAGGAATCGAGGCAGGAGGTGCCTCTGATGAAAAGGTTGTGCAGTCTTCAGTCTGCAAATAACTGTGAGAAGATGTCATAAAGATGGTTTTATAGTAAGAAGCACCATTCCCCATTTCCCGTGCAGCCATGAGGGGTGGTCATTTGGCTTGAATTTCAAAGTCTATGTACAATTCTTCAGAATTCCAGGGAGGAACTTTGTTAAAGGGGCAAGGGATTAAGAATGCATTTTTAATATCAGAAGCAAATGTTGGAAGCTACTTTATGCTATCACCTAAGTGTCATGAAGCTGTAAAAGATACACCTATCTGAATGCATTTCTAAGGTTCTTATCATATGATTTTCCACATGATGTCAACTAGTCAACAGGTTTATCATATCCAACAGTTTTCAACCAAGGATGGCTTTCTTTCTCCATTATATTAAAGGAAAACATACTTCAAAAATATACATTTCTCAAGTTTGCCTTCTGTTGCCTGATTTTTGGGGGTCATACCCAAAATTCTTTGACTGGTCCAGTGTACTGAAGTATTTCTCTTATTTTTTTCTAGTAGTTTCACTGTATTGGGTCTTAAAATCTTCTATTTATTTTTTCCACTTAAATTGATTTTTGTATAAGATTAGAGATAAATGGTCTATTCTACCGCATATAGATAACCATTTCTTCCAGCATAATATACTGAAGAAATTATCTGTCCTCCAAAGTCTATTATCGGTGCTTTTGTTGGAAAACAGTTGGTCACAAATATGTAGATTTATTTCCAGATTCTCTATTCTTTTCCATTGGTGTATATGTCTGTTTTTATACTAGTGTCTTGTTTTGGTTACTAGAACTTTGTGGTATATTTTAAATAAGGTATTGTGATGCTTGTAGTCCCACCAGGACCCCCAGATTTCTTTGTCTATTTGGGTCTTTGTACTTCAACATAAATCTTAGAAATTTCTTTTTCTGTTTATGCAAAAATGTCATGGATATTTTGACAGAGATTGCATAGAATCTGTAGATCACATTGGGTGGTATGGACATTTTAACAGTTCTTTCAATCTACAAAGCTAGAATGTTGCTCCACATTTTCTGCATCCTTTTCAATTTCTTTCATCAATGTTTTTACATTTTCACTATAGACTATGCATCTCCTCACTTAAATTTATTTTCAGAAAAAAATTTTTGTAGTTATTGAAAATGGGATTTTTTTCCTGATATCTTTTCCAGTTTCTCTTGGGATTATATCAAGCTAAAACTTATGCAAAGCAAAGGAAATAATTAAAGAGTTAAGAGACAAATAATAGAAATAAGAAATTATTTATAAACTATTCATTCAATAAGAAGTTAATGGGCCAGGGATATAGCTCAGTAGCACAGTGCCTGCCTAGCAAGTGTGAGGTCCTGAATTTGATTCCCGGTACCAAAAAAAAAATAATAATAATAATGAAGTTAACATTCAGAATATACAAGAAATACAACTCAACAGCATAAAAACAAACAACCTGATTAAAAGATAAGCAAATAATCAAGATAGAAATTTATCCAAAGAAGATGTACAAATGGCCAAGCAAGCACATGAAAAGGTATTCAGCATCATTAATCATCAGGCAAATGTAAATCAAGACCACAATAAGATATTGCCCAGTTAGAATGCCTATTATCGAAAAGACTAACAAATGCTGATAAGAATTTGGAGAAAGGGGAATTCTCAGATTCTGCTGGTAGGAATACAAATTAGTACTATCATCATGGAAAATCGTGTAAAGTTTCCTCAAAAACTAAAATTACAAGCATTATATGATCCTGTAATTCTCACTACTAGAATTTATCCAAAGGAGAGGAAATCAGTATGTTTAAAAGATATCTGCACTATTTTTCATGTTTACTGCAGCATTATTCACAATAGTCACAGAAAGGAATCAACCTAGATATCCTCCAGTGGACAAAGAAAATGTAAACATACACAAAGGAATATTCTTTTGTCATAAAAAAATGAAATCCTGTAATTTACAGCAACATGGATGAAACTGGGGTACATCGTGTTCAGTGAAACAAGTTATTCACACAAAGATAAGTGCTGCATGTTCTCACTTATATATAGAAGTTGATCTCTTATTAGTAGAGAAAAGAATAGTTGTGCACAGCGACTCAGGGGATGGGGAAAAGGGGTGGACTGTGGCTTGTTAGCCAGTACAGGGGTAGAGTTGTGCAGTTGCGGGTGTGTGGGAAGAATTACTTGGAATGCCCTACATAGCTCAGTGGAGTCAGTATGGTTGACAAATTTCAATTGCAGACTTCAGAATTGATAGTGGAGGGAATTTTGAATGTTACCAACATGAAATGATAAATGTGTGATGGATGGGTATGCCGATTTCCCCGGTCTGATCATTGCGCCCTGTGTAATGGTATCAATATACAATGTACCTCACATATGTGTGTGTCAATTATAAATACAATATAATTAAAGTATGAATTTATTTGCACAATTTGTAGCTCAAAATACCTCTTTTGGAGATGTTTGTTTAGGGCTATGATATTGACTGCTGAGCAACTAAGATGAAGTTTAACGGAGACGTCATCCTTCATCCCATTAAGAAACCGTTAATGAACCTTCATAATGCTGCAATACAGTGTATCTATGGAAGCAATTGTTCCATAGGCTCTTAGTTTTAAGTATTTCCTCCATTAGAGTCATAAAATAATGGCATTCTGGATAAGAAATACAGTGAAGAAGTAGTTTCTTAATACTTTGCTTTCATTACTTTTTTCCACTAAATCTTGTATGATTTTTTTGTTTGTGTAGAATACTCAGGAATGGTATACTGCCTAAGTCTGATTTTCCTTGTCAGCACAGCAAACCAACCTGTTTGTCCTGTGCTGTCCTTTGATTTGACCAGCTATATATTTGTCATCACTGAGAAACTAAGTTATAAGTTGAATAATTGCGTGGATAAACACAAACTCCACGTTTGCAGTCGCACCTTATAAAAACTCTCCCCAGCAATATAATAGTCACTTCTATTGCTTCTTTCTGAACTATTTCAACTTTAACTCTCCTTTAGCTAAAGGGGCTGGGTTAACACAGAAGCCCACCCTCTCTTACCTCATATTTACTGAGTGCAAACTTGTCTTAATCATATTGTTGGATCCATGATGGACAATAGTGAGTTAAAAGAGACAAACTCCATACACCTGTTCATTTTTTCTCTGCTCATCTCTGTCATCTTGCCATCCCCTCTTTCATAAAAAAATAAATGTCCTTAATTATGTATACAACCCTGTTCCTCTTCATTCACATACTGGGTGGGCTCTTCCCCTGAAGAACCAGCCACACTAAAGTGTTGTGACCCCCAGCACTATAAAATCCCATATCCTACTTTATGTTTTGCTACATGTGAAGTCTGAGCCTGACAATGCAGAACCATGGTATACAGTTCTGAAGGAAAGGTATTTCCTTGGCAGGCATCAGAAGGGAGAGTGGGGCTGGTGAGATGGCTCAGCGGCGTAAGCGCCTGCCTGGCAAACGCAAGGGCCCAAGTTCTACTCTCGAAACCCACATACAAAAAAAGGGCCAGTGATATCGCTCAGCGGCACAGGCGCCTGCTGGCACAAAAGGTCCTGAGGTCGACCCCTGGTACCCACAAAAAAAAAAGAAGGGAGAGTGGGTTGTGTGCAGTTTTGTGAGTTTGATATTTTCGTACAAATATTTTAATTGTCTTTGTAAGTGTAATGGAAATCATGGCATCATTGATAGTCAGGATAGGTAGTGCTAAAGGGAACCAATTCCATCTACTCTCTTATTTTTTCATGCAAAAACTTCAGTTACCAAGTGGTTGAGTGTCTTTGTTCACATAGTACATGCTTGGGAATCAAAGCCCGTGCAAAAAGAAGGGATAAAATCTAAACATAACTCATATTTGCAGTCTAGTTCATTATTATGAAAATGCAAGTTTAATTGCAATGATAAATTGTTATTAGTCTAATGAGGCAAAACTTATACTTTAATAATATACTTAGGAAAATAACTATAATTTCCTTTTTAAAACATCAAAATTAAGAAAATATTACTAATTCTATGGTAAACATTGGAAAAAGGAAGCTAGAACACAATTGTCCATAAGCATATGTAGTTAATGTATTTTTAGCATCTATAAGGAAGTGACTTTTTTTCTTTGACAAAATAGTCTATGTGATATAATGTGTTTCCACGTTTTGAATAAAATATGGTGAGATTTTTATTTTTAACACTTTTGCCTTCTTTTTATTCCTAAAATTGTCCAAAGGCAATGTGATTTTTATAGAACGACCTAGTGGTGCAAAATCATATGACTGCCAAAGACTATTTCTAAAACTGAGGTTCTGGGGAAATGTGTGTCCTTAACCATGCCAGAATGTCTCGTTTTATGTTTAAATGGTCACAGATTTAATGATGGGCTGCAAAGAAAGGCTTGCATTTAACTACATCCTTTACTTTTTAAGCACTCATCCAAGCATGCACAAACACAAGGGAATTCCATACGCTTTAAATCCATGACCATCATGGAAAGGGCCTACTCTGGGTTTTGTACACATGAGCAAGCTATGTCCCATTAGTTCAATGCAGAAATTAATTGTGGGATTCTTTTCAAATCCACATTGCTTCCTGGCTCTGTTGCGGGCCACTCAATTAGACACCTTTCAAGGCCTTTGTGCTGAACTAAACGCAGCTAATTGTTTCATTTCTGCATGGAGTGATTCATCTCCCAGATGTCTCAAACCTTTCAGCAACTCTGCCCTACCAATATCTCCACATATGAAAATAGAGGCATTTGGGACCCAAGCAGAGGGGAGAGATTGGGAAGTAAATAGAGCAGGTATTCTTTACCCCTGCCCTTTGCTTTGATTAATCTTTAGTGAGAAAGGACTCCTGAATCATTGTCTTGACAGGACAGCCCCCTCGCCCTATCAGGCTTCCCATGTGAGGAGCGATGCATGAATGCTTCCCTTTTTCCCTTCCTCCAGGTGCAGCCAGCTTCACACTTGAGTCTGACGGCACATAATAGAACAGTTTCTGCTTGCCCACTGCCTCGGCTCTGTATTCTCTTCTCCCCCAGTGTTTCTCATTTGTCCACTTCCCGGTGACAGAGCCAGTCAAATTGAAAATGCACAAAACTCAACACAGTCTCTTATTTTGTTGGAGTTCCGGAGTACGTGTGTGTGCGCGTTTATGTGTGTGTGTGTGTGTGTGTTCTTACAGAAATTATGGTTTTAGATTTAATCTAGGGAGAAAGACCCTTATACCTCTAAATTATTGGATTAGCTTTAATTCTTTTGGTTTTGACTTTGAATTTTTTCTCTAATGCTTTACCCATTATATGCATATAGGGTCATTTATCTATTTTAACAGTTGGGCACATAATTAAAGGAGTATCGCATCAGGACCTGCTATCTGTGTGGACCCAAACCTACTTAAAGTATTTGATAACTTATCATTATTTGATTCATTATTTAAATTGAACACAGGTTGGCAAAAATCTGATTTAAGATGAGATGAGAGATTGGTACCTGAATCAATGTTTTGACTTTATGTGGATTCATATCTAGAGATAACCTGGTCCTGCCAAAAATAATTAAACTAAATCTCAACCTTAGTTTGAGCTCTCTGAAAACTAATATAGAGACTGAGATATGAATGCATGGAGATATCTGTGAAGTGGTTACAGGAAATGAGGTAGGGATGATTCAAGGAAGCCTATAATGGGTACATCATCGAGGAAGTTTCCACTATGGGCAACTGACACTCAGTATAAATGGGGAGCCCCAGGAGGCCTTAGAGAATCTATAATTTGAGAGTTATTCCACGGGAGGAACAAGGAAGTTGTAGTATTTACACACTAGCATCTGACAACTTGTCTATGAGGGCTGCTCCCAGGAAAGTTACTTACACTAGTTTACCCAGAGCAAAATCTGATCACCAAAGATCTTCAGGTAAATTGATGGGGATGCAGTTGTTGATGAGCTGCTAGGGGGAGGGGGTCACTAGGATGGCAGGACACTGGCAGTATCTGGTCTATCATTGCACTTCCAGAAATTTCAACAGAAATGATCATAAGCTTTAAGCTAGTTGCTGAGATTCTGCACTGCTGTAGCATCTACCAGCAGGAACGTCTGAATTTGAGATGTAAATCATACTTGCCTCTTCATTTTGTTGCCCTGATATTTCTCACTGCCTTTCTCTGTCCCTGCTCTCTAGAATAGTGGCATGGCTACTTAGCCTGAGATCACAACTCTAGGAGGATCTATTTTTCTTATAATTTTGCAAGTTCAATACAAATATATTTCCCTGAACTATTTGAGAGTAAAACTGATCTGATACACCAAATCTTTGACTATTTACTGAATTTTATCTAAATAAGACATCCTCTTATCATGACCACAATACAGCCATCAAAATCAGGACATCAATCTTGACACATTTCTACTACCTAATTGAGATCCTGAAGTTCTTCAGGACAGTGCTCTGTGACAAACTTTATAATAAAAGGGTTCCTTTCACAACCACATGTTACATAGCAATGGCCATGGTCCTTCTGTCTTCTTAAATTTGTACGAGGTCCTCAACCATTTCTTAACTTTCTAATCTTGCTATTTAGTTTAGAGGATGCCCTTCAGCTTGGGTTTGAGTTTGTCTTATTTTTTCTTCATAATTCAGTGTAAGTCCTGAATCACTGGGGGAAATAACCACAGAGCTATTACTGTGTCCTTTTCACTGCGTTGTGCTCAAGAACTGTGATTTGCTTCATCATGGGTGATGTTTGATGTGGTATTTTCCATTGTTCTCCACTATAGAATTACTATCTCATTTTTGTAATTAAGAAATATTTTGAGGAGAGATACTTTGAACCTATGTCAATGTCTCACCAGTCATTGAAATTTGATTATCCATTTTATTTATTTACATCAAAATATTGTCATGGTTTTCTATTTGACTCATTGATTCATCATCCTTACTAGCCTGTATGTTCTGGTGCACAATTTGTCACAGCTTGGACCCACAGGATCCCCTCCCAGATGGCTTGTCTGCAATTTTGACATGCCCCCACCACTTTGACCACTTCTGGGGAAGAATTTTAAAGTTGAGAAATCAATTGCGAAGCAATCACTCAAAACCAAAAAATGATTTACCAACAAGATGAAGCAAAAGAATAACACTCAATCCATTTCCACTATCACAAGAAAAACCAAATCCATGACATGGGAAGTTTGAGATGTGAGGCAGCTTCTGTAAACAAACTCTATATTGGCATGGAAATTACCAACACTGGACATCTAGAAGCAGTGAATAAATTCTAACTTTCCTGGAATTATTTAGATGTACTGTAGAATTTACTTTGATTACTTTTAATCGATGATCCCAAAATATTATAGTAGTGGCCTGTAAATTACGGTTTGAGCTGGAAGAAATTTGTTCTCATATAAACAAAAATATTGGAAGAGTAAGGAAACAGTTAACCAGAATATTAATCATATCAGCAGTTATGGCTTTAAAAATAGTCTGCCAGGGGGAAGAATGTTATTGTATTTGAACTGGCAGCGCCAGTATACCCAAACACATCCCCATTTATCATTTATTTTTCCTTGAGATTCTGAAATCACAAAGACATGTAGCAACACAATGATCACTAGTCAGTGGAAAATATGAACACATTTTGATCATTTTAATTCCTCAGATCTACCAGTAAAGAGGTTTGAGAACAGGGAGTTTCCTACTAACCGCCTCCAATCACAAATCTCAAGAAAAACCAGTTGGCCACATGGTGCAGCCAATGACCAGCCTATTGTGAGTACAGAGCAAGTAAAGGAAGCAAGTTTCCTGGACTTCAAGAGTTATTTCTGTCTTTGCTTGGAGTGAGTGAGGAGAGAAACAGAACATCTATTTAACCCATAGTCACCTTGCCCTTCAGAACTGTGGTCCATTGAATGTTCCAAAGTTGACATTATGATTAGCAAATTTTTCTCATCCTTTTGGGGAGAGATAGTAGTGGTATAGTGAAAGGTAGACAAAAAACATTTTCTTTCCTATGTGTTCATTATAGCATGGTCTAATGATGTCAGCATAGCTCATTTAAAGATTCAGCCTTTAATGAAAAAAAAATAGTTCTATGAATACAATACAATGCAAAAAGTATAAAAGTTAATTAAAAGTTACAGAAATGGACAAACTATAATATATGAATGGGTTTCCTCAAAAAGTTATTTGAATGTAAAGAGTTTCATACATCATATTTTTTTTCTTACTGACTTCCCTAGGTGTAGAGTTGGAAGGTTGTCTCAGGTCATTACACAAAAACCAATTCTAACCAGGTGCTTAAGGTCATAGGTTCAGTTCATTCATTAGGTACTCTTCCAATGGGCTCAGTGAACTAGACCTAGAGGAGAAGAGAACTTAATAAAAGAAAGGAAATCCTACTAGGGCTTGCTCCAAGGAATCTCAGGGTTTTAAACCTATTGCTTGGCCTCCATATGCCTTCAGGTTAACCATATGTAAACAATTGCTACTTTTCACACCAGAAGCAGGTTACCTTTCAGAGGTAGACTGATTCCTTGGCCATAAAGTTTATAAGTCCAATGGCTAAGTTTATGAAGTGCTCAGGCGTCTTCTGGAAATGAAAGGTACTGTGTGGTGGCAAGGGCTCTAGGCTGGGGAGGAAAGGAAACGCAGCCAAGGAGCCTAAGTCTTATTAGTTCACTACACTGCATTCGCAATGAAATTATACACATTCCAAAAGAATTAAAGCTGATCCAAAGCAGCGAAACGCCTGTGAGCTAGTAAAGCATGAAACCATTATATGCTCTACTTCTAAGGGCTGTTAAGCATGGGAAAAACCAAGGAGAAACTGGATGGAGTGCAATTAAATCAAATTTGGTGCATGCATCTTGTCCCTGACAAAGACTTCAGGCAATTTTTCTGTGGATGATTTTTCCTCTGAGGTTAATGGAAATACTATATAAACTTAATGAAGGATTTGATTCCCACTTCTACTGTTGCCAGATTTTTGCTAGAACTTTGACTTTCTCCAAGGATTATTTCTTCTGCACCTGCTCCAGAATTGGATAAAACTTCCCTTCTGTCATTGTGTATCTGACCTGAAGATTCTATTTCCTTTAAAGATGAATCAGGTACTATTCTTTTTCAAGGTAAAGAAGTTAGTTTTGCTGTGTAATGCATCCTTCCAAAATGAATGGCTTAACTAACAATCTCCAGCTTTTGATGGTACTCTATTATGAGATGAATATATATCCCCAAAATTCATATGTTGAAGTTGCATCCTCAATGTGACAGTAAAAAGACATGGGGCTCTTGGAAGGTGGTTAGGTCATGGGACTGTAACCCTCGTGAATGGGGTTTGGATGCTTATAGAAGAAGCCAGAGAGAGCTTTCTCATTCCTTCCATCATGGTGGGGCACCATGAGTGGACATTATCCGTGAACTAGGAATTGGGCCCTCAACAGACATAGGATTTACTGCTATCTGACCTTCTACTTCCCAGATTTCAGAACAACGAGAATTAAATAATGATTAACCCAACCACCCAAGCAGTCTTTAGTATCTCATTATAGCAACTTGAATAGACTAAGACCTACTGCAAGCTGGAACTCTGGGCTGGGTGTAGCTAGGACTGCTGGTCTCTACTCCATAAGGCGATGCTGGCGTTCACCCATTTGCTTGTGGTCAGTTGGTGGCTAATGGTTTCATTCATACAAATGGTGGTTTTAGCTGGTTGCAGGGGGATGGAAGTAACTGGATCATGCATCACTCTTCCCCAACAGGACAGCTGAGGCTCCTTCATGAGCAGAAGAAAAGCCCTGGCACTTGAGCACTTTTCAAGCCCATGTGCATTAGGTTTTCTAATGTTCCAATGTCCAGTGCTTTCACATAACTAAATCCATAGTAAAACACAGAGAAATAAATTCCATCACTTGATGGGAGGAGGCACAAAGTTTCATTGCATTGAAAAGGGCATAAGATAACAAGAAGAGTAAGAATTAGTAGTCAATTTTGCAATTGATCATATAAGGTAAAAAATGAAAGGAAGCCTCTGGGAGGCTGAGGAAGGAGAATCACAAGGTCTAGTGTAGTCGGGACAACTTAGCAAGACCCTGTCTCAAAAAAAAAATAAAAATAAAAATAAAAAATAAAAACCACTGAGAATGTAGCTCAGTGTGAAGGTGCTGAGTATGGAGAGAGAGAATGAGAGAGAGAGAGAGAGAGAGAGAGAGAGAGAGAGAGGGAGAGAAAAATAGTTGAATATATTTCTGACATAAATGTGTTCACATCCAAGTGCTGGAAGATAATACCAGTGGAAAACATAGATTCCATTTTTTTTTTGCTGTAAAATTGCCATTATTGGACAATTTCAATAATTATTCTTTTCAGTGTATGTTAAGGGAGAATTTTTAGTCTTTCGCAGTATGATTTTTTGTTTGTTTAAAACTTGCTCCTACATTATGTGCAGGTTATTAGACATAGATCCTCATTACCCCCACCTCCCACAAGAAAATAAAGTATAGAAAAGGAAAATGAAAGGAAACAATGGTATTTCTGTACAATGGATGGAGATTACTCTGCCATAAAGAAGAATAAACTTCAGACACTTTTAGGTAAATGGATGCATCTCAAGATCATAATCTTAAGTGAAATAAATCAGACACACAAGTTTAAACATCACATTGTTTCTCTTGTATGAGAAACCCAAAGTGTAAACAAGGTGCAAAATGTAAGGCAGATTTGAAGAAATGGGAAGAGCTTTTTAAAATGGGATGGGGAACAAGAGATGGGGGTGAGAGAGGGAAGGGAAAAAGGATTTAAAGGAAACAAAGAATTGAAAGAAAAAATGGAAATAGAGCTTGTGTACAGGTGGAGGGGAAGAAGGGTTAGAGGGCAGGGAGGGGAAGGGGACAAAAAAGAGAATTAAGATGCGTTATGTACATGTACAAATCCCCCATGACGAGTGTGATCATTATGGAATGCAAACATGTGCTAATAAAAATAAATTAATTAAAAAGAAAAATCTATTCTAACTAGTTTTTCCTCCCATTACAGTTCCTTTCAGACTTGCCTGTAAAAAAATGAGATGTGATGACACTGTTCACATTGTCTCACATTTAATAACTCCATATATTTATTTCCACATATGAAGTAAAATTATCATTATTCCATTTCTACCACTTTTCTTCTGGGTGGCTCTAGCACTTTGCTTAAACCACTGATGTCTCAGTTTCCTCAGCAGCAAAATGAGGATGGTGAAAGGGGCACTCTCAAAAGTCACCCTTAGAACTAAGAGTTCTTATTTTAAGATATGTTGGATTCAGCCTCAAAGATAACTAATGTCTGCTAAATAAAAACAAAAGTTATTGTTTAGTATGACCATCTCATCTCTCCCGCATCACCATTACGTTCATATTAACAAAGTACAATTTTTGTAGTATTTTATGAATGATGAGGTCTGAGTTGACACAAAGATTAATATATCTATCCAGGTTTAATGAAGCCCTGAAGACCACCTCAAGAGTGAGAGATAATGTAACCAAAATGTCAATCTGGGGTCACATGGCTGGGCTGGATATGCCATCATCTCAATGAAAGAGCTACAATTCTTATTTTTACACATGTGTGTATCAATCTGTGCTCCTAATGTATATTTATAGGTCTTTACCCTCAATTGAAAAAGTTGCAACTGGCAATATTTTATATTACCATCACTTTAAATTTAACATTCAATCAAATCATGTGTACATTTTTCAAATGCAATGTACTATAGTGTAATAATTTTAAAGTAGTATTTGTGGTACATGAGGATTCTGTTGAAACCAGCGTGTGGGTTGGAATGATGATTACTTATTCCTGGCACATGCTTCAAGATAACTCACTTGCCATTATGTTTTTGACCTGGAACTAAGAGCTTTGTGCTTAAAAGTGTATTTATAAAATCCCACATCTAAGAAAAGTTTATTGGAAAGAGTGTAGGGCTTGGACTTACGACTTGGTTTAAATCTTAATACTGCCGTTTATTAGAATGTCAAGGACTATGGATAAGTTAGAATTCTTTCTCCTGTAATAGTTTAACGGCACTGAACTCAAATTTTGAGAAATACAAAAGTTCACAAAGTCATCTGAGGTCTGTCAGTACAGATTAAATGCTGAGAAACTTAACTATCAATGTCTTCCTTATTCACATTTTTCATATCTTAATTACAGTGTGATGTGATTAAATTAGTGCTCCATGATTTTCTAAGTCAAGGTAACTTGTTTCAAATGTTTTATTATAACTATCATCATGCAGAGAATATTTACTGTAATGTTCCCATGCAATGAATTCAGGAAGTGAGCTTATGAATACACGGATATACACATCTGTTTGGTGCTCAACACATCTTGCCAATTACTATTTTTCTAATAAAATTATAATGATTTATACTGCCATTACCAATATATGACTGTACTAGGTTTTCAAAATCATGCCAATTTTAAATATTTCTTTTATTTAATTTTGGCATGTGAATCAAGTGTAAAATAATATTAATGAGTTGTTAAATTTACAATGGTTTTGTTACCAGGAGATACACAGATTAAATTATTTTTGAGAATGGCTTTATTGTTTTATAAAAATGAGGCAATGGTCATTATAAAATGGAAGCAATTAATAAGCATATAAAATTAATAAATCCATGCTACCATCTGTGATGTATTCCACTTCAAAATTAGTAAACATTATTTCAGAAATTTCAATCTTTATCCCTTACCTCTTTTCCTTTCTCTCCTTTTCTCTTCTTTTCTACCTCTTCCATTTATCAGTTTTCTCTCCTTCCTCTTTCTCTGTCACAGATCTTCAAATAAAATGTTGATTAAGGATAGATAAAAAATAAAGATATGATATAAATTGAATCATCGTATGTAACTGTATTTTATAATTAAAGATATGGTTATTGACAAGTAGAAATAGGAGAGTAAAAAAATCAAACAAAATTGAATAATTTTTGTTGTTTTCTGTCATTTTAAAAGATACTTTACACATTGATGTTATTAATTTTTAAACCACCCCTCTACAGCTAAGTCAAAATATTAAAAGAACTATTATTACTTCTTAAAATCTTTGCATCACACCACTCATTTTTTCTCTATACATTATTTTTAAGTTTTAAAGTTTTCAAACATCCATGTACCTGTACAAGATTTACAAATTAATTTTTACTTTATAAATTCATATCATTTTTATTAATGCGTACCAGTTATACAGAATAATGGGTTTCACGTTGGCATATGTACTCATGCAGATAATGTACATCGATTACTTTTAAAGACATGAAATAGTACAAACATAGCTTAAATCCAGCGTTCGAATCACTTTCCTTTTTTTTTTCCCTCTTTATGCAGAGAAACCTGTTGATTTGAAACGAGTGTGGTGTTTTAGTTCCATACAAACGTTCATGATTTTACCATACTTGTGAGGTCATACACAATCTACAGCCTGGGACATGTACAGCGAATTGCATATGTCATTTTCTAACTGTCACGGCTAAGGTAATGCTAAGTAATGAATCGCGAGCCTCTGTGATGAAGAGCTAGGTCCTGTGCATATTGTGGGGTTAGGCTTCTTCGTCGCTGCTCTCAGTGCCCTGTTCCATGTGTACAGGAGAAGTTGTTGCACCTTTGCTTGTTTCACTGCTGATGTATTCATACTTCACCTGCAGTGGGTCCTTGCCACCGATCAATGGCTCTGGCTACCCTGATCTCCAAAGGGTTGTCCTGGTTTAAATGGAAGCTGCTTCAACCAGCGCTTGCCTGGCAAGTGTGTGTGGAGGGGAAGGAAGATGGGTGAACCTGACCATCACCTTTGCTTCAAGGTGTGACCAGTGCTGTGTTCCCCTTCATTCTCCAGAGCTCATTCTGGGACCAAACTGATAGGGAATTTCCAGCCAAGACCACAGCCTTACTCCACTCTTTCCTTACCCTACCTTGCGTCCCTTCCTGCCCCCTTTCCTAACAGCTATCCTGTGATAAGTCACGTGCACCCAAATCGCTGTCTCAGATGTATAGACAACCTCCTCTAATACAGCACGTTTTCTAAAATTACATTTTATTCTACCAGCCGTATCATAGTTATTGGGCTTGATTTAGAATCTTGCTTTCTGCACTTACGATGACATTTGTGCAAAACTTATGAATGTTGATATTTGAGCATTAATTTATTTTTTTTTAGCTGTTACTGATTATTCTATGTGCGATGAGTTTATTCCTCCATTCCTCTTCTAAGGGTCTGCTACATGCTTGTTTTCTTTTTTGATATCGCGAGCATTGAACAATCCCATAGAGGTTCCATGGCATTTGCGTTGAAATCTGTCTCTACAGTTGATGCGCAAGATTAGAACTGCTGGATCATAGTATTTGTTTATCTTCAGCTTTCTCAGATATTGCCAATTTACCCTGTAATTGGGGGAGTACCAAATAGGTTTAAAACCCACTAATAACTTGCATTCCTGTTTTGTATCATCTTCGCAAATATTTCAGATTATCAAATTTATTATTCTTACTTTTAATATTACTACTAATTGTTAAGAAAACGCTACTGGTAAATTATTGTTTTGATTGGGATTTCTCTAATTACTAGTAATGTGTTTCTTTCGATACTTGAATTGGCAATGTAGGATTCATTTCCAGTGAAATGTTTGTTCATGATTTTGTGTATTTTCCTCTCATGTATACATTTGTCATTGCTCTGATGGCTGTATTTCTGCAATCTGGTTAGATATATATTTATTTATTTTTATATATGCTAATGTTTATATTTTTACTTACATTCATTTTCTCATGGCTGATGGCCGAGCTGGCCATCCCCTGCGTCCTTGCTTGATTTACTCTGCGTCTTTCTCTACCTTGCTCTCCCCAGAGTCTGACCTCCTTCTGGCTGACCTGTACGGACATGTTCTCCTGTTTAGTTTGGCCAGGGAAAGCCCTATCAAGAGATACAGAGAGCGAAGAAGGAAGATAGGACATTTATTTTGGCTGATTCTCTGTGCAGTTAGCATCATTGGACTGAATCTTTTTAACGAAAAATCATTGTTCCAGTTAGACCTTCTTCACAAAACTAATGGCCCATCAACACCACCTTTGCTTGTTAGACAAGAGTATAGAAGAAATGACTTCTGACCAAACCTCAAGATGTTTACATATATCCAGGGGGTATGGAGGAACGAAGTTTGGAAGCAGCAGGGATGCTGGAGAAACAGCAGTTACTGAGGAACTAAGCTAAAGCAGCAAAGGGGGCCATTTATAATACAATATTATTAACTAGGAATACGTATTTAAATCTTATTTATTTTTCACAACTGAAACTTTCTATCTGTTTAATAGCAACTCACCTTAATTTCTAACATAATCTTCTCTGAGCAAATTTAAAAATAATAAAAATCTTCGTCTTCTCCATTCCGCAGGGACTTTATAATTTCCTCTTATGACACAGTTACACAGTATTGTCAACATATTGTATACGCTACTATGCATAAAGACTAAAATTTCTCTTTATTACTAAAGTGAGTATCGACTCTCAAGTCCCCTGGTAGTACTTCCTCATTCCTGAAAATCATATCATTTTCTTTGGATTTTTTAAATTTAAGTTACTATTTCATTGAGACACATTCTGAAAAACACATCTGAAAAAAAATGCATCAAAGGAGAATTTTTAAGAAATTTCAATATTCAAAATATATTTATAGTAAATAAGATCCAAAATGTACAATAGACACGGTGAATCAAAAAAAAAAAAAAAAACTGGTCAAAAGGAAAGAGAGACTGGAATAGGGAAAAGAAAGAAGGGAAAGGGAAAAAAAATTGTATATATATATAAGATGGTTAAGATAGATACACTACCAATTTTACTTAGTTCATTGAAGAGTAAGGTTTGTGCCAATAATGTTTGGACAATTGAATGCTAATGTCTGGTATCTTGAATAACTAACTTAGAGATAATAATACGTAATGCATTAACCATTGTTACCCTCATATTATGGTGTTTTTTTTTTTGTGGGTACCGGGGGGTTGACCTCAGGACCTCACGCGCCAGCAGGCACCCGTGCCGCTGAGCGATATCACCGGCCCCTTTTTCGTATGTGGGCTCCTGGAGTTGAACTCGGGCCCTTGCGCTTGCTGGGCAGGCGCTTACGCCGCTGAGCCATCTCACCGGCCCCCATATTATGGTGTTTTGAAAATTTGTTCTTTTTTTGATTTGTTTTGTTTTTTCTTCTCTTTAAAATAAAAAAAAAATATATATATATATATTTACAGTACTTGTGCCCATGGTGGAAAGTATGCTAGGTACCAGCTTCTCAGATGAGGTTCATTTTCTCCCCATGGTAAAAACTTGTGTTCGTAGTTTTGTGACCTCCATTATTACTGAGAAGGTACAATTATCATTTTAGATTCTTTAATGTGATCATTTCTTTCCCTTCCCCACTCTTTCTCGCCCTCCTTTCTTTTTTTAGTTTTTGTCTCTCTCTCCCTATCTTTTTTAAATCATCTTGCTTTCAGGTTATAAAATTTTATAACGGTATTTTACTTTTTTCAGCCAATGATTTGGGGAAGAAGTATCAAAGTGAAACTTAATTACTTATAAATAAAACAGGGATTCAATTGCCAAAATTGTTGGTAAGGTAGATTAATTGCAAAAAGAGGGCTACATCCTTAGTCCACTATCCCTCCTGTTTGCAACATGACCATGAATGTGTTCCCATCGAGAGTTGGCTTCTACTTCCTCACTTCTTGAATTTGCATTGATCTGTGATGTGATATGACCCACAGAATGGAGCAGAGGTGACAGTGGGCCATTTCTATATGTAGGCCTCATGAAACCTTACTGTTCTCAGTTGTCTCCCAAACCCAGCTAACTCACCTGGCATCAAGCCCAAGGCATCCTTTTGGAGGCTGAGGGTGGCACAGAGAAGAGAAGAGCCAGTCCCTCTGAGGACAGCCTACCGGCACTGCGACGGTCTTCACACAGACCACTGCGTGGGAGGAAGTAGCTAGCTGCATACAGACTCTTGAGGTGACAAATTCTTAATGATTACGCTGCTGAATATCAGGGATTTTAGTACAGACTATTGGCCAAGCAAAAGCCAGTCATTCAAATTGGAGAATGAAGCTAAGGTTGGACCATAGCACAGCCATGAGTCTGGATACCAGTGCTGGAGTAAAGATCTTACATTTTATTTTGCCCTTGGAGCTGAGCCTGTGACGTGTGGGCTAGAGAAGTACAAACTTGCAAGCACCCATGGGAGGCTTTTCCAGTTGTATCCAATGCTTTGAAGCTTCCAGTAGATCCCTTCTCTTTCCCAAGTGCAATGCTAGAGTACCTGATGATTAACAAGTCCTCAAACAGGGGATCAAAAACTCTCAGGCAAACTATTCTACCCTAAGCATTACAAATGATCTTTTAAATAGGTAAGTTCTAGACATATAATAGCTTTCAGAGATAGTCCCAAATCAAAGATAGATACTTTACCTTTCACCTAAGAACAATCGCACTGCCCCTCTTAGCATACTCAACTCTTTATTTCAAAAGAGCTATAGTATTCTTTCTTCTCTGGATCCATGGAGGCTGCTTTGACTGATAAATTTTCCCCACTTGAATTCCCATCATAATGGACCCAAGAATGTCACGGGGATAGAGATGGTGGAAGATTTGTGCCCTCTGCACTATCTTGGACATATCGCCCACATACACCTGTGCTGTAGAGGACAAGTGTTGTAAATAACAATGGTAGCCAATAAGTTACTAATGTTTGCTTATCATATATTATGTGTAATATATGAACATCACGTAAGTTCTTGCCAGCTCATTTTATATATTATGCTTATGGTGATATGAATAATCACACACTAATTTACATGTGGAATTTTAGGTTTAAAAATGTCTTTCGCATTGCTCACGTGATAGAAGAAATATCCCAAAATAAGAATAAACAGTGAAGTTCAAGATCTGCATATTGAATAACTAACACTATCTTAGATGCCTTCCTGGCTTTTGTAGAGGTGTTTTCCCTCTTCCCAGCCAACCGTACTATTATAAAGTATATTTTATGCATTTAATTACATTTCCACAAACGTCATGTCTAAGATGTGAGCATGCCAAAAGACTGCAAGAACATTCCCTCTTTTGTTGTCATGCCAAACTTGGTATAAATTAATTTTCTGAAGATCTTGCTAATGTTTCATTTAACATTTTTCAGCCTAAACCTGCCTAATACAAATGTACACAAGTGGTTATTCTCCATTGTAAGTTTGGTTGAACAGAGATGTCATTTTAGGAGAAACACTCAGTTTTAAGTGATTCTCTCTAAAAGTATGCTTCATATTACCTGCTCTGGTTGGTTTTCAAACAAATAGCTAGCAATTTCAGATGAGGACTTTCCAAAGCAAATTACTCACACCTTCCTACTCATCAGGAAGTCTCAGCTGAACTAACATTTTGAAAGACTGTTCCCAATTCACCATTCTTAAGGAACAAAATTGAATTTTTTTCCCCAGTCCTCATTTCGCTATAACACTTTGGCTACTTTTACCACACGATGCTGTAATATGCTACCAAAAATAAAGTCCCAAGTTGGTGACATAAAATCAATTCTGGTATTCATCACTGTTATTCTCTAATACTCCATCCATTACAAATCATGGAATGTTAAATAATCAAACCTTTTTTTTTCACCTATCTTATTTTGGCAAGATTTTTTTTAGCCCTTCAAGAAAAAAATGAAAGCCATGTGTTTTGAGTGGGTTCCACTGCAGCATGATTACTTCAATGCAGACATTTTATTGTGTTAATTTTCATTAAATAAAACCCTGTTGAAAGCCAGTAGTTTTCCAAAACCCATATGATTTATGACATGCTAATGTTTGCAGGGAGACACTCTGTTTCAATTATAAGGAGTAAGTGATGCCTTTCAGAACAACTCAGTAATAATATCACCCACGACAACTTTAATTTTAGACCTTATGGTACGGATGCGAGACCTGGGAACCTATCGACAAAATTGTCAGCTTCTGCACAAATTTAATATTCATCACCTCTATGCTGAGTTTAACATTAAATGCTTGTGCTTGCCAAGGACTCCAATAATCCGCTTTTAGGAGGCAGGCACTTTGTAAGCATTAAACACTAGTTTCACTATAATTCAAATGTATTTCTGTTTAATTTTTTTTTAAAGCCAGGAGAATGAGAGGTACTATATCCCTAAGTGTGAGGGCACTGAAGGAAAGGGGCTACTTCACATATCCAATACTCTTTTATTTCAGTTTGATCTACCTATCTCTCATTTAAGAACTTTCATCTCTTCCTGAAGATCCTGACTCTAAGTATAAATACATTAAATAAAAACTATATATATGTTATTAATTTTATGAGAAAATTATATGTTCTATGCCAACCCCAAATATATACATTCACCAGGTGTTATGGCTGTGTCTAGATGTCTCCCAAAAAGCTCATGCAGTCATAGGTGGGGCTTGTTCCGGGGTGGCTGGATCTAGAGTGTGGGACTTATTCATGGTGCAATGCTAGAATTTAGGGCACTAGGATTAAGGGTATGAGTGCTGCCCGCCCTAAGGGTGGGTAACCTGGTTATACAATATGAGGGACAGAAAGAGGCTTGGTGCTAGTTACTTGTAGTTTGTCGCTTGCTTGCTTTTGCTGTCTTCTGCCTGCCAAGAACAGTTTCCCTCTGTGATGCCCCTCTGCCATGCCACCCTGCCTTGGAGCCAGCCAAATATGGACTGACACTGTGAATTAAATAAATTTTTCCTCCTTTAACTTGTGGGTGTCGGACATTTTGTCTCAACAATGAGAGGAAAGTAACTAAGACACCAGGGAAACAAATACATCAACTTACCAGGGAAAATAAGTTTACATGAGAAATAAACACACGTTTAAAAGCACTCCAAGAGTGTATATGTAATGCTAAATGAAATAACATTAATGAACTTGCTAAAGTAGGATATGAAGACTTGATTGTAGGTACTGGAGTTACAATTTTGAAAGAAAGGCCGAATGTTGTTAAATCATTATTTTCACTAATACTGAAACTTTTCTGAGGCTCCTGATTCTTTTACATTCAAATTAAAATTTAAAATAAAATTAAAGCACTGAAGAACATCTTTATTCAAACTTAATGGTAAACGTTAAAGGACTCAAAACACATGGTAATAAGACATTCATACAATATGAAGAGCTGTAGATGACAGGTTTTCATTACTTCCTCCTGGTGTAAGTATGTAAAGAAAACTCTTGGTGTGGATCCAACACACCATGCAATTCTAACTCATTCCACATGAAGTCCCCTGACTATTGTGTCAAGGAAGTGAGGGTGATTTGGCCTGGAACCGCGATGTCAAAATACCATTTTGGGGTTATTATTGCGAAGTTATAATCTGGGCAATCTTTACTGAGGTAAGTCTGTGTTTAGGGAGAATGTGCTGTCCTTGGTTCTTGCACTTCTGCAGGAAAAAAAAAGTCCCTTTGTTTTCTCTTCTGATTGCTACTATATCCATATGATGGAACTTCAGAAAAATTGATGAACTGAAACACTTAGGGAACTACATTCTATATCTGTGTGGTGAAATTGAAAATTCCTTTAAATATTTTCAATATCCTTTGAGATCTTTTCCCCCAAAATATGCTATTTCCACGAGAGAGCTATTAACCAGAACAATTTTGCCATTCATCATGTATGACAATACTTGGTTATGTGTAAAAAGAAATAAAGAAATGCTTTTTAAAATTTGCCTATCTGCATTAATAATCAAGCTATAATCAAGCACCCTCAAGAAATGATGTTGATTAATACCATGCTAACCAAATGATTAGAATAATAACTCATTTTAAAATGTGGATGTCATTTCTGTTACAAGAAAACACAAAGATTAGCTTAGCCGTCTTTAGTGAAGTATGTTAAAAAGAAAAAGAAAATGTTATCTGAAATAACAGCTGCATGGACCTCACATCCTAAAGCAATAGAAATTCAAAGTGTGCAAGCAGATAACTCATATTTACATTTAGTAATTTGCATTTTAATGCCTAAGTAAAATAGACAGTTTCCATGCATTTGGGGGGAATAGGCCTCCTTCCTAGGGAATCAAAATAAACTTTTAACAATATCCCAAAGAATCAAAAGAATTTCATATGGATTTTCCATATTTACATCCCATTCAGATGAAAATATCACTAAGCCCCTTCTTCCTATTTTATTTTGATTTTTATGAAAGCAACTTCATTTTTGTCAATGTATGATAATTCAGTTACATTATATATGAAGACTATTTTGTATGACAAATATTAACTCATTACCTGGTGTGTATTATACATCAACTATTACTCCTAGTTTGATATTTATCTTTCAAGCCATTTATGACTTCTGTGTCTTTTTTTTTTTTATTTATTTTTTATTTATTTTTTTTATTTTTCCTGTGGGCACCGGGGGGTCGACCTCAGGACCTCGCGCGCCAACAGGCACCCATGCCGCTGAGCGATATCACCGGCCCCTTTTTCGTATGTGGGATCCGGGAGTCGAACTCGGGCCCTCGCGCTTGCAAGGCAGGCGCTTATGCCTCTGAGCCATCTCACCGGCCCCTGTGTCTTTTTGTGTTGCGAGATATTTCAAATTTTTATAATTCAAGTTTATCAATATGTTTGTTTCATTATGGTTTTCAATTCAGACAACATTTTAGAAAGTTACTGTCTTCCACAATATGATGAAAATATTCATTCATGTTTTCCTCATACTTTTATTTCTTTTGAAAAGCTTTTTGTTTGTTTAATTTGCTTTCGTAAAATTAGTATTCTAAGCATCTTATTCTAAATTTTACTCAACTGGATACCCTGGTGTCTCAATGTTGTTTGGTAAATAACCTCTCTTTTCCCCTATTATTTTGAATGTCCACAATAATCATAAGTGAAATATATTGATCTGCTTATGTATGAACTCTATTTCCTAATCTGCTGATTTCCTTTGTGTGGTGGCAGCAGCACTGTAGTGTTTTAATAATCATAGCTTTACATTCCTCTTTAGTAACTGCTAACAATTCCTTGCTTCCATATATTTTGAATATAAAACTGCGACCATTTTTTTTACATTTATCAAGTACTTTTCTCAGAATACTGAAAACTCAAAGGAAGCTGAAGTAGCTTATAGTTATTCTGTTTTGTCACAACCCAACTTTGGCAACCATCAAAGCTCCATGGCATATGTACGTGTGGCTTTCTATTGTAATCATTCTACAGAAATATAATCCTCTACCCAAAATTTGGTTCAGATGCTAAAACTGTTGACACCATACACACATACACCAAAAGAATATGAAAATATTTGTCACTTACTTATGCTACTCAAGAAAATGTTTACTCAATAAGCTGATTGTGGTAGAAAAAAGGATATCATGGATAATTAAAATTGAATAACGTAACAGTACAGATAGGAGAATAAATAAGCAATAAAGAGACAAAGTGGTATGCTGCCGTTTATTTATTGCATTGCATATGACAATGGTCTTTTACATGAGGTACATAAATTATCTCTTTAATTCTCACAACACTCATATAATACATGTATTTCTTTTTTTTAATTTTTATTTTAAAGAGAAAAAATAGAACAAAATTTCAAAACAACATAACAGGAGGGTAACAATGGTTAATACATTGCATATTGTTATCTTTAGTTACTCAGAGTACAAGATATCGGCATTCAATTGTCCAAACAATACTAACACAAACCTTTCTTCTCAATGAGCTAAGAGAAATTAGTAGTATATCTATCTTAAGTATTTTATGATGCACATGTGTAAACATCATATTGTCTCCCTAGTGTGAGAAGCTCAAAGAGTAAATAAGATCCAAAATGTACAATAGATATAGTAAAATAGGAAGAAACTGTTCAAAAGAAAAGAGAAACTGGGATGGGGGAATGGAGAAAAGAAGGAAGGGAAAAGCAAAAAAAAAAAAAAAAAAATATATATATATATATATATATATATATATGTATTTCCATTTTGTTGATAAAAATGGAAGCCTTAAATGGATTAAGAAACTTTCCACATCCTACAGGTGATAAATCCTGTCTTTGAACTTAGTTACTATTCCCATGTTCTTTAAATTCTACGACCTGGAACTTCAGGGAAGTAAGCATTTTCCTTATTTAGGAAATACCACGCAAAGTGCAAATAAAACACTGTCTAATAGAAATACAATGTGAAATATATGAGTAATCTCATATACCATTACATTTTCAAGGCCCAGGCAGTGGCTAGAGTAACTGAGAGGGACGTGAGCCACCATTGCAGAAGAAAAAGGCTAAGGAGATATGAAAAGTAAATACACTGTAAGATCCTGGGTTGTATGCTAGACCAGGAAAAGAACATTAGTAGAATAAATAACAAAATTCCAAAACAATCCGTTATTTAGTATTAGACCAATGCTAATTTCTTAGTTGCACAATGCTTAATTATCAACATGTTCTGAACAAAGGAGCAATATCTATACCTTGTAGGTTCTCAACATAAACATTTATGTACTCCAAACAACAAAAAAGGAGATAGAAACTCCAAATAATTAAGCGCTGATGACCAACTACTGCCTCATTCCAACTTTACATTAAAGGATGTGCTTTAACCTGTTTTATGTGAATTCTCACTCGTCAGTCCTTGTATCTACCAACAGCTGTCAAATGGGCTAGCACTTATTTTGCAGATCCTGTAGTTGGAGCTGTTTAAATATTTTAAGTAAATATTTTCTATAAACCCTAAAATAGTGCATTTACCATGATTTCTGTTTAGAGCTCATTTATACTGATGTGGAAAAAATGGGACAGAAAATCGTTTAAACCTGGTCTTCGCTTGAGTTCAACCCCTATGTAAAAGGCCCTAACATTCCTTTTCAGAACAGGTGTTTTGTGGTTAGAGTATAAATTGATGAGGGCTGGCTAAGCCTGTAATTTAAATACACAATCTTTCCACGATTGGCTGGGAATCCTTGTGGATGCTGAGCATCTCCAGTGGGAACGCTCACCCGATATAGCTGAACCAAACTTTCCTGGTGCCAAAGAGAGATAATGCTCTGAGCTGTTAGCTCCCAAGCCATTCAAGTTTACAATTCACCCTGCTCTTCAAACTCAGTTATGTAGATTCCATTTGTTTTAACATTTTGCATTAAGCATTGTGCAACTAAGAAATTAGCAGACAGAGTTCTTGAATTCAGCTGAGTTACACCTGCCTGCAAAGTGAGCTTTTGTTTAGTTCAGGACAAAATATAATTGTGGTTGTGCATCTATCTTCCCAGGTAACGTTTACTGAACTTCCCTTATATGTTAGGTACCATGCAAGATCCTGGAGTTGAAACAAGACTGGCAGCAGATATATGCAGTGAGGAGAGAATCTACAGGTGAAAGCTGACATCTAGAACAAGGATCTTTGAACATCTTCAAGTTAAATATTTATTTCAGAACTTCTTATAAACAATTAACATGTTATATTTGTTAAAGCTCCATTTGTTCAATGGAAAATACAAACTACATCACAGAGTATATATTTAAGTCCCTGACAGTTACGAAACTCTAATACCTAATTCAGCCTTTCCTGAAACACTTCCTCCTGAAAATCTTGACTAATGATGCTTGGAAGATTTGTATATACTGCAAGGTATTTTTGTTTTAATCTTTACCTATGTCTTGATTTTTTTTGCCGGGAACACAATTCTCTTTATTTAAACAATTGTCTAATGTTTCATCAAATTATATTAAAATTCCAAATCTAAAGGAATCACAGACAGTTAAATGTAAAAATCTAATTGATCAGTCTTAGATATAGAGATCTAAACTCTTCTTTTTATAGATGAAAAGAGTGAGATCCAAATATATTAAATTACTGGGCCAATTTTACACAGACAAGTCATGATATAGCTGGATTCAGAGTTATCCAGGACTACTTGATTTATCTATAAAACATCCGTCTATTTCTTAATCCCTCAATATATCAGACACTTATCCTTCATGTCTTTGGTGAATGGGAGAAAAGAGGTAAGGCATCTCATGTTTTTACACATCTTTTACATATCTTAACACAAACACTGAAATATCAGACAGTGCATCTTTTAAGAAATGTGTATTTATGTATATTTTCTCTGAAAACATAAATAACAATTTTCCAAATGCATACTTGCGATTATGGAAGTTAGTTCTAACCATAAAAATTTAAAAAAAAAGGACTGAAAAATATAAAGCTAACTTCCCTATGTGGGATTAAGCCAAATTCATTGGAACCATTCTCTTCTTTTCAGAATATTTAAATCTGAGCTTTCGTAATTGATCATTTGTGCAAAACTCCATGAAAATCTTACAAATATTGTTTTTTGTCTTCATGTTGATGGTAACATGTAAGACTATGAGAAATTTTCTTTTTTCCCCTAAAAATAAAGAGTTCCACATCTAAACTAAAGATCAAAGAGCTTCTGATTAATTGCCACTGACAGTTTCTGCAAAAAGCTAATCTTTATTTAGGGTGTAATAAATACTGACAATTGATTACAATAATAGAAAAAAATAGATAAACTTATGTGCTAACCACATTGCTAAACACGGCACAATTATTATTCCATGTACTCCTCCTAATCTCTCTATACTTAAGAATCCATTATTTTCTCAATTCTATCATTATAAAATAATGAGTCCCAGAAAAGTACACATAGCTATGGCAGACCCTGGTTATAGAAGCAGGGAAGCTGGTTCTAGATGTCAGCTTTCACCTGTAGATTCTCTCCTCATTGCATATATCTGCTGCCAGTCTTGTTTCAACTCCAGGATCTTGCATGGTACCTAACATACAAGGGAAGTTCAGTAAATGTTACCTGGGAAGATAGATACACAACCACAATTATATTTTGTCCTCAACTAAACAAATGCTCACTTTGCAGGCAGGTGTAACTCAGCTGAATTCAAGAACTCTGTCTTCATCCGTGGACCTGAGAAAGACAGTCCAAGTGCCTTGATGAGAAAGTTCCCACAACTCTCCCTGATAGTGTATTTCACCTTGAAATCTTTGATAACTAAGCAGTGAAGCATTATGGGCCTA
Source organism: Erethizon dorsatum (assembly GCA_028451465.1). Taxonomy (NCBI): domain Eukaryota; kingdom Metazoa; phylum Chordata; class Mammalia; order Rodentia; family Erethizontidae; genus Erethizon; species Erethizon dorsatum. Next base: position 13,940,478 of record CM051841.1, on the reverse strand, counting down.
GTTCAGTTTATCTTCCTTGTAGAGTAGTTTCCATAGTTTCAAGACATCCCATTAAAATGCCCTCCGATTGATTGTTTTAGTTAGAATTCTCTTCATTTAACTACGTCCTTCCACATCCACGCCACAGGATATTAAAAGGCTCTATTCTTGGCTGAGCCCCACCATGGATCCCATTTTCACATGAGAATGCAATTAACTTATTCTGCTCCTGTGAGGGGAGAGGGCTTCTGGGAGTTTAAACAAATTAATAAACTTGTTGGTTAGGAAAGGGAATTTGCCAGCTTCCTCTGTATATTTTTATTCTGTATAATACACGCACGTAGAGCTATATCATTATTTTTGTCTAATGGCTGATGAGAGGAAGGATGGTTTCCAGCTGCTCTGGAGAGGCAGTGGGCAAGACTTCAGCTCCAGTGTGCAGCCCTTAGGTTCATTATAGTAAGATTTGCTTTTCAGTGAAGCTCTTTATTCTTTGGAATAGATTGGTGAGAAATGTGAGAAACTAGTCACAGGTAAGGAAAAGGTAATTTTCTTTGCTGGAGTATTAGACAAAAATAGGTCTTTTCCAATACAAACAACATTAACTTTTGCCCTCTTTGTACATTAGCAGTTCTCCAGGGATCCATGGAGACAAGATGGAATCCTTTAAGGAACTCTTTAAAAAATCCCAAGTTCAGCTGAATGTGGTGGTACATGCCTGTGATATTAGCAATCTGGATGTATTTTATTCCTTTTTAAGAATTAATAATATTCTATTCTGCATACACATGAGATAACTATAGATTTACATGCAGTTTCAAGAAACAAAACAAAAATATCCCACATAGCCTTTCTCCATGTCCCCCAAAGGTAACACCTTGCATTATTCTAGTAAAATATTACAACCAGCAATTTAATGTCATTACAAACAATTGACTTTATTTACCTTTTGCTATGGTATTTAGATACACTCATTTATGTGTGTATGTGCATGTGTGTGCATGTGTACACCTGAGGGTACATGCATATTTATTTCCATGTACTTTTATCACATGCGAAGTTTCCTTATGATGCACTTAAGCAAACTTTCCTATTTCCTCTTATTAGTTACTTCCGATAATCACTGACATGTTCAGCATCTCTGTAATCTCATTTTTTCAATAATGCTATATAAAATGGAAACAGACAACATATAACAATTTGACACTGGTACTTTCATTCAACATAATTCCCTGATGATCCATCCAAGGTGCTGCATTTTTTTTTTTAATTTTCTGGGATTATTCTACAGTACAGATGTACAATTGGCTTAATCGTTTACTTGTTAAAGAATATTTGGATTGTTCTAATGGGGCTATTAAAATAAGTTGCTATGAATATTGGTATACAAATATTTATATGAATATATTTTCATTTCTCTGAGACAATACCCCAAGAATTCAACTGTTGACTTCTATAGTAAATGTATGATGAATTTTGTCAAAAAATGCTATGCTCTTTTCAAGACAAACTGTTATTTGACATTCTTACCAGAAATGTGATTTAGTTTCACATTATCCTCACTTGCATTTAGGTTTCTTACTTTTTAAATTTTATCAATTTATGTAGAAATATCATGCTGTGTATCGATTTGCATTTTCCTAACGGCTAACGATGTTCAACATCTTTCTTTGTACTTATTTGCAATGTGCAGATTCTTTTGATGACAGTAAAATGACTGATTTCCCTGTTTTTTGTCTATTTTCTTACTTAATATTTTTATGTTTGAATTTTGAGGGTTTTTTTAATTAAGGATTTGAGTCCTTTGTCAGATATATAGTGTGCCAATATTTTCTCCCAGTCTGTAGTTTCCCTTTTATCATTTAAATGGGTTTTTGCAAAAGAGAATTTTAAATTTGATGAAATTCAGTTTATGCACACGTGCACACGTGTGTGTGTCTAGTGTACTTCTAATTTAGGTCTAAGTCTTGTTCAAAATATTCTTTTTTTTTTTAGCCAAGCGTGGTGACCAGACACCCATAATCTCAGCACTCATGAGGCTGAGGCAAAAGGATCACTGTGAGTTCAAGGCCAGCCTGAATTACATAGTGAGACCTTGTATCCAAAAAACGAAAAAAATAAAATAAAATAAAATAAACTATTGTTTTACATACTACGATGAATTCTATGGTCCATTTTGAGTTACTATTTGTGTAATTTAAGAAATTTAGGCAGAAGCTGTTTTTTTCCTTTGGCCCATGGATACCAAAATCTTCCAGCAACTGCACTGAAAAATCTATTCTTGGAATTTCTGGGTTTTGTACTGGCACATAAAGGACTTTGAAGTTGTCATTTCATGATAGTAACGAGAAAAAAAAAAACCTGAATATTAGAAATACCTCTATGTCTACAAATTTGATAGTTTAGATGAAATGAACTAATTCCTTGAAAGATATTATCTAACAAATTGTAATATGACCAATTTGGATTTATCCCTAGAATGCAAGGCTATTGTAGCAGTTAGTGCGGAGTGTCAAATTGAGTGGACTTAGGAATCACCCAAAGGGTTGATGGAACACACTTTCTGGTTGCATTTGGGAGGATTACTGAGGCATGGCCTTAGGGTCTGTAGCTGATTCTTCATCATTTCCACTATGGCACTGTTTTCTAACAGCAATAAACTGAGCATCTTTGCTATACTTGCTCCCTTCTGCCATGATGTTTCTGCCTTGGAACCAGTCTACCATGGACTGAATTTCCTGAACCATGAGCCAAATTAAACCTCTCCTCCTTTAAACTGTGGACATTGGGTATTGTAGTGTATTTCTCAATGATGTGAGATCTGCTCTATGCAACTATTTTCACCAGTACCGTAGTCTCCTGATTTCTATAGATTAATTGCAAGCATTACTATTGAGCAGAGGGATTCCTCACACTTCTTTCCTTTTAAATACTGTTTTTGGTTCTTTTCCGTTATGTGATTTTCAAGGTAATAGAATTAATTTGTCTATATCTAGCTTTTTCCTGGAATTCTCATATGAATTGCATCAAATGCATGATTGAATTTAGAAAGACATGGTATCTGTACTACTTGGAGTCTTCCAATCCATGAATATACTATGTCTTACAATTTATTTTGGTCACTTTTGATTTTTTTCACCAGTATTTTATAAATTTTAGCATATTAAGCATGTATGTATTCTAAATTTATACCAAAGCATTTAATTTTCTGCAGAATGATAGCAAATCCTTTAGCATCCTTAATTTTTTTCTGTTTATTGTTACTACTTAGACTGTAATTTACTTTCATTTGTTGGTTTTTATGTTGTTACTTAACTTGGCTCACTTATTATTTCTAGAGGTTTACCGTGTTTGTTTGTTTATTTTGGAGGCTTTTTGTTTGTTTTTTTAGTAGATCCTGGATTTTCAACATGATCAATCATGTCATTGGCAAGATGTGACTGTTTCATATCTTTATTTCCAATATTATATATCCCTTATTTCATTGTGCCTTGAGTAGAATACCCATTAGTTTGTTGAACAAAAATCATAAAACCAGGTATCCTTGCCTTTTTGTCAATCTTAGCGAGAATGCATCCAGTCTTGCACCATCAAATATATGGTTTGTAGTAGGATTTTTTGTTAGATATTATTTACCAAGTTAGAATATTCCCCTTTATTTCTAGCTTGCTAGGAGATTTTAGCATGAGCAAAATTAAATGTTTTTACATCTTTTTTCTGCATTAATTGATATAATCATAAATTTTATTCTTTGGCTTATTGATATGGTAAATTACATTGATTAAATTTTGAATCAGAGTTGCATACTTGGAATAAATTCAATTTGATCATGGGTATAAATATTTATATATTTCTGGATTTTATTTGGTCAGATATTGTATATATTTCTGGATTTGATTTAGTAAGATAATGCTGCTTCCATCTATATTCATGAGGGATATTTGTTGTGATTTTCTCCTTTTGTACACTCTTCTGATTTTGGTTCCAGGGCAAAACTTGCTTCATAAAATGAGTTAAAATATATTTTTACATCTTCTGTTTCCTGGGAGAGCTTGTACAAAATATTTTGTTATTTTTCCTTCAAACATTCGATGGAATTATTCAGTTAAACCATCTGAGCCTGGTTTTATTTTTGACAATTTTTTTTTAGGAATTTCATTTTTAATTGTTATACTTTCATCTCTGATATATTACTTCTAAGTTTTTGACTTTATAAGAATAAAGTTGTTCATAGTATTCCTCTATTGTTCTCTTCATAGCTTCAGGATGTGTAGTGATATTCTATTTTCTTCCTAATAGTAGGGATTTGTGTCTCCTCCCTTTTTATCTGCCAAGCCCTAGGTCTGAAACCATTCACTGTATATAGTTGTGTTACATCTAAAATATTTAACCTGCTTTCATTTTTACTTTTGCCCTTCAATTTGGGTTCTGTACTGCTGATGTAAGAGAGATCTCTAAAACCCAAATAAGATCTTCATCATGTCCAACTTCTGTTCATCATTCTCCAGTGTTCCATAGTTCTGCATGCAAATTATTTATACTACCATATAAGAGCCTCCGTGATTTACTTCCCATTGAACTCTAGCTTGCTACCTGTGTTTGGTTCCAAGTATTCTAACCAGACTAGTATACCTAAATTTTTGAAGGCAAGTATTTGTGTGTGTGTGTCAGGAGTTAACCTGTGCTTCATAAGTCAACTCTCAGCTTAATCCACCTATTTTTTCAACTGTTAGATAATTTTTTTCTTTTAAGTCCTTCTCTTAGAGAAATACTTTCTTGGCATAGACAATGGATAATTTTACAGAAAATTGGATGGAAGAATGAGTGGATAAATGAATCCATTTCACAGTTTTTCCCCATGCTAAATAAAAATAGGCCCTCACATTACACTATGCCCAAAAATAAAATAGACACTCATTCCTTAAATAATTTTTGAATAAATGAATATCTCCCTGTATGTATGCAAGATCATTGGCTAAAATGTGCCTTCTAAGACATTTTTTATGGTTCTGGCTTGAGGATTTAAGTAGATGATATTTGACGTTTTTGTAATTTAATAATAATTCAGCTATACTTTCTTTTGAAATTGTGTGTTTCATAAGCAAAGTAGACGATTTCTCTTCATATAAATCTCTAGCCATTCCTCCAACCACAAAGGAGTATATTTATCATACTTTTGTCTTTTATCAAAGCTAAGAAATTTATTTACTAAAACAAGATCTGGGTATAGAATTTTATAATGCTTAAGTGGAATATTTGGCATTCAATCTTTTTTCTTATATGTTATACAGCAGAGACTTTCCTCATCTGCCAGCAACTTATATCTAATGAAGATAATTTCCTTCTAAATTCAGACTAGATGTTCTCCTAGGAGAAAAAAAGTATTTCTTAGCCTTGGGTAATCTATGGCAGACACTAATATGTCCAGGGACAGATGATGTGAAATATAACAAAAATAAGGAACTGGCCCCCTCTGAGGGATTCAAGTTTTTCATTTGTTTTTGAGACAGGGTCTCGCTATGAGCCCAAACTAGCCTTGAACTCCTGGCGACTCTCCTGCCTCAGCTTCCCAAGTACTGGGATCACAGCCATGTGCCATCACACCCAGCTGAGGGATTCAATTTGAATGCAGGGTGTCCTCAATTAAATTACCACAGTAAGCCACACATACATGCATACCAAGCTATTACACTGATGTTAATTAAACTTTCTTCAGGAATTCAAACTGTTTTTTTTCATAGACTGCAGATCTTCCAAATAATGAACCAATCATTTGGCCTCTCATCTTAGCCTCCCAGCTATCTTAAAAGAGATTATATCTTAAAAGACGTGCTGGCACTCATATCTGAAAGCATTTCGTGTTAAGTCTGTGGCGAGTTTATTCAGAAGCAAAGGTGCAAAAAGCCATTGGGTGCAATTCTCAGAAGATCTTGCAAAATGTCTATCTGTGTTCCCTCCTCTTTACCTTTTGGAAAATAAATTCATGAAAGAAAATGAAATCTCTCCATTTTCAAATAAGCACACCAGCATTTTTCATATTTTGGTTTTGGCAGGATTTACAAGTAAAAACTAATCCACCTGTGGGTGGGTGTGGATAATTCTCTCTCCATTTATGTGAAGATGAAGGAAAATGTGGTCCTTTTCCCTCAGTCCAATGAGGAGACTCTGCTTCATGTCTCCTGGAAGCGTTTGGCAGCATTTGTGCAGCAGCTGCCATGGAGGTAATGTTGGTTTTACCGGTTTCATGGCTGGGCAACTTAGATCACGGCTGAGTGAAAAATCTGTTTTCTTTTTCTTATATCTCTACACCAGTAGTAATATGCAACTAATAAAGTAAAGAGGGCAGGGCAGAATGAAGATTAGGACAAGCCTCAAACAAGCTTTATGACTAATTCAGCCTAAGTAAAAATCGAACTCATTTCTACCACATGTAAAAATACTGGCAATTAAAATGAATATAGATGCTACCTAGATGCTGAGCTATTGTTTTACATGAATTTTCTTTGACCAAATGAAACCATAGGTTTTTGTTGTTTTTTAGTTTTAGATTTACTTTATTTTTCTTTTCAGTCACTAATAGCATAGTCTTGATTTTCTTTTTTTTTTTTTTGTGGGTACCGGGGGTCGACCTCAGGACCTCGCGCGCCAGCAGGCGCCCGTGCCGCTGAGCGATATCACCGGCCCCTTTTTCGTATGTGGGTTCCGGGAGTCGAACTCGAGCCCTCGCGCTTGCCGGGCAGGCGCTTACGCCGCTGAGCCATCTCACCGGCCCATAGTCTTGATTTATTAAGCTATAATTGTGTGAGGACTAATAATGCACATTATGAACTATATAAGCTTCCAATTTTTAAAAACTTTCTCTTCGTTGTTTCTTCTAGGGCTATAAAAAAATATTAGTCGAGGTTGTTATGTTTTTACCTTGGTGAAAGTTTAGAGAAGTTAAATAATGAGAAATTTATTCTTTGTTCATGCATTTGAATTTGTGATGACATCAATTTCCTTTGGATTATCCTTCCTTAATTTTCTGTTTTTCTATACCGGGTCTATTTCTGTATGGGTTTTACATTTTAAGGTTGAGAAGAAAAACTATTATGTGCAATGTAAGCTCTTCATTTTTAAGATTTTAATAAGATACACATGCACACACATACATATATGTCTAACTTTTCTTTTGATTACAAAAGATCTGCTATGAATCTTGTTAGATTTATTTTGAGATATTTTGCATTTTGCTATTAGTCATGGAGTTTTTTTGTTTTTTGTGGAGTTTTTTTTGCATTGATATTTACTTCCTGACTTTATTACAGGCCAACTCAGCACAAATTCTTAACCTATTCTAATAGATCTCCAAGTGTCTAGTTCTTTCACTTTACCTAATGTGATAATTAAATCACATGGAAGCAATAAAAGCCTGGCTTTCCTTTTCATTCAAAGATCTATATACTACTCATGTTTCATGTCACATTACATTGGCTGAACTTCTAGGGAAATTCTAGATCATGGCAGGGAGACAGAGTGGGGTGGACTTTGGAATTTCTGATGCTGTTCTCAGAATTCTATCTTGGGTGGATCAGTGATGTGGTTCCCCAACTAATAATGCTTGGCCATAGATGGGACAGAGGAAAAATGGCCTAACTCTTCCCTTTCCCTGTGGAAGCCCCTGGTTCAGCTGACATCTGTCACAATCAGTCACCCAGCTCCCTTTCACTGCCCTTGCTCCCCTGCTGATGGACCGGGACAACTTGCCCCCATGCCCTCTTCTCACCCCAAGGTTATTTCATGGCTGCTCTCTGTGCTGCTTTGACAAGAGCCACAGCTCAGCTGGCAGTTGTGGTGCTCTTCTCCTGCTCCTGCTGCTATCTCCTCAGAAACCACCCTGAGGGATGCAGAGATCAGGCTGATATCTGGGTTAGCAGCTATTAGCATCCCTAGATACTCAAACTCCATTATGCTGTGAATAAGTGTTTAGCCCTCCCGGAGACGCCCTGAAGGTGCAGTAGTTCTGACTTCAGCCCAGCAATTTTCGTGGAGACAAGGTAGCTGTCCATCAGGCAGCTGCTTCTCCCCATGTTCCTCCTGAACTGTTGCCATGACGTCAATGGTTGCTATGGACACCCAGCATCCGCTCAGGGAGATATCTGCTCTGACTGCAGCATCCTGGAATGTGGACCAATCAGCAGGCCTGAATTTGGAGCAGTCCCAGACCTCTTACTGCTGTATAAGCAGCAGGCCTCTCCCGCTTCTCAGGTTGGACGGGCAGGGCTCTCTGCCTTCAGCTGACTCCACTCAGCCACACCCCGGACCTCGTTCAAATACAGCCTCGATCTGGTGATTTTGTAATCCTACCCTGGATTTTTATTCTCAGTAGTGTAGGTAGAGCGGTTCACCAAAAAAAAAAAAAAAAAGAGAGAGCGAGAGAGAGAAAGAGAGAGAGGAGAGAAGAGAAGAGAAAACAAAAGAGAAAAAAGAAAAGGAAAGGAAAAGGAAGGGAAGGGAAGAGAAGAGAAGAGAAAGGAAGAGAAGAAGAAGAAAAAAGAAAAGAAAAGAAAGAAAAAAAGGAAAAGAAAATAAAAAAACTATAAAGAGTAGCAGCTGCTAAGCCTGCAGGCTTCCAGAGAGCAGTAGCAGAAATCACTGGAGATTGGAGTTGGACAATAGCAGGGTCTGGCAGTGACAGTAACTGGCAGCTGTGATTGGCGGTGACCAAAATTAGCTGGCACAGACTGGCGGCAATGTCCGGCAGTGGCAGCAGTCACCAACTTAGGGCCCAAAGCTGCAATACTAAGGGCTGAGTTGTACAGATAGTACCTGGAGCCCCTCTAGGGTTAAGGATGATTGGCGCGTGAAGCCTGGCGCTGCTAACAAAGCTACATTTTTCTGATTCGTTATTTCTATCCAAATTGAGCAAAAGAAGCCTCAACTGGCAACAAGACAAAGATAACACTCCTATTTCTCATTTCTAATGTAATTTTCCCCTAGGTATCCTTTGACAGTTGTCCCATGACATTTACAAATTGTTCAGGAAAGGTTTGATTTTCTTACAAAAGGGGACTATGGCAAATTTCTTTGCTCTGTAGACAATTAGGCAATCCTGAAGCAACCAATTTGAGACCAAAGACAAGAGTCACCTGATTGCAGAAGAATTGTGCTACTGGGGGCCCGTGAGATGGCTCAGCGGCGTAAGCGCCTGCCTTGCAAGCGCGACGGCCCGAGTTCGACTCCCGGATCCCACATACGAAAAAGGGGCCGGTGATATCGCTCAGCGGCACGGGTGCCTGTTGGCGCGCGAGGTCCTGAGGTCGTCCCCCCGGTACCCACAAAAAAAAAAAAAAAAAAGAAGAATTGTGCTACTAAACTGTGACCTACTATATCTTACCTTTCTGTATTTCTTCTATGTGTGTGTGTTAAAAATAAACCTTCCTTGTTTCAATTACTATAGTTGATTTTCTCTTATAACCTGTGACATTCCAGCTGATAGATTATATTTCATAATTATTTTTCTACAGTTTTAATAATATTAAATGTTATATTATCTTTCTATTGAGAGAGAGCCTTCTATCTTGTTAAAGAAAAATCCTGTTGTTTTAGAGAAGGCTGAGCTGACTCATATATAATATGAAAATATGAAATCATCAGGGAACTATAGAACTGGAAAAGACCTTGAATAGTACATATAAAGTGGCAAGTTGTTATTATACTAGTCAAATACTTCAGGACCAGGTAAATAAAATGACTCCACCAAGTTCATAAGTTAGCTAGAAATTGAAAGTAATAAGGCTCATCAAGTACTCATTCAACAACCATTTTCTTTTACCTATTTTGCCTATACAATCAAAAACATAAGATTTAAATACTTGAAAATAATTAATGAATAAAAGCATAATAAACACATGTAATAAAGTACTCAGTTTTCCATGAGATTAGTCTCTATCAGTTCTAATTCACTTAATTTCACCTCTTTAGTAGAAAAAAACAAAACAAAACGAAACAAAAAAAACTTGTTGGTAGAAAGATTCTTGCCAAGGTTCAAGAATCCTTTTTCCCTTTAGTATAATTGAAGTAAATGTGATTTATTTTAAAAGAAACTCTTAGAAAAAAAAGAAAAATTAGCACAAAAATAGAGCAACATGCAGATTATAGAGTGCATATTTCCCATCGTAAGGAACATCTAAACTCATGTTGTCTTGCAGGACATCATTTATTCAGTTCCTGGCCATAAGATTTTCTTCTTTGTTCCAAGTTTGCTCAGAACCAACTAATTCTAGGGCAGGCTCCTCTGTCTTATTACTTGAGAAGAATTTAGGATTCTGGTATGGACTTCGAACTTCCTTCATGTTTTCAAACTTTCATGGGTTATAAATGACTTTAAATATTCTAATATTACCATGATGGCTGATATCATGGGGAAACCCTAACTCCACCCCCTCATGGGGAGTGTTTCCCACTATAGTTTCAAAGCAATTCATTCTGGTTCAGGTGCCAACAGCAAACCCAAAATTTGACATCAAATTTTTTCTTTTCTAATGTGGTGTTCCAGTGCTTTGACCGTCGTCCTGACTTCAGGAATAGCCTAATTCTCTGAATCTGTTCTTAGCCACCTACTGACTGGGGCCAGATGACCTAATTTATTATTCACAACCGTTCTGTCCCCTGAGGATGGATCCATGGGTCTTATTTTGACTTGGTTTCTATATAACTTATGATCTTAGTCATTTCAACTCCCTGGGTGTAAGATGTCTTACTGGTAACATGAGAACTTGGAACTGGATAATATTTAAGGCTTTCTCAATTTTATAGTTCCGTGACAATCTTTTATTATCACCTGATCTAAGTCAAAGGGAATTAGATAACAACTTGATTCTTACTTCTTTGTTAGAGGTTTGGAATATTTATTTAATAGCTTCGCCAATTTGCACACCAGATTCTATTTAACAACTTCCGTGAATCAAGAAATAATTATTTCCTAGGGAAATTCACTTCACTTTCTAGTTTTCTTTGCTTGTGGTACTGAAGATTGAACCCAAGGCCTCACACTGAACACATTCTCAGCCCTTTATTAATTTTTTATTTTGAGGCAGGTCCTCACTAGTTGCTAAATTGTCCAGGCTGGGAGTGAATTCGTGATTTCTCCTTCCTCAGCCTCCTGTGGTGCTGAGATTATAGCCGCGTGCCACCACACTAAGCTTGAATCAAGCTTTAAATTATTCCAATTACTACAATGGATTTTCCACATGTAAAGATAAAGTTGGCTGTCAAAGAACTTCCAAAAGTTGGTTTCAGTTCTGCATAGATTCTCATAAGGTGGGATTGAGTTCTGTAATGAATGATAATGCTAAAGACAGGGAAGTCTGATACGGACCCTAGTTCTATGAACTTTGTTTATAGGACCTTGCAAAACTTACTTAATATCTGTGATCTTCTTTATATTCACCTGTAAAGTGAGAGGGATAACAGCCATTTTATAAGATTATTATAGAGATGAAATATGAGAATATATGTTAAATACCTAGTATATATTTGAAACTTAAAGTTATTTATAATTCCCTCTTCCTCCTTACTGTTACTTTATTTTAATCACTTATTTTCCACCATTTAAAGATAAATGTATCTTTCTCCAGGTCATTGTTCTTCCAGTCTAAATATCTCCAATATACTCAGTGTTTAATTCTTCACACTCTAGTAGATTATTTTACTTGGCTTAAGTAATGATCTTTCTCTGTCCACACTCTTTATAATTTGTAATTCCTTTCCCCCATTAGACTCTGGGCTAAGGATTATCAAAGGTATGAATAATGTGTGTGTGTGTGTGTGTGTGTGTGTGTGTCTGCTTGTCTTTTTTTGACCTTGTTCATTCTTGTACCTATGACAGGTTATGAGAATGCACCAGGGTTAACCTTCTAGAAGGATTTTAGAGACACAAGGAGGAGAGCCAGATTGTCACATCCATCCAGCCATTCCAGTTGTTCATGAGGAAGCCATCTACATACACAGTCCCAGGTGCAGAATCAAAGGGAGCCTGAATAAATTTAACCAAGACTATCCTCGCTCAACAAAAGCACCCCAATGACTTGACTATGTATGGGAAATAAATGGTGGTCATTTCAAGTCACTAATTTTGTGAGGTAGTCTGCTATACAACTCCTCAGCAAAAGATAAAAAATTCATATTTGGAAAATCCTCCATACATTCTGTACATTGCAAAAGTGGGCATCATGTCTAATTGGCTTTGATTTACACAGAATGTACTAAGTTATACAATTTCCCCCAAAATTAAAAGTAAATTCTAGGTAAATGATTGCACCTTGAGACTGTACTCTTAAGTGAAATAAATCGGACATACTTGTATAAATACCACATTGTTTCTCTGATGTGAGAAACTGAAAGGGTAAATAAGCACCAAAATGTATAATAGGTTTTGTGAAATAGGAGGAAAATGTTCAAATGGGGAGGGAAACAAAGGAGGGGGGAGGGGGAAAGGAAAGAAGGGAAAAGTAAAAAAAATGAGAAAAGTAGGAAAAAAACCCAAAAATGAAATTAAAAGTAAATTGACTTCTCTTCATAGATAAAATGTAAACATGTCTTCAAAAGGGAAGAGACAAACAGAAGCTGATGTGGTTAAAAATCATTTCATGAGACAGGAAATATTTGGAAATCTTTTAATGATGGAAATTATTTTCCTCAATGTTTTGAAAATTCACTTTGTGTGCAGTAAATACTGATTTTGCTATTGGTGTTTCGTTTATATCTTCTAAACTAAGTGTAAGTATATACTAGGTTGAAAGTAAAATACTAAAAGAAATAATGGCCTGGTAGCTTACTCTCTTCAGTTCTTCATTGTGATAAATTTTTAAAACCATATATTCTGGGGCTTAATGCTGGATTTTGAAGATACATAAAATATAATAGGTGATCTGAGATAAAAAAGAGAAAAAAATAAAGAATAGTGAAAGAAAAAGAAGGTAGAAAAGAAAGGATATATATAGTGGTAGCTTTTGTTAGGATTTTTGTCTGGGGATGTCTTCCCAAAGCCTCATGCAACCATGGGATGCAGGATTTTTGGAGGTGGCTGAATCTAGAGTATGTGATTTGTTCATTGTCTTGTGCTGGGATTGGGGGTGTGAGTGTTACACCCGCCCTAGGGTGGGTAGCCTGCATACAATATAAGGGAGGGAAAGAAATTTGCTCCTTCTCCGCTTTTGTTCTTGTTACTTTTGGTACTTTCCACCACCACAAAATGTTACCCCTCTGCCATGTGCCACCCTGCCTTGGAGGCAGCCAACTATGTACTGAAACCTCCACAAATTGTGAGCTAAGTGAACCCTTCCTTCCTTAACTTTGGGTGTTGGGTATTTTGTCTCAGCAACGAGAAAAAAATAACCAAGGCACCTCAATTGTCAAACTCAATTCTTCGCAAATTCATGTTCTAATGCTAAAAAGTTTGACAACTGAATATATTTTTCCCATAAGAAACAATGGGACAAAAACAATAAAGAAAGAATAAAATTCAGCTAGAGATATAGCTCAGCGGCACAGTGCCTGCCTAGCAAGCACAAGGTCCTGAGTTTAATTCCCAGTACCAAAAATAAAAAATAAAAAAATAAAAAAAAAAAGGAGAATAAAGTGGAAACAAAGTTTACAAAGCTTTGTGAATAAGGAGGGGAAGAAGAGTTGAGGGGAGCAGAAGGAACTGGGAACAAAAAAGAGGAATCAGGATATACCATGTACAGGTACAAATTCCCTATGATGAATGCTGTCGAGGTCTAGTCTATATAATTTTGAGGGAAAAATCATTTCATAATTAAATCATGAGCAGGCTATGGTATGAGGAAACATAAGTCCATGTGCCTCAGGTCACAGTTGAGGCCTCAGCTGTCCCATGATGCTGTGACAGTCCAGGGCAAGATTACACCAGCTGAAGACATCCTAGTTCCTTGAGAACCAAATAGTTAAAAAAAAGTTTCACCTGGGGGAAAGGACGAACCTGCCATCTCTCTCCACTGTCCTCATCAACATAAGATCCTCATTAGGATTTAAGATGACCACCACCCGCTGAGTCATCTGATAATCCCCTCACCATTTTCTTCAGTGTAAATGTGATCAATAAATACCAAGGTTCTGGCTGCCTCGTGGCCTTCTGTTCCCTGTGAGCAACTGGCCATCCCAGATCCCTGTTGCATTGCCATTTTGTCTCTTGCTCTTTCTTTTAGCCATGTGCCATAATACCTTGCAGTAGATTGGGGTCCAGTGCAGGGGTCCCCGATAGAATGCAATCATTATGTATATCTACATTGTATCAATGAACTTAATAAGAATAAAAAGAAATAATGGAAAATAAAATAATTGGTTTTGGGCCCCAAATATTACACTTATAAATTCATTTTTTTAGGACTTGCACAAATTTTGCAATGTTTTCTTTCTTTAACTCTGTTGTGGCTCTCATAGTTTTCCTCTGAGCTTTACTTCTGGTATCACTAATTTTCTTTGGAGCAATGGTTACAATATTTTATGCAAATAAAGCACAAAAAAAAGCACAACGACAAATGTTTTAACTCGCAAACACATGTGTTGTCTAGGTGAGAGCGGGGCTTAGACTGAAGCATCACTGCTTTGTGTCCGAATGATTCAATCTTGGCTAGTATAGGTTTTTTCAAGTCAGATTTTTGGTTCCATGAGCAAAGTTATGAACCCAGAGCACATCTTTTTCAAACTTTACTGGTGCAGTAGTGGGAAGTTTGAGCTTGGAGCCATTCGACAACCGAGGTATCACTGTAGTTTAAATGGTGCTAATATATATTTTACAATTAACAGGAAAATTATAAGGCATAATCAAAAATACAGTGAATGCTGCTGCCAAGTGCAATCCAACAGAAAGGCAGGCTTGTAAAAACATTACAGTGTGCTTTCATACATATTTATTCACTGGATCTGGCACTGTGTGACTTCTGACTTCACCAAAGGCAAAATGGCCATGAAAAATACATGTTTACAATACCTAAGCAGCCAAGACAGTGCAACTAAAGATACTCACAAAAAAAGACTTCCAGAACTGCTTCAGAAAGTGGGAAGAATGATGGGATAAGTGTGTTTGAAGTGAGGGGGAATATTTTGAGGAGGACTAATGGCAATGTGTATTCTACTGTAATAAATATTTTTAATTTAAATATTCACCATATGTTTTCATCATACCTCATAAAGTTAAGACCATTTTAGCACCCAGTTGAAAGAAGTAAATCTGAATGAAGTTCAGCAAGGCCATAGCTTGTCAAATGTTGAACCATTCCTCTACGGAACATATAATTTAAATTTACGCACACACAAAAAAAAACTTAGGTGTAGAATATTTGATTGCTGAAAATATCAAAAGTAGACAAAATTATAAAATACAACTGCCTGAGAAAAGCCTTTTCACTAGAAAAAGAGGAAAACATAAGTGATAGTATAAACAAAGAACATCCAGAAACCAGGAAAGTGACTGTAGAAACTAAAAATTTGGTGGTTTACAGAAAAAGAAAGACTAATTCCATGGAAGAAATAAAAAGTAAATTTGAGCAATGCTTCAGATGTGTATACATATGTGTGCATGAAAAAGAAAAGTAGAGAGAATATACCAAAAGAGTGATAAAATAAAATATGCCCATCATGTGCAATATGTAACAAAAGAAATCCCTGAAAAATAGAATTAAACATGGAATTTAAATAATAAGTATAAAGAAATTATTTTAAAGTGCTACTTTTTCTAGAACAGAAAAATGTGAAATTTTAAGATTTAAGAGGTATCAAAAAACAGCTGAACAAAACAGAAACAGAGAAAGGGAAAGAGAAAGAGAGAGAAAGAGAGGGAGAGAGCCTGCCTCCATGTAACTTGTGAATTTTGAGAACATCAAGGATATGCAGAAGTTACTGAAATTTTTAAATTTCTGAAAAGAAACACTGACTTCTTATAAACAAACATAACTCAGACTGAAACCATACTCACCTAGCAATTGTGGATCCCAGAACTACATGTTTTCGGTAAGGTTTTCACTGATTTTAGGAAAAAAGAAAATATTTTTACCTAAATTCTAAAACCAGCCAAAGTATCAGTCAAGGGTAAAATTAAAGCCACGTTCAGATGCTCAGTGATTCTGAAACGGTTACCTTCCATGCATTCTTCGTTACCTGGCACATGTACTTGGCAATAATAAAACCTGAGAGATAAACTACCCTGAAGTGGATTATTTTTACCCTGCCTTCTAACTCTGCACTGACCTGGTCCTTTAAGATTTATGGAAAAATATCCCAAAACTTCCAGGTGGATTTGTGCACGTAGATGATATTATTTATCTGACTTAGGAATCCCTAACATATATAGAAGAAATGTACTTTATAAAGGAAATCCTGGTTAAAACAAGATGGGATCGATATTTAACTTAAGAAACCATTGTTCACAGCACTTTCAAAACTGTGTCAGCAACAATCGAGAGAGTTCGAAGAACATATTTTGGGTTCCTTAGACGGTCTCAGCAGGACTCTTGCTTAGGCCTGGGTTTGTTCTACTGGGTTCTCATTACCGCCCCGAGTTGAAAGTAAACCTGTGGCGCCCTTTTTAACGTTTTCTTTGTTTCCAGCTTCAGGCCAACCCTCACAGTGATTTTGAATTGGTGGAATTGTGGTCCTTTTATTGCTTGAGGGTTTTATTAATTTTTTTCATTCATTATGAAAAAGAATGTGACTGCACATATCCTGGGAGTAAAAAATTCAAGGAAATAATTTCATCTAAGTTATTTCTGATGTCAAATCACACAATCCAGAAGTCAGGCTATCGTAAACCATAAAAAGAATAAGCTTTATTAAAAGCTACTCAAAGTTACAGGAAATTGCAATTAGGTGGGCGCATTAGTAGACATTTCATAAGACATTTCCATGACATGTAAAGGCAGATATCCGGTCTTTTTATGACTCAAGTACAGTCTGAATACACTATATCTTAGTTAACAGATTTAAAGTTAAAATATGTTAATAATAAATGTTATTAAAGTATGTCCAGACTGTTTGCACAGAAAATGGTGAAGCAAAGCAGAGTAGAACAAAATCATTCGTCTGCTTTAGCCAACAGTTGGATAAAAACATGTATTGTTATAAAAGGAAAGTTAAAGCAAGAATCTGTCAATAAAATCTGTTAAAAGAATTAAGTGGCTTTGCAATGTCAAGGGTAAATTAAAAAAAAAACAAAATGTTTGTTTACATTAATTGCATTGTGTGAAAATTCAAAGCAATTTACAGTGAGACAAGGTAGCAGCAACATAATTCTTTGTGCCATGATACGAATGTAGAAGTTCTTCTAAATATAGATGTAGAAAGTACGCTTAAAAATGTCTTTTAATCTAATTTTATAGAATCCTAAATATATTAGTCTTATTGTTAAAGATTTGGAAAAGAAAACCCAAAGATTTGAAGCCACTTACTCAGGGAAACGTGAGAGGTAGAGCCAAGATTTGGATATGGTTCTGCTTCTAGTCTGTTGCTGCAGGCTTTTGGTTTCTTCGTTGCTTTGGTTTGTTTGGCCTGGGAACGCTAAGAGTAAAGCGGAAGGACTTTGCCGTGGAAACCTTATTTAGAGGTGACTTTATGTTAATAATCAAAATGGAAGTTGATAAGGAATTACCAACATTCTAAGGCAATGTTCTAGAAAGACTGGGTTTAGAGTTTGAGACTGACCAAAGAACTCTAAGAGGCCCTTTGAGACTATGGAGTTTAAGAAGTAAATACACATCAAGCATATTTCTGATGTGAAAAGGGAAAATGTGTTTGTTTAGATCTAATCCTGATATCAAGGTCTGACTCAGATAAGTAAAAAAAAAAAAAAAAAAATGCAAGGCACTGTTTTGTTCTCATGAAAATCATTAGAAAACCATCCCAGGCGTCAGACACTATAGTTTCCAGGTGGGAATTTGCATTTTATTCTTACCTCTGAGTTACTGGAACTTTTCCCACATGCAATTTACTTTGTCACTTAGTGTTTGGCTACTCAGTGCAGAGGTCTCCAAGGGTCTTTGTGTTTCCACTATTTTTTCAATACAAGAGAGAACATGAGTTCCTAACTACTTCTTGGGTAAATAATTATAAATGCACATGATCAGCAATATAGAGGAGTTTTTATACTTGTTAGTTCTGGAATCTCAGCATGGAAGCAATCCTGGCTCCAACATTCACATGGCTAGGAACTCTGAGCTTAAGTGTTCTCGGCTTTGGTTTCCCCATTTGTAAAATGAAGATTTTAGTGTTTCATATTTCATAAGCATTAAACAAAGTTAAGCAGGTAAAATAATTAGCAAAATGCTTGACACTTAATTAGAATCTGATGAATGTTAAAGAAAATTATCATCATTTAGATACATGTGTACACATTGTATAGCTTTGAATAATAATCTAATACAATAGCCAATAAACTGTATGAGATCACTAAATAGGGTTACAACTATGCAATGTAATTTGGCAAAGCCCATCTGACAGCTGCTTGGGAGAAAAGAATTTTGGATATGTCAAAACTTTTCAATTTCAAAGGAATTCAAGGCTTTCTAATAAAGGGGAATTAATTTAGATAAAGATGATAAGTGGTGTCTTCTCACTCCTCATATTACTGAAATGACCAAAAAAAAAATATATATATATATATAAAAGGAAAGTAGGTCAAAAATAGACATGGAAAGGACAAAGGTATCTCCATTAGACTGGAAATTTAAAACTTTTTCAGCGGGAGGAAAATGGTATGAAAGTCAAGGAACCAACATAACAGGAAAAATATAACCCAAAACAGAGAGAGCAGACCTTGATGGAGATGGCGAGTATTTCCTAGTGGGACCTCGGAGGAAACCCCTAACGTTTAACAGGAACCAGAGTAGCCGAGGAGAGTTCATTAAAGGCTGTGTTTGAAAGGGATGTCCCTTATCTATTTATACCCTGCACGATGAGGTTTACAGGCAGCATTATCGCCTGCCCCTGCACAACGTCTCTTCTACACAAGGATAAAAATCAGCATAAGGCAGAGCTTTGCTATGAGTTCTGTGACAGATGCTGAGCAGAGCCGGAATCATCTATGGCCTGTCTTTCTCAGTCAGAATAAAGCTCTTACTACTACCCTTCACTGATAGAGATCCGCTTTAGAAGATAGAAAGAGTTTTGAGCTGGCAAGCAGTCCTGACTGTTCACACCTCAAAACAAAACTCCATTGCACCCTGTGCTCTGCTGTAGGATGAGCCCTACTAAAATGAGAATGTGAGGAATATTCACTGGGTTAGGAAAGCGCAGTCCAGCTACCTATGGGAGTTAGTCAACTTTCTATCACTACAACCAATACCTGAGATAAATCAACTTAAGCTTTAAATCAATGGTTGGTTGGTCCATTGATTTGTTCCCTGTAGTGAGGTCATCATGTTGAGGGTGTGCAGCAGAGGAATCCCTTATTTTATGGTGGCTGGGAAGTGAAAGGGAAAAACAGGAAGTGGTTACAATATTCCCTTCAAGGTCAGGCCCCCAATGACCTAACTTTCTTCCATGATGCTCTACCTCCTAAAGGTTCTACCACCTCCTGATAGCACCACAGGCTAAGGACCAAACATTATTACATGGCCCTTTATGGGATATTCCAGATCCAAACTATAGCACTGTTTAATTTTAGTCTTCAAAGAGATAATTTCATCAGCTATCCAAAATTCCCTACATAATTATAAAACAATTTCTGTCAAAACCATCATCTTCAAAAAAGTTCTCACAAATTAGCCCAAAGAGTTATTTAAAAGACCACTGCATCCATTAAGAAAAGATAAATCATGCCAAAGCAACAAACCATTAGGATTCTTAAAAACTGTAAACACAGACTGTGTGTGTGTGTGTGTGTGTGTGTGTAATTCCAGAATATTCTATGGTTCTATGGACTGGATTTCAGAAATGACAATGAGACAGGTCAGAGGAAGATACTTAAGGAATGAAGAATGAAAATTAGGAATGTAATTTATGAGGTTAAATCAATACACATGAAGAATAACATCTTCCAACATCTGTTTAACAGGAGTTTCATAATTGGAGAAAGAATAAAACAGAGCAGAAAGATTATTATCTGTAATAGGAAAAATTGCCAAGAACTAAAGAAGCACATCAGCGTATTAAATCTTCACATTACAGTGGTTTATCAAACCAAAACCAAATAAATTGGGAGGGATAAGACCCTCACCTGAAACTATCCCACTTCAAATATTCTTATAAGAAAAAAAAAATGTGATCTGTGTGAGCCAATTTTTGACCTCTATTTCTAGCATCTGATGTACAATTTCTAAGGAATACAAAAACTAAGAAATATTAGTAATGACAATAAATTATGGATTTCACTTAGCAAAGGCAGAACTTCAAATGAAGTGTGACATACCCACAAACAAACACATGAAGGCTAGTATAAAATGTCACCAAAATGTGACACTTGGGAATACTCTGGACTGAAGGTAATGAGGAGAAACAGATACCAAAATTCTCTTTCCTCTCTCCATTTGTTAAGAGCTGGACATAAATTTTAAAAAGTAGGAAGGAGAAAGGTTGACCAGAGAAGATGAATTTAAACCCTCAACACCAAGGAGACTTCAGCAGAGGAAGCTACACAGCAAGATTTACCAACTAGCCCTTATCAGCCATTAGTTCCCTCCCCCCTTTTAAATTTTCTGTCATAATTTGCTTCCTTCTAGACTCATGGCTCATTTCCTTTATCTTTTTACTTCTCTAAAAATTCATTGTTCTTTGTTAATGATGTGAGAGAAGCCATAATTCTAAGTCACCTCATCGAGAGTTCCTACTCATCTCCTGGGTATCTGCTATATGTATACGAGATGTATGCTAATAAACTTTTATTTTCCTCTTGCTAATCTTTTAAAAAAGAGTAATAATGGTAGAAAGAAAATTCTAAGTTAAAGTAATTAAATTGGTTAAAAATAGAATATCATGGGCCAGTGAGATAGCTCAGTGGCATAAGCGCCTGCCTGGCAAGCGCGAGGTCCTGAGTTCGACTCCCGGGACCCCCATACAAAAAAAGGGCCGGTGATATCACTCAGCGGCATGGGCACCTGTTGGTGCATGAGGTCTTGAGGTTGACCCCCGGTACCCACAAAAAAAAATAGAATATCAGATACAAAAGAAATTGATATTTTTGCCACCAAATACTGCCTACAACTCTAAAATTTTGAAAATATTGATATTTATTTTTATTTAAAAAAGCTATTCAAATATACTCAAGAAATAGAGCATAGAAGGAATTGCAAAAATTGTCAGAGAGATAACATGATTTGAAAATTTTACAGTGAAAACAAATGCTTGAATTATTAGTAATTACTCAGAAAAATTTATAGCTAATGTGAAAAAGCACATTAATTAAATGTTTATTTCAAGAAAGGAAAAATGTATATTATAAAATTTCCAATTTTCATCCAAACAATTTAGAACATAATGAAACTCTAAAAGGGTTTTTGCTTTCTAATGAATTCACATTTGTCTAAAATAAATTAGGAAATACAGTGTACAAGAATAAAAGTCATTTTTAGAAGTTTATATTCTGCTAATATATTTGATAATCTTCTAATTTGATTTTGAAGAACACAATGAAGATACTCTTAATAAACATACACAATATAAGACCTGACTTATAATGTATGCATTTTGAAATATGATAATAATTGAAAGAATGTTTATTGATACATATTTACGTGAATAGAATCCTGGGTCAAGGTAGTATCCAAATAAAAACCTTACTAATTGTTGGAAGGTTGATTTTATCTACGGAAAAAATAAATATTCTTTAGATTATACATTACACCAAACTTAAAAATAAATTCCAAAACAAGTTACTGGAGGAGCAAAATCTTTTCAGTAGACGAGATCAGCCATGTGACGCAGGGCTCTCCTTTGATTTTATAGGCTGTTTTCCCATTGTGATGCACCAGAAGAAGATACAAAATATTTGCATTCAGTGTTCAAAAAATGAGAAGTCAACAGAGTCCATTTTAATTACAAATGTCATTTTCTTTTCTTAACCCTATATTCCATTTGGCCTCAAAGTTAAGAAAAACAGTGAAGTTTCACAACTCTTCTCTACTCTTACTCATGCACCTCCAAGAACCAAATCTTAGAAGACAAAGACATTACTGACCCATAAGTTAATTTACAAGCTCTAGAAGCTGTAACTAACTGCTCGTGTTCCATGAGATAATTCCTGAATTGCACTGCCTTTCGTGTTACTTTTAGCCAAGTTTTGTTGTTTTGTTGTTTTTGTTGTTTGTTTTTGTTATTGTTACTACTGTTTTCTCAAGATTAAGACTTTTAGTTTACGGTGTTTGGCCCTGTAACAGCTTGGATAAGAATCATAACCAGTCTGAAAATTATTTCAAAGTATATCTAAATATTTTTTCGGGTTGAAATGAGTTCAAGTGAGTTTTCTTTTTCTTTAATTGTATGCTTCAGTGGGCAGTGGTTCCAGCCAGGGACAGAGCCTGGACTGTCCCAGCACTGAAGAAAGCCTGTTCCCTTGTTGTTCACGGCCGGCAGTGATTGGAAAGGATGAGAAGCCTCGCGGGAGGGCGATCTCATGTGAATTCCAGACCAGAGAGTTTTGGATAATACACAGAGAAGTCCTCAAACCTTGTGATGTTTATCTCTCTTCATGAGTTACCTTCTTAGATCCCTCAACTCCAACGATGGCATGCATCCCACCCAAATTCCCTATGGGATTCTATGGAATATGTTATTGGTTCTTAGTAGCCGTTCTAAAATAAGTACTTTGTTTGGGAATAAATATTCAGACAAAATCCAACACGAGTATCCCATCAAAGGGTTTTAAGGGAAACTAAAAATATTTGAGTAAGTAGTCACCATCTTTGAAACTACTATCCAGGTTGACTTACTAACTCCTTATTTGAGCATCAGTGGAATCTAATCATTGCAAGCTTGATAGTAGATAGTTCAACGTTATTTTATATCTATCTCCACTTTATGGAGATCACTTTAAAGTACATCAAGCATATGAAAAGTTATTTAACCCTGCAGCTAATCTAGTCAAGGATTTTGACTTGGTCCCTTGATTTTCACTTCATGTCCTATAATTTTCAAAGAACTAAGAGACCCAGGCAAGCAATAATGACTATTTTATCAAGAAAAAAATGTTAAACATCAATTGAGACATTTTGAGGACAAAATTATAAAGATGTTAATCTAATGAAATGTTTCATAAACTACCGAAGTAATATATGATTTGAATGCTTTTACTCTTTAGTTATCAACAAAATAATGCAGCCTGAAATTTGTGTAATAAATTAATATTTCTTTTCTATCAACTGTGGTACAGTGAATACTTTTGTAAAATACAGAAATAGCACATCACTCAGTTTCTACAAAGTTGTGAGAATTGCTGTAAATTCTTGTTATTATTAAGACGCATTTAGTTCTTTACTATCTCCCTTGAAAACTGTCTCATTTAAATGACAAATTTCTTTCTGCTTTTCAAATCCCACTTTTTGCTTATTGGCAGAGTTTATAATCTTGTATTTGCTCTTGAATTCTCTCTAACTTCTCTCCCCAGTGCAGAGTAATTTCTCTCTTCTTTGTGTTCTTATAATGTTTCATGTTTTACTCTGCAAAAATATGTTCCATCTTTCTCATTATTTTTAAATGACTCCCTTCCAGAAGAATATTTCAGATAATTCTCCTTTTCCATTATTGACTTTCATAAAAACCAGTGCAAAATATTTTTCTTCACCAATTTCAGATCAAATAAAAATCTTCAAAATTTGACTTTAGATTTTGAATTCAAAGTTGAAAATCTCTTTTCCATTAGCAAAGAGATATGAAATAATGTCAATGGCTAATGACATTATGATGCTAATGACATCATAATACATCATAATGACATTATGATTAGCATTATGATGCTAATCGCTATATACAAAAATGCACACCCTGCCCTTTGATTCAGTTACTCTCTGACTTGTAGACCCCAATTAAATGCAGCTTTCAGCTCTAAATGTTCAAATACAAATTCGGTGTCTGATAATAATATTTTTCTTTCCCCTGAGAAAATAATAGAAAATGTAGTTTTGTTTTGAGACCCATTTTAGAAACTCTTCTTTAGACTCTGCGTGCTGCAGTTTCTCGGGAAGGGTTCGTTTCTCACCTGTGGGAATGAGGCTCATGGAGAGCACAGCTTCCTCCCTCCAGCCTTGTCCGGAAGTGGGGATTGGTTGCATACTCCTGCCCACAGCGACTGGTTCTTCAGTGGACACATGATTCACTTTGAATAATCAGGGAAAATGTCAGACCTTTTTTGGGAAACTTTAGGAAAGATACACTCCCTTTCCTGCAAGGTTGCCAGACTGGCAGGATTTAAGATCGCTGTCACATTGCCAAAGCATTGGAAGCACCTGCATGGAAATGAGGCCAATGCACGACAGGAGAGCTGAGAGACAGACTTCGAGAGTCACTGTGTTCTAAAAACACGGAGTTCTTTCAACCTAGCTTTTGCTGAAGTCCATGCTTAGGCTTTGTCATTATGCAAGCTAATAGTGTACTTTTTTTCCTTTGGTTTTGGTTTCTATTACTTGCAATAGAAATTGTCCTAAATCATTGAGATCACACAGAGATAATAAACTGAACTATATTTGTTTCTTATGACTGGGGAAAATTAATGGATTTTTAAGATGGGGAAATTTAATGTACAATATTAAGGAATTTCTTGCGCTTTTCTATGACCCATTGCATTAGTTCAAATTGCAAAGACTTTAAATGTAAGAGGCGCGTGTGACTTTGGGGGAGCTGAACTGGTGGGGTGTTGTTATTCAGGGCAAAGCACCGGGTAATAAGAGGACGTAAAAACAGAGGCCCTGAAGGTGCTTATTGGTCAGGTTTCAGGGAAGCAGCACGCAGCTGTGCAGACCCACGGGGCTGCTGCTTCCCACCTGCTCTCTCAGAAATTCAGAGACCATTACTTGCACTTTAAAAGACAGAACGATGCCGAGAAACTGGAGGACTTGATGGTAGTGATGTTGGGCCAGGCATCAGATTGACTAAAATCTAAATTATCTTAATTTAGATAACCCTGAAAGCAGGTCTGCGGCAAGCATTCATATCCAAGTGGCTTATTTGTATGTGAGCCTAGAGCTCTGGTGAGGCAAGAGAGTTAGCTAGGAAGAGACGACCAATAAGGGTACATTAGTGGCTGGGTGACCACCAAGGGTGACTGTGGCACTGTTCCTGGGAGCTCCCTCTGAGAGGCTATAGAACACAGTCCCTGTAGAGTTTCGGGGATCTGGGGAACCCCTGCCCCTGGCTGGTTGAAAATGGGTCTTGGAGACATTAATATGTTGGCACTTCCAGTCTGCCATCCCGGGCCTTGCATGTGCCCGAGCCCAGAGACAAACTCCAGGCAGAGATGCAAGTGCTTACAGGAAATGAAAAAAATAAGCACATGGCACAACTGTTTACAACCTTGAGGAGCTCATCGGGCTAAGGAGCACAGGGTGAAGGAGCTTCAGCGATACCTTCCTGTCTAGCATCAGTATTAAGAGCAAAGGCAGCAGAAAAGTGTTTTGTCTGCTTGTTTCTCTTAGATATACATATATTTTTTTATGTGGGTACCAGGAGTCAACCTCAGGACCTCGCACGCCAGCAACAGCTTGTGCCACTGAGCAATATCACTGGCCCTTTTTTTCCTTTATGTGGGTACCGGGAGTCGAACTCAGGACCTCGCGCTTGCTGGGCAGGCACTTATGCCGCTGAGCTATCTCACCGGCCCTCTCTTAGATATTTATACTTGAAGAAATAGCAAATAGAGGGAGAAATAATAAAAGATCATGGGTTGACACGTAGAAAAACAATCTGGGTCATTCAGTTGTTTTAAAAAGATAATGACACAAATTCTTGGGGATTTCTCAAATTGACTTGCTTTTGTTGACCCTCGCCTTGCATTTTCTTTTCATTGAAAATATTCTTATCAAATATTAATGAAATTAATTGAGAATTCAGAGCTATTTCAAATATATGGAAAAGACAAATATAAGGAATTTGATTTAACTGTCATCCAGATTTAACACTCTATAACATTTATTTCCCAAAGAAAACTAAGGAAGTCATGTATAGAATCCCGTTAACTATGTAAAATAACAGTATATAGAAACCCTGAAAGTCACGTGACTTCTGGTAAGAAAGTAAATTGTATAATATCTTTAGAGAAATATTGGTGAGATCTACTGAACTGGGAGATACCTATGAAATTTCTAGCAAGTAATTGTCCTGGGCCTTTTAAAGAAACCCTGGCAAATGACTACAAGGGCATTTGCCCTTGTTGTTACACTGTTTGTAACAATAAGTTACAAAATGACATAGATGTCTCTTCAGTAATTAATAATTAAATAAAATATGTCACTCATGTGGGGAAAGACAGATGGCACTTAAAACACTGAGAGTGGTCTGCGTTATTACCCTCCAATATTTGCTGCTTCAGGAGGTACAACAATTTTAAGATACCGAACTGCTCTTCTGTATGGGTGCTCATTTGACTTCAGTTACCCTGTCTGTGAAATGAGAAAAGTAGACAAGATGATCTAAATTTAAGGACTCTTCCAAATTTCAATTTCTATTTCTTAGTGATTCTAGTTAAACCACAATGAATTCCTCAAGTTAACTAGGTTATGTATTCATTTCTTTTGTACTAAAAATGCATAGAAAAATTGTGATAACAATGACAAAACTTTGGTTGGAATTTCTATACCAGTTCAGACTTCTGTACCCACTTAAATCAGGAATCACATTTAAAGTGTTTCCTTTATTGACATATAACTGTATATCTTTATGGAGTACATTTTGATTGTATTGGTATTGTATTGTTTTTCAATTTGGGTAGTGTGTTATTCATCTCTTCATTGCTGTAACAAAATCCATGAGATAATTAGCTTAAAGAGAGGAAAGAATTATTTTGCCTTGCAGATTTTGATTCCTGATTAGCTGGCCCGGTTGCTTTGAGCTGTGGCTACAAGGCAGTATGTATGATGGTAGGGAGCGTGTGGTGGAGAAAACTGCCTACCTTGTGGTGGCTGGAAGCAAAGAGAGAAAGAAGGGGTTTGTCCAGATATCTCTTTCAAGAGCATCCCTCTGCTGACCTGCAGGCATCATGTCTTAAAGGTTCCACCATCTCTGAGAAGTGTCACGGCCTGTGAACCAAGCCTTCAACACATGGACATCGGAGGAAATTTATGCAAACTTCAGTAGGTAGTGCTCACGAGGTGGGAGATTAAGCCATTGCAGGCTGGCTAAAGACAGGCTGTAGGACAACGCCTGAGCCTGAATAGAGGCTGTCAGCAGGATGTGACGTGGCAATCACAGCCAGGATGCATGGGCAGAGCAACTTCCGACGGACCAGATCTGGGAGGATACAAAAGACAGCAGCCACTGACTCTGGGCACTGCGATCTTGCTGTCCTTTTGTCCTCTCATCCCTCCAGTGGATACTCCTGCTATGGGACATATCTCTTCTTGGTCTTTTCCCCACTCTTTTCTTTTCTTCTTTCTTCTTTACTTTTTTTCCTTTTTCTTCTTTTATTTTAAATAAAAGTTACATTTACCTGTTTACCATTGTCCTGGCCAATGCTTTGGGTGGGATAGAAAGGATCTGGAATCACTGGACATGGTGCCCTCCTGCAGCACTCAACTTTCAGCTCTTACAGATACTTGCTATAATCCTCTTACTACATGTACTTCACTAAAAACGTACTTCTGTATTATGCATACTCAGGAGTACACTTACTGAGGCACTGAGCATGCCCATGTCCAATTCAGTAACAGCCAAATTTTCAGGTGTATTTACACAAGTTGGCACTCTCACCAATTGTGTATTAAAGTTCTGATTGCTTTATTATCTTAGTTACTTTTTGTCATTGTTGAGACAAAATACCTGACACCCAAAGTTAAAGGCGCAAAGATAAATTTGACTCACAGTTTGTAGAGGTTTCAGTCCATAGTTGGCTGGCTCCAAGGCAGGGTGGCGTGGCAGAGGGGCATCGCAGAGGAGAAAACAGTTCATGGCAAAGCAGGGCAGGCAGCAGGCAGCAAGTCTGAGTAATGTTAGCAGCTTCTTTCTGCCCCTTCTTTGTTCTATCTAGAATACCAGGTTTAAGGTGAAAGCCAAAGCAATCGGTGGACTGATTTAGTAATCACACACCCTTAATCCCAGCATCACACACTCCAGATCCAGCCACCTCTGACAAAGCCCCACCTATGACCACTTGAGGCTTTGGGGGCGACATCTAGACACAAGCTATAACAATATCATAGGCCAGAACTTGGTGGTTTTTATTTTCTAGTTTTACATTAGTGTTTGTGGTGGATTTGTGATGTACATCATTGTGGTTTTAACATTATTTCTTGGTAATTAAAGAACTTTCAATATTAATTTTTTCAACCAAGATATGCTTTAGCTTTGGTAGACTTATCAGATATTTCTCAGTAATTATGACTCAGTAGATAGGTAAAAAATATCCAAAATCTCATGTGCAATGACATACAGTTTTACCAAGTGAAATGCAAGGGTTAAAGAAAAATTGAAATAGGTCCCATAATCTTGACATCACTTTCCAAAACCAATCAAGCATAAAAACAATAGCAGAATGATTACAGACCCCCGACTTGGGAGATGGGGATAAAATATTGAGTAATGTACAACCCCTTGGACCCTGCTATCTGAAAGTCCAGTTGAAAGAAAATCAAGTAAAACCCTGTTACTGAGAAGGAGTAATGCTAAAATAGGACTATTTACAGAGCTGTATAAAAGCAGAGCGTAGGAAAGCCTTAATGAAGGAAGCCTCTGTCTGGAATAAGAATGAGAGGGCAGGGAAGGGGAGCTGGCCTTGCACCGAGCAAGCGATAAACGTGCTGTGTACTGAACAAGAATGGGAGAGACAGAGTGTTGGAGAAGAAATTGTTCCAGGAAGAATGGATGGTGCATTAAACCAGAATGAGGTGACAGAGAGTGAGAGAGACTTTCTCCTTTAGGAGTACGGAGTTTGGCTTCACTAGAGGACAGGGACTTCCTCCCTAGGGAGGCATAGAGAATCTACACATGAGATCCTTACCACAAAGAAAGTAATGTATAATGGCGTTTATCACACAAGTCTACTGAAATATGCATAAATCAATTTAGTATATACGTAAAAAAATCAATTCAAAATAACTACAGATTCCATTAGAAAATAAGCCTTTTTGTGACCTTATAGTGTGAAATTCTCATACAACTTATCACAATGATACTATTGCCTTTTTCTACACAGGTTAGAATTGTGTTTGCTGTTTCCTCCATAAAACCAGGATATAATTTTTATAATATACAAATATGCTTTAATAAAATTGGATGGAGAATGTAGATACCTGCACAATAATATTGGTAAATCTATCTATACTTAAATGAGTTCCCCACCATTTCATAGTTAATTCCTCTGTTCTTATTTTTTTTTTTTTTATGTGGGTACCGGGAATCGAACTCAGGACCTCGCACTTGCCAGGCAGGCACTTATGACGCTGAGCTATCTCACCAGCCCTGTTCTTTTTTTTTTTTTTTTTTTTTTTTTTTTTGTGGGTACCAGGGTCCACCTCAGGACCTCGCGTGCCAGCAGGCACCCATGCCACTAAGCGATATCACCGGCCCTTTTTGCGTATGTGGGTTCCGGGAGTCGAACTCGGGCCCCCGCACTTGCCAGGCAGGCACTTACGCCGCTGAGCCATCTCACTGGCCCCTGTTCTTATTTTTAATAGCATCATTTTAATGAACTCACATTTATGACGGTTTACCAAAACATTTTAATGAATTTTAGTCAAAACAACATCTCTCCTTTCATTCAGTCATTGGATTAGGTAAAATTTAATTCTACTAGTGAGTTGCAGCAACAAGTGAAACTAGAATAACCAGGTTTGAGAAGATTCAGCCAGAGGGATCCAGCTAACCTTGGGAAATGAAAAGTGTTAATCCAGCAAATAGATGTAATATTTTATCCCATGTACATCTTATTTTCCTTTTTTTGAACAACTATGCTTGGATTTCTCATAAAACTTTCACGAGATGTTAGACAAAAGTAGTGATCATGTCAAGTTATTTTTCTACTAAACATTTTGTAACACATGTGTGTCAAATAGTCATTACCAAACCAAAAACCCTAAAGCTACATAAATGGACTTCTTTTGCTGACAACTCAGAAGGCACGGCTGTTTCCATTAAACCAACCATATTAAGTCGGTCTTATTTATCAAAGATTTACTTGAATCACATGAATTTAAAATGCATTTAAGGGCCGGTGAGATGGCTCAGCGGCGTAAGCGCCCGCCTGGCAAGCGCTAGGACCCGAGTTCGACTCCCGGATCCCACATATGATAAAGGGGCCGGTGATATCGCTCAGCGGCATGGGTGCCTGTTGGCACGCGAGGTCCTGAGGGCGACCCCCCGGTACCCACAAAAAAAAATAAAATAAAATGCATTTAAGTTAATTCTTATATTTCTAGTAGTTACAGGAATATTTGGCTTAAGAGCACTCATTTATGTCTAAGCCAACTTGAATATAACTCCATTGTAGGACTTTATATCCTATGGTTATAGTACACAGCTATGCAGATATGCCCGTATAAACCTATACAAATATACACACAAACACGAAGAAAGATACCATAGATGCCATTTTAAAATCATAGCCATCAGACAGGTACAATATTATAAAACTAGATTATTTTAAGATCTTATAGCTTCCCACTTCCCAAATATATATTACCCCCCTTTCTCCTGCTGAGCGGCTTTTTCAGAAAGGTGTGGTTCTTACATAAGACTGCATAGAAAATTTGTGTCGAGAGTGAATTTGGGGCCATCACATTAACTTTAGAAAAACTCATGCCCAAAAAGGAAGCAAAAAGATGGGGCAGAGCAGATTATTAGCAGGGATTCCAGAAGGGGGTTTCTGTGAAATGAGAATTTCTATGAGAGAAAAAGGACCCAGTGAAAGAAGAGAAAGGCCTTTTTTAAAAAGTATATCCATAAATCAGCCTAGAATTAAGTTGAGTTCTGATTGTAGAGTTGTTTTAAAATATTTAAAATATTTTGTTTTTAAATTTTTATGATCAAGTTTCTTACAGTAAAAAACAGCAAATAGTCCTAAAAGTATTGAGCTTTTCCTTCTTTCTTTCTTCTTTCTTTCTTTTTCTTTCTTCCTTCCTTCCTTCCTTTTCTTTCTTTTTTCTTTCTTTCTTTTCTTGCTTTTTTCTTTCTTTCTTTCTTTCTTTCTTTCTTTCTTTCTTTCTTTCTCTCTCTCTCTCTCTCTCTCTCTCTCTCTCTCTTTCTTTCTTTCTTTCTTTCTTTCTTCCTTCCTTCCCTCCCTCCAATCCTCCCTTCCTTCCTTCCTTCCTGTGTATACAGTTCCATTTTAGCTTAGGAGAGAAAGTCAAGCAAACAAAACTTAGCTACCACACTGTAAATATAAAATCAAGGTTCCAAACCAGTGGTATATCTAACAAATGATTCCTGCCACAAACTAATAAGGCTTTTATGGCTTTCAACATAATCTCCAATGAGGAAGCAAGAAGTTGCAACCTTCCAGGACCCAGAATCACTCCAAAAAACAGCCAAAGGAAAGGGCAATTCAGATTACGTCTTGAGTGCCAGTAATGTTGGGATATGAAGCTCATATAAGATACAATCTACATTTCCAACTGGCCATATTTTTGGGACTCAGCCTTTTTGGTTAACCATCTGTACTCAGCCCCAGGACCTGGTTCCCCCAACTGATAAAGAGTACAGACACACACACACACACACACACACACACACACACACACAGAGATCTGTTCATGGGAAAGGAACTAATTCCTTTTCTTAAAAATGATTCTTTCCTTAACTAAAGGAGTTTAGAGTGGGAAATAGAGGTAGGCGTGGAGTTTAACTCAGGGACGATTTATGATGGGTTTAAAGGATTTTAATTTTGTTCAAAGATGGATTTTTGCTCTTTAGCCTTATGAAGGGACTCCCTGAGGCTACCTTTTAAATTTTTCCATTTCCTCTTTTCAGTTCAATTTTTCCATGGGTACCCACCCATGGGACAGTTGTTTAGGAGGAGAACTTTAAGAATTTTTTTGAAATATGGAAATACTTCCACATTCAAGGATTCATTACCTGGTCATTAACAATTAGGAACTTACTAGTGTATTTTTTCCAATAACAGTTTAACTACTACACCTCTTTCATGGAAAGATAAGAAAGTAAAATTCCAAGTTAGAGTAAATCTTTACAGTGGACACAGGCACCTAGAGATGAAACCACCATGATCCCTCAAAATTACATTCAGAAATGGCTACAAAACAGAGAGCATTTTTTCCATAGGCAGTTAAGGATAGCGTTGTGTCACAAAACTGTGGAATCGGGCTGGTGAGATGGCTCAGCGGCATAAGTGCCTGCCTGGCAAGTGTGAGGTCCTGAGTTCGACTCCCGGTACCCACATAAAGGAAAAAAGGGGCTGGTGATATTGGTCAGTGGCACAAGCGCTTGCTGGCAAGCACGAGGTCCTGAGTTCGACCCCCAGTACCCACATAAAAAAAAAATGTGGGATCTTTTCAGTTGTAGAGCAACTCATCTGTGATGCTAGGCAGCCAATACTGGGATAGGAGTTTTCCAGCACTAAACCAGCAACAAAGCTTGAGACAACAAAAGCTCCTTATGGGTATTCTTTTTAAGACAAAGTCCCAAGAGAGTTGGCAGGATCAATCAAAGAGAATGTTGCTTGGCACTGTGTGTTCCAGGTGCCCAGCCTATTTGAGTGGCTGCCTGACAGATGCCAACTTTGTCTTCAGTCCTCCTAACCCCTAGAGGGCAGAGATCGGAAAGAAAGCCCTTAATAGTCATAAAGCCAAGCTTTCAGTATATAAGATGAATTTCATCCATTTTTTTTAAAACTTGGAGACCCACGGCAAAGTTAGTCTAAACAGATGTGACTCTCGTGAAAACTGACCTCACTATTACGAGGTTTTCAAGGGCCTACGCTTGGGCTCTGCCCCGTGATTCTCCTCTTTATGACACACAGCACAGAAGATGGAGACAAAGAATAACAGAAGACTATCTCTGGGATGAAAGGCATCAGAGAACAAGAGTATCAGAGATAAAAATGCCCAAGAACTTGTTCACACAAATGTTTTCTCCTGCTAATCCAAATTTAGAAGGATTTAAGAATTTTTTTGAAATATGGAAATACTTCCACTTTCAAGGATTCATTACCTGGTCATTGACAATTAGGAACTTACTAGGGCGTAACACACACCCCTACCACCTTCGCTGGATCAGAATCTACGGACAGAGGTTCGGGAGACTAACACAGGATGGAAATTCACCTTTCTGCTGGCCTTGTCAGGTTCCATGGTCTCCCAGCTGTGGCATCCAGAGCAAGCAGAGTGATTGGGTCTCCTGGCTAGCTTGCCAAACTGAGGAAGAGAAAACTTTCTCCAGCCACTGAATGCTCAGTAACTATCTATGAAATAAACTGGCAGTAGACAAAGTAACAGGAAAAAAAATCTTAATCACGAGCATATACACTGGAGTAGCACAAAACATGGTGTTGAAAGGAGAGACAGATGATGTGAGCTTATATGGTGCCCTGGGTTACAGAAAGGGCAGAGTTTTGGGACTTCTAGGGGAAAATGATAACAAGTTATGGGAAGTGGAGAGGGAAAAAATGTGTGGGTGAATAAAGGCTGAATTGTTATGCTGCTACATTTCCCCAGGTACTCAAATTTGTCTAGGAGGAGACCATCCAAAGAATAGGTGAGCATCTCTGACAGTCCAGGTGTGGTGTCCCCTCTCTAAGAGTTAATCTTCCCTGGCTGATGACATTTCTGGGAAATGTTTTATAATACTTGAGCTCCTTTTTAAAAGATGTGTCTTTAGACAGCTAAGGAAACTTCAGAGAAAGCTCCTTTCTGCCCTTCAAGGGACAAAGAGGGTAAGAAATGAAGGACAGAGAGACCTTGGTTCTTATTTGGTTCAAAGCTCTCATTATGCTGGGCATGGTGGCACACACCTGTAATCCCATAATCCCAGCATTTGGGAAGCTGAGGCAGGAGGATCGCTGTGAGTTTGAGGCCAGCCTGGGCTACACAGTGAGTTCAAGGCCAGCCTGAAGTGCACAGTGGAACCCTGTTTCAAAAAGAAAAAAAAAAAAAAAAAAAAAAAAAAAAAATTCAAAGTGCTCAGTGTGCCAAAGCCCCATACTTTGGGATTTCATTTTCTGAGCCTCAAAAGTAGCAAAAGGAAATTTTCCAGAAGAAAAAGAGCAACACTTTCACTTTGGTTCCAAAATGTGTAATTTCTGGGGTGGTTGTCCTGGTCTGGAATCTTTCATCAACTGACTACTATCTCTTAGTCTAATATTTGACTCCACCAGCTCATAATAGCAAATTTATGCTCCTTAATGATTTGAGCATATTGATTTAGAATAATTCAGATAATTTGCAAATAAATAATAAGATGATGAATAAATGAGACCTTACTATTAAGATGTTTTGGTTGGATTTTGGTATGTTTTAGGTGTTCCTATGCAGGGATTTTCAATTTTAAGAGAATGTGGCATATTAGAGTTCTCAGCTAATTAACTTTATATTTGTAACTTGAACTAAAAAAATTAATATGAAAATTATGATTTTGAATTTAAAGGTACAGTTATGTAGTAAGTAATAACAGAATGCATAAAGGAAAATAACACATTGATACCATGGGTTTTGGGGTCTGGGGGTGGGTTCCCAGGTTCTTGGATATGAGGAAAGAATCGGATGTAGCACGGGATGGCAAGGAAGCAGCAGGAAAGTTTATTAAAGTACACTGGTAGTGAGCAGGCTCAGCTGGTGAAAGGAAAATGGCAGGAGCGCTGAGGGTGCAAGGTGTAGAGGTTTAAGAGTCCCGCCTTCTCTAAGGCTCCTCCCCCAAGTGCCTGCAGAGCATGATTGACAGGGCACAGTGTCAATCTGCTGGGTATACCGCCAGGGTCCTTTCCCATAATTCACTCTGTTATAATTGTGTGTATG
Organism: Erethizon dorsatum; assembly: GCA_028451465.1. NCBI lineage: Eukaryota > Metazoa > Chordata > Mammalia > Rodentia > Erethizontidae > Erethizon > Erethizon dorsatum. The sequence continues at coordinate 13,905,406 of CM051841.1, read as the reverse complement.
AGATGCAGTCCATATATGCATGAACTTTCAATGAGCTTCGGGGGAAGAATGGTTACTTTAGTGGACAGGGAGGTCCAGAGCACTTGTGTCTGGGTCTGGAATTTTTAGAAATTCCCCACACTTGGGGTCTTTGTTTCCCTGGTCTCTACCACCTTGTGTTAATAATATGCCTTGGGGCAACACTGAGGACTGGCCCTTGGGTGTCACCTACGTTTGGGTGAGTGGAAAGGAGACATCCTTAGTAACCAATTTTGTTGCCTATGTTAATACCATATTTATAATTTCGAGCTTGTAAATTCCAAAGAGTTACTTCAGCACTTCAAAAGATTTTACTTCAGATTAGCAAGTTTGGCCTGATATGTATTATAAGTTCTGAATTAAATTAAATATATTTGAGGACTGATGGCAATGCAGATTGTTTAAGGACATTAAACTAAACAGGGCTAACTATTGAGGAAACTAGTTGATTTGATCAACACGAGTTAATTAAATATACATTAACGAGTTCAAATGAATTCTTCACAAAATAGTTTTGTTGATAAAAATAGACGTTGAATTTGACATTTTAAGAATTATGCAATTTTAAAATTTGCAACCATAGTTAATGGACTGTTATTTAGAACTACTCTAATTATTCAGGAGCTGCTTCTAAATAGTAGGCTTCCCTCAGACATAAGGTAGCTCACATTCATTGAAGATGTGGAGACAACAGAGAAGTCTTAGAATAGGTTCTGAGAGAGACTTTTATTTTAATATCGTAGAGGCAGCATAAACATGTTTAAAGAAGAAGGAGGTAACAGAAAAATATTAAAGGCACCTGAGCACACAAACACACACTGACTATTTTCTCCTTATCGGATGAAAATGTAAAATAAGCATTTTGAATGAAGAGTCCCTGTCTCTTTATACAAATTTTAAAGAAGCATCAACCTAACTCTAATAGAAAATGGTAATTTGAACTTTAAATGTTGATTGTTTTATTGTTGTAGTTGGCGTTTGCAATCTTAGAATCCGGATAACACACACTGAAGTCATTTTGACGATCTGAAATGTCGTGTTATGTCAAGTTGATCATTCTGAGAATCATTTGTCGTATGTTCTAGAAGCATAGAAGAATTAGGACAAATGATTTAACATTTGTAGATCAAAAATATAACTATTAATTTATTTACTTTTTTTTAAGAGATGGGGTGTGTTATGTTGCCCAGTCTGGCTTTCAGACTCCTGGGCCAAGGGATCCTCCTGCCTTGGCTTCTCCAGGAGCTGGGACTACAGATGCACACCACTGCACCCAGCAAGAATATAACAAAAAACCTGTAATCCCAGCACTCTGGGAAGCTGAAGCAGGAAGATCACAAGTTTAATTCCACCCTGAGCAGTGTACCAACCTAGTGACACCTTGTCTCATAATAAATTTTTTTTTTAAATGGGCTGGGGACAATATAAAGGCTCTGATTTTAACCCCTAGTACTGAAAAAAAAATCCCCATTATCTTTTTTATTATAAATATCACTTATATAAACTAAATGCATAACAAAGCCAGCTGTAATTCGCTGATTTTTGTTAATGTAGAAGTATATTTTCTTGATATGGGATGTATCTGCAAAAAATTTTTAATCGATCTTAATTTAGGCATGTTTCATAATATGTCTACTATCTCACCAAATGGCGAGATGATATTTATTTATTTTTTTCTTTTCTGAACTTCTTTTTTACTGATCCTCACTCATTCTCAGTCGGATGAAACCACACAACCTCAAGGAAAACTAGTATTGTCGAGACAAAAGAACAAAGAGAAAGATTGTTTTCCATCTTCCAGTCTGGGCTCTTAACTTCCAAAGAAAAGGCTGCGGTGGAACCGAGGTCAAGCAAATAGAGACAGAGGAGGCGAGGGGCGTGCGCCCGCTCTAGCCTTCCTCTCAAGCTCGATGCAGGGGAAATCATCTGTGCCCACTGTGATCTTAGCCCGGTAGTTCTCAAACTTCCACATGGTTAGAATTGCCTGGATAAGTTGATAAAACGGAAGGCTCAGCCTACCCTCTAGCGTTACTAAAGTCAATCTGGTTTGGAGTTCAAGAGTTTGCAATTCTTTTTACTTAAATCAGGACATGTTTGCAATACATAATGTTCACATCGGTTTTGAGAAGTTGATACATATATATCACATCATCATTATTTTTGATCGTCTTTCCCCTCTGTATACACTCCCGTTGACCCTTCCCTTGATTCCCTTCTCAGTCTCCAAAAGGTCCACTTCCATGACTTCTATTATCTTTCTTTTACTTTACTTTTAATTTATTTATCTATTAGATTTTTTATATAAGCAAAACCATGTGATATTCAACTTTCTGTGTCTGACTTATTTCACTTAACATCAGGGTCTCAATATTCATTCATTTCCCCGCAAATGACTTGAATTCATTCTTCCTTTTGCTCCATAAAGTTCTGTCCTGTATATATACCACATTCTCTTTATCCGTTTGTCTGTTGATGGCACCTAGGCTGTTTCCAAAGCTTATCTATTGTGAATTGAGCTTCAGCAAAGACGGGTATACATGTATCACCCAGTACAATGACTCAACTCTTTTATGAACATACCTAGGAGTGCATAGCTGGAAGGACTAATATCTAGGAAATATAAGGAACTCAAAATATTAAACACCATAAAAACAAATGAACCAATTAAAAATGAACAAATGAAGTGAGTAGATACTTTTCCAAAAAACAATTGCAAAAGGCCAACAAGTGCATTAAAAATGTTTAGCATCATCGGCCACTAGGGAAATGGAAATCAAAACAGCTCTGAGATTCCATCTTACACCAGTCAGAATGGCTATTATCAAGAACATAAAAAACCTCATGTGCTGGCATGGCTGTGGGGCAAAAGGAACACTTTTAATTGGTGGTGGGAATCTAAACTAGTACAACCACTCCTGAAATAAATATGGTGATTCCTCAAGAAAACCGGAATGTAAAAAAAGGCTTTTATTTTTCATTAGAATTCCAGCTGATACAGATGCTAGTGAAAACCAGTGACTTAGGTGCTAAGGGAATGGCACAGAGGCAAGAAAATGATTTGATAAATCAACTTCTAGCTGAAGACTTTCTTATGCTTAAGTTTGGTAAACTATGTGGAAAAGCAGCCCATGCATGTGGATTATCTCAAAGCCAATCAAATAAGAATTTACATCGGGCCGGAGAGATGGCTCAGCGGCTTAAACGCCTGCCCGGCAAGCGCGAGGGCCCGAGTTTGACTCCCGGATCCCACATACGAAAAAGGGGCCGGTGATATCGCTCAGCAGCACGGGCGCCTGCTGGCGCGCGAGGTGCTGAGGTCGACCCCCCGGTACCCACAAAAAAAAAAAAAAAAAAAAAGAATTTACATCATCTGGTGAGAGAAGGTAGCCCTGTTGGTCCTGCCAGTGAGGGCCATCAGAACTGCCAACCCCTGGCATATGTGCCTATTAGTGAGAGCAATTAGCTGTGTGCTGACCTTTGGTAAATTCTCTTGCCAGAACTCACTGTTTTAAAGGTGATCAATTAGTTATAGGTGCCTGAAAGCAAAGGTCGGGGGCTCTTGATGAACAAAAGTGTTGCTACTAATGTGGTAAAGAAAGTTTCAACACCACATTTGAATGTAACCGGGTGTGGCAAATCCTGTCCCATGACACTTCAAAATTTCTTCCATGATTTAGACACCATGATACTATATATATGACAATTTTGTTTATTTTTGCGGTACTGGAATTTGAACCCAGAGCCTTCACACTGAACTACATACCCAGCCCTTTACCCTTTATGATTTTCTATTTTATGGCAGGGCCCTACTATGTTGGTAAATGGCCCAGGATAGGCTAGAAAATATGACCCTCCCGCCACCACATCTGTTTCCATGATTTTATATCCTATTTACAAATGTTCCAATTTTCTTATTCTCTTTGTTCATGTTTTTCCTTACAACACTTCCTGGTGTGTTTATAAAACCCACCCTTCTCTGACATTTGCCAGAACCACCTGTGTGTCCTTTGAATGGAAATTATTTAGCAGTAATTAATTCCAATACCTATCATCACTGCTTCCCATGAAGACATTTCTAAACCTTTCTGCATCCTACTGCATCTTCTTCAAAGTGTGTATTAGCATAGAGAGGATGTTTTTGATTTTTATTAAATCATCTTCACCAGTCTCAATTTCCAAGGAAGACAATCAACTCACTGTCATTCCACAGATGTAAAAGAACAAATTATGCCAGGAATATCTCCATTCTAGTTCCTATAGAAGGGTAAATACTAAAATCTATGTTTTATAATGTTTTCCAATCACACAACAACATGGATCTGGATTTAACATGTGGATGTCAGGTAGTGAACAAATCCTGATGGCCCATCTGACAGTCACCGGCCTGGACAAGAGTACTGGGGAAAACAGGCCGAAAGCAAGCTTCCCACTCAGTGCTCAGTCCAGCCCTTACCCTGAGCCCAGACCATGCAATTGCATTCAAAGAGTAAATCTATATCTGTAAAGAATCTGGGCTACAGAGAGCAAGCATATATTGAATTGAAATATATTCATGACTTCTGCATAGAGTGGATTGATAACAGTATAACTGAGGGCTAATCCATGTTGAGTATAAAATGTATTCTAAGATTTGTGGCCCTTACATAAACTTCTGGGGCCACTGATATTGCAATTACCATACTTCTGATCACACCATACAACTAACAGTAACTCAAAGGTGTGGGGCAATGTATAATCTTTCAAATAGCTCTCTTTCCTGCAAGTAGAAAATGCTGTCAGGAGAAAGGAAACTTTCTACATGGTAAATATCAACCACCCCCTTGTAAATATGGCTTCGTATATATGTGTGTGTTTTACAGAAAAGAACACTTCCAAGTAAATTTACTGCATAAAACATCACTCAGTAACACAATAGCTATATTAAGCTTGTGGATTCCATGCTTCAGGAATTCGAAAAAAGCATAACCATAACAAGGATATTGTGTTTCTGCTTTGTGTGTCTGCTCAGCTGGGAATATTGAAAGCCTGGGATGAGTTGATGGCTAAGGGCTTGAATTGTCTGTAGATTTATTTATTCACCTGTCTCGTGGATAATACTTGTAATGGGGTCTCAGCTAGAACATTTACTCCGATTCTATTTGTAGGGATGCTTGGGCTTTCTCACAGACTGGAGACTGAGTGCCTAGAGCAAGTTCCAAAATCAACCAGTCAGAAGCTATGTCACCATCTATGCACTAGCAATGAAAGCCACGTAGCTTTACTTCGTTCGAAGTCACAAGTCACCCACATTCGTGAAGAGAGAACATAGAATTCCACCCACCAATAAGAGGAATGCCTAATGCACACCCTAAGAGCACGTGAGATGGGAAATATCTTGAAGTTGTCTCTGCGAAAATATAATCCAGTAGAGGACATCTTTTATCTCTGGGTCAGACTTGCCTTTTGTCAGTTGATTGGTTTCCTTATCATCTCAGAAGGCTGGGACCGTTTCACTGTTGTGTGTCATGTTCCATTCAGAAGATAGAATCCTACTTCTGAAGTTTAATGTGCTTTCGAGAATACAATTAAGATTCAACAAAATACACACTAGTATTGAAGGCTACATCTTTAATGAGAGAAAAGGAAAACCCATTAGAGCAAGGAGAAAGTCGACTCACTTCTATGGGCTGGAAAATGGAAAAATCATGATTTATTTGGATCTGTGGCCTTTACCTTGGGTTCAATGGAAAATCATAATTAAAATGAAGATGTTCAGTCAAAAATTTCTTTGCTGCTAATAGTGGAAGGAAGACTATTTTGTGATCAAACTGGCTATAAATTTATAACTAGAAATTGCTTCAGGTGTATAGTCCATACTATTATCTGGAAACTCTGGACTTTTCATAGAAATTGGACAAATTATTCATACGAGGTCACGTACCATATCTAGAAATGCTGGTGCAATACTTGGCTGTTCCTCATATGAAAAGTACTAAAATCCCTAAACTACTGAAGACTTCAATCCTGGGGTTTCTGGGTAGAGGCTTTAGGCTCATTTGCATTTCTTTTTCTCTTCTGCCACTCTGCTAATGATTTGAAGTTCCTCACCTTTCTGTGAACTTTATTAAAATGAGTGTGCAGGAGTGAGCTGGGCCTTTTCCTGAGTTGCCCTCTCCTCTTCCGACAGCCTTGGAGATGAGACAATGGAGTAATTGAGAGAGCTACCTGCATTCGGGCCCTGCACAAACCTATCTCTCTGTTGTTTTTGGATTGTGGTCTAAGTAAACCACCTCCAGAATATTTTTTTGGAAACTTTTGCCAATATTGCAATTTTCCACCAAGGCTTTTGAGGAAAAAGAAACCCTCAGTGGATTGTTCATATAAAAGCAGAACTAATGCACCGGTTACTTTATGTGTTATATTTTGTAATTTATATGTTTTTATTTATAGTACTTATATCTAAATATATTCCAAACTATTCATCTTTCAGAAGTAAGGGTCCTACCTTCGCAGTGGAACATGTCACTTTACAGTAAAGCAGTCCCAGTACGTACTCAGACATCCACACCACATGAGAGAGAATAGGACACCTCATCTGTGTGGTATTAAAGTTACTTCAAGGAAAAGCTCGTCAGTGAGGAAATGCAACTTCAGCCTTACCCTAAAATCATAACTGTGTCCAAAGCATGTCAACCTCAGGCTTTTGCCTTCCTTCACTTTTAATGAAAGACTAACATTTGGATTGGAGTAGTGAAGATCTAATTACTTCTACCACTAGGACAGAGGTTCTCAAACTCACAGTGCTTCAGAACCACCCAATTACTTCTGGGCGCTTCACTTTGAGATCCTGGCTGTACAGCCTTTCTATCCAAAGTGTGTGGTCTTTGGACGGCATCACAGTGCCATCTAGGAGACTGTGAGAAACACATAATCTCAGCTCCAACCCTGACATGGAAAATCAGTATCTGAATTTTTTTTTTTTGGTGCTGGGAATCGAACTCAGGACCTCACGCTTGCCAGGCAGGTGCTGTGCCACTGAGCCATATCCCCAGCAGGATCTGAATGTTAACAAGATCCCTAGAAAAACTGCTGGCACTTTTATGATTGAGAAGCAGAAGCGTTGTTCTAGAACAGTAGTGTGTAGCCATTTCCTACTGTTGCTAATTACAAGTGCAGTCACTTTTCTCCAAGAGAAAACTGAAAGAATGGTTCTCTAAATCAACTTTCTGTACACTGATGTTTCTCAACTTTTACGTCCATGTAAATCATCTGAAGATCTTGTTCAAAGATAGGTTCTGGTTGATGAGGTCGAGGTCAATGCCAGAGACAGGGCCTTCTGAACCGTTGCCCACGGATGCCAATGCTGCTCTCCCACAGGCTGCTTTCTGAATAGCAATGTCTACTTTGACAATAATCAATGAGAAGGTATAATGGAATGGATCATTCCATTCCCAATAACTACATAATGCCAAAGTATTTAGAATAAGTATAACAAATAATTCACAAAATGTAAGAAATATTTAGAACTCTTAGTTAAGTGTTACAAACAAATATTTAAATACATCTTGTTGATACATAGGATTAGCAAATCATGCTAGTTTTGTCAACACCTGGTCATATTCTTTTTATTGGAATATTTCTTATTTTTGCATCCATATACTTCACCTAAGACAAAGGGTCACCATGAATGGAAATCCCATCTACTTGAAAGGAATCCACTATAAAAACAATATGGTACCATTGCCATTTGCCCTTCACTAGTCATTTCTTTCAGCTTATCACATATTCAAAACTCAACAGGAATTGCCAAAACTTACCAGCTATGATAACAAAAAGCCTTTATACTGACACTGTAAAAATTACAAAGTGATCTGTGTTTCTGTGTGTGTATTTTATTTCATTGGATCAACAAGCATAAGGTCTTTGGAGTTATGAGGTACTGGGGAGAAGAAATGAGACACTGAAACAATGATACAACTTTTAATTTTCAAGGGCCCTTTTTATGGAAGTGGGAAAGGCAAGTAGTCTTGTTTAGTGTCTTAGGGATTTCTGCCCCTATATTCTCCTGAAATTTCTCTGGCAAGTGACCTGACCTGTGCAGTGAATTTGTGCTGCTTTTCCCTTTACCCACCCCACTCGTTCCCCCTTGTCTTGCTGAGATTGTCTTTTGTAAGGTCTCTCACCTCCATTTTCTCTTTTGGCCCATATCCTGCATGTGGATTTGTGGGTGTTACTCACTGAGGTGGACTGACAACGGGTGGTCCATTTGTAACACCCACCTGAACTGAATCAGCGTGGTGCTGGGTGTGGAGAGCCCCTGAAGACTGTTGCCAACAACATAAAAAGGAGAACTGGCAAGGAAGAGGGGGTGCTGTTGGTTCTCCTGGAGAAGCTCGTCACACTGGATTTCCTGATTGGAACTTGGCTGTTCTCATCATTGGAGGAGCTCAGGACCTCGTTGTCACTGAGGATGGCTGTGGTACTTTTCGGGGGAGCTATGTCCTTACTCTGAGCATCACTTCCTGGCTCCGGTGCAGATCCCTCAGCCTGCTGGCACAGATCCTTCATCCCGCTGGCACGGACTTTCTAGCTTCCACCACTGACCTTTGGGCCTTCCCAGCTCAGATCCATGAAACAGACTTGCATGAGACATTGTTGCGGACTCGTGGGGGACATTGCCATTGGCTCCAGGTCCTCAGCTGGACTCGTGCAGGACATTGCTGTGGGATCCAGGCCCTCAGCTGGATTCTTTGGGTCTTTAGTGTGTGGACAGATTTCCTGCACTTTTTGTATTTGACTCTTTGGGTGACTATTATAAAATAATCCTATAAATTATGTGTCCTGTATTGCATTGTTTCCTCTGCAAACCCTGACTACACCACTCACTTTTCTTTAGCCTGGATATAAATGTGGGTGTTTCTCAGCTCATCCAAGACATTCGTCATAATCCAGTGTTCCAAAGTCTGGTTTAAAAAAGTTAGTCTTGGGCCGGTGAGATGGCTCAGCGGCGTAAGCGCCTGCCTTGCAAGCGCGAGGGCCCGAGTTCGACTCCCGGATCCCACATACGAAAAAGGGGCCGGTGATATCGCTCAGCGGCACGGGCGCCTGCTGGCGCGCGAGGTCCTGAGGTCGACCCCCGGTACCCACAAAGAAATAAAAATTAAAATTAAAAAAATTTAAAAATTAGTCTTAACATTTATGTCTAAAATCAATAAAATGTCTGTTGATGGCTGGAAAAGAAGCGCTTACTGATGTGTCCACTTGTGCTCGTGTAATTCAGATTCCTTAGACAGAAATGCAAACAAAGTTCCCTGTATCATGGGGATGTTGTATTAGATGTTAGTACTTGTTAAGAACTTGAGGAGTTTTTGATGCATAAAAAGTATTTGTATGTGATCGTGATTACTGTGAAATAGACCAGACTCCAGAGTGTCAGCTGGACCTTTCAGACTCACAATGAAAGTAGAAGAAAAAACATTAAGTCTAAAGAGAACTGCAAGCAGAAATCACTCCTGGTTCCAGAAGTGTAGGTCATGGAGAGAGAATCTTAGAAATATACATAATACAGTGAGCTTACCTGTCACTTCATTGGCATGGCACTTACACTCCAGACAGAGCCCCTTTAACTATGGAATAGCTGGCAGCCACCTTCCGCCTTTCAAACACTAATGCAGAATCCACGAACTTTTAAGCTTATTCATGCCCGAAGGCTCTAAACTGACAATCTTGATCTTTCCATAGAAATACAAGGAACGTATATATCAAAGCACATTTCCAGTTTCTGCTAATAATTTTATGGTGTCTGGACTATATCCTCTCAAAGAGCATAAAACACCTTGGGCTTAGTATCAAGTGTCATGGAAATGTTTTCTTCATGTTCCATTGACAAGTTATTACACCTTGTTCCTTCAGATAACAGACATGTATTGTGTAGACGTGCGAATCACTAATGGGAAGTTGAGGATAAGGACGTGAGGTGCTGGGTAATAATAGGAGGTAGATGAGATATCTTCAGGATATATCATAGAAGCAAATTATTTTTTAGAATAAAATTAAATTATATTCCAACATGCCATCCTTACATATCATATTCCCTTCCCCAAAATTTATTATGGCAGGGAAATGCCACATGTAGCCGTAAGAAGTTTTCTCTGTTTGCTTTATGATCGATTCAAAATAGCAGTTCATTCATCTGGGGAAGTAGGTATAACAAGAAAATGCTTTTACCTGGTTTGAAGACCATTTCTTTCTGGGTTTTTTTTTTTTTTTTTGGCAGAAGATATGAAAAAATATTCTTTTTTAATTTTAAAGAGAAGAAACAATAAAAATAATGATACAAAATTTCCAAACAAGATAGTAGGAGGTAACAATGGTTAATAGTTGTGTACTGTTATCTTCAAAGTGGTTGCTCAGGTTACAATATATAGGCATGAAAAATTGATCGAATAATATAAGGACAAACCTTTCTTTTCAATGAACTAATAGAAATTAGTAGTATAACTATCTTAACTATCATATATAAATATATATATGTACATATATATATATATATATTTATTTATTTATTTTTATTTTTCCCATCCTTCTTTTCTCCTTTTCCCATCCCAGTTTCTCTTTCCTTTTGAAGTTTCTTCCCCTTTCCCAATATGTATTGCACATTTTGGATCTTATTTAGTTTTTCAGCTTCTCGCACTAGGGAGACAATACGATGTTTACACATGCAAGTTTGATTTATTTCACTTACAAATATTGTCTCAAGTTGCGTTCATTTACATACAAAAGCCTCAAGTTTATCCTTCTTTATAGCTGAGTAGTACTCTATTGTGTAAAAATACCACATCTTTTTTATCCATCTTCATTTGATGGTCATTTGGCATGTTTCCAAGATCTAACTATTACAAATTTGCTGCTATAAACATGGGTGCACTGTGGTATGATGTTTTTAATTCTTCTGGGAAGATACCCAGAAGGGGAATAGCAGGGTAGAATGGGACCTCTAATCCTAGCTTTTTGAGGAATCTCCACACTGATTTCCACAGTGATGGCAACAGTCTGCACTCCCACCAACAGTGGAGAAGGGGTCCTTTTCCCCACAGCCTCTCCAGCATTTGTTATTGGTTGATTTCTTGATAATAGCCATTCTTTCTGGGATGAGATGGAATCTCAGTGTTGTTTTACTTTGCATTTCTCGGATGACTAATGATGTTGAACATTTTTGCATATATTTATTTGCTATTTGTATTTCTTCATCTGAGAAGTGTGTATTCATCTCAGATGCCCATTTTTGGATTGTTTCTTTGAATTTGGGGGGGTCTGATTTTTTCAGTTCTTTATATGTTCTAAATATAAGTCCTTTGTCTGAGGGACAGTTGGCTAAATTTTTTTCCCACTCTGTGGGTTGCTGAAGACCATTTCTATCAAATTGTTAAAACAGCACTCCACCTGTGTATAACTAAGTAAATGTTGGTAAAATAGCTGGCCTAAGTTGAAAAGTTTTATAAATGCAATGAGTTATTTGCAAATTATTCATAGTGGGACAATTTTTAATTGGTATAAGGCCAATTGTGGTATAAGGTCCCACAATGCCCCAATGCCAATTTGAAGAACAATGCAATTTGAGAAATTGTTCCCAAGTCTTCTCGAGACTAAGGGTAGGAAACAGCAAGACTAAGGCCATAGAGCATGTTGGTTATTTCTGGGACTCCATAACTTTCTTTTCATGTATGTGGGCCTGCCAATATATATGTGCATTTTCCTTTTCTGTTTTCTCTCTCAGATGATGCAAATGTCAGCACCTCCCCCCGATTTTATCTTTTAATGTGACTTGTAGATTTAAAATAAACCTTTTGGCAAAATCCATCTGATATGTGCCAGAAATTGCTATACTCAGGGTCGTGTTAGCTGCCACTCTGTCCTGTATGCTCACATTCATTTGCTCACCACTACTGAACAAACCACAGAAGCCAATTTTGTTGAAAGGCAAAAAAAAGCCTTTATTAAAGACTAGTTCTGAGAAGATGGAGTGGCCTCACATGTGCCCTAAGTCACCTTTCCATTGTGTCCATGTGTGTAAGCACCTTTTATAATAAGGAGGACTGAGAGCTGTGATACAAGGAGATGGTAGACAACTCCGAGCTTGTTTCATCCCTCCTGCCACCTTTCTCTCCATCCCTTCCCTTTAGAAAGGAAAGTGGACCTGGACCCCATGGCACCAGAATCTGCTTTTTCTGTTCATTCACCCGGGCTTATGAGAGGAGGGGTGGGATTTATGCCCTAGACCTGAGGAAGTTTGGAGAAGCTGCTTGTGTCTAAAGAAAAAAAAAATCTAATTTATAGTTCCATTTTGCTCTGCTGTTTAGTCCAACACTTTCTAGAAACTGTCAGTTTTTATAGAAATAATATTTTGGAATTAGCATACAATAAAAGGGGACCACATAACACAGAGTTGTATATTTGACACAACAAGAACATAGTCACATCTCTATAGGTGAGTTTTGCTCATCTATCACTAAAAGGTCAACATGCATGCCAGGATTCAGGTCAGAGAAGGTGGTTAAAAGAAAATAAACTTTAAGAATACATTAGTTAGTTTGTGAAACCAAGCCCCTTAGCTAAGGGAGAAAAAAATAAAATCTTGAAATTTTACATCATGCTATTTTTATGTCAGTAGTAGTATTTATACATGATCAACAGAAATGGTTAAAATAAAGCAGTAAAAGTGAAAGCTAGCCTATCTCTCAAATTATACAATTAACTATGTTTTTGGCAGTTTCCGTAACTGATATTTCTAATTCTAAACTGAGCAGAAATAATGCTAAAACAATTAGAATTGCACCGGTTAGATAGTAGATATAAGATTGTAGATACAATGATATTTTCTAGAGAACTGAGAAAAAATAATTTCAGAGTTATTAATATTTATGCCAAAAAAGTCATGTTGTGCTTTTCTCATTTCCATGGGAAGTGAGTTGGAAAATAAAAGGTAGAGAGTTCACCAAATCCTGGAGAAGATTTTTTCGAGGTAACTTGTTCTACTTGCTTAGAATGTAAACTGGAGGCGTCATCTGTGAACAAGAGTTAGCTGACTGGGAAAACAATGAGATTTACCTCCTCATATGAGCCATGGCATCATCGCCATTTCCTCTCCTCGAGCATCAGCTATGCGAAGATCAGCACAGGGGAATTCCCCAAGACTCCTGGTGCAAGGTCAGGGCTCCACCTTGCCTCTGGTTCCTGTACGTCCCAGGACATTGTCAATCTTCCAAAAATGGAATTGATTCTTACTGTAGAGATTGGCCTGACTTTAGGTTGTTTACTAGAATGCCTCGTACTTTTTGTTTTTGTTTTTGCAAAAGTCAGTAAATCTTAGATAACATCATGAGACTGCAGTTCATAAATTCTCTGCCACTTTGATTGCACAACTGACCGCAAGTCACAGGGAAGCATTGGTTCGCCTTTGGAGTTGTTCTCCTCTCTGTCCCCTCAGGCATTGATATTGCACCGAAAATCAGTCAACGAACTCCACTGTTTTAAAATCGTCAGGATAAAGGAACCCAGAGTTAGAAAGCACCACTCACTTCAGTTCAGTTTAATTAAACAGATAATTAATGTGTATCACCTGTATGCCAGAAAAATCTAGGTGTTTGAAATCTAGGAGACAACAAGCAGATGTAATTCCTTATGGGTTTTAAATTAATCATCAACTTAAATAATATGTTCTTTGACATCCTCATTTTTAGAAAGAAAACTAGAATTTAAAGAGTGTAATGATCATCCTTGTTCAGAAACTGTCCATCATCAAGTTCTTTTATTATCATCAGAAAAAAATTATCTAAAGCAAGAAAGATAAGAGAAGTCAAAAGCAACCAATGAGAGCCTTGGATATGTCACATGCTGTAATAATAGTCAAACCAGAATATATTCCCAGCTCTATCACCAACCATGTGAAATCTTTGTAGTTGCCTTCCTTTCCTACAAATCTAACATAATAAAGCTTGATCTCTCTATGCTCTTCACCATGTTAAATGAATTGCTTCCTGTGCTATAATGGGGTCAAAACTATTTGACTTCGTAGATAGACAGTAATCTGCATGATTTTGAAGAAGTGTTAGCCATTATTTCGCCAAGTTTAGTGAGCACAGGACTGGATTATTTTCCATCTAAAATGGTTTACCGCAGAGAACATCGTTTATAGCTTCTCATTCTCTCCAAAGTGTAAACGAGCACTTATTTAAATGTCATTGACAGATTTTTCTGGGGGATAAAATAAATAACGTGTTCTGCAACTAATCAGTAATATTTTTTTTCTTTCACAAGAATGACATGTTGTAATTAATTCTTCCAGTGTACTTTCTAAAAATAAGTTTGGGGATTTTTGTTTCAATAACAAAAGGATAACAAAGTAAAGGAAAAGAAAGGAAAGCAGTAGAATCTACATATGTGGACAGTCATAAACTTTTGGGTGAGACTTGATTGTTTTGATATTCTATGATAAAATGCTTGGTTACTCATGCCCACACGGAAGTGCCTTTGTGTGCAACATACAGCTAATGTGGATCCCAACCTCTAAGTAAGCAGTAAAGGCCTAATGATACCCAGTGCCGGGCCAGTGAGATAGCTCAGCGGCATAAGCGCCTGCCTGGCAAGCTCAAGGTCCTGAGTTCGACTCCCAGTACCCACATACGAAAAAAGAGCTGGTGATATCACTCAGCGGCATGGGCGCCTGCTGGCATGTGAGGTCCTGAGTTCAAACCCTGGCACCCACAAAAAAGAAAAAAAAAAGATGCCCAGTGCCTTGGCCAAATGCTTATTATTAAAAAAAGAAATTAAACTTGGAAGGGAAATAGCTATGCACAATTTCTCTCTAATGTTATTGTTTTGACCATGGTTAATTTTTACCATTAAAAAGGTAAAAGGTCTGAGGTTAACAAGCTTTAGATTTTAAGTATAACCTCTTGTCTTTACTTGAAATTGGTGGTGAGTATCTCCCTTTCATTCTAGGCCTGATTAATTCTGTTCTCCCCCCCCTTGGCTTCTTCATCAACCAGAGAGTATGAAGAAACATTCTTCCCTAGTCATACTGGTAATAGATTTTTGTTAAGTAGTCTAGTATACCAGACATTAATTATTCTAATAAACTGATGAAAGGTAGGCTACTTGGCTGCTGTCTTGATGAATGTGAGAACAGAGCTGGAGAGAGAATTTAACATCTTAAGTTCATTCCATCCATTAGCAGTGGGTCTGATTTAGAACAAATAAGTCTCCCCTCAACCAGTGGTTGTCAATGTATGGTCCCCAGAGCAGCATGTGTCCCACTTGTGATAGAAAGATGAATAGCTCCACAGAAACTCCACACTCTAATCCCCCACACCTGAAATTTATTCCAGGGACTTTCCAGATGTGATTGTGTTAATGATCTCGACAAGTGAAGATCATCCTGGGTTACCTAGATTGACCCAGGGTAATTGCAATGTTCCCAGTAAGAGGTAGGCAGGATGATCACAGTGAGAAGTGGTGAGGAACATGCACCTCGGTGATGTAAGAGCTGCAGGTGGCTTCTGGAAGGAACACGATGTCAATGGACCCTCTCGTGGGGACTCCAGAACAGTGAAACCCTCTAGACCTACTTTGGATTTCTTATCTCCCTAACAATAAGGTAATTCCTTTGTGTTGATTTTAGCCCCTAAATTTGTGACAGTTTCTCATAGCAGCATTAGAAAAAAAAGAAAAAGAAAGATTGAACAATCTGAGTTTTAACAAACCAACCAGGTACTACTGATACATGGTAAAATTTGAAAATCACTGAGCAGAAATTTTAATATATGAACAATGTTTATATTGTGTCAGGAACAGTGTGTCAATGGAATTATTGCATGGCAGAAAAAAAATAGCACAGAGACTTTTTTAGGGGTCCCAAGACTAGAATAGAAAACTATGAAAATAGTCAATGGCAATTACTTTTTTAGCCTAAAGTCCAGGGAACGCGGATGAAAAAACATCTTTATTTTTACTAAACTCTAATGAAAATATAACATTTCTTCCAACTATGAATATAAGTATTAACCATAGTAATAACTACAGAAGCTGATGGTCATCAATAAAAAGCACAGGTATTTTCTATTACACTACGCTTGTTACAAATATCTCTTAATATACATTAGTGTGTATTACTTTATCAAAAATGTAGTTTTACATTTAGTTAACTGTCTTTCAAAAGTTTATTTTGTAAAAATCCTATATGTAAGTGACTTTATATGTGTATGTGTATATATATGTTAAATCATGCATATATGTATGTATGCATGTACATTAAAATTGTTTTCTGAGAAACATTTCATAGATTCTAACAGACGTCCCAAGAATTTCATTGCAGGAAAATTGATGATATCCTGTGTGCCTACATTATTGTATGACATAAACAATACAGGTAACCTTGTAACATATCTATATGTAATGGAACAGAAGCAAGATTTATATGATCTTGCTTAAAGTCACAAAAGTCAGACAAAATATGTAAGGCCAGAGCCTTGTGTCTTTTTAATATATTTTCTGATGTCCACCTGAGTGACACTTTTGAATGCCAAGATGATACAATGTTTACCTAGTTAAAAAAAAAAACTATGAAATCCCATCTAGATCTCAGATTATACTGATCTATACATCCTCAAAACATGAGGAAGAGCTGTAAATACTTTGAGAATGAGAGTATGTTAAGTTTCTAGTCTCTCTCGGTTGTACCGGCTTCAAAATCAGTTAGTGGCTTAGATGCTTCCCACAGAATGAGCTAGTGGACTTGCAGATGGGCAACACAACTGCTGACAAGATGGCTTTGAAATAAGATCCTATCCCCCAACGGTTTTCCAGAATGTAGTTTGCTCTTAACATACTACATGACTCAAGACTTTGAATTCCACCATCAAAACTACAACAGTTTGAATCCGATGCAACAAGATATTCTACGAAATTAGGATAGATAGATGCATTAGACTCACAGATACCCAATGCTAGATGAACCATGAGTGCTTGGGAGTTCAGAGTTAGTGCAAATGATCCTCCAAATAATCTGCATTTCACTGACATCTAAAATTCAGCTTACACCGGGGTGAAGTTTTACTTTCCCATGAGATTTCTCTTTTTATTCTTAGCCAGAAATATTTCACTTACTACCTCAAGGTAATAAAGCTAATGGGTCCTAACTAAACTAGAAAATGAAAACAAAAACAAAGAGAAGATTTAAATAACAATAAATTAAATTTAACAATAAATTAAATTTAGCTGTGGAAAATGAACTTCCCAATTGAATACTATAGGTTTTTACATTTGTTCTCTGTCATAGCTATAAAGGATGCTGTTGTGTGGTTAATTTAATGTACTTATACTGGAAAATAATACCTTATGCATTTTTCCCTGTAGTATCCAAAATATAGTCTCTATCTTGAAATAACAAAATGACGGAGTTGGACAGGTTAGAAGAAAGAGGCACAGAAATAAATACAACCTAAAGATTTAAATCTAGAAGAAAATATTCAAAGAATAAATACTATTCATCACTAAGAATAAAAAAAAACTCAGACCAAATGAGTAATGATATATCAGAAAAACAATGAAATAAAATAAGAAAAAAATCCTAAGCAAGAATAGAGAGCAATTGTGGTTCATTTACTCTGAGATCAAACTCAGGGAAAACATTGTAAACTGCTTGGAGAAACTTACTAATCTTCAGCTTGTTCAAGTTCAGGGTGAATAACTGTGGGAAAGAGTGTAATCGCCTCTCTAAAAATCTTGATGTAAAAATGATTTTCTGACATCATTTGAATGTGCTTTATCTTGATTTAAGAGAATAGGCAAGATTTCCCAAGGTCCTTATTGTTATTGAATACAGTATTCCATGAATTATCTAATAATAAGAATAGATATAATCACCAAGAAACTTTGCTTATAAAAACTGTTATGTTTAAAAAGCTGTTCTATTGAAAAAACATTACATAACACAGACATTCCAGTTAGTAATGGCTAGAAATTTGTATAGCCAGAAAGGGGCATAATTTACTCCAGAAGCATATTTCAGACTTTCAAATTCGCTAAAATTATTGCATGACTTTTAGTTTTAATATAATATATGTGTAGGCACATCTGCATAGGCACATCTGCCTGTTTTATGGTATTGCAATTAAGTGAGAGACCTGGAAATGGTATTAGGTACGGCAGGATTATACTGCTTAACTGTTTTCAAATATCTGTGAGCTTCTTTGTGTTCCATAGTCCACTTGCTCTTGGGTGGAACAAGTGACAAGTCCAGGATGTAACCCAAGGAGCAGAAGTGATATATCTCATTAGAATAAGAAAATGTAAGACGGAATATATAAGATGGAGCGTCTCGCCCGTCTCTTCCACAATGCTGTAATTCACATGTGGAACCATGTGCTAAGAAAGCAACAATATTTGACAGATAGCGACTGGACAACTGTGTCACCAGAACTGCACCCTTCTTGGCATGAGTGATAAATAGAATTTGAAGAATTAAGCACATCTACTTCTCCTGACTAATAGTTCCAATAATGCTCGAGATAATAGTTGAGATAATAATACTTGTACTGCATTATCAATTCTTCCATCCTTGAAAAGAAATAGAATTACTATATTTTGTATAAGGGCAAGGAGATTGTTTTATGTATTGATTCACGGAAATTTGAAATTATCTAGCAGTCATAACGCTACCTACTAATTACACTTACCACAGAGATCTTTCTAAATAACTGTAAACATCAGGTGATCTATTTAAACAATTATAAAAGTGAGACCATATGCAGCCCTCCACACATACACATATAAATAGAATCCTACATTTCCCTAGTGTTACAACAGTAATAGCACTATTTGTGCATTTTGAACATTTTCACTTCTATGTTCTATAAATTTAATTAGGTAAAGAATCATTCCTATACAATTAAGGCAATGGATTTTGTTGCTGTTGTTTTCTGTAATGGACAACTTAACTCAAGGTCCTTATGCCTGAAATAATAACTGGAAATAATATCTGGAGAATTGTGCAGTTTAAGGATTCTGGTTGAATAAAATTAACATATATAGGAGTTTAAGATAAAACAAAATATGCTCTACTACCATTAATATTTTATGTTTTCCCATAATTTCTTGAAGCTGGATTCATTATCTTCACTTTATAACAGCTAAAATAAAACTTGTACATCAAGAAAAACAGGGAATTGGAACACGAATCTAGATCTAGATTATTATTTATACTATACATCCTCCATGCAGTGTAAATTTTCCTTAACATATCGTCAGGATTGTGGCAGAAACTCACAGCATGGTCAGGCAGAGGTAATAAGTGGAGTGCAATAGATTAACAGTTTGAAGGAAAACATGGGATCACGGTGCACCCAGGAGCTTATCTAGCAGAAAAGCCTTGAGATCCATTAGACCTGATGGGGCAAGGGAGAAACGCTGTTATGAGGAGATGTAAGCGCCACTAGGTATATTAAAAAAAAAAAAAAAAAAACAACTTGCACACTCCAGGCTTTTGATAAAGACCTGTGTTCTCTCTCTCCTCCTGGATGAGGATTTCTTTTACCTGTCCAAATCCACCACAGGACAGAAGGCAAAATAGCCTGGTTGGTGTTGTCCACTCAGATAAGCCTCCTGGAGAGGTGGAGAATAAATCTGGAAGGGCAAAGAGAGAAATTATTCACCTTGCGTGCCAGTCACTGTTGTCCATACAGAAACCACGTAAAATATTTGTACTGAAATTTTATCGTCTCGAAAAGGCAGCCTTGAAATGTAATTAAAAATTAAATTGAGTCAAGGATGAACCATTTCCTACTCAAGAGGTGTTCCTATATTAGTCAGAGAACACAGCTGGGTTTTAAAGGAAAAACTCTTCTGAATGCTAGCAGGTGTATGGTTCTGGTGAGAACAGGAATGTGGTTCAAGAAAAACAGCTAAGAACAAAGAAAAATAATAAAGAAGAGAGACAAGAAGCAATGTGATTGCGTGACTTGAAAAAGTCAGCTGGAAGGTTATGTTGACCACGATGGAATAACATTTAGAGACAAGATCTTGTCAATAATAAAGGCACATCCAAATATTTCTTTAATTGTTGTTCATCACTTTGTGGAAAGTAAGCCCAGATAAGTTAAATTATTTATTTATTTATTTGTGTATTTATTTATTTATTTATTTATTTATTTAATGTGGCACTTGGGATTGAAACCAGGGGTGTTATAACAGTGAGCTACATCCCCAGCCTTTTTTAATTTTCATTTGGAGACAGAGTCTGGTAAAGTTGTTCAGGCTGGGTGCAAACTTGCAATCCTTCTGCCTCAGCCTCCCAGGTAGCTGAGATTACAAGCATGCACCACTGTGCCCAACAATGGCTTTTAAAATCATAATGAATTCCTAGTGAATTCACTGTACAAAGAGGAAGTTAAGCAAAATTTGATATCTCATACATTCTCTCTGTTCTCTCTAATATATCCAATTGCATGTCCATGAAGAGACAATGAGAGCAAGAGATCCTGTTAAAAAGAGAGAGAGAGAACCACTAGGAGAAATTCAGAATTTATAAACATGAATAAAAGCTTCAATTCAGTTGTGTAATATCAGACTATAGGCTAAGAAGGTGACCTCAACTATAGTAATTGATTAAGCACTTAAGCACATCAAATATTCCTCCAAATATATATCTGCATATCCGATGAATACGGAAATGTCCTGAATTTCGTCAGCCATGTCTAGTTCTTCATATTAACTAACACACTGTACCGGCTTGGAAAAACTACTGGGTATTTTCACAAGAAGTGATCCTGGTTTGGTTCAGGACACCACTGAAGTCCTCAGAGCATGGAGTTCCATTATAAATTAGAGGATTATCCTGTGATAGATGAATTTACGTAAGAAGTAGTCCAGTTTTCACTGTGGAAACAGTATTACCAAATGCTATTTTCTGTTCCTTAATAATTGCTATCCAATTAAGCATCAAAGTGACAATAACCATTAGGATGTCATTTGTTTTCCAAAACTCATCTGGCTCTCTGCCTGTTCATTGTATCTGGGTATTCCCATCTCCCTGACAGCCGGGCAGTCCTGAAGTTGCACAATGCAAGTTGGGGAAGCAAAAGAACCGCTATTTTAATTGATTCATTCAGATTTCTCCTGATCCATTCTTCCTCTTTGTCAAGATTTTCTATGGCCTGGGGACATTTTTTCCTTTGACATTACCATGGGTCAGGATTGTACGACTGCCCTGTAGAATAAATTCATTTCCTGCATCGTGAGCTACAAAGAGAGCTTACTGAGAGCTCTTCAATGTTTTGGTGCTAGGGAGTCATGTAGTAAGAGCAGAACCAATGCACGCATTTCAAAATAATATTCTTAGATATATAATGGTGAAGTATGTAAGATTCACAAAGTAAGCAATTATACTTAAATATAGTCATTGAAATCCAAAATGTGGTATGACAACATCATACACATATTTACTTATTACTACACTGAATATAGCATTTTAAATGTACTATATTTTAATAATATAATTTTTAAGCCTGGATGTGAATTATATTCTGAGACATCTGCAACAACCGAGCTACAGCATGACAGAATCAAGGGTCCTGTGGATATTCAGTTTGCTTGGAGCTCCACAAACCCCAGGTGGAACATATCCAGTTCTGAATTAATGTTTTAAAAATTAAACGCTTCTGTTGTTCATATTAGTAGTAAAAGAAGACTGCTATGGGGTAAATTTGGAGACTTGCTCAATCCATTGAGTCATGTGGAGGACTGAAATATATATCAGTAGAGTCTTTACATGATAATGTTATTGGTCCTGCCATCTATTTAAGCAAAGACAAGGAATTATTTAAACATACATTTTCCAGTTAGCCAGGGGATCTTCCTCCCCTTGAACTGACTAGTTTTGGTCTGGAGTTAGCAGTGAGAAGCCAGCTTTCCTTATAGGGCTCACTGATAGGTTTCAGAATTAAGTGTAGAATTGGAGCTAGATACAATGTTGGTTCCAGCAGTCTAGCAGGTGGGCTGCGTGTTTTCAAGAATGCGCAATTTTCAACCACTTTGTGGATGTACATCACAGTAACGTCCTTGCGTGTGAGTACGCTGTATGACTTGAGAGCAAACCAGTTCCGGACAGAAATGACAGTCAGTCATCTCCTGGAAAAAGGCTTGTATGGCTTTCTCATTTCTGAGCTTCTCACTGCAATCACTACAGACCAGGAATTTGATGAAAGGACAGGGAGCGATCTGACAGAGCAGAGATTTATGTTTTGCTAGACTTCCTGTAAATAAATTGCACAGTACTTAACAGTCCACAAAATAGTTTAAAAAAAGCTCACCCTCTACGGAAAAAAATAGATGTTTTTGAATAAGATCCTCTTAGACAAAACATGTTAGAATAGTTACTCACCATATCACCACACTCAATAAATGTTTATTATTTTTTCTCAATAATAACAACAACTTGTTAAAATGCTGTCCCACCAATCCGAAAGCTAAGCCAAGGAGGAAGGGGGTGCTTGTCATTGCCTCCTCTCCTTTCAAACCACCACAAATATTATGCTCTTGCTATTCTGTTTAACTTGGGCTGAATTCACTTCATAGAGTAACAGGGAGGAAGAGTTGGGTCCATTAAGAATAAACTTCAAAAAGCCTCTGGCTTTGGGGCTTTCTTGTGCTATTCCACCTCAAACCAGAGGATATGAAAGGTGGGAAGATTAGCTAGGGTTTTGCCCTGGCTGTTCCTTTACTGAATGGCTCCATAAATGCCAATTGAAATAATTATCAAGCCATTATGATGATTTGCATTAAGAAATGGTAACTTAAGCAAGCAGCCCAGTGCCTGGAGAAGGGCAGCTGGGTGGGGGGTGCATGTAATGTTATAAAAGGGCCATTGAAGTCATACCAGCTTCCTGGCTTCCCAAGGATTACCACACAGTAGTTCACAAAAAGGTTATTCTTCCTGCTCTATTTATACTCACAGTACTTACAGTGCACGCTCCCCACACACCCATTCCTGGTATTGATTTGTGCCTTTGCCCAAATTATCATGTGGCACAAATGAGGCAGCTGCTTCTGAAGATGGTGATGCAACGCTTGGAATGTGGCAGAACAAGGAAAGGGCCTCTTCTTATCAACCATGCCTTGTGCTGCTAAAATGAAGATATCTCATTAAAGCCAGCAGCTTGCCCTCCCTCCCCTTCGAGAGTCCACTTAGAAGAACAAGGCAGGATACTATGGGAGTCAAATTTTCATTTAGTGCACCACTCTTTCTCATTGAGGGCGGCAGCTGCCTTACAAAGGATGCTATAAACATTTGTGAATGATGGTTTGTAAACATTATACGCCATTGAGTGAAGAATCTGGTAGAAGAGAAGAGAATATAATACTTCACTGCTAGCACACCAGGTGGCAGTTCTGAAAGGTGCAAGGAGAGGGACACAGACCAAATGAGGGACCGTGTGGCCTTAGGAGCTATCTTACAGGCCAGGCTTTACATTTGTTGAGGGTGGCCAAAGACATGATCCATGCAATACTTAAACTAAATTAGCACTTTAGTGTTTCCAAGAGGGCTAGTTATTTAGGCTTTATGGACTCCATCCTCAGAGAATCTACGGCAACAAGTTTGTTGTGGACCCAGGAATTTATACTTTCAATCAGTACCTCGGTGATTCTGGTACAGATGGCAAAATAGTAAGCACTCTTAAGAGTAAGCTGGATACAATCAGTTTTGGAATATTTCATAGCCAATCAGGCAAAAGACAAAATTCCAATAAATTCAGTTTAAAGTTTTAACTGACTTTAATTTGTGGTTCTAGAATCAGGCAAAAACTTGTGGCATAAGATAGAATATGGGTTCCAATGTGCTGAGGAGAAGAAGTTGGCTTTACAGACAGAAAAGAGATGAAGGGAGCAGAAGCAGAGAACAAAAATCAGAGTGATCTTTGCGAAGTTACTTTCCTTACAGGGTGAACATATAGGGGACTTCCTTATTACACTGAGTCAGGTTGACTGGAATCTCCTGTTTTTATTTTTTAAACAGACCTGTTTTCAAGTTGGTTTGATCGTATGACACAGCAGAAGTGACTGTACTGGTCTGGTCACCTGGGGTCTACTGAATGAGGCTAGTGTAAAACAATAGCCTCCTACAAGCTTTATTTAACAAACCAAAAGGAAAATGACCAACGGCTTAATGCTTTCTCAAGGAGACACCTGTGCCTCTCAGCAATCACATTAAAAAACAGAGACCTTACGGCACCTGAGAAGCAACTCTTTCTAGTTACTACCCCACGAAAAGATCCTGATTTCTGATTCCGTAAAGATCATTTACCTACTTCTGAACTTTACATTAATGGAATCCTGCAATCTGGAATTTTCTTTCCATTTTATTTTGCTCAGCATTATATTTGAGAGATCCACTCACGGTACTGGCTTCAGTTATACTTCACTGCGTCCTTTCTTAAATGGGAGAGACTTGCTTTGCAATTGCTTTCAGGTAGATGGGTCCCTGGAAGCAAACATGTGAGAGTCTTATTTTGAGCTTTTTGATGTCATCTTTCCTTCCGAAGAGTCAGCTACTCAATCTCAGATCCCAGGTATCTAACACAGGACCCTCCCGAGTTTGCCAAGATTAACTTTTAGCTGATAGCTTAATGACATCTTTAATGGGATCAATATCAAAAAATCACGACTGGAAGAAGACACAGAATAAACATTTTAAAAAGTAAGTGAAGGTTAAGAAAATGTTTGTGCCTAAGCGTTTTTAGGTTTTACCTGAAGTTGTTCTAGGAAAAAGTAGGGTTTCTGTTTGTATTTAGGTTAAAATTCAGGTGGCTTTGGATGGCTGTTCTCAAAAGACAGGATCCTGTTCCTGGGCTCCAGAAAATTGTGTGTGTGCTGCTGCACGAGGCCTCAGAGCATCAGCTTCATTCTCTGGATACAGATGACTCAAGGACGGCCCGCTCTTTGAACTGTAGTCTTGTTATCTAGGATGATCATTTCCTTCAGTGCACCCCATTCCATTAAGCCAAGTGTGCTTTCATGTGTCTGGTGATTTCTGGAGTCTTAGCAGATCCAACTGCAGCTCCTGACTTCTAAGAGCATGGTTATTTATGTTGATTTTCTTATGGAATAGTTCACAGTGGGCTGGAAAGTCCCACTAGTCATGAGCTCCATTGTTATTACTGTTCTTTATTTGAAGATACATTGGTATATTCCAAAATATATATTGGAGAGAGAAGAGACAGAGATGGAGAGACAGAGGTATGCGGTGCTAGAGATCTTGCACATGCTAGGCAAGTTCTCTACCACTGAGCTACATCCCCAGTGCATCTCATATTTTATAATTTAGTTTTGCCATTCAGGCAATATTTCAGCATAAAATATACATGTTGAAAGAAAAATGAAGCAAACCTGAAATTAAACACTATTTCCCAGAAAACCCATATTAGAATCTATATTAAAAAATAGATCATTATATACTACTATTCTTCATGAGATATGTCCAATACAAAATACAGTATGTGCCAGGTAGACTGTAAATTTCCTTGGCATCCTATTAACTATGTTTCTGGATGGCGACGCTTGCTATTCATCCTCAGTTATTGCACCAATACACAGAAGACATATTAATGTGTGGTGCAAACAAATATGCATGCTGGGTGTCAGCAAAAGATCCTCTTGACATTTTTCTTCAGTGGTTTTAACAATTATGAAGCTTCTTTATGATCATTTATATTCTACCTGGAACAGACCCTGAGCTAAGGATTTGGGTGCTAGTGGTTTATTAAGGAAGAGCTCCTGGGAAAACCAGTAAAGGTCTGAGAGAGTCAGGACAGAGAAGAGGAACAAGCCAAGCAAGTGCTTGCTACTGTTTTAGACACAGCCTGAGATCATGGGGAAGTCTGGTGTGTACAACCCCAGGCACCTCAAGTTCTCCAAGTAGACGAGGCAGGTCCATTGTCCAGGGCAATCAGCGGAAGATTAAGAAACAGAAGTTGGGAGGTTGACTCACAGATGGCCAATGACACCCAAGGGGATCTGAGTAGGACACCAAGCTATCTGCTACATGATTTACTTCTTGTTTTTCTCTCTATATTAATAACAAAAATCATATCAGTATAATTTTAATAGGATACTACACAGCAGAAACTCAGAAAATATGGCTGGCTCAGCCATGATACAGTAAACTAATCCAGAAGTGAAGCAGATATGTAATGTATTGCAGATTGTCATGTCAGGGTATTTCTTATCATTAAATTAGAATCTATGACTCTGAATACCAGAAAAATAATAAATCTGTCAGAAAGTGGTAGCAAAAAGATTAAGCCAAACAGGGAGATCAGATTTCTAGTGGTGATGTTTCTGACCTCAGTCTTTTTGGTAGATGTTGAATTATTTGAAGAACCAAAAGGCATTTGAAGTTTATAGCATTGACTCCAACATAATTCTGCTACTTCCTCCCACATTCCTTTTCATAAAATGCCCACTGGTGTCAACTGGAGCTGTACAGTTTAAATTGCAAACAGGGCATTGGGCAAGCTACTTCACTTCTCTTAACCTTGATGTCTTTGTTGAGAGGGAAGAGATAACATAATTTAATTTACAGGGTTTCTGTTATGATTGGATGAATATGGAAAGTATTTTAAAAGAAGATGGCCTATGGTAGCTGATCAGGAAAATATCTATTAGTAATATTAGTAAAAGTGTCAAAATTGAAAGCTATGTGGCCACTTGCTTAATTATCATTGCTGGATAATAACGTCCACCATCACTTGATGATGTGAAGCAATCATGTCCCCACGCTCACAAATTCTTTAGGTCAGGAATTAAGACAGCACAATGGGGATGGATTCCTTCTGCTCCATATTACTGGTACCTCAGGTAGGAACACTAGATTATTAGCAGGACTCAAGCGCTGGAGCTGAAGTCCTCCAGAGGTAACTTCACTTCACATGTGACAGATGCTGCCTGTCTCCTGGAAGTCTGTTGGGGCTGTCATCTGGAATAACTCACATAACCTCCTCATGTGGTCTGTGCTTCCTTACAGCATGGCAGGTTCAAGACAGTCAGGCTTCCAAGATGGTAGCTCAAGGCTCCCAGGAGTGTATCTCAGGAGGAAGCCTGGTGTTCTATTGCACACTAGGGTGACTGTAGTTAATAGAAATGTAATATACAGTGTGTTTCAAACTAACCAGGAAAGAAAATTCTGAATATTCTTAGTACAAAAGTAAATGCTCAAGGTGACAGATTTTCCAGTTACCCTGATTTGATCATTACAAAATGTGTACATGTATCAAAATATACATCAAACCTCATAAGTATGTACAATCATTTGTTAATTAAAAATAATAACAATGAGACACAAAAGTGTCTAAAGTGTATCATCTTTTCTGACCCAATCATATAGAGTCACTTACAGCTCACACTTCTACTGATAAATTATGTCCCAAATGGAAAGGAACATAAGCCCTGCTTCCCTGTGGATACATGTTAGATCACGTGAGGCCATCATTCCTTAACCACCATATCCACAATAAACTAAAGGTTAATTATTTTTCTCTGAAACTTTAGGCTGTATCACCTTTTCTAACAATCCAAAGTGATCAAAGGAATTCAACAACACACAGCCCGACCTCCTCCCAGGCACCTCCACTTCTACTGAGTTCTCTGGGTCTGAATACACATTCAGCCTCAGGGCATTTTATTTACTGATAGAATCTTGCTGAACACATAGAATTTCTGCTTCTCGCAATGATTTACAGCACGAAAAAAATCCATAGTACACAGCAGTTCTGAGTGAAAGATGTGCTTTAATAATCTCACTTCCCTGGAAGATTTTTGAGTAAAAGAATACAAAGCTCAGATTTTTAGAGGGTAACATTTTCCACACTACTTTTTGTGGAAAAATACTTTCTAATGACCTATAACATTATTCAATGAAAAATGCCTGCATAGCCAATAGATTTTTAAAATTATGAAGCCTGATTAAAGAAAGCTAAATTGGATTCTTCCTTGTAGGACACTTCGGAATCTTTATTTTTGGTAATGGAAACTGTGAAATTCCAAGTATAATTAGCAGCTTATTCTGAATGTATTTAATAAGAGGCAGAGCTATTGCTTAATAGAACAAGCTTTGCGAAATGCCAGATGAACAAATTGATATAGATCATAAAGGAGATGACTAAAGAGAAGGGAAGCTCTTTCCATGTACCGAATACCTTATCTACCACCCTTGCACATACCTAATGAGATCGGGCCTACTAATTATGTAACAAGTTACCTGATTGGTAAAGTTCACTTAAAGGGAAGCTTGCTCTTTTAAGTGTGTGTGTGTGTGTGTGTGTGTTTGTGTTTCAGTACTTCTTATGGGGAAATCTGCAGGATCTACAATACAAAGAGATAAAACTCCATTTTATGTCATTCAGTTCCCCACTATTTTTATCCTATATTAAGTCCATTTTTATGGTCTCTGAGGCTCGTTTCCTTTCATTCATTCTCTTTTCAATATACTAATAAAAATGAACAATGAGCTAATTAAGATAGTAGAACATTTAAAAAACAACTGGAACTCCACATACCAAGTGATACAAGTCACTATATTAATCATTGACAATCATACTAATTATTGAACAACAACAGAAACAATGGAGTTCCTAGGAAAATATCACTTCCATGCTCATAATTTGATAAAAACACTACAAAAATACAAAATTTGAAAATAGCCTAAAAATCTCAGATTTGTTTTCTCTTTTCCATAGCTATGTATTTGTCCAATTGCTTGTGTGTGTGTACGTGTGATAGTGCAAACTGAGAGTAAAAAACAATATTATTCGATTAAATATTAGTCTAATTATAATTCCCAATGCTCGAAAGGATCTGTGGTAAGCTGAAAATCCCCTAAGTCTCCACCTCCCTCTGTAATCATACTTTGTGTTATGTAAATGTTTAGAGTCCTCCTGCTTCAAATCTAGAGAGTCACATAGTTTCATTCGAGCAATAAGATATTGACATGCATAGCACGAGAAGATGCTGCAAAGGTGAGAAGATGCTGGGCTTGCTCTTCCTGTCTCTTATGTCTGTCATCCCCCTGAGAACATGCCGAGGCTCACCTGTTGAAGGA
This sequence comes from Erethizon dorsatum, assembly GCA_028451465.1. Classification (NCBI taxonomy): domain Eukaryota; kingdom Metazoa; phylum Chordata; class Mammalia; order Rodentia; family Erethizontidae; genus Erethizon; species Erethizon dorsatum. The sequence goes on along the minus strand of CM051841.1, from coordinate 13,876,263 downwards.
GGAGAGGGAGACTTGAGGAGAAGAGCTGAGTGTCACCTCTGTGCCCTCAGATAAAACCAAGCCTGACAGCCAGCTGATCCAGATGTGAATGAGCCTACCCAAGATCAGCTCCTGCCCAGCTGCCTTACATATGTGAAAAGTGCGTGCCACTGTCGTTTTGTATCATCAGTCACGCGTCATTACTGAGATACTGCCAAAGAAAACTGAAATAGGATCCTTAAAATAACTTTGACCAACCCCATTATTTTCAGTTGATGAAACAAATTCTCCTGAGATCTGAATTCACGCATCAGCTCTTTGTCTAAGTAGCTGCACAACAAGAACTACATCACAGCCTCTCCGAGTTTTATGCTTATCGTTGGTAAAATCAGGTTACATTCCATATTTTTTTCTGATTAATATATTAAAGTATCATATAAAATTTTTATTAAAATAGAAAATGTTGACCAGCTAGAAAACTTGGGTGAAAAGTCAGTTGGAAAAGCTGTAGACTGGAAATCTTTGAGGGCAAGAAATTTATTGCTTGGTACATTGCATGTGTTCAGCAAAGAATAAATAAAGGAATGACTACTGGTAAACATCGCCAGATTAATAAGTGTTAGTTAGCACTTCAGGAATAGAAGACAGCATTCCCGATACCTGGAATTTTAACACATAAAGATAAAATGAGAAGACCGGCAGTCAGGTCACCCGGAAGATCATTTTCTGTAAAAAAATGTGGATAAAGTCAGAAACAACACCAAACATATAAATATCACATTCTTCAAAGAAATAATTTCCAATGGAAATAAATACCTACAAAAATAAGGGTTGGATGCAATGCAAGTTCCAATAACATGTACATTATTATAATTTAAATTACAGATTTAAATGAAATAGTCTTTTTATAACATCAAACAGTTACAACTTTAGCAGTAGAGTTGAAGCATCGGCATGCAAGTTCTGTTAGAGTTGTCCCTTCTTTTCCATGATTACCCTTTCTATAGTTTCAGTTAAGAGTGGTCTCAAAATTTTAAAAGATAAATTCCATAAATAAGTAAGTTTTAAATTGTGCACCATTGTGGGTAGCATGATGAAATTTCTCAGCCCTTTCTCCTAGGACATGAATCATCTTTGTCCAGCATATCCCTGCTGTATAAACTACCTGCCCATTGGTTTCCCAGTAGCTGTCCATCTCAAACATCAGAGGAAACATTGCAGTGTCCTAGAGCTTGCGCCTAAGTAAAGCTTTAATGGTATGTCACACTGTCTATATCATTCACTTCATTCCAGCTTCTCATATAGGCTTTGGATCAGCTTACATCATCACACAAAGAAGGGTGAGTACAGTACAATATTTTAAAAAATCAAGAGATCACATCTGAGATATGGAAGAAATACAAATGGCAAGTAAATATATGAAAAAAATGTTCAACATCACTGGTCACTCAAGAGATGCAAATTAATTGAGAGATTAATTGCTGAGGTTCCATTTCACTCCAGAAAGAATGGCTATTATCAAGAAATCAACAAATAACAAATGCTGGAGGGGCTGTGGGGAAAAAGAAACCCTTCTCCACTGTTGATGGAAGTGTAGACTGGTGCAACCACTGTGGAAATCCTCAAAAAGCTAGGATTTAGAGGTCCCATTTGACCTAGCTATTCCCCTTCTTGGTATCTTCCCAAAAGAATTAAAAACATCGTACCACAGCGATATATGTGCCCACATGTTTATAGCAGCAATTTGTAATAGCTAAATCTTGGAAGCAAGCCAAATGACCATCAACTGAGGAATGAATACAAAAGATGTGGGTTTTTTTCAGCCATAAAGGAGGATAAACTTGAGACCATAACTCTAGGTAAATGAATGCACATTGAGACCATACTCTTAAGTGAAATAAATCAGTCACACATGAGTAAATATCACATTGTTTCTCTGGTGCGAGAAACCAAAAGTGTAAAAAAGGACCAAAGTGTGTAAGAGGTATTATGAAATAAGAAGAAATGATTCAAAAGAAAGAGGAACTAAGGAGGGGGGAAGGGGAAAGGAGGGAATGGAAAAGAAAAAAATGATGAAAGAAGGATAAAATGGAAACAAAGCTTTGTAAATAGGAGGGGAAGAGGGGTCGAAAGGAGGGGAGGGGATTGAAAAAAGAGAAATCAAGATACATCGTAATCAGGTACAAATTCTCTATGATTAGTATGATTGTTATGTATATCTAAACTGTACCAATAAACTTAATAAAAAAACCAAAATGTGACTATTAATAAAGTATTAGATTTGCAAAGATAGAAAAAATGGAGAGATCAAATCCATATAACTTTTGTTTCAGAATAATGTTATAATTATTCTTTATTATTCATAATTATTTACTGTGCCTAATTTGTAAGTTACAGCTCATTATAGATATGTATGAATAGAAAAATAAAACATAGTATAGAAATGATTTGGTACTGGCTCCATTTCTGATATATCTCCCGCAGATTCAGGAGCCGTATGTACCCTTCTACTGGTATTTGATATCCAGTGATACCACATGCTTTACAAATATATATGTTTTTTTCCTGTATGGATTCCCCCTCCATATTAAAAAACATAACCCATGATTTCAGTTTTCCAGGGCATTTAAAATTCATATGTATGATCACAGTAAATTATTTTCTTTTGTGACATTTTATATATATATAAGTGAAATCCTAAGTTTATACTCTTCTTAAACTTGTTCTCTCATATCTAAAATATAGCTTGGACACATTTTCACAGCAGAACTTACAAATGTAACTCATTCCTTCCATCTACAAACCAACATTTTGTATGAAGAAACTACCATTCTTTCTTGTGTTCAGTCACTAAAAATGTGTTAGCTGCAAAGGTTTATTTTATTTCTATTTTTATTTTTCATGTATTTTTATTTATTTATTTATTTATTTATTTATTTTTGGTACTGGGAATCGAACTCAGGGCCTTGCACTTGCCAGGCGGGTGCTGTGCCACTGAGCTATATCCCTAGCCCTTTATTTTTATTTTGGGGGGTTTTTTGAAACAGGGTCTTGCTGTGCAGTTCAGGCTGGCTTTGAACTTGCTTATGTAGCCCAGGCTAGCCTCAGACTCATGACATTGCCTCCTCTGTTGCAAGGGACATGACCTGAGCTCACCCGGTGAACCTCTCAGTGTAGCCTAGAGTGTTACAGCCAGCGTTCAACCCCTGCTCCCTGGGGCCATCTGAGGTGCCCTCTGCTGATCTCTTAGGGCCTCTACCTCTGAGTTTTATTATATAAAAATCCCCCTAAATAATTACTTCCACACTCTCCTTTACTCTCTTGCTACAGTCTTATAATGATTCCTTGCTGATAGATGGGTGGCCCTCTCACACAGAACTCAAAAGAGCTCTTTTACTGTAGAGCAACTGACCTTTCTTCAGCATCCCCAGGATGCCCCCTAATTTATCAAATAGAATGGATAAGGTTTAAACCATCAGGTCTTATATTAGGTAGAAAAGATGTTTTTTTTTTTTTTTTTTTTTTTTTTTTGTGGGTACCGGGCGGTCGACCTCAGGACCTCGTGCGCCAGCAGGCGCCCGTGCCACTGAGCGATATCACCGGCCCCTTTTTTGTATGTGGGATCCGGGAGTCGAACTCGGGCCCTCGCGCTTGCCAGGCAGGCGCTTAAGCTGCTGAGCCATCTCACCGGCCCAGAAAAGATGTTTTGCTTAGTTGTCAATCAGGGTTCTGAGTCCAGGAACAAGTCTATAAAGAGATTTGCTCTTGAACAAATTTTAAATCTCGATGGTAGCAAGATGTCAGCAAAGCTTCAGTGGCCCTCATTTTAGGGCACAGCTGCTGAACTTGCAGGTGTTTTGAAGAGGTGGGCCCTCTCCTGAAAGAGACAACAGGAATATAACATTTTTTTTATTCATTCTTCTGAAACAAGTCTGCATGAGGTTCAGAAAGGAAAATAGGTAATATTTTTCCAGCGCGTGAGCCACTCTCTGAAGAGGGAAGACCCAGCGCTAAGTCATTAATCATTTAGGAGCCCTGTTTGCAAGCAGATGCCTGCTTGGAATCCCACTGTATGCATGGCCCTACCCGGAGCCTCCATGCAGAGGTGGAGTCCTCCTCCAAGTGTGCCAACTTGGTGTGAGTTTTTGTACAGGGAAAATTCTTTCCTCTGAACATATTGGGACAAAAATCTCTAACGATAGCCTTCACTGCACAGTCCTTCCAGAAATCTCTGCCTTTCTCATTTTCTTAATCACCACTGGCTTGATCTCCTAAATATTCTGTTTCCACTGCTTTCATGACAACATCTTAGAAAAGTGTTTCATTTCATTGTTGCTAATGTTGCAATTCATATTTCTGGAATTTTTATGCCTATGGACTTTTCTTCAGGTTGAATAACCAGATGTGAAATTAATGAAACAAAGGATTTGTACATGTTTTTAAATTGTATAATGTCAAATTTCCTTCGATAAAAACTTTGTCAATTTATACCCACATCATAAGTGCACAGTTCTTATTTCTCCAATTGCTACCAATGCACAAAAATATTCATGAATATTAGCATAATTGAAGACCTTTTAATATACTTATTAACCATGTCTATTACTCTTCTACGAGTTTCTTGAATATGTCTTACCCATTTTATTATTTAGCAGTTAATATAATTCTTCTACAAAACCAGTAAGACATGGTGCCTTTATAAAGAAACGATAATTGAGGGCCGGTGAGACGGCTCAGCGGCTTAAGCGCCTGCCTTGCAAGCGCGAAGGCCCGAGTTCGACTCCCGGAACCCACATACGAAAAAGGGGCCGGTGATATCGCTCAGTGGCACGGGCGCCTGCTGGCGCGCGAGGTCCTGAGGTCGTCCCCCCGGTACCCACAAAAAAAAAAAAAAAAGAAACGATAATTGAATATATTTTTATTCTTTTTATGGTTATTACTGTATCACTATTTTATACATCTTCTAACAATAGTTTTGTCTTTTATACTTTCCTGGAAAAAAATCATTGAAAACCTCTTTGATGTTAATCAACTAATAAGAATGCTAGCTACCAGCACTATCAATCAATACACTGTGATAAAATAATAACTATAAGAATTTTATTCTGTGTGTGGGATCTGCTTAACCCCAGTTGTTAAAAATTTTGAAGTTATCCCCATTCTTTGTGATTTTTTTGGATTGTTTATTCTTAGGAAAGAAACACAAACAAGAATAACAAAAGAACAATTTCCTGTTTCTAAAAGAAGTGACTTTAAAAGACATCTTGGACATCAAATAATTCTTACAAAACATTTTGATGAGCTAAGTGTATATGATTCTGAAACATATGGATTAAATTTCCCTAGGAATCACTTGGGCTTAAAAATTAAGGGGAAAACACTCAACAAAACTAGGCTCTGTGTTTGCCAACTCCAAGGCATTTGGTAAATAGTTCAAGACAAACGACAAATCCCAATTATGGCCAAATTGGCCCTTCCTTAATAAAAGGATGTGTAGAACCACTTTTATAAGGTTTATACCTCATCATGTAATAGACACAAGAATCCCAAATTTTTCTAACTTTTGACCATTTGTTGGTATTAAATCTGACTAAATGACATTACTAGTGACCATATATGCAAATATAATTTAGGGTAAGATTTATTAATTTTCTTTGGAGGGCAGTATTCAGGGCACCTCTTCTGAACAAGAGGTTCAGCACCATGTTTCTTGAGTATGATTAAATGTTCCTGGCTGAAGTTTTACTAATTCCATTGAAATGCACTCCGTGAAACCTGACCTCTTGGGACAGTTCAAAATGGTTGAAAAGTCATCTTTTTCCACTTCTATCAAAAACCGTGCCCAGTGACTCCAGAATTTGTCCAACTTCGACCCTGGCTCACTCTTTTGGGCACATTTCATTACACTTAGGGAGGAACATGGAAGAATGTGCTGGATTTGCTAGTGCTGACTCCTAGGTAGAAAATGTCTCTTCTATCTGCAGAAATTTTTCCAGGCCAGGACTTTAGTGGAGCCAAAGACAAAATAACATATTCAAGATGTCTTTCCTAAGACATGGTGTAAGAGACAAGCTGTATGTAGTGAGACAACACCGTACTAATTATTATAAGGTTTTAAAAGAGTTTAAATGGGTAAAAGAGTGGAAGTATAACAATGTAGATGGGCACAGGGCGAGGCCATGGAGATCCTCATGTAGCTAAGTTAGATGGTGATTGTACTGAATAGTTTTTCTTTAGACATGGAATCAACCCACATTAGATTTTCCTTCAAAATATATTTTACAGATAATACTTCTCCTAAATTCTTAAGAAAAACTGTGATCAGTTGATGCTACTGTTTTCTCATGTCACATTCATTGTATCTAAGATACAATCCTCATGTTTTTCCCTAGATCAGGACCAATTCTTTCTTTCCAAATTATCTTACTCCTCTAAGGTGCATGGAAGAGTGGAAAAGCCATAACATTTAGGATCGGAGGACCGAGCACCTGTCCTGACTCTGATCATTTTAACTCTGTACTCTTGGTCAAATGATGCCTTCTCTGATTCTCATTTTCTACTTCTCAAGCACAAACAGCAGAAGCAACATCATCCACTCATAAAGTAACATACAAATTCCATCCTCGTGCTTATGTTTATTCGCCAGTTCTGCTAATAATATCTCTATTATCCAATGGCATACACCTCAATCATTGTCTATTTTTTAATGAATTTAAATTCTCTTCCCTCCTCTGGGCCATAATAAATTGCCACTGCTACTGTTTAACTCATCGTCTATAAAACCTTCAGATATAGATCTATCTTTCTCGCTACACAGGAAACAATAATAACGATATGAGGTGTGGATATGTTAGTTACCTTGATTTAATAATGTATTGATATATCAAAATATCATACTGGGCACCATATATTTAATCATATACACACATATATATATAATTTGTCAAAACAAATTTCATAAAAAAGCTAATACAATTTCCTGAAGTGTAACTTTAGAGGAAGAATACATCTACTTGTAAACTTGTTTGACTTCCTCTTATTTCAAGTCATTTAGGGCACTAATCTTGACCACAGATGGGAAATGTATATTTTTACACACACACACACACACACACACACATCCACAGCTATTTGTAAAATAAGAATAAAGTTTTCTTAAATATTCTCCTAGGATTAAAGTAACAGAAACTTAAAGCAATGACAATGTTTAAACACTTCAGAAATCTTTACCAATTATCAAATCAGCTAATATTTAAAGAGCAAATATATGGGCCAGGTATTATTTAAAATTCTGAGGATTAATTAGCTCGGTCCCATGGAACTTAGAGTATACAGGATTGAAAGATATAAAACCAATAACCATATAACTATATGCAAATTGCAATGAAGGTAAGTAACGTCGGTACTTAAAAGATCCCGATAGGGAAATTTGATGTAGTCCAGAAGATTAGACACATTTCAGGAGCAGTAAGAATAGAGGAGAGGTGTATGAATATATTGGGTAATTAGTATATTGAGTAATTAGTATATTGGGTTTGCAAATGAAAAGTGAGAGTTAAGGAAAACATTTTCCAAACATAGAATTGAGCAAGCACAAAGGCCCTGTGGTAGGATGAGAAGTTTAATAAAACATAAGAAGTTACACACTCAATGAATGAGATCACCTGTGGTATAAAAATGACTGAAGAAGAAATTTAGGGGCCGGTGAGATAGCTCAGTGGCATAAGCGCCTGCCTGGCAAGCACGAGGTCCTGAGTTTGACTGCTGGTACCCACATACAAAAAAAGGGCCGGTGATATTACTCAGCGGCACAGGCGCCTGCTGGCGCATGAGGTCCTGAGGTCGACCCCCGGTACCCACAAAAAAAAAAAAAAAGAAGAAATTTAGGGTTTATATTGATGAAGATTTACTTGTGAGTATTCTAGTAGGTTTAAAGAGAAAGAACTTATTACATGGCTTTAATTAGTTGCAGAGTTTTAGGAGGTACAGGAATCAAGTTGAATGTTGCACAATTAATGGAAACCAGGCTAGGGAAAATTTCAGAGAAAATTCTACATTTTCCACCATGGATTGTTTAATGTCCACCTAGCTATAAAGTGGACACCACACCCTTTGCTAAAGCTGTTTCCCAAAGCAAGCAGCTCCACCACCTTATCTAGCAGAATAGCATCACCTTACAACACTTCAAACACTTTTCACCTAAACTAAGGAAAGGTCTGGTGGATGACAGCCAGCCACCTGGCTCTACATCAGCACTTCAGGAAGAAGGGATTCCTGCTTTGAATTCAACTTGAGAAAGGCAGGATTGAGAAAACAAGGAATAATGACAATGACATGGAGAGGAAATGTTCGAGGTTTAGGGTATTGAAAAATGGTAGAGGTCACATAGAGAGCGAGTCTGGCTGGATATACATATTTATAAGTCACTGACATTCTTATTGTCGTCAAAGCTGAGGACATAGATGAGAATACCCATGAGAGCATCACTGGGAGACGATAGAATGCGGATATTCCTCACTTAATGACCTGCCTGTTTACGACTGTTCTGAATTAAGACTGAGGGACGCTGTTTGCCTTTAGCACACACCGCTCAGACTCATGACCTGTCTCGTTTTTTTCTGTACAGTTCTGCACATCTTGCTGATAGACCCTCAGTGTCTTTTTTGTACAGTACACCTTGTTTATTCAGTACTGCAATTTTTTGCTGGCTGCACTGTACAGAGAACTATACTGTAGTTTTATATTCTGCTATACATTACAGTAGTGCAGGTAAGAGTTATGCAAATAAAAGCAAAGTCATCAAGTTGGAGTTTCCCTTCACCATTTCTTTGTTCTGAATACTGTAAAGTACATATTCAGTGCAATTCCTCATTTAGGGACCAATTCATTTAACGACCTACTCGCTAGAACAGAACTCGGTCATTAAAGGAGCAGGGCCTGTATTCTCCCTGTAGACATTTGATAGGCAATGTGTTGTGTGATGGGAGTAAATAGTGTGGAGTAAAATGTGGGAAACTACTTCCAAGCAGAGAATCAAAACATAACATAACTAAGCTAGAAACAAAGCCTTGTATAATTTCTTTTTTTTTTTTTTTTGGAACTGGGAATTGAACTCAGCGCCTCGCACTTGCCAGGCAGGCTCTGTGCTGCTGAGCTACATCCCCAGCCCTTGTGTAAAATTTTGTAGAAGGGAAGTGTACAGAATTGTTAAAGCAGATAACAACAGACATAACAAAACACACAACAGGGGCCCAGTCAATCTCTTCTTACCCATTTATCCAACTACCAACTAGATATCAACCCTTGGGTATTTCATCAGCATTTCACTGCGGACATGTCCAGAATTACACCTTGTATATATTGTCCTCCTTTTGCTCACCTTTTTGCTCCTATTTCTGCATAAATAATATTATTTATTATTAATAATAATATTATTCACTGTTTAAATTAAAATCCGGAAGTCACACTTAACCATTCTCCCCACACTGTTGCCACATCCGATCAGTCACCAAATTCCACACAGTCCTGTCTTACCAGTCCAGCATCTCCTCTTGGGTCACCCTCCCATCCATAGCCACTTCAGAAGCCTCCTCTATCTCAGCTACCAACTCTCTCCTGTCTCTAGTGTAGTAGTCGGTGAGCTCTTTTCTATATAATGGTAAATCATTTCATCTTTGTAGGACAAAGTTCTCTGCTGTAATTATTCAATTGTGTTATTGTACTGGGATAGCAGGCATAACACTATGCAAATCAAGTTGTGTGGCTATATTCCAATAAAACCATGAAAGTTTGCTGAGACCTACCCAACTCTACAAAGAGCACCACAGTTGTCATCCTGAAAACCAGTAGACTCACTTCCCAGTTTCTGTGGAAGAAAGTCGATGGACCTCTGCCCTTGCCAAAATCCTTTCTGATATGTTGCCAAGCTTGCCAACCTATTCTAATTTCCCTTTCTCCCTCCTCTATTTTGTTCCCAGTTAACTGGTTAATTGATTTTGTGCCTTTGCCTATTGTTATCGGTTAGGATTCACTAGAGGAATATATTTGTACAAGGTAGGCTTACAATGGCCACCCGCAGAGTCAGATGCAGAAGAACGCAAAAGTGCTGTCTGTGAGCAGGAAAGCTGGAGGTACCAAGCAAAGGTTGAACACCTGGACCTCGCTGCAGTGTCCAGTGCAAATCCGTATCAGGAAGCCTGAGGTTCTCTACTGGAGGGCTGAAGAGTCTGCACTGGAAGCCAACACCTAAAAGCAATGTTGAAGATGGAGCTCCTACAAAGAAGCAGAAGAGGGACTTCCTTCTTCTTACCCTTTTTATTCCACCCAGGCTACAAGCCTATTGGTCGGTGCCACCCACATGCAGGGTGGGCCTTCCCTCTTCAGTAAGTCCGTCATCCGGATACACCCAGAACTGCGCTAAACAACCAGCTAGGCGTTTCATGCTCAAGTTGATAGCACAGAACTATCACACATGTGCTCTGTACCTTCCTCCTAGCCTTTCTCTGGCAAAATCATACTCATCTGTCCAGATCTTGCTCAAATGTGTATGTTAGGTGTCCTGTGAGTGCCTCTCACTACTCTCCAGGACTCTACACCAGGATCGAGGCTCTACTGCAGCGTGGTTAGACTATGTCGCGATTATCACTTAAAAGCTGTTTCTCACCCTTGATAGATATTTACTCACAGCACTTAAGGTGTTGTCTAACAAGTGTCCACAGAAAAAAATGCTAATCACAAAATACTAAAATGAAGGAGAGAGACAGAGGGAGGGAGAGAGAGAGACAGAGGGAGAGATCAGAGAGGGAGAGGAAAATAGTACAGAAAATGGGGAAATTCAAAACGAAAGACATGAAGCAGAGCTATTTTATTCTCACAAATATAAGGCTAGCTTTAAGGCTGGGGTATAGCTTAGTGGTAGAGTGATTTGTGGAAGCCTAGAACATTTATTTTATTCTGTATACCTTGGTGCTCAACGAAAATTTGTGCTAAGTTATTCCTACTTTAGGAGTAATGTCAGGGGCTGGTGAGATGGCTCAGCAGTGTACGCACCTGCCTGGCAAGCGCGAGGTCCTGAGTTCGACTCCCGGAACCCACACACGAAGAAAAGGGCCAGTGATATCGCTCAGCAGCACGGGCGCCTGCTGGCGCACAAGGTCCTGAGGGCGACCCTCGGTACCCACAAAAAAAAAAAAAAAAAAAAAAAAGAGTAATGTCAGGAGTGCGTTGAAAATTCTAGCCGAGTAGACAAGACAATTTGCACAAAAGTATCCATCTCACACTTCCCTTGAAATCCAGTCAAGCAGAAAGCTCTGAGTAAGCTGCGCTGGGCTGTCTTAATTATATGAAGCTGTCTCATACTCTCCTTCTCAATGTACACCACAAACCCTGCATTGGTTTTATTTTTTATTTTTTTATTTTTTTATTTTTTTTGTGGGTATCGGGGGTCGACCTCAGGACCTCACGCACCAGCAGGCGCCCATGCCACTGAGCGATATCACCGGCCCTTTTTTTCGTATGTGGGTTCCGGGAATCGAACTCAGGACCTCGCGCTTGCCAGGCAGGTGCTTACGCCGCTGAGATATCTCACCGGCCCCCTGCATTGGTTTTCAATGAAGAAGAGCTGCCAATCTGAACCAACACGGGGTGCACACCAGAATGATTTCATGTTCAATAACGGGAAAGATTTGAGGGTGTGTGAGCAATAGATGTGTCTTAAATCTTAGGGCAACTCCACTTATGTCTCCTGGGTCTTCCACAAGGCAAGGTCATTTAATCGTCATCAGGCCTGAGAGACACTTGGAAAGAGGGGAAACCAAGAATTTAACATTTCTTACTTATTCAGTGGTAACATATCTGTACAATACCAATCAGATGCTTCTGGGTTTGGGTATTGAAGCCAAACTTTCTTTTCACAGGATCTGTTCCACTAGTTTTTTCTCTCCTACAGAATATGTTGAGTCATTAAAGAATACATGGCTGGTGCCCTGCCCAAACCCCTCTAGAAGCCCTGAACCCTTCATCCACCGGCCAACTGCATTAGCTGCTAATGGTTCATAGCTCTCCTTTTCTCCAGATTGTTGCCTGTGGCTGGGCAGGAGCCTCTGCCAGGAAGACGGTATGCACATCTGGCTGGCTCTCTTGTTTTAAATTAGAACAAGGCTGTGGGACAATTGACACTCCAAATCCCCTGCGGCACCCTGCTAAGGCCAGACTCCACGGAAGACCACTTCTCTCTGCCCCTTTCCTGACCTGGCCTGGCCCCCCTACTCTCTTCCCTGGGGTCACTTCTTTAATGCCTCACATGCACCTGGAATCCCCACCTCCTCTCCATCCCTGCCGCTCCACTTCTAGAACCCCCAAACCAGGGTGGTGGTAGATAAAATCCTGGAAGAACCGGGATGTGCAACACAGCGTAGAGCATGGGGACATTCGTGAGGAGAGAGAGTCATGATGTTAAGAAATGGAATCACTTGTGCCTGCAAACTATCACCAATTCAGATTAAGTGGTGTTAAGTGCTCATTATCCTTTGGACTTTTATGCTAATCGCCAAATTTCCAAAGTTAAATTTCAATAGTTACATTAAATATGCCCATGGAGGAATTATAAGAATCTAGAATGTCCAGAACTCTTTCTTCTTTTTGTTGTATTTTCTTTCTTTCTTTAAAATTTTCAATGGCCAGGATGCTACTACTTCTGTAAAGGCAGCTCCTACTCTGGCTGACAGAAAGAGGCTGAATCTCCTCAGTGCAAACTCACTCTCTGAAAAATTTTAAATCTCTAATTATCTGGTTTCTTGTTCCTTAGAAAATCATGTATTTATGAAGTAAGCTTTAAAGCATACAGTTTATCTCTCTGTATTGAAAAAAACCCTTATAAATAGAAAAATTATGTGTCATGTCAAAACTTTGGGTCTACTTAGGTCTAACGGAGTTTCTTTGTTTCTTCAGAAAACCTTTCGCCCTCAGACCAGCTGCTAAAGTCAAACACCACAAATGTTTCTTTCAAAGCAGTTCTGAAAAACCATATGCTGGAATCTAAATTTCTTAAACTTTACGCACAAGATCAGAGCTTCACATCTTAATAACCATATAACTCTATAAAGAATTATCCATGATTTCTCTGATAGATCATCACTGCCGAAAGAACGAAAAAAGGCTTCATGAAAGCATTCCACCTGTATTGCTGGCAGATGACTCATAAATGTCACACAGACACTGACAGGCGCCTACTACTGGCTCAGAGAAGCAGCATTAAATAAACGGCTGGACATCTGCTGGTAAATACACAGCAAACAAAAAATGCAACCCAGAGCCAAACATGTGTGTAGTATGGGCCCCATCTCTGCTCATAAACCAAGCAATGTGTTCTGCTAATCATTAGCAGAGTTATTGATTTTAGATGTGTATCACATAGCTATAATTTTGTCAGAGAGTAGACCACATAAGTTGTTCTTTTTCTGGTTGTTTCATTTTGTCTTATTCCAAGAGTCCGTAAATTGACGACCGGGACAAAAATTATAATTGACATCATCTGTGGGAAATATTTCATAAAACAACAGGCCCAGATGTAGGATTAAAGCCATGTGGTAGTAAAATACCCCACTGAAAAGGGGCCAGGTTCCATGATTTCTTACGAAAACAGATGTGCTCTTACTCCCTCTGCTTGTTTTTCAATGCCTTTTTTTTAAACTCCAAATAATTCCTCTCCCAACATATTTTTTTTCCTTTCTCTCTCTCTTTCTCTCTCTCTTCACAATTGCACTGGAGTGAGTTCATAAATGGATTACAGATGGAGGTTGTACTTCAAAATCCTAACTGTCACAATCTCTGAAATAAAATAAATGAAACATTTGGGGAAATTATATTGAACTATGGTAAAGGTAATGGAGATTATGCAAACATGTGTGCTTGGCATTTGCCTAGCCTCTTTGGCATGACCGCGTGATCCCCTGGATAATACAAGCTGGGGACCAGGGAGTAGGAAGTGATTCAACATGTGTCCAGAGAGGCAGCAGGAGGGAGACGCCTGAAAGCACCAGTTCCAAAGGCAGGGCTTTCATCTTTGGAGTTCAGATGAGCCTGTGGAAGCCTTCTCACACACCTTCTATCTTCCTTGAGATTTCTGGAGAAAGACAAGGAACAGGAAAATAAAAGCCCCACATAGCTATCCTCTATTCATTCAAATTCCCTTTGGCTGCTCTATGCCTCTACAATTTCCCCCTTGGAAATATTGGGAAGCACAGAGAAAGATCCTAAGTCACAAACACAAGTTATTTTGTTCGACAGCTAATCTAAGTGCTGTAAAGAATTTCACTTAACCACATTTCTGCCAAAGACCGCCATGTCATATGGAACCCACTGTGCTATCACTGATTATAATTAATAAATTGCCCGTTTGTGTTGTATCTCAGCCCCAACCTCCAGTAATGTGCTAAGATGCCTTAGTATTAGAGGACTTTAATAAAGTGTAAAGGAAACTAAATTTCCGTCATGTGTCACTGCTGAGATATCAACAGGATAGCTATGCTTTCCAACTCTCTCCTTTCAGCCCCTCAGATACTGAAACAAGCAATACATAAATTTGTTTAGAACCAAGAGGAACCTTACTCCAACTTCCCTGCTTCATTTCTTTGGTCTTTCTTGGGTTGAATAAGGACCAGAACTCAAAGTAACAGCTGGCCTCGAGAAAACTGGAGTTGAGTAATAACTTAAGGTCACATTGATGCTCTTCTTTTGTGCACCCTCCTGCTAGTTCCTCAGATGTTCAGCCAGAGCTGAACACCTTTGTTTGTTCTAAAAATCCCTTAAAGAAGCATAGATGTGTAAGATAAAGGGAAGAGGGAAGAATAAGAATCATAATTCTCCCTCAGGCATCAAAGAAAACTCAGAACAATTTTCATGAGTTTTTATGGATTTTTTTTAACAGGGATGAAGGCTGCAAAATAAATGACTGATCCATCCCCAAATAAGCTTAGTGTATTATTTGAACAGTGACCAGGAGACTGGAACCAAGAGAGAAACCAAACCAAGTGCGTTTTACATGCAACGTGTTGACAACTGATTAGGTAGTGGCCAAAGTGGTAGATGCTATTATATTTTTAACCTGGTTCATCTTCAAAACAGCTGTATGAGAGAGATATTATTACAGGCTTTGCAAATAAAGAAACTAAAGCCCAAGATGAGTAAGTTGTTTGCCACACACCACATAGTAAATGAAAGAGCCAGTTCGGGTGGTTATGCAAATTCTGTCCTGATCTGCTTTCCTCCAGAGCACATTCTCACCTTAGGCCCTGCACTGCTTGTCAGCTGTGTTTTCAGTTCTCTGTGAACGTGGATCACGATGATAGTATACGATCCCGAAACCTTATACTCTACATATATGGGAGAATGGCTGTATACAAAATGACACATGTCCTTGCTTTTGGGGGTGAAGTACTGTTGGATGCCTCCCAGTTTGTGCTAAAAGTGTATTTTTTAATTCTTAAGTTTTATTTAGGTAAAATACGTATGAAGTAAAATAAGCCATGGTAACTATTTTTAAGTGTACAATTCAGTGTCCCTTGCATTTACATTAGTGTGCAGCCATCAGCTGCAGCAGCAGCATCTATTTCTAGAACTTTTCCACCACCCTAACAGAGAAACTTTGTATCTATTAAGTCCTAAGTCTCTATTCCCCACTCCATTCTTCCTTTGGTAACCATTAATCCATTTTCTTTCTCTATGAATTTGCCTATTGCAGATATATATATATATATATATATATATATTTACAGTATCTATTCTTTAGTGTCTGGCTTATTTCATGTTGCATGGTATCTTCAGTGTTCATCTATGTTGTAGCATATATCAGAATTTCATTCCTTCTTTTGACTGCCTAATCTTTCAGTTCATGCATATATTACATTTTTTATTTATCCATTTATCTGTTGATGGGCATTTGAGCCATTGTGATTAATAGTAATATAACATTGCTGTACCAGTGTTTATTTTAGTCTCTATTTTTAATTCTTTTATTTACTTAAGAATATAATTGCTAGGTCATATGGCAATTCCACATTTAAATTTTTGAGACAAAACTACCAAAATGCGTTCCACATCAAATATACCATTTTATGTTTCTACCATAAATGTAAAAGGTTTCCAGTTTCTACATATCCGCTCCAGTACTTGTGATTTCCTATTACTATTATTATTACATCCTAGTAGGTACTTAGTAGTACTTCATTCTGGTTTTGAGTTCTAGTTCCCTAACAACTAATTACGTTGAGGATCTTTTCGTACAATTATGAGTCTTTTGTGTGTGAGTGTGTGTGCGTGTGTGCGTGTGTGTTTGGGCTGTCTTTTCACTTTCTTCATGATAACCTTTGAGGCAAGAAAATTTTAATTTTGAATAATTCTCATTTATCTATTTTTCCTTTTATTGTTCATTCTTTTAGGGTCATACGTAAGAATCCATTGCCAAATCCAACTTCATAAGGATGTCTTGTCTTCTTGGTAGAGTTTTATGATTTCAGCCCTTACGTAATGTTTGCGAACCAGTTTGAATTACTTTTTGTGTGTAGTATGAACTAAGAGTCTGAGTTCATTCATTTGCATTTTAATATCCAGTTTATCAATACCATTTGTTGATAAGGGTATATTTTAACTCAGTTCCCAAAGCAAGATCGGAAGACTAAATTTGGGGGACGGATATAAAAGTTGATATATCTCTAAAGAGTACTTTGTCTACAAAGTGCACTCTATGGATAGACCAAATTTTGATAAAATAAAAATTTATCCAGTAACTATTTTATTCAAACCAAAACTTTATATATTTTTCCCCCTAAAACACTTCAGTGGACTTTGAAATTTTAGAATCACAGCTACAAAATGTTTCTGTAGTCACAAATTTTTTATTATGAAGGCATTTAAAATGTGAAAAATATCTATAATAGGAGAAAAATTAGCTGTTACTGGCAATAAGGGGATATGACCACCTTTATGTAGTCACTGCTGGGGACCTCAGTATTAGAATGGGAGACAAGAAGGCAAGTTCTAGGGAGACTTCTGACAAGAAAAACTTATAAGCTCTCAATAGATTCTGATTCTGAGTTTGCAAGAAAAGCAAATAAAAGTAGCCTTGCTTAGAATCAGTAGAAAGTTCATCTGGTCAGTGGGGAAGAATGGTTGAAGTGAACAATAAGGACTCAAATTTCTAATAATCAATAATTGGTTTAAAAGGGGAATCACAGTCTTAAATGGGACAGTGAACAGAAGAGTCTCATCCTACCCAAGAGGGAATGAAGAGAAAGGTCACGTCTCAGTGAAATCATGTATACAATATTTGTATGTCCGGGGTGGAATTAAGAACCAAATCAAGATACTGAGGCAAGAACCAATGCACAAACTGGAAAAAAAAAAAAAGTTTCCAGGGATCATTTCAGGCATCTTGGCTGTCGGATTGTGACGAGCAGGACTCAGCAGACCACATTCGGTGGTAAGGGTGTCTTCTTTCCCTATAGCTGGCCAAGAGTCAGGGGCTTGTGAAGAGAGGTGGGACTGGCAGCCGGGCTGGGCTTGGGGATAAAAAGCAAACAGAAACACCTTGGTTGCTGCATCCAAAGCAACTCCTTAAGCTGTCTCCTCATGGACAGGGCAATCAGGTAAAAGCTTTTATTCATGCAGCCATTCTAACGCAACATTAACAATTTCTACAGTTAGAGATTTTAAAATCACATAACAAGCATGTAACAACAGGATCAAAA
The DNA here is from genome assembly GCA_028451465.1 of Erethizon dorsatum. Taxonomy (NCBI): domain Eukaryota; kingdom Metazoa; phylum Chordata; class Mammalia; order Rodentia; family Erethizontidae; genus Erethizon; species Erethizon dorsatum. The sequence continues at coordinate 13,858,540 of CM051841.1, read as the reverse complement.
ATTGAATTACCAGGGGCCGGTGAGACAGCTCAGTGGCATAAGCGCCTGCCTGGCAAGCGTGAGGTCCTGAGTTCGACTCCTGGTACCCACATACGAAAAAAAGGGCTGGTGATATCGCGCAGTGGCACGGGTGCCTGCTGGCATTCGAGGTCCTGAGTTCGACCCCTGGTACCCACAAAAAAAAAAAAAAAACAACAACATTGAACTACCATGCAATTTGATGGCAATTTATTTTAGGAGACAGCATCATGGAAAAGACATTTCAAGTTCTATCTGTGGCCTCACAATCATCCTACATGGCCATCTACTGATGTCATCATTACAGCAAAGAACAGCTTGAAGAAACAGAGAGACAAGAAATCCCATAGTGTGACTCTCAGACAAAAATGAATCCACGTCCCTAAGATATGTTCTTCCAGTCTATTCCGTGTCAAATTTACAGCAGCCACTGTTCTAGGAAACAATAAAAAGTTTACAAGTACAAAGAACATTTGATAGAGTTTTGCAAGGGAGAAAGACTTGTAGGATAAGAAGCGACTACACTAATATTTTTGGGTCAGACCTTCAAGTTCCATTTGTGGTAGTAACTTGGATTAGACCATTCCGAAAGTTTCCTTGTCAGCTTCAGATTTTCACAAGATCCTTGCAAATTGCAGGTCTTCACTTGGTAATGCCATCTGATGAAATGCATAGGTGTTTCATCTAAAACCAATGAAACAAATTGTCTCAAACATTCGTTATGTCTTAATGAGGGTTCGTTCCTCCAAGCAACACAGACCCTCGGAGGAGAGTTGAATGGCAAGGAAGGAAACACATGAAAGAGGCAGAACTGCTATGTTGTCTTATATTTCAAAATGTGCTGGAAAATGACTTCAGAAGAAATATTTTTACTTTCTTTTCACCAATGGCTAACTCAAAAAATGAGGTTGGGGTGTGATTGACCTCTGAATTTTTACTTCTTAACATCAGGCTGCCCTATTCATGCACCCAGTAGGGTAAGACAAGCCCTGCTTCCTTGAAATGCTGATTCTATATCCTTACTTCCCAATTCAAAATTCTTAACCACTTCTCTATGGGTCCCTGGAGAATGACATTGAATAATGTTTTTAGTTCCATGAAATGTATTAGTATCACACTTCCTTTTGACAAAAGGGGAAACCAATGCTCAGAATGACACAGAGAATTAGTACAGGTCAGCTTAGGGAGAAGCAAGATCCAAACTCTTCTTTTCTTATCTTCCATTCCTCTGTTCCTTATGCAATTGAGTCACTGCAGGCTACGCAGGACCCCTCCACATGTGTCATGTAACCTCCTCAAAATCATCCTCCTTGCAGTCCTTCAAACCGTCCATGGGCCTGAAATGTCCTCTTTCATCTACTTTCTCTATTCAAATATCTTCCCCTGTAAAGATAAGCCTCCATTTCCTAGGACTTCTTGAGCAGTTCCAGTCCCGAGAAGAATTAAAAGCCTAATTCACTTGCTCTAACGTAAACTCCTAAGTGACTTTTTTGTTTTATATCTCTTTATCTACTAAACACTCCATTGCATTATTTAAAAGTTAGAATACACACAATTGCCAAATGATACAAAATTTTCGCTGTTATATATTCCTTCTGTGTTATATACAGAATAAATCTCAAAATACCATAAAATGAGAAGGTTTAATATGAACAGTATCACTCCATCTTTTAGGATCATATGAACATAGTTATATATTCACTGTTGAAATTTTCTTTGTGAGAGATGATAGATTTTAGTAAGAAGTGCTTTTAAGAGAAAAGATCTAGATTGAAAGGTTAGGAGACTGAGACAAGACCAAGTCTGATGTGGACCCACAACAGAAGTAGGAAGAAAAGATTCTTGGGTTTTTCTGCCTTGTTCTTCCCAATCTTCTAAAGTTGCTTTTATGAGTCCTTCCTTCACAGAATCATAACATTACCTTTTGAAACCCAATGGATATATGGCATTGGTTCGTCCTTGGTAGTTCTGCTAATGCCTCACCAATGTCCTGTATTTGAACTGAAGTACAAGCAGATATATTCCAAAGGAATGGGGATTTCACCAGATTTACTGATTTGGCCAATGTTGTCAGCATCCATCTTGCACTTTAATGTGGCAGTATGGTTCAGTTCCCATAGTAACTAAACATGAAAATCCCGTCATTTCCTAAGTTGAAAATCAGCTATACACAGAGTCTATATTTTCAACAGAACATTTAGATGAACAAAAGCCAATGTACATATTAAAATCACCTTTAAAGTCACCCATCACCTTATTCAGCGAAGTAGCTTCATCTCTGGGATTAAATGAAAATAGATTTTGCAGAAAAATCAAAATCATAGTGACTAAATGCGTTTCACAGAAGAGGGAATAGAGAACTGAGAAGTCTGTAAGGTGCTTTTTAAAATGAGTCTGATCGAGGGAAGGAAAAACAGACCCTTCATCAGGAACATAAAACAATGGTTAGAGGAACTTGATAGAATATCTGTGTCTAAGCAATGGAAAACAGGTCTGCTTTTTAATGAGTAATAAATATATTTGTATCTTCATTATTTAGGTCAACAGTTCTATTGATAACTCTGTATTTGCCTGCCTCATTACAAAAATAGGGGTGCTCCAACAAAGCTAATTTGTGTAAGGTCCTCTCAAGCTTTAACTGGGAATGGTTCACTAATATTTCTCCCAGGGTCTAGATGATCTTCACATAATTAACTTAGTCAGTGATTACATGGGAACTAGCTGAACCCTGAAGAAAAAGATTTAGGCATGTTATACACTGACAGATTTATTGCGGTATATTAATTATGCTGAATTTCTTCATTTCCTGTTTGTATGTGACATGCCAACTGGAACTGCTAGACATTGCCTTCAATTGCCTGAGAGGCAGAGAAAAAAATTAAAAATAAAATTAGTCTCTTGGTAAGCCAATCGGGTTCCCAGAAGGAAACAAATATTTGAAGAGAGTTTTATAACACGTATTATAGAGATCTCGGTATGGTAAAAGAAACCAAAAAAAGATTTGAAACCATTAGGAACAACTATGAGAACATAGAAACCAAAGGCTTGTTACTCCCCTAAGTCAAAATGTTCACAGGGAGTGGGTTTACTGCAACTGAGAATATGCTGTAGCCATGGGTAAAGGAAGAGAGACACCACTAGATAGTGTGGCCTGGCAGGGAGGGAGTAAGGAAAATAATTATCCTAACATCTTTGTCTAAGGAATTTCCAGGTTTTTTTTTTGCAGATGGATAAACCCAGTGGGAAGCCAGAGGGCATGGAAGCACAGGGGTTGCAATTCGTACAGGTTAACTTTCTGGGACAAACATTAGCCCAAATCATTTTTCAGGAGGAAAAAATGGAGGGCGAACAACATATCTGGCGTTTAACTTCTGCTACTTTTTCTAAAAATGCAATTTAGACTTCAGACTCTGAAAAAATGGAATAAACATACTTTTCTTTATACCTGAGGGCAATTTTAGAGGCAAGACAGGATAGATGCGTGGATGGACAGATAGATAGATAGATAGATAACATAAGAAGACTTCAAAAAGTGGAGAAAAGTGAACTTTTGGAAACTCAGGACACAAGGAATGATTTGATGATGAATTTCAAGAGATTTCTTTTTGTCTCATGGGCCATAAATTTGGAACAGATGAAGCTGGCTACTCAGAAACTCCAATCTGTCCGGATGGAAGAGGCCATAACAAGCTCTGCTTCTCTAATCAAAGCAAAGGGTAAACTAGTTACACCCTCCCACACACACACAACCTTTTAGACAATTACTGGTCTACTCCAGCTAAACACTATGAGGGGTCGGGGGAAATTTGTGTTTCCATCCACATGATACCAACAAAGGTTGAGTGGTAAATTAAAATATCTAGTCCTCCCAGGCTCTAACAAAGCACCCAAAACTCCTTCTGAGGAGTCCAAGAAGACTCAGTATGGAGCCCAAATATTCATCCCTTCCAAGTGATTACAATCACCCCTTCTCCACAGTGTCAGTGAGGACCAAATGAGCCAGGACTTCCACTCTTACCGGAGGGTAATGAGGTGTCCTCACTCCCTGCAAAAGAGATATGGGAGAAGACTTCATGGAGAGTCGGAATTTGACAACCACTCATCACTAATTAAGTTGTATAGGGAGCAGTAATGACCGTACTATTGGGAGGCAAATATGCCCATCTTCGTACAGGAGTTTCCCCCTCAGGCTTCAGTACACAGTGTGAATCTTGGGGTTATTCTACCTCCATCTTGCAGTAATAAGATGGCATCACAACTTCCTAAAACATTTAAATATTGACTCTTCTAGTGTAATGTCAAGATTTCCATAGAAAATTACTTATACCAAGACCTAAGAAGATCCCAAATTAAATGAAAAAGAAAATCAATGTCAAGATGACAGATATATGATAAGCTTTGACAGAGCCATGACAAAAATACTTTAAGGAATAATTATGAACACACCTGAAAGAAGTTAAAAACAGAAAGTCTTGACAAAAACAAATACAAAAAAAGAACCAAATGGGAATTTTGAAACTGAACCCTACAAAAACTGAAATAAGCTTAGTAAATTGGCTCAGTAGCGCAATGGATAGAAAATAGGAAATAGTCAATGAAATTAAAGCTAGAACAATAGAATTAACAAATCCGAGCAACTGAGAAAAGAGAAGCAAAGAATATAAACCTCAGGAACATGGGGGACTATAAGAAAAGATATGTTCATTGGAACATCAGAAGGACAGCGTTACTGTTGAAAGAATATCTTAAAAAATAACGATTGGAAACTTCTCAAATTTGTCAAAAAACATAAACTTGCAGATGAAAAACCTAAGCATACCCTTAAAGAGAATAAAAACAAAGAAACCCACCCCAAAACTTATCGTAGCTAAAGTTCTGAAAACCAAAGACAAAAACAAATAAAGTTTTGGAAAGTATTGAGGGAGAAATGGTGCTGGGCACCGTGAAAACATTTCAGATGTAAAACTTCTGAACAGAGTGTCTGGAAGAAAGTGGCAAACTTTGTTTTTCAATTCCTAAAAGAAAAACAAAACACAAACTCGTAATCTTGTTTCCAGCAAAAATACCCTTCACTAATATGGAATAAATCAAGACATACTCAGCAAGGAAAGAAAAAAATGTTACTGTAAGATTTACCCTGAAAAAGTCTAAGAAAATCCTCTGAGCAGAAAAGAAGCTAACTGGGAAATTCACTGGGGATAAAAGTAAGGATAGAAAAATATTTAAAGCATACATCAATAAATTATACTTTCTTCTTGAGTTTTCTGAATTATGTTTAAAAGTCAGGTAAATTATCACATTGTCTAATGTTTTAAAGTTATGAAGAAAAAATTAAGATAAGTGTATAATAAATGAGGAAAGATAAAGACAAATAAATGGAAGATTTCTAAACACCACTCAAACTGGTAAAATGTAGTCAGCAGTAGACTTTGATAATTATATTTACATAGCTACAGAACCCACTAAGAAAGCTATCAAAAATGATATAGCCCCAAATATAAATAAATCAGAAGAGAATTCTTTAACATGTCTAATAATCTATAGGAAGTCAAGAAAAAGAAAACAGAAAAACAAAACAAGACAGATAACTCAAACTAAAAGTAAAAAGTAAAATGGCAGATTAGAGCTCTAGCATATCAGTAATTATAACAAATGTAAATAGTATAAAAACACCAATTAAAAGGCATAGATTGGTAGAGTGAGGTATTAAAAAAAAATGACCCAACTGTATGCTGTCTAAAAGACTCTTTTTTCAAGTATTCAAAACAGGCAGATTAAAAGTGCACATACCAACAGATGCAAGTGTGGATAAATGACAGCCCTTCAGGACCAAATGAAACCTGAATTTTCCTGTCCTATGGTCCAGGCACATCCTTAGATGCTTAAGAACCACTCAAAACCATCTCTTGGGGATTATACGAGAAAAGAAAATGCTGAAATGTTGAAAAATCTCAGGGGTTAAAATCATGAAAATTAAATTTTTATCCCATCGCTCAAATTAAGATAGCAAGTCAAAACTCACATTTAATGATAACAATATAAAGATGTTACATTTTGCAATTTGGGTGTTACTGCAGGAGGCAGAGGGATGATGGGAGGAGGGAGAAAGAGAGGGAGAGAGTGAGAGAGAGGGAGAGAAAGAGAGAGAGAAGAAAATAAGCATGTATATTGACTTTGCTTTATATAAACCATTGTGTTTAGTCTAAATGCATTTTATTCTCACACTCCTTGTTATCCAGGTTTTATGAATGAATAAATTGGAATTTAGAAAGCTTAAAATTTTTTTCTGAAATCATAGGGGTGGAGTGGCAACTGAACCACACCTTTGACTTTTGAATTGTTTCTTCGTATACATCTGCAAAAAATGTTCCAGGGAGCGAAAGATCTGAACAACTCACAAGAGAGAAAAAGTTTAGGAATGAAAGCCTTTTGTTTTGTCCTACAAAGATGAAGGCAATTACCTTAAGAATCCAAGCCACTAAAGCACAGGGATTGTTAGGACAACTTGAAATCATATCCTAGGAAAGACAATTGCTCTCAACTGCAGTTCTCCATGGAACTGCATCACCCAAAGTGTAAGAATTTGGTTGTAATCACTGAAAAAACTTGAACAAGAAATGCAAAGATGGAAAAGCAACCTGGAATATGCCTATAATATTTACTTCAACAAATAGGAGTTGTTATTAAAAATCTTATACAAAGAAATTCTAGGCCCAGATGGATTGACTAGCAAATTTTGCCAAATATTTAAGGAAGAAACAAAATATCAGTCTTACAGGGCTTTCAGAGTAACGTGAAATAAGGAAACACATCACAGCTTATTTTAAATGGCCAGAATTATTTTGATACTAAACACTGGCAAATATTTTAATCATGGAAAATTACAGCTCATTCTCTCCCATAAACATTGCTGGATAAGATGTACAGACAGAAAGCTTAACATACTAAATCCAGGTGGGTGTACACATACATATGTACACATATGTATGTATGTTTGTGTTTAAATGTGTATTTGTCTGTACAGCTACATATAATATATATTATAATAATAATGATCAAACGAGATTAAAATTCAGAAATCAAATGTAATTTTAATATTCAGAAAACAATTTTATTTCCAAATTAATAGAAAAAATGGGAAATCATTTTTATAGATTAGTAAAATTCAAACATTAACTAATAAATTTAAACATTTCCTTAATATATAAGTAAAAGAGAATGTTCTTAAAGTGATAAAAATTATTCCCAGAGGACCAGTGAGATGGCTCAGTGGCATAAGTGCCTGCCTGGCAAGAGCGAGGGCCTGAGTTCAACTCCTGGAACCCACATACGAAAAAAGGGCAGGTGATATCGCTCAGTGGCATGGGCGCCTGCCAGCGCACGAGGTCCTGAGGTCGACCCCCAGTACCCACAGAAAAAAATTATTCCCAGAGAGCTCATCAATGTGAGATATTGAAAGCATTTTCTCTTAATGAGAAACAAACAGTATTACAAGTATCAACATGATTTTCAATTTTCTATTAAAAGCTCTAGCTAATGAAATAAATAACTTCATAGATGTCTTAATCATTCAGGTAGATGAATGATACATGAGATAGATACATGGGAATTTTAAAAATAATGTTATTTATAAAAATAATATACAGCCTATGAATCCAGCATAAGCTATGAGGTTAATAAAATCTACCAAGGTGATTGGATACAAGAACAATATACAAAGATTGATTGTAAACCAGGAAAGGCAAATAGAAATGAATTTGAAAAAAGACAATATGTAAAACAACACCATATGGTTCTGATTTCTTTCTCCATGAGATAGTAGTACAAAGGTGTCTATGATAATGCATCATTTGAACATCGCTGATTTATTTGCTTTTCTACACCTGTTAATTTGCTCTTCTGTATCTGTTAATTTGAAAAATCCTTTCACAGTCTGTGGGAACATTCGATCTATCCAGTCATTCTCATTTATTTATTTGTTCAACAAGTTACAAGTGCCATAGATATATAAAATCAGGCAATATGCTGACTACTACAGTTAATGATGAGTGCCAAGAACATTTATTAATCAATAAAATTACATGAAGTTGTAAAATTTTAAAAATTAAAAAAATGTTTTCATTCTAATTAAATGGAGAAAACACTACAATAATAAGTGATAGGAAGGTAAGTTTCATGTTGCTATGCGTTTGTGAAAGAGAGGCTTCGCACAGGAGTATCGGAGCTTTGAGCAAGCAATAAAGTATAATCACACAAATGAGGATGTGGTTAGTGGAAGGGAGAGATTTGCGCTGTAGACCAGCATCCTTCAATATTCAATAAAGGGTTGGGATACTACAGTGGTATATTGTGTAAGATAGGCAGGGACCAGATTTTGTGAATTATGCTTAAAGATTTGGATATTAATCTTCAGGTGAACAGAAAGCAAATGAAGACCGAGTAGAAGAGAATTTTAGGCAATCTGATTTACAATTGAAATAAATTCCTTTATTACCCTGATTGAGAAAATGCTGAAAGCAAATGATATAGCCTTCTTAGAAGGCTACTGCTGTGGCGCATGAGTTATATGTCTATGGATTAAAATAACATGGCGATGGTGGAGATAAAGAAATGAAAGTACTGGAGATCTATTTGGGAGGTAACATCGGCAGGATTTGCTGATATACTGCACTGCGGGGTGAGGTTGATGGAGGTGTTAGATAAAACCCAGATTTCTGAGTAGTGACAGCAGGAGTTTGGGAAGTTAATTCCCTGAGAGAGGAAAAAATCGAAATATGACCTACTTTTGAGAGGACAGCTATTAATTTCCTCTCGTTCTGAGATGCTTTTCAGACATAAAAACAGAGGTGTGCAGAGGTCAACTGAGTTGAGAAATATGGAGCTCAGATAAATCTAACAACAGTAAAATCTAATGTAATGTAGTGCTTTTTAGTTGCCAAATACTAGTGTAAATGCTTTATGTTTCTAAACTCATTTATTCTGTATCACAACACTTTACTGCTGATATAATTATTATCCTCATTTTCCACACGAGGGAACAGAGGTAAGGAGGTTACTTACCCTGCACACAGCTAGTAAGTGCCTGGTGGTGCTCAAATGCTGTGCCATGAATCACTAGCACGGTCCCTCTCTCAGTCACTCACAAATACAATACAGGTATTCTTTGCAAAATAACAAACCCTGGGCCAGTGAGATAGCTCAGCGGCATAAGCACCTGCCTGGCAAGCGCGAGGTCCTGAGTTCGACTCCCGGAACCCACATAAAAAAAAGGAAAAAAAGGGCCAGTGATATCGCTCAGTGGCACAAGAGCTTGCTGGCAAATGTGAGGTCCTGAGTTTGACTCCTGGTACCCACATAAAAATAAATAAATATATAACAAACCCTGAGCCATTTAATTGTAACCTAAATTCAAATGTAACTTAAATTTTTTTCTTAAAATCAATACATGAAATATTGTCCCTCAAACCATTCATTTCTCAGAACTTTCAAGTCCGTGCAGCTCACGTCTCAGTTCTGCTCGAAAGAACACTTTCACTTCCATGCTCTGTGGTTCTCTTAAAACTTTTAACAGCATTTGTACTTATTATATCCATCACTTGGTCGTATCTGTATTCCATCAAAACAGAATCCCTTAGTATCTGAAGTTCACTGCTGACTCCTCCTCCTTTTCTGTGGAGGGATGTTCGCTTGCAGTGATATGGATTTGTTCCATTTTTAACACCCTTATGCCGTCATTTCAAAGGCAACTGGAGATGCTAACGAGCTTTCTGAACTAGCTTGAATTATATTAATGCTGCAAGATTTTATGGGGCCGGTGAGATGGCTCAGCGGCATAAGCGCCTGCCTGGCAAGCGTGAGGTCCTGAGTTCGACTCCCAGTACCCACATAAAGGAATAAAAGGGGTCAGTGATATTGCTCAGCGGCACAAGCGCTTAGTGCCTGCTGCCAGGCACGAGGTCCTGAGTTCAACTCCCGTGCCCACACACACAAAAAAATTTTATGACAGAGAATTAAAAAATTGTGTCCCAAAGTCATTAATTAGCCTGAGAGTCTATAATATCTGGACTGTAAATCCAAAAGTTTTGTAATCACAGAAAATGTAAAAAAAAAGTTAATATTTATGTTTATATTGGCTGTGAGAAGGTTGAGTTTTAGAAATTACACCTAACTACAGCAGGTATTTTTTAATTGCTCCTGTTTCTACCCCAATTCAGATTGACACTTATCAACTTTTCTCTCTGTTCATTATCACTTGGAGACAAAAGATGAATTCTTAAAAATGCAACAGGTAATCATGGGGAAATTTACAATAGTTAGATAGTAAATTTATAATAGGTATCCATACAATCTCTTGAAATTTAAATTCCCATTACATCTGAGATGAAGATCATTTTTTTCTTTGTTACTGCTAATGTTTCTTCTACGAAGTGGTGAATTGGAATTTTCCAAAGCTCTCATTTTAAAAAAGAGGGACAATGTATTTGAATCACCAAGAGACTCAAATTAGACGAGACAGTGCCTATGGAATCCAGAGCTTCATGAATTTTCAGCTGTCATTGCATTTACAGTTTATAACATAGAGCTGAGGCTCCCAGACCAACCAAGAAAGAAAACCTTGGTCGAGAGCTTCACAATTTGTTGTTATATTAATTTGCATTCCCCCAGAAGCAGACCTTCACGCATACATTTGTGTGCAAGGTCCAGGGGCATATGAAGAGTGGAGCAGGGAAGTGGCTTAAGAAATAGTTGGCAGTCCATAAAAGATGTTTCCTTAAGCCATCTGTCCACAGTGGCGATGACAGCTTAACCCACAGAGAAAGTCTCCTCTTCCAGCAAGAGGTGAAAGACGTAAGTGTTAGACGTCAATTCCTGTCATTTTTTCTTGAGTGTTTCCAATTCCGCAGTATTTCAGGTATGTTACTCACACAGGCAAACCATATGATATAATTGGGACTATGATATGATATGATATGATACATGATATGATACGGAGGGACTTCTGCACTGTCATGTTTGTCACAGCACTATTCACCATAGCCAAGAACTGGAAACAATTTAAGCATCTATCACCTGAAGAATGGAAAAAGAACTCGTGGTACATATACACTATGGGATACTATTTAGTCATAACAAATAAGAAAATTTTGTCATTTATGACAACATGGATGAAACTAGAAGCCCTTATGTTATGTGAAATAAGCCAGCCAGAGAAAGAAGAATACTGAATGATCTCACTCCTATATAGAACCTAAAAATATTGATCTTGTAGAAGCAGGGTGTATGATGGTGCTTAGCAGAAGCTGGGGACAGTGTGGGGCAGGAAGAGATGGGAAAAGGTTGATTGATGAGAAGTAAGTTACAGTTCTAGTGTCCTACTGTGCCCTAGAGTGACTATAGATAATGCACTTCATATTTTTAAAAGCTAGAAGAATCTTAAAAAATCTCACCATAAATTACAATATTCCAGGAGACAGATATGTTTACCCTGATTTGAATATCACACAATATATACATTTATCAAAATATGGTATTCTATAAATACCATGTATATAGTATTTATATTTTAATATATATTTATATATAGTATTTATATTTAAGTGATATATATATATAGCACTTAAAGCCTCACCTTAGTTTTCTGCAATATCCACTCATGTTTTAGATCCCTCAAAAACCCGAAGTTATGAATTTATCCATTAAATGGTTTCCTTGGAAAAATAAAGCTCTTCACATTACAAAGAACAATACATTGTTCTCATTTGTGACTAATTTTTGCTTGACAACTCTAGGTCCTGCTGAGATCTCTGAGGCAATCGCTTCAGAAAGTAGCAGTTGCCTTATGATTTCTCAGGGATTTGTCTCCCTTGGGATTCGCTGCACAGAATGGCTGCCATTTTGGATTAGAGGCCAGAGGCACTGTTTCATTATCAAAAGTGCCTCCATTAGGAAAAGGGAAATACCCCAACTGAACTATGTGTATGGCATTGGCGATAGCTGAAGCAGAAATTTCTGAATTCAAAATGAACTTCATTAGTCACTCATTTCGACTTGACTTGAATCTCCCAAATTTCTATTATAATTTGAAACACATTTCTGAAAGTTACTGATATTCTGTTCATGTTTTGAATTCTCTGTAAGGTTTTGAAAGCTTAAAACTGCAGTGCAGCAATACTGAGGTACACATCTAAAAGAGGCACAGTCAGGGGACTGGATTTTATGGATTCTCCTTTACAGAATGTCAAGGGAGAGTCCTTCCTCAAATATCTCAAAAGTTGGGGGGTGTTTTGGCCAGAAAGTAATCATGCAAATGATATAAATGATAGTCAACGTTTTTAGAATATCCACATTGGAAAAGTATGGCATAGTATTATTTTATAATTCTTTTTTTTTTTTTTTGTGGGTACCAGGGGTCGACCTCAGGACCTCACGTGCCAGGAGGCACCCGTGCCACTGAGCAATATCACCAGCCCTTTTTTTCATATGTGGGTTCCGGGAGTTGAACTCGGGCCCTCGCACTTGCCAGGCAGGTGCTTATGCCCCTGAGCTATCTCACCCGTCCTATAATTCTTAATTGAAATTCTATTATATAAAGGTTACATTATGTATCTAGTCTTTTAAATAATATGGGATTTTTAATACAAGTTTTAAAAGCATGTAAACATTTTACCTGAATGACCCATGGCACTGGAAACTCAACTTCAAAGTAGAATTAATTTTCCTCACCATTAATATATTATTTATTGCTTATTAAAATAAATGAAGTAATTTATCTGTGCGTCTATATGTATGTTTAATATGTCAAAGCCATCCCATGGCTGAGACTGAGACTGTCAGGGGTTTTTTTTCTTGTTCTTTCTCTTTCCTGCTCCCTACACCAAAGGAATCTCAATTCTCAATTCTAGTCTACATCAACATGCCAATATTCTCATATTACTTATCCCACTGCTACCACCATCATCAAGGCATTCACTATCTCCCAAAATTAGAATAGCATTTATTACTGTAATTAACATTCTGCATATTTGTATTATCATGATTGTTTATTCTTCGGGGTTTTCTACATAAAAAATGGCATCATGAAAATAATTTAGAAAAGTAGCAGGATGAGGCTTATGAACCAAGGATCAAAACATCTTGCTTATAATGAACAGATAGGCATATAAATATCTAAATGGATTGTGTGTAAGAAGATAAAAGGCATACAGGAAAAATTAATCTGGAGTACTCTTTCAAAGGGGCATCCACTTCTCAGCTCTAATCAATTACTCTAATATTATTAGGAAATCTTGATATAGTCAGCCCTTACCTATTTAGAAAGGGGACAGCACAAAAACAAAAACAAAATGAAACAAAACAAAAAAAACCCACAACCTAATAAACAAAAAACAAAAGCAAAAACCCTGAGTTTTCTGAAAAGGCAAGTAATAATTCAAATGTAAAACAAACAAGTATTAACACCTTATGTAGGCCCACTAATGGATCTGGCTCAGCTGAGTTTATGAGTATAGTTTAAAAAGTCATTCTTAACCCTAGATATACTTTAAAATGTAAACCAAGGAGCTCTGAAAATAATATAATATCAACTTCAAGTGCAGACCTATGCCAGTCACATCAGCGGTTCTGTGCCCCGGACTTAGAATATCGCCCTTCCAGGAGTGTGTGGCTGGGGAGTGCGTGGATGTGAAAACCATCAATGAGAGTTTTCAGCTTCAGCCCCAGCCTCTCATCCAGCTCAGGTTGCTACAACACAGAGAATTCATAGCAACCGCTCTCCCGAGATGAAGAGCTAATCAGGACAGGTATTTTCCACCAGCTTTCTTCAGAATAAAACCATTCTCACCCTTCTCAAATGCCAGTGAATTAAATTTAAAAAGATGGCCCCTAGCATGGCCATCCTTCTCTGCTCCTACCCCCTTTGTCAGCTGCTGATCTTTTGCCTCTCTGTATAGTTTTCTCTTTGAAAAAATGCTGGAATCGTGCAGTGTGTAGTCTTTCATCATGGCTTCTAGCCTTTAACAAGATGCATGACAGTTTCTAATATGTCATTCTGTAGCTTGATCACTCATTTGTTTTTATTGCTGAATAACATTTCTTTATTATTTTTATTAGTACAGGTTTGTAGTACAAGCAGTTTGCAATCATCTTGGGGAATGGGTACATGTATGTAATACGGTTTGTTTCTTTTTCAATCCTCTTCCCTTTCCATTCTCCCTTCTTTCCTCCTCCTCTAATTCCCCTTGCCCTGTTTTCATTCTTGCTGATATTCTTAATCTTAGCTCAGGTTTAAGGCACATAGTGTTTACATTCCCTGAGGTTATTAGGTTCTATACATGGCACAGCTTTATTCTATTTATTTCTCTTTCCTCTCCCCCTCACCCCTCATCCTTACTGTCTTGGACCCCTTCCTATTTACAAGAAATCCATCTCCCTTTCTCCTTCTATCCATCCTTTATTAATCTCTATGTTTTTTCTCACTTCACTCAAATGAGAGATTCCATATGGTATTTAAGCTTGTGTGTCTGGTCTATTTCATTCAACATTGTATTTTCCAAATGCATCCATTTTCCTAGATATTTCTCAAATTTATCCTTCTTTATAGCTGAGTAGTATTCCATTATATACAGATACCACATAAATGTTTGCATAATGAATAACATTATTATATAAAAGTACCACAGTTTGCTTATACATTTATCTATGAAGAGCATCTTGGTTGCTTTCAGATTTGGGGAAATTACTTTTGTGTGTTAATCTTATACACTCTAGCTTTTCTGTAATCACTTATAGTTTCAGGAATTTTGTTGATTTGGGGACATTTTCTATATGAAAAATCATATCATCTGCAAAGAAATTCTCCAGATCTCCCAAGGAAGATTCTTTTCCCCACCTACTAGCAACTCAAAATAAAAATTTATTTATGAGATGCTAATCCTAAGAGGAATGAATTTATTGATTATACATTACGGTTGTATATATTTAGTTCTCAAAATAAGAAATTTGTTACTTTATCTTGATTGACTTGTAATGCTCATCAAGAGACAAGAGTCAACTAAATTAGAGACATAAAGATAAGTGCAGGAAATCTTACTAGAAATGAACTAAATTACAATAAAAACAAAATCTTTGAAGATTAATATTCCATAAATTTATACCAATTTCTTTATTTACTTGATTTTACATTTAATATTCCAATATTGCACAAATTTATACCAATTTATTTACTTGACTTTACATTTAATATTTCAATTTGAGCGAAAAGCTGAACTATATCTGAGGCAGATTACATATTCGTCTAATTACAACATAGTATCTAACATTATTTTCAGAATTTAGTATTAGTTTTGGGGTATTGCTGTTGTTGGTAAATTAAAAACACATCAATTGTTCTAGGAAAAAAGGTGATGATAAAACCCAGGCCCAAATTCCCATAACTAATTGTGCAGTGAAAGAAACCAGGGAAATGATTGCTTCTACAGTCTGTGTTTTTAAGATATTATTCGTGTGCTTGAAAAACATCTGGTGTAGGGATGTAACAAGCAACAGTGCAATACCTCAGGGTACGCCCTAAGCAAAGCTCCAATGTTAATGGAAACATAGAGAACAAAGTAATCAGTTCTACCTCTAGAAGTGATGGAGAAATAGGTGGAGTGTGAGCTGCGTTGTAAGGAGCAGGGAGGAGAAAAAGGCATTTACAGGAACTATCCAGGCAATGGCAATGAGCTGTGAGTGTGTGCACGGCCTCAGAACGGGTCTGAGCCTGGCATCGTGGTGCATGCCTGCATCCCAGCACTCTGGAAGGTTGAGGTGGGAAGACCGAAGTTTGTAGCCTCACCTGGGCAACTTGGCAACTTAGGGAGACCCTGTTTCAAAATAAAAATGTAAATAAATGTATAAATAAATAAAATACAAAGGGCTGGAAATTGTAACTCAGTGCAAAAGCCCTGAATTCAATCCCTAGTACAGACATTCCTCATTTAAGGACAGAATTCTACTCCTGCGACGAGGTTATTCCATGAATTGGTTGTTAAATGAGGAATTGTATTGGATATGTACGTCACAATATTCGGAACAAGGAAATGGTCAAAGGAAATTCGGACATGATGACTTTGCTTTTATTTGTATAACTCTTACCTGCAGCATTGTAATGTATGACAGAACATAAAAACTACAATACTGTACTATACAGTACAATCAGCAAAAATTATAGTACTGTACAAATAAGGTGTACTGTACAAGAAAAAGTCACTGAGGCTCTATCAACGAAATATACAGAACTGTACCAAAAAAGAAAAAAGGAAAAAAAGGCTGGTTGTAAGTTTGAGCGCCAGGTCGCAAGTCCAAGCAGTTGTTAAACGGGTATGTTGTTAAACATGGAATATCTGTACTTAAAAAAAAAAAGTGTAAGAATTTAAGCACATATGGAGCTAGAATTGTGTGTATTCATGAGAAAAGTTAGAGATAAGTCTAGGAAGGACAGTTTGGAGCAGATCATCTTACATTTTGACATACTAAGAAGTTTCACTTATGTCTTACACTTAACTGTAGTTAAAGAGGAGGCAAAAGGATATTTCCTTAGTGACATAAAGCGGTGTAATCAGATTGGGGATTTAAGAGCAGAATGGTGGCACCATTAAGGAGACACCAACCCCGGAAGTCCACGTGACTGAATAGTATCCTGCATTCTTGTCCAATTCTAATGTTCTCAAAATTCCCTCGGTGACTATTTCACTCCTTTTCTCTCTCCTCTACTCTAGTGTTGATCTTCACTCCTAGATAATCATTTTGCTTGTTACTGAATGTGAAAATAAGAACATTCTGAGAAAGTCATCCACGAGACTTTCTCCTACCTGCACATTCTGCCTTTTCTTCTACTGCATCCAGTGCAGCTCTCGAACTTCCTGGGGGACAGATGCTGGAGGATGGAGAAATAAAGGCAAGCATCAGAAAACAGGAAGCTGAGGTCAGGTAGAGCCCTCTCTCCTGATGGGAGAGAAGAACTGGCCAAAGGCTGCAGCTGGGCAGGTTGATGTCACGTGACACCCCTCTGCCTATCAGCTTGTTTGCTTGGATTGCTTCGGGCTCTTCATGTTCTGGGCTGGCCTTGCTTTTTGAATCTATCAGCACAAAGTGCTGTGAAAAATGCAAACATCTTATCACTTAACTTTTTCCTCATTGTACTTTTCCTTATAATATTTCCCCCGAATAATTGTCTATACTCACTGTTTCCAATTTGTCTCCTTTCTTGTGAGTCTCATCAGTGGGGTTCCCCACCTTTTCATTTAAATGAAACTCTCTTAGCTATGTCATTTCTCACCACCAGACTGCTATGCCCCGTGGTCAGCTGCCCTCCCTCACTATACTTACCAGTATGAGATAAATTGATCATTTGATATTTGGAGTTACTTTCTTCAGCTGGCTAAGCTTTGAAATTTGGAATCCTTCGTGATTCTGCCCTCGAACATTTTATCTTTTTGTATTTAATCTTACTCCCTTCATGCTATTAGTCAGAGAAATTGCAACAAATACTATCCATATAATGATGATATCCAAATCCATATCTTGTTAAAACAACAGAAACATATCTAACAACTCACTCTAGAGTTCTAACTCAATGTATAACAGGTATAAATTGGAATTATTTTCTTCCCACTAATACCTACTGGTGTTATTTATAGTCTTCCCCATTACACTCAATGGCAACTCCATACAGTTTCTCAGACCTCGAGCTGAATAAACTATTAATAGCAAACATTTCTCTTACTTTCCTATCCTATATCCAATTCATAGTCAGACATTACTGGTGGCATCCTCAAAGTCCACACATTTTCTGAACACCATCATAATTTCCCCTGCTAATGTACTGGCCCTCAGTTCCTATAGTCCAAAAGTTCTTCCTTACCCATTTGTTCTACCTCCACTGGCCATTTACCTGTCCCTCAAATTTTCCAGAATTTTTTGCTCAAGGTCTCTGCACTTGATTTTTCTTCTACCTTGAAATCTGTCTCTCGATGTATCTACTAAGTTTAATTCCCCACTTTCTTTAGGATTTTAATCTAAGATCAACTTCTCTAAATAAAGCTTCTTTGAGTAATTTATTTTAAAATTGCTGTTGTTGCCTTCTTAATCCTTTTTCCCGATTTAATTATGTTATTAACCATTATCACCACTCAATATTCTACTTATTTATTTTATAATGTTGCTCTATGATGCTAAAAGCCCACCCTTCAGGATTTGATTTACTTTGAACGTTAGGGGAGCTCTTAAGCAGAAATATTTTTTTAAACCTGATATCTAAAGATAAATATGTTTTGGAACTTCAAAAAAGAAAGGATACTGAGTGGATTTATTTTTTTTTGATTAAATATCAGGCACTGTGCTAATTACTGTGACTAAAATGATGAATCAGGTGGTCCTGGGTCTGAACAATAAAGTTTCCACATCCAGGGGACAATAATTGTGTCTTGGGTGATAGGTGGTATTGAGACGGACAGACAACGGTAGGTTTGTCATGTATTTTACAGTTTCATACAGTGGGCTTGACGATGGATTTGACTGATGGAGAAAAGAAAGGGCAAGAAACCTAGATAACTCTTATAATTTTAGTTTACCAGTAGATGGCTTTATTGAGATCAGAAGACAGATATCAATAAAGGGAAGAATAGCAAAATTATTATTTAACCTGGCAGTTTTTTCTATCTCTGAGACATTTACTAGAAGGTAAAAATCAGTCATTTATCTAAGAGTAAGAAAAATAGTAAGAAAATAAGATCAGGTTTTTCATTATAAATCTAAAAAATTATACAGAAAACTAAGAAAACTTTTAAAAAGTATAAAAATAAAAAAGTAAAAGCAAAGTTACAGAAATGAAGGGAACATGAGAAGCAGTAGTGGAGAGGAGGGACAGAGAGGAGAATAAAATGGAAATAAAAGAGAAAATTAAAGAGGAAGAAAATCAGTAAGGCCCAGTGGACATTAATACATTTGGAATCTGGCAGGCAGAAAGGGGATTAGAAAAGGAGAGAGAGAAATGAGCAAGAAAAAGGAATGAGGCAGGAGGATCTGAAGCCTATTTCCACAACTGATCTTAGCTGGAGAAGTAGAAGAGGGCAGGGACCAGCTCCTCTGTTTGCACAGAAGCAACACAGATAGGCCAGGAGTATGAGAGAGTGTGTGCGTCTGTGTGTGTGTGTGTGTGAACTTTCTGCTTGCGAGTGGAAATTCCTTAGGTGGGAATTAATTATCACTGATGGCTGTTCTATTCTTTAAGAAGCATGAGGAGCAGTCACGTGCTGAGAGCACGGAGAGAAGTTGGGGAAAATTTGGGTGTTCAAAGAAGATAAAGATAATTGTTCCAAGGGGAAGGGGGGATGGAAAGGAAAAGAAAAAAATGAGAAAAGAAAGACAAAATGGGAGTAAAGCTATGTAAACAAGGAGGGAAGAAGGGTTGAAGAGAAGGGAGGGGAATGGGAAAAAAAAGGAGGAAGTAAAACATCACGTATGGGTACAAATTCCCCATGATAAATGTGATCCTTGTGCATATCTAAATTGTACCAACAAACCCAATTGTAAATAAAAAAATAAAAATTTCACTCTGGAAAAATAAAGTCAATATGCAAAGTGAGAAAATATGGCCAAACATGAAAGTTTAAGAGCCTACCTAAGAGCACTGATCACGAATATTTAACGAAGCTGATTTTCTGTGTTTATGACATTTTTCCACTACCAGACTTCATTCACAACAAAGAAAAACCAGAAATAAAATAATAGTTTGGTTAATGGGTGTTGGATTTTGGCATTTGAAGATGATAAGCAATATAGAGTACCAAGTAGTGATTTAATTTTTGACAAATACATTAAATTATAAATTATGTGAACAACTGTATAATTTTGTTTATAAAATGAAAATTTTAAATCTGTAGAAATATTCATAAACAAGTAATTGACTACAGGTACTTAAATACACAGTCCAAAAGATTTTTATACACGCATCATTTTGAAATGATTGTCTCAGTATTTATTGACACTGAAAGATGACCAGGATCTACGGTCACGTAGAAAACACAGGTTACCAAAAATGAAACATTACTTCCATTATTTTTATTTAGAAATATTCTTAGATTCCAAGTGTTGACAAAAAGGTAGAACAGCTGGAACTATCATGAATGAGTGAAGGTGGAAATTATTGTAGTCATTTTGGAAATCTCTTTGACAGTGGATATTAAAAATTCACTGTATGCACACTTGTGAAAATCATCAGTTGTACTCCAGGGGTACACCAACAGAAACCTGCCCATTAGTTGCCTCACAAAGTATGCATTAGAATTTTACAGAGACAATATTTTTAATAGCCTCAAATTTGAAGCAAATGGCAAAATTATTTAATAAGATGTGTTATATTGATATACTATAATGATATAAATCAATGAGAATAAGCAAATTACAATGACACATAACAATATGAATGTATCTTACAAATCTAGTGGTATGTGACATAAGCCAACAGGAAAAACCACATAATGTGTAATTCTATATATAAATTCAGAAATAAGAAAAGCTATGGTGTTAAATGTCAAGGAAGTTTACACTTCTAGAGCAGCTGCTGGGAGGGCTTCTGGCTATAGTTCTACAGTCGTTAAAATACTACTTTTTCATTTATGACGTGCATACTATGCTTTAATAGTAATCATATAAAAATTAATCTCATACATCAAAATTTATCTAGAAAATATATGTCCATATGTCAATAGCTGTGATATCTTTGTTGATAAATTTATTGGTGATATCTATTTTCTTTCTACATTTTGTTTGTTGTGAATTTTTGCACTGCAAGTATGTTACTGTTTTATCCAGAAAACCAATGAAGATTTAGCTTTTTCAAAATGTGCTGAACACAGTTTCAAGAATAACCACACTAAAACTATGTAGTTCAAGTTTCATCTTCAAGAAAGGCAATTCTACATTTTCAAACATGTCTGGACACTGAAAAAGAATAATTAATATCAATTCTTATTATTTGAGTCAGTTGTCATCATTTGGCCTTAATAATTTAATTTCTTACATATTTAAAAATTTAGTCTAATCCTAAAACAAATTGTTTGCCTATTTCTGGCATTAACTCTTAAATAGGACAGAGACACTGTATTAAAACTGAGCTAATCCCCTTAAATTCTGTACTGTGAACTCATTTTTTAAACACTTACTTATATTTCACCACTAATAAAACAGGAGAGGATACTGTTGAAAACTCTCAGTTATTGTTAATCCCCTCCTTTCCCATGCAAGTCCTATCAATCTTGTTAAGTGTTTTTTCCCCCTTCACAATGCAATGGTCTATTTAACAAAATGCATGTGGTTAAGTTTGTTACTATAAAAAAGCTCAAGAGGATGGAATTAAATCAGTTTAGGGTAATTATTTATAATTAGATATTCTTAATGGAAACTGATTAAATCCTAAGTTACTCTAAAAACTGGCTTGCTTAAATGCTGACAACTGACCTCTTTCCCTTCCCTCGTGGAAACAAGAAAACTGCCTCCTAGTTCTCAAGACAGCAATCTCTCTACTCAGAAAATAACCCAAGTCACATTTAGAAAAAGCTATGCAAAAAGAGAATACACACAAAAAAAGGAAGTTATTGGTTACTCAGTTAAGAACAGTTCACTAAAAGCTGAAAATTGAGATTTTGCAAAGGTAAGTACCTCTTAAACTTCCAAGAGAAAGGTGGGAAAAAACAGTCAATGTTGTAAGCGTGACTAGTACATAAAAAATGCAATGACTTGTAGGAGAAAGTGAGGAACAGGGACACACAACTTCTGAGAGCATCAAGAATGATCATCTCTTTTCTATTCAGTTAGACTCCGGGATGTGAAAGTCTTTTGAAAAGTTGCTAGGTATCTGATTATATTTGATGCTCATCAGAAAATCTACCCCGGTACTGGCTCAGCTCCATGAGGGTACCTTGTGAAACACAGAGCTCTATGAGCGATATGGTATTTAGTGGGCTATGCCAAGGCACAACATCTGCTTTGAATGAAGCGCCAGGGATGGAAGACATAGCCAAAGACACAAGCAGCCAGCACGCCTATAAAATCACCAAGACTTGGATTTTTATCTTTGTCTCATCAAAACAGCACAGAAGTCAGCTTCTCCAACTGACAGATGTGTAAGTCTAGTGTAAGAAGATGCCTGGCGTGCCTCATGAAACTCCATAACAGACTAATATTCTCGTCCTTACCATGTGAAACATTTAAGTTTAAATGACTTCCACATGGTGGATTTTGTGTTATTCCATGTGAATCCCTGGCTTTTGTCTTTTACCTGCAATTGCTCCCTCAATGAGATTTGGTTAAACACTTGTTTTGTAGATTCTGAATAATACATTCCTCTTGATTCCAGTACAATGAAACATTTGATTAGATAGGTCTGAATCAGAAAAAATAAACAAGTTTATCAGAATAAAACAAGGGATTCAGATTTAACCAAAGAGGTTCTAGGACTGCACTTGTTTAAGTGTCTTGGAAATATCTGCCTATCATTAGGCCTCAGAAGAGACACAAAAGAAAGATAAGACACAGATACTTAATAACTATGAGAGAAAACTATTAGTTTTCTTTGCAGCTTAATACACAGATTAAGCTTGAAGGGCATTCATTATCTTAAAGAAAAATCAAACTATAAATCAGATCTTAAAGTGTCTTTTAATTATACCTAAATAAGATGGTGAGTTAAGTGTAGGAAGTGTGACGCCCTCATTCAGAAATTAATTAAGCACTAGATACTATGATATGAATCTTGCACACATGTCTCCTTCAGGTATATAAGGTAGATATCAACCTCTCTGTTTTTTTCCTCAGAGAAGGCAAATGACCGAAAGAATTTACTTTCTTCAAAGTTACACAGAAAATAAGTAATAAGAGGTTCAAATTATCACCTCATTTCAAAGTCCATGTTCCTACCTTACACGTCTTAGAGATATCCAGTCCTGGGATCATTATACGTGACATTTAAACAACGCCCAGAGAATCTGTGACACTCTGTCAGAAAGAGGGTTGTGCGTATTCTCCCTCAATCTGCTCCTATATCCGTGATGTATTTTTAACCGATAGACTAGAGTTCAATTGCTATTATGTGGCTTCTGCAGCGAGGTCAGAAAAAGACCTGTGGCTCATTTGGTCTGCACATTTTGAAAGGAGTCACCCACCAAGAAGAACTTCCAACTGCCCTGACGTTACCATGTTGCAAAATTCATATGTTTGTGCTGTTTGACACCTAGCCAAGTTTCAAGCCGATGGCCAGCATCAACACTCAGTCATGTTACTGAGCCAAGCTGGAGGTTGAATCCAGTTGGATTGTACACTGAAAACTTTAACATTGTTGAAAAAAATGACAAATGAATGGACAGAGAGCCATGTTCCTGACTGAAAGGATTAATGTTGCTAAAATGTGTAGCTCACCTAAAGTGATTAAAAATTCAATGCAATCCTTCCCTATCAAAAATTTCAATATCACAGCACCTGCCTGGCAAGCATGAGGTCATGAGTTTGATTCCCAGTACCAAAAATGAAAATAGTAATAATAATTTCAATATCGGTTATTCAGAAAAATAGGAAATTAATCTTAACATATGAAGCCACAAGTCTGCAATAGTGTAAATGTTTTTGAGAAAGAACAATCTAGAAATGTAGCCCAATTTCAAGGTATACTACAAAACTATAATAAAACAATATGGAACAAGTATAAAAATATACATGTGAACCAAGAAAGCAGACTATAGAGCCTAAAAATATATTCATATTTATTCAGTGTCTTAGTCACTTTCTCATCACTGGGACAAATAACCGACATCCACGACATAGAGGAAGACAGGTTTATTTCGAGTCAAGTTTTCAGCCCATGGTTAGTTGGCTCCAAGGCAGGAAAAGAATGGCAGAAAAAAATGGCAGAGGAAAAGGTGCTCAACTCATGGCAGCCAGGAAGTAGAAAGAGAGTGGAGGAGCTGGACAGAGATTAGCCTTCCGGCTTATGTCCCCAGTGACCGCCTCTAAACAGGGGCTACTTCCCAACCGCAAGTCAGCTACTGAACTGATCATTGTGTGAATCCACTGACGAGTATAGCGCCCCATGAATCAATCAACTTCCAGACACATGAGAATGTGGGGTGACACTTTACACCTGACCCACCACACACAGCTTCACCATGGTGTCAAATGCACACAGTAGGAAAGGATAGTTTCTTTAAAATGGCATTATGAAAGCTAGGTAGCCACACACCAAAGACTAAAATTGGACCCTCATCTAACACTATTTACAAAAATAAATTCAAAATGGATTAAAGAGTTTAACATTAGTTTGAAACTGTAGGCTACTAGTAGAAAACAGGAGAAATGTTTCTTAAAATTGGTCTGGGTAATGATGTCTTAGATATACCGTATAACACATGCATTATAAGGAAATATACACAGGTAGAATGACATCAAATTAAAAGTTTCTGAATAACAAAAGAAACAGAGTTTAGAAAAACTTACCGAATGGGAGAAAATATTGACTAACCATACAACTGATAAGGTATTAATTTTCCAAAGTATATAAGGAACTCAACTCAATAACAGGGAAACACCCTATTAAAAATGGAAAAAGAAGGTACACAAATAGCCACAGGTACGTGTGGGAAAAAAAAATGCTTAACTCCACTAATAATCAAAGAAACGTAAATGAAAAATGACAATTGGATACAACTTCACAATTGTTAGAATGGCTGCAGTTGAAAAATAAAAATAACAAATATTTGTGAGGATGTAGAGAAAGGGAAACTCGTGTACTGCTGGTGAGGATGGAATATGGAGGTTTCTGAAAAAATAAAAATAAGAAAATAGAACTATGATATGATCCAGCAATCCCACTTCTAGGTATATATTCACAGGGAGTAAAAACAGTATCTCCAAGATATCTCTGGTCTCCCATGTTCATTGTAGCATTATTCACAATATTCAAGATTTGGAATCACCAAGTGTGATGGATAAAGAAAATATAGTGTGAGGTATAAATAGACACATAATAAACATAAAAAAGCAAAAAAACTTAGACAATTATCTCACATCATATAAAAATTATACTCAAGATGCATTAAAGACATACATGAAATGCATTAAAGACATGTGAAAAGGATATACTTAGCCTTAAAAATTAGGATATCCTATTATTTGTGCCAACATGGATGAACCTAGAGGACATTATGCTAAGTAAAATAATCCAGCACAGAAAGACAACTTGTGACTGATCTCATGCATATGTAGAATTAGTACATGTAGAATTAATTCTATACATGTCAAATGTGTAGAACCAGAGAGTATAATGGTGGTTGCTAGCAGCTGGTGAGTGAGGAAAATGGTAGCATGTTTGTCAAGGTATAAAAAGTTTCAGTTTCTCAGGATGAATAAGTTCTGGTGCTGTAAAGTACAGCATCATGACTCCAGTTAACACTGTACTTGAAATTTTCTAGAGAAGTAGATCTTAAATCTCCTCACTCTTCCAAATGTAACTATTTAAGATATACCACTAGGAATCAAAGAAATATAAATGTGATAATTTTGCAATGTATACATGTAGCAAAGCAACACAGTGTTTACCTTAAATATGCAAGCTTTTATTTGTTAATTTTGCCTTAATAAAACTAGAAAATAACTAACTATCAAAAATCCATCACTTAGGCCGGTGATATCGCTCAGTGGCACAAGCCCCTGCTGGCAAGTGCGAGGTCCTGAGTTCGACTCCCAGTACCCACATAAAAAAAAAAATCCACCACTTGTCATTGGCTATCTATTTTCATCTTTTAAAGCTATATGTAACCTCCAAATAAAGACAATGACAAGGTCATAGTTCCATCTAGGACAACTACCCTGCATCAAACCGAAAACGCCCTAACCCCTTTCCCAGTAGAGGAAACAAAATGATGTATGGTATTTACTCTTCTTTTTGTTACCCCCTCCCAAAACTAAGAGTAAAATACTTTTAAAATACCATGTATCATGTATATATTCTCTCATAAACCCAAGATGCCATATATTATAAGAAAATAAGATAGAAGAAAAGACATAAATATGTACATGTATATGTATATGCGTGCAAATACATGTATGTACACCATATGCTCAAAACACAATAAGGAAGATATACTTGCAAAAATTACAGTCTTCCATAACTGGTCACATGATCCTAGCTATTATTTACAATTGCTTTCTTCTACTACCCAGTATATGCTCACTTTGCCTTCAGCAAACCTCTCATCTGTGTTTTATGTGGTGAGGTTACTCAAACTTTTATTTCTGAAGGATCTGAAAATTAGTTGTCCTGCCTAGATTGAAATACTGTGGCTTTCCAGTGACCTTAATCACAGGATATAATACTAAGACTCACCCAAATGAATCTGCTGTATTCCAGACCTACTCTTCCTTAGCTCCGTTGTGAAGCAGTAGTCCAGTTTCCCTTTAGCATTTAAGATCAATTATCTCAGCAAAAGAATGTCTTCTTCTATGCTTAATGATTCAGAGCCAAAGCGGAGTCCAGTAGAATCACCCTCCTTGTAGAAGCGTAGCTCCCTTTGCAGATAAGATCTCTAGGTAGCAGAGCATAAAGTCATAGAAATAAGAAGCAGAAATGTTTCAAGTGGGTCACGAAATATTAGTGAGTGGTCCCCCTTTCCATTTTTACCTTGTTTCTGGGACCTAGGAATCTTGGCCGTGTGATAAAGGGCACTGTGTATTGGATGCCGGTGAAGAGCATACACAGAACTCTGGGACCCTTTTCCCAGCACAGTAAGGTAATTTCCACTAGCTGGCACTCTGCATCTTCAAATGATCATTTCAGAGTTCTGTCAAGGCCACTGTTGCAACATGTTGAGGAACGTGGTAAAACAATAAACAAACAAACAAACAAAAACCAGTGAATGCCAACAGCATAGGCTTATCGGTGCACTTAACTTGCACGAAGTAAATTCCTTTATCAGAAGTACTTTGGTGTTGAATGCTATGCCAGTGAATAAGGCATTCTGTAAAGTCTCGGGTGACTGTTTTAGCAGAAATATTGCACACAAGGAAAACTAATCTGTTCCCAAATTGTCTGTTTCAGTAAGAGCAAAGTATCGACCTTTTCCATGATGGGAGCGTGCTAATGTGACCAACTTGCTACCAGGTAGCTAGTTCCTCGGGGAATGGGGCTACGATGAGGTCTCAATGTTGGTCTTTCCCACAGGGAAATTAAGCACTCCAAGGTGACTGTAACCGGGTCAGCCTTGACGGAGCAAAAGTCTACACTGCTAAGCACAAGCATTGCTTTTCTCTGTCACCATGACCACTTTTTTGTGAGCTCACTGGATGTCAAGCAAGACCCAGCAAAATAGGCTTGTTGTATCTGCACATCAGTTAATTCTACTCACTTGATTACTAACATCATCTATTGATATCATCCTTTGAAGCATCCCCTAGGGCTCAAATAGCTATATACTTTTTGGCTATTCAGAGAGGTCTTTCCCAAATTTCCCCAAATTTCTTTGTCATCAATCTTCTAAGTACATTCTTCCCAAGTGTCTGACTATCCATCCAAACCATGGGCCACAAATCATGAATTGGTACATAATCACATATCAGATCATTTCTTCTTCTAAGAGAGTCAAGCAGATGTAATTCTGTATTTATACCCTCTGGGAGGAATTCTTCTCACTAATGCCTTCAGGGATGTCCCAGAAAGTGGCTGTAGTGGTGCATTTATAGAGTGCATGTAAATCACTACCAGAGGATTGATTTATTTGCTCAAGCAAACAAAACAATCAAAAACCAACATTTGGTTCAGCAGAATGACTGGGTGGTAACTACAATTCCAGGTGCTCTATTAAATGTGGTTTTATTGCTCAAATCCTGGATGGTAGTGTTATTCTTTGCTATCTTCCAGGAATGCAGTAGTTATTGGTATTCTGTTTTCCTAAGTCCATATGGTTTTAGTGGCTTTCAATTAGATTTTCATATTACACCAGCCTTCACTCCACAGGTCATTCTGTCAGCTACTGAGTGTATCTCATCCAGTTATGAATTATGCAGCTGAGGAAAGAGCCACAGAATGGATTCAGTGACCCATTTGGTCTTCTCCAAGACCTGAATTAAAACTCCGCTAACGCCCTGACCTCCCTAATTCCTTAATTCCCTATTGGTGAATCACAGTGAATGTTGGGGTCTCTTGGACAGTTCAAACTCTGTGCTCTATTCCTGAAATATCAGATTATAATTTCCCCAGTGAATGGTTGCCCTATTAAAATGCCATAGATTGCTTTGGTGAAGGTGGGACAAAAGATTAACAGTATAAACTTCGGCAGTGTACAAGACCTTGCTTTACCCAGATGGAACTGGGTCTTGCCCTTCGTTCAAGAAGTTCTGGGTCCATAAACTGGCTTAAATCTGAGAAATTGTCAAAAGCCTGCGGCTCTCTGTAATTATGATCCAAGTTAGACTTTTGTTCATTTGACCTAAAATATTTTTGCTTATACAGATCAAGTAAGAATTTAACAGACCTCCTGTCTATTTCACTTCGAGGATCAGCATGTCCTATTAGCCAACACCATAGATCTGTCCAAGTTAGACTCTTCTGACTGCCACTTTTACTCTGTTGTTCATTAAAGTAATCTTGCCCAATTTACCTTTGGCATCTTGATGCTACCACTTCGTTCAACTTTATGTTCTTTTTACTATTATCCCACGTGTTCCCTGGAAGTCTGTTTATATTTAGAAACTTTGGGAGCACTGGCCAGAGGTATGTATGAGATGGATACACAGAGGTACAAACTTTTGGAGCCACGTGTCCAAAACGTCCTGAAATGCGTGGTTAGAGATTAAAAGATAGCCTACAGGGCCATGAGTCCAGGTAGGATCAAATGCATTCCCTTCAGGAATGAATGGTCTGCCCTTTGTCCTCCCCATACTCCAATTTATCATTTAGATTGGTCCCAAGGTCAGTCATTCAACAGACCACCCTGGCCTTCCCTGGCCTTCCCCTGTCCCCACATGAGTTCTTGCCCAGAGGCCGTTCATTTCTCCTTTATCCTTGCTTCCTTGTTCTATCAATAAAAAAATGCAAAGGTTTAAGTTGGGGGCTGTCGTTGGAGACTTTCTCAAGTTGAAGAGTCTGGGGTGACAGCAGCCCCTGTGGGCCCTCTTGGAGTACAGATTGGACATTGACTCTGAGTAATCTTTGAGTAATCATTCATCCTTTTGCACCATGCCACAGTTGTGAACTGTGACAGAAACTCAAGTAGCACTTTTGGATATCACATACTTTCTCCGGGGTCACACTTAGGATCTCACTGCTAGGGTCTTGCTTGGACTTAACTCTAGCATAGATCTAAAGGCAAAGAAGACTGGCAAAGGTGAATTCTGAGAATCAGCATCAATTTCTACGGCAACATCTGCAGGGGATGACATTGCACTATCTTAAGGTAACATAAAAATCATTAGACGAGAGTAGAGAGGCTACTTCCAATGCAACTGAACATGGCTTTTTCACTACAAAGAGAATCATTGGAATTTAGGGGTTCAACATTCCCAGGCTTCATTGGTGTCCTCATAAATATCTCCATTCCAACTCTTTTTCCCAATCAATGCCACTCCTTCCCAATTAACACCTTCAGTTATGCAGTAGACGCCTACAAGTCAAAATTCAAATTGCATTGTAATTCAAAATGAGACCCTGGGTTTGAATTTCAGCAGGCACAGCTCCAAAGCTGCAGGAGGTAATGTTCTCCACTGGGGCACATACAGGCTGTCTGATCATGTATGTAGTACTTAAGCTAGTGATTCAAATCCCTGAGTTAATCCTTTTCTTTTCCCACTTTGCCCAGATAATTCAGCAGAACATGGGAAATATTGGTGAGAGATGTCACATCAATTTTTAAACCCAAGTGACAATATTTAACTTAGTTTCTTAATATAGACAATCTGCAATTTAAGATGGTTTGGCTTAAAAATCGTTCCATTTTACGATGGCATCAGAGCTTTATTTATTCTATAGAAATTATACTCGAATTGAATTTTAATCTAGCATTAAAATTTGGAAAGGATGATTAATTACTACACACTAATTGATCACATAATAAATTAAGGAATTCTAATTTAGCAATATAGAGTATGTGATGGTTAATCTTGGTTGTCACCTTCACTGGATTAAGACACTTCTGGATAATTTGAAATACACACTTTTGAGCATCTCTGTGAAGATGTTTCCAGAGGTGATTGGCACATGGGTCAGTGAAATGAAGGGGAAAGATCTACTCTAGATGTAGAAAACATTTTGCAAGAATTTGGGAACAAGATACAACAAAAAAACAGGAAAAAAGGGAAAGTTTGCTCACCTGTGAAAGCTGGATTCTACTTTAGCAGGTGGTTTTGGTTTTCATTTTGTTGGTAATAGCATTTTTATTTCCTGTTGCTGCTGTATCACTTGCAAACATCAGACTTCAGCTTCTTCAGCCTTTGAAATTAAAATCACACCAGCAAGTCTCAGCGATATTTTAAGCCTTCAGCTTTGGACGGGGGCTGCATCACTGGTTTCTTGCTCTGAGGTTTCCAGCATCTTGGATCGAGTAAATTCTACTGTAGCTGAATCCTCAGCTTGCAGATGGCCGTTGTGTGACTATACAGTCTCTATTGGTGTAAACAAATCTAACGGACAGCCTTTTATAATTGCTTGTGTATATGCATTCTATTGGTTGTGTTCCTGTAAAGAACGCTGGCTAATATAAGCAAGTGATACTTTGTACCAAAGCATGAGACACAATTCCCAGCCAGCCACAAGATCACAAGGATAAACAAGCAGAACTTGACAGGTACAATGCTGTAAAACATTATGTTCAGTAAGAAAGGATATTACATGTAGTTTTGACTTACACTGCTTTCAACTTACATTGGTTTATCAGGAAGTAACACCATCATAAGTAAGGAAATCTATATAGTTAGTGTAAATTTTCTTTGATCTCTTTCCAACAAGAATGAAATCATGGGTTTAATAATGAAATTTAAACTAATGGAAAGATTTCTAAACATGTCTGATTTCAGTAGTGATAGCACTGATTGGGAACGTGAACAAAAAATTCTTTGATTACAGCTCTTAAAATCTTAATTTTGTCCTCATCATCCAAGTTTGTGGTTTGTACTGCATCGTCACAACCTTGCATCTGTGATTATTTTACAATGTTCACTGCAGTCTCACAATGCATATAATGTAAGTGTACAGCTCACTAAATTTGTACAAACTGCATGTACTCTTCTAGGCAGCAATCAGATCAAGAAATGTTCACATGATGTGAATTGTATTTTTCTGCTTTTTTGAGAATATAGAATCTTAACTCCCAGAATTAAAGAAAAACAGCGATTCAACATTTGGTTGAATCATTGCCCAACTTTCAGCTCCACCCACTTGCTATCTCCTCTCTGCTTGAATTGGGTCATCTATAAACAGGCATTATAATATGCCTGCCTCTTAGGCATGTTAAATGAGTTCATACATGTGAACAGCTTTAAAAAAATCCCTGGGTCATAATAAGTTCTGAATAAACGTAACCATTTTTATTACTTAGTTCATTTCCCCTACACTACCTGTTCCCAGATGGTGCACGCAGTGATGTGAAGTGCTTGCTGAATGAATAGGAAGGAAAAACGGGAGTCCTTTACTTAACAGAATATAAAGTTTCAATGAAAGTACACCAGGTAGAGAAAGCAGTTTGTCTTCTTACATAGAGGATGAATAAGGAACTGGACTTTGACATCCAGCTGTGTGAATGGGAGATGGCATTGCTTCCGTGACCCACATTCCCATTCAATAACAAGACCAGAGAGGAACAGCTTTTAGGAGCCCAATAGGAATAGACACCTAAGCATCGCTGTTTGACTAAATAGCCACTCCATTCTTTTCTCCTGCACAGCCATTCCTTACACCTTTCGACTGTTTAGCACTATGACTCTCCTGAGAGTGAGAAACTGTCGGATTCCACGGATCCTTAATGTAACAGAGGAGCGGTGGCCACAGTATACCAGAAAAGGCACTTTTCTTGATTGGGGGCACTCTGTTTCCATTTCAGGGAAGAATCTTCTCACAACCAAAGTGCCCGATGATTGAACAGCCAAGTAAAACGTTGAGCAACGTGGAGTCACCCACACATCCAAGAAAAGGCCCAATTTAGCAGAAGAGTAAAGTTCATGAACTAGAGCATCACTAATAATCTGCCATAAAAAGAACCAACTTTTCTGTTTCCCTCATAAAGTGTTTACAAAATATTCAGTGCTAATTTTGTCATTGACTTAAGCAAATCTGAACAATTTTCTTACAGAACTTTAGTACTTGTAGTCATTTAGTAATTTCTTACAGAACTTCTTTCTTACAGAACTTTAGTAATTTATGAGCTGTTTCTAAATAGAAATGGCTCTTTTTTAAAATCTCTGGCGCTAAGAATCCAGTAAGAGTCATTAAACAAAACATCACACGCGGGCCGGTGAGATGGCTCAGCGGCTTAAGCGCCTGCCCGGCAAGCGCGAGGGCCCGAGTTCGACTCCCGGAACCCACATACGAAAAAGGGGCCGGTGATATCGCTCAGCGGCACGGGTGCCTGCTGGCGCGCGAGGTCCTGAGTTCGACCCCCGGTACCCACAAAAAAAAAAAAAAAAACATCACATGCATTATGAAGCATATGCAGAGGATAATCTATGGTGTTGACTTTGTGGGGATACTGTACCCAGCAAATTGCTGTCATCCTTTGTGGTTATTCTAGAATTAATCATTTCACATGTAAATAGTATGGATGGGCCCTTAAATTCTTCATTTGTGTTCTCTGACGTTACCAACGGGCTTCATGTAAACAATGAAAATATTCAATAGCCTAGCTTTCTAGTTCTCTCCCTAAACAGGTATTCATTCTATGAGACTATAAAATTGAAATCATAGTATATATTATATTATTTAGCATCAAATATTGGCCAGAGGTCATTGCAGACATCTCTACAATTCTTGGTATACATGTGGTATGAATTACTCAGTGTGTCCCTAAAGAATTTAAATGTAAAGAAAAATAATAAAAGAAAAACTTAGGTTTGAGTGCAAATACTCTTAAATTTTGACCATTGTTAAGATTTTTTCTTTTTATTTGTCCTCAGCTCCTCCTAAAGGCTTAGATTAGACACTGCTTTATTTTTGTTTATTGAACACGGTTGTCACATTTAGACAGTTCCCAAGTTTCTCAATGGCAAACTACTTCATTGTTGGCAGAAAGCGGAGGATGGGAATCAAAGTAATAGACTTTATATAAAGTACACTCTGTACTTCCTCCCCAGGGTAAGAATAATTTCCATCCCAGATGTATTCCAAACCTTCCACGATTTTGACGACAGTAGCAGTAAAATGTCATTTCTCAAGTACCAAAATGGGCAACCATAAATCTCAAGCTTCTTGTCACAACTTTAACAATCACAATTTACCAACCGAGAAATTTACTTAGTGGAGCCTTTGAGAAGCAAAAAGCTACACTTGAATTTGCCTCTGTTTTGCCAGATTAAATCCACTTCTGGAGGTGCCCTTGCATCAGCCAGGTAGGATAGTAGGTGAAACAAAGTGGCAGCAACAAGTCTTTCTTGAATTTGTAAAATATATGCATACAAATGCATGTGTGTGTGTGATATGTAAGATTCTAGGAAATAAATTTGACCTGGAGTCACAGACATACTTTTTTTCCCACCCTGTCTCACGTATTTAACAACATAAATGTCTACAAAAGTGATGAAGCAATTAATTGATACAGATTTTTATAATAAGAAAAAATATTAATGTGAATGAAAAAGAAGCCAATTATGTGTCAAACTCATTCAGTTATAATTCCCTAATTTAATTCTTCGAACAAACTGCAATTTGAAAGCCAGGAAACTAAGATTGGCCTCAGTTAAGTAAGAGACTTATGGTATTTCTTACAACGAGAAGTGGAAACGGAAATTTAAAATATACATTTGCAGACTTTGTTTCCAGAGTCTGAACTTGGAAAATAGTGCGAGATGCGTAAGCATAGATAGAGTGGCAATGACACTATGGCGTCAAGATAACTATCTCCCATCAAAAGGTAACTTCATCTTAATTACAGGTAAAGTCTTAACTATACGGCGTATCAGTCAGAGATTAACATATTTCTTCCCCGTGCTCTCTCGAGAATTCTTCTCTTGCCTTGTTCAGCTTGTCCTACTTGCCCATGGGTAATCTTCAAGGGAGACTTTTCCCTTGAGAAGGATGCCTTTAGTAGTTGAGGTTAATGTCTTCACACTTATTTCAACCACTCTATTTTCAGTAATTAGGCATTTATTTTGTGCTCTAATATATGAACCGGAAACATGAATCTCCTAGCTTTTCTCTAGGCTGATCCCATTGGTCACATCTTAGGAAATATGTATTTGTCAACATGTCCCCTGACACCTCTGCCTCCTGTCAACCAACTTCATAGCATAAAACATTATTGTAGTCAAGGTTTACAAAGGAAAGGATTTAATATAGGACATATAATTGATAGGATTATTTTTATAAAATTCACCCAGAGAGTCAAATGCAAAAGAATGTGGGAGACCTGTCCACACACTAGAGACACAAAGAATCCAGCTGAGAGCCTGGATTCCACATCAATGTCCCTCACGAGTCCAGCAGAAGAACTAGAGCTCATGGCAGTGTCCTCCATGAGTCCAGCTGGAGGCCTAGAGCCCATGGCAATGTCTCATGCAAGTCTGTATCAAGGATCTTCCCTGGGAAGGCCCAAAGGTCCATGGTGGAAGCTAGAAAATCTGTGCCAGTGGGATGAAGGATCTGTGCCAGCAGGCTGAGGGATCTGCACTGGAGCCAGGAAGCGATGCTCAAGGTAAGGACCAAGGCTCCCCCATAAAGAACCACAGCCATCCTCAGCAACAGTGAGGTTGAGAACAGCTGAGCTCATATTAAAAAAGCCAGTGTGACAGCCTTCTCCAAGAGAACCAACAGCACACCATCTTCCCCTCCAGTTCTCCTTTTCTGCTATTGGCAACAATCCTCAGGTGAGCCCTCCACACCAGGAACCACGCTGATTCAATTCAGATGGGTGTTACAAGTTGGCCATTAATCCACCACAAACATTCAACTTTGTGTCAAAGAGACACATCACTTGAAATGATCTCTTAATTGCAGTATAAAGTATTTTTTATGTAAACTTTTAATTTTAGTAAATGTTGATTCTATACTTTTTCTCTGCCAAGAACTCTACTAAGTTCTGATGGTATTAATGAATTCTCCTATTCAAGAAGACACAGGAACAGAAAAATTATAAAACCAAATGTTCAAAAAGTTTGTATATATTCTTATTCTATTGAGCCCCTGCTGTATTCTAGGTATTATTCTAGAGATATAACAACCAACGAGGTCTCTCTCTTCGTGGAGTTTACCTTATAATGGAGGTGGAAGAAAAAGATTAAATAAATGAATAAAATACAATATAATGGGAGGTAGATGAAATATAAATAAGCACACTGGGGAAAGAAATATAAGAGGAGCTCTGTTAGAGTATACATTAAAGCCTCCATTGCTTTGGCAAAATTTGCATAACCATTTGGTTGAAGTACCATAGGCAAACAAATAAGGAAGTTTTTAACTTGGTCTGGGAAGCATATAATAGGCTTCATTAAGAAAAAAGACATTTAACCAACAGCCAACATCATACTAAATGGACGAAAACTGAAAGCTTTCAATCTAAAATCAGGAACAAGACAGGGATGTCCACTATCACAACTCCTATTCAATACAGTTCTGGAAACTTTAGCCAGAGCAATTAGACAAGAGAGAGAAATAAAAGGAATAAGGATAGGAAAGGAAGAAGTTAAATTATCATTATTTGCAGATGACATGATACTCTACATAGAAGACCCCAAAATCTCCACCAAAAGTCTTCTAGTAACCAAATTCAGTAGCATAGCTGGATACAAATTCAACACTCAAAAATCAATAGCATTACTGTACACAAAAAACAAACTCACTGAGAGAGAAATTAGGGAAAGCACACCCTTCACAATAGTATCCAAAGAAATGAAATACTTAGGAATCAATCTAACAAAGGATGTAAAAGATCTATACATTGAAAATTACAGCACTCTGAAAAAAGATTTCAAAGAGGATATCAGAAAATGGAAAGATATCCCTTGCTCATGGAAAGGAAGAACCAACATTGTGAAAATGGCCATACTCCCAAAACTGTTATACAGATTTAATGCAATCCAAATCAAAATACCATTAGCATACCTCACAGATCTAGAAAAAAATATTCCTAAAATTCATTTGGAAATAGAAGAGATTTAGAATAGCAAAGGAAATCTTGGGCAACAGAGGCAAGGCAGGAAGCATCACAATCCCTGACTTGAATTTGTACTACAAATCTACTGTGATAAAATCAGCATGGTACTGGCAGAAAAACAGACCTGAGGATCAGTGGAACAGATTAGAAAATGTAGACACTACTACAAACACACTCAGATACCTTATCTTTGACAAAGGGTCCAAACATGTTCACTGGAAGAAAGATAGCCTCTTTAATAAATGGTGCTGGAAAAACTGGCTTTCCACATGCTAAAGACTAAAACTAAACCTTGTCATTCATTAAACTAAAGTCAAAATAGATCAAAGACTAAATATTTAAACAGAAACACTAAATCTACTGGAAGAGAAAGTAGGTAGAAATCTTGAAGACATAGGGCTAGGTAGAGACTTCATGAACAAAACCCAAACTGAAAGGAAAGCACTTCAAAGAATCAACAACTGGGATCTTATCTTATTAAAAAGTTGCACATCAAAAGAAATCACCAACAGAGTGAAAAGAAAATCCACGGAGTGGGAAAAAAATTTAGCCAACTGTCCCTCAGACAAAGGACTTTCATCTAGAACATACAAAGAATTGAAAAAAATCAGACCCCCAAATTCAAAGACCCAATCCAAAAATGGGCATCTGAGATGAATGCGCACTTCTTAGATAAAGAAATACAAATGGCAAATAAATATATGAAAAAATGTTCATTATCATTGGTCATTCAAGAAATACAAATTAAAACAACACTGAGATTCCATCTCACCCCAGAAAGAATGGCTATCATCAAGAAATCAATCAATAACAAATGCTGGAGGGGCTGTGGGGAAAAAGGAACCCTTCTCCACTGTTGGTGGGAGTGCAGACTGGTACAACCACTGTGGAAATCAGTGTGGAGATTCCTCAAAGAACTAGGGTTGGAGGTCCCATTCAACCCAGCTATTCCCCTTCTGGGTATCTTCCCAGAAGAATTAAAAACATCGTACCACAGCGATATATGTGCACCCATGTTTATAGCAGCACAATTTGTAATAGCTAGATCATGGAAATAACCCAAATGCCCATTAACCAAGGAATGGATAGAAAAGATGTGGTATTTTTATATAATGGAGTACTACTCAACTATGAAGAAAGATAAACTCGAAGCCTTTATACATAAATGGATGCAACTAGAGACCATACTCATGAGTGAAATAAATCAGACTCACATGTATAAACATCGTATTGTCTCCCTGGTGTAAGAAATTGAAAAAGTAAATAAGATTCAAAATCTGTGATAGATATCGTGAAAGGGAAAGAAACTGCTCAAAAGGAAAGAACAACTGGGATGGGGGGAAGGAGAAAAGAAGGAAAGCAAAAGAAAAAATATATCTATACACATATACATATACATATATATATACATATACATATATATATATATATATATATATATATATATATATACACACAAGATAGCTAAAATAATTATACTACTACCGTCTTGTAGTTTATTGAAAACAATGGTTTGTGCTTATATTGTTTGATCAATTTTGCATGCCTATATCTTTTAATGTGAGCAACGACTTTGAAGATAACAATACACAATATATTAACCATTGTTAATTTCCTGCTATCTTGTTTTGAAATTCTATTTTTATTGTTTTTTTCTCTCTCTAAAATAAGAAAAGACATTTAACCACAGTATCAGTTGCAGAATGGAAGATGAACTAACAGAGAATGTATAGGCCAACACGGTATGGTCAAAAGACGTACTTTCCTTAATCCAAAGATGTATCAACTATGGTTTTGATAAAACTTTAGGAAATGACAATTTAGTTTTGGTAGGAAGAGATGAGAGATTAATCAACACAAAAGATGACACTGAAGAAATCGGTGTCACAATACATGCAATATAACATGCTCGTTAGGTGGAATTTTGTAGTGGTTAGCTACTTTTCATACTCCTAAAGCTGAGTTATTAAAACAATGTCTCCCCAGAGCTTTGTTCCGTAGAAGTGGGAGAATTCTCTACTACTCAGAGGGTGCACAATTGCATCTTTTAAGAATTGGAAATTAGAGCTTTTCAATTAATATATGTAAACTCTCTTCATCTGCCTTGCCTAGGTTTTTATTAAAATGCAAATTTCTGTGCCTTACCTCAGAGCAATGAATCAGAATTTCTCAAAAGAAGCCTAGATATTTTAATTTTCAACAGAATTGAAGATCAGGAAGAATTAATTTAAGAAAAGAGATCTATCCAGAAAGAATGAGCCATAGACACAGGAGTTCTGAAGTTAGTAACTTCTGAAGAGCAGAACGTCAGTTTGGCAAAATATAGTTCTCAAAAGGCTGAATGATGGTAGATAGGGTTAAGTGGTAAGTAATACAAATCAATTTGTATTGGATCATTGAATGGAATTCTCTACACCTCCAAAGGGCTATTGATGGTTATTAAATATAACATGAAATATAAGATGATCATTCTCCACAAAAATGCCAGTAGAGTGTCTAAAGAGAAACACTGTAAGAGACCACCCAAGAAATCTTACACTTTCTACATTGGTTATTTTCTTAGTTCTTATGCCCCTGAAGGATAAGAATAAACAATATTTAATTCAAGGCTTCATTTTGGCTGAAACAAATCAAGTTTGTTTTTTAGGACACCTATGTATCAAAGTACATTCCACTCAAAAGATGAAGAAAGTATCTTGGGTCCTACCCGCAGTATCAATCCATCCTACACCAAATTGAACTAAAGTACATGCAAGTTGTTGTACTACAGCTATGGCTCTATGCACGGCTATGTGGGAAGACTCGGAAAGAGGCCTCCATAGACATTAGGAAACAGGTGAAAAGTAATCCAAGCAGGGCTTTATTTTGGAGGTCATCTGGTCTATTTCTCAATCTCATGATAAATTTTCCCAAATATTACCTAAATAAACAATTTACTACAAAATATATAAAATAATTTCATAGAGTAACTCTTTGCTTGCTTTGTGTATTCTTAATGTCAAGTAGGTTCAATTCTCAACTAGGATAGAAACGGCATTACAGGGAAAACGGATGAAAAGTGTTTAGTATGAGATTTTATTTATTTATATTTTTTTGTGTGTGGGTACCGGGGAGGCGACCTCAGGACCTCGCGCGCCAACAGGCACCCGTGCCGCTGAGCGATATCACCGGCCCCTTTTTCGTATGTGGGATCCGGGAGTCGAACTCGGGCCCTCGCGCTTGCAAGGCAGGCGCTTACGCCACTGAGCCATCTCACCAGCCCAGTATGAGATTTTAAAGAAAGGATCCTTTTGGGTAGCTTGAGAAAAAATTTAATATTCTTACTGCTCAGACAGTGCTTGAAAAGAATATTGTTTGGATTTATCTAAATATAATAACTGTTAGACCAGTGATTCTTAACCAAGATGAATTGTTCCTCCTCCCCGTCTTGTCCTGAGGGAATATTTTTCAATGTCTGCAGACATTTTTGATTATGACAGCTAGAGGGTAGCACTGGCGCATAGTGGATAGAAGCCACAGTTGTTGCTAAACATCCCATGATATACAAGACAGTCCCTGTCCCCAACAAAAACATGACAAAGCTTTACTTAAACCCAAATACGAAGAGTCCCCAGACTGAGAAGCCCCGCGCTAGACTTTAGCTTTGGTAGGAATCCTCACCTAATGAATATTTAAACTGAGGCCCCAGAGCACTCACATGTAATGCTCATGGGTTTCCTGATGAAGATGATGAAAGTGATGGCCAGAGGAAAGGACCTTGGTGCCTCCATTCATACAAAATTGAGTCCCAGTGGGTGAATTCTTCAAAGGCAATGGGGTCTAATGGACCATGTAATCCAATCTAAAACGTTGTCCTCTAGGGAAGAAAATAGCAGGAAGATGAATGCACTGAGAATCAACTACCAATTCATCTTCCACTCTGACGCTAGCTACCTGTGATTATTTTATTTTATTTTATTTTGCTCTTTCAAATATTTATTAAGTAACATCAATTTAAACGTTCACCCGATTTATAAAACTTTAAAATGTATGTTAAAAAGCTAGTATCATAAATGTAAGAAATTGAGAATTTCTTTTTGTAGTCATGAGAATCTTATGATTAAATTTAGAGACCTCTAATAGCTAACTTTATTTATTTTTCCAAAAGTTTTATCGATAGAAGTTTGTGATACCAAGTGATCATATTCAGCTTGGAGATGGATACATACACCTGCAGTAGCTTCATCATTTTTTTCTCCCCCTCATACACACCACTTTCCCCTCTTCCTTCTCCCCAAATCCCCTTCCCCTTCCCCTCACAGCTTTAGAAGTTCAGAGTCCAAATGGTGTTTCACAGGCTTGAAAGTATCAGCGTTGACTGCATGGCTTCGTGACAGAGAGGGCAGTAGAAGGGAGCTGTGTCAGGGCAGAGAGAGAGAGAGAGAAAAAAAAATAGCACCCCACAGTCCCCTTGGAAGTCACATCTGAAGACTTCTCATTAACTCTCAACTCTTGAAAGTCCACAACATTGTCTAATATTCCCATCCTGTAGACCAAGTTTTAC
Source organism: Erethizon dorsatum (assembly GCA_028451465.1). NCBI lineage: Eukaryota > Metazoa > Chordata > Mammalia > Rodentia > Erethizontidae > Erethizon > Erethizon dorsatum. Next base: position 13,817,608 of record CM051841.1, on the reverse strand, counting down.
GTATGGGTTTTGGGGTACACTCCCTATATTCAAACCACAACAAATGGTACCAAGGTCTTCAGTGCCAAAGTTGCAGGCCCTGGCAGACAGATGGATACCACCAATTTGTCCTTGTGGATTTTGGTTTGTCCTTTTATTTTGACACATTTCTGCTTTGAAAGCTTTGCCTCTAATTGGTTTTCACTCTGTCCAGTAGCCTTGACCTATAACAACTTCATGGCCGTGAATATTTACGGCTAAAATAGCTTTTCCAAGATGGTAAATGTGTGAGAGCTGATGCTTAACAAATACTTTAGTCCTTTACTTTTATGCCTTCTAAAGGTTCTCCTTCTCTTAACTTTTATGATACGAATTGAATTTATCAATGATAATGATTAAGTGAGAAGATGGAGATTAAATCTCATTATCCCACTAGGGACTACAAAGAAACTGAAAGAGGAAAATAGCAAAATGAAAAAAGAAAATAATAGGTACACAGGGAAGGAATCAGCAAGTGTTTTCCATATCCCTAGCTAATAAAGATCATTTGTTTTCCAAAGTAATATGTACCAATTTAAATTTCAGGTAAGAAGATGAGAAAGCAACTAAATAAATAATCCAATTAAGCTAGAATAGCAAGAACCAAAAAGCATTTCACTGACAAATAGTGATACTTCATTTTTTAAAGTGAACATTCCAAGAATAATTCTGGGAAATATTGTGTACTCCTGTCTCATTTTGCAGACAAGTCATACATTAAAGCTATTTTGCAAAAAGTCTTGCAGTTAAACAACATTTTTAGTTATATTTAATCCTCTATTTCATCACTTAATTACTCATCAATATTTTCCCTGATAGATAGGAATACTAAAATAAAAACAAAACATTTTTGAAATTCTGTCCTAAATATAATAAGAATGTGGCGACTGTAAACATTCCTTATTTTTAGGCAAAAAGACATCAAAATAAGATAGCCTGATCTTGGAGAACTCCATAATATAAGTATATTTTGTCTAGGGACATAGGACGAGAAATATTTGGATGTGCAGAAGAAAGGAGTAACATTTTAGAAGTCATGTGTGATGTAAGTGAATAGAATTTGTAATATAGGGAGGAAGACAAAGTTTGCTGAAGAATTACCTGAACTGTTTGTCTTTCAGATGGCTTTGAAATTTGAACTGAAGCATTTAGTCTTCTATTGATAGAAATTAGGAATGCTTACAGATTTTTGAATCATTAAGTGTTATGAAAAATATTAAGAATTTTCCCCAACATTACTATGGCAGTTGATGGTAGAGTCAAGGTTCAAATTCAGAAGTTTTAACTCTAACACCTGTTATTTTAGCCTCTCATATTGGATTTCCTAGCAGGTCTACTGAATGGTAAGTACATTTGTGCAAAAATGAATTCATAAACAAGCTGCGAATTTGGACGACAGGTTTCCTCACAGTGGCTTATACCTGAGGGAATATAGAAGGCCGGACATAGGTTATTTTGGAGACGGTGCACCAAGCAAGTTACAAACCTGTGTCCTGGTCATAATTTGGGGGAGATCCATGAGCAGACCGAAGTCATAGAACTGACAGTGAAGGAATTCACCCAGTTGAAGGAAAAAACAGCTACAGAATTAGCACCAAAAGACAGAAATATAACCAAGCCCAGAGATTTCCTGGCAAGAAAAAAAGTATATGGAAAACTCATCTCCTGCTTGTCTGGTCTAGTAAAATCTGACTGAATTATTAGAGAAAGGTAACAAATTAAAATAAAATCATCCATTTACAGGATTCCTACCAAGGGAACGTTTTTGGGCTGGACCCAAAATCAGAAGTGTGAGAAACGACTGATTCCAAAACAGTAGACGAGTTATGAAACCACTTGGACAACGGCAGCTTGGCACCGCAGTCCTGTCTGGACCCTAAATTGAAGCGTACCCCTGCTCAGTGTGCACAGAGGGCTCTAATTCGAGAGACCATGTACCCGTGTCTGCTAGAATGATTGCAGGAAAGACGAGGACTGAAAACCTCAGGAATCACTTTAAATTGGTTAGCTAGTTCTTTCTTCCTTTTTCTTCTTTTCATTCTCTTTTTTTACTAGAAAAATAAGCCTTATGGCATGATGAAATATGATGGGATGAGTTATTAATATAAAGTCCAGGCTGTATACACTGGCCAATGCCTGCCTCAATCTGTGCTGCTTCTATGTGAAACAAATAAATGAGAAAAGGGGAGAAGGATTAAAAAACATTCACTGGGGAATCATAATATACTTTTAATACATTAAAATTTTTTTCTGTAGACCACATTTGTCAAAGGACAGATAAGTGGAAAAGTTTCTCAATAGATAGGTAAAGAAGTGTAGAATGAGCACGATTGCTTACTTCCCTGTTTGAAATTCTCACTAAAAGGAGATTGGATTGTTGAGAAATAACAATATGAAAAGAAAAATGAAAAGAAGAATATATAACTCAAAAGATCAGTAATTCTCAGCAATGTCTAATTTCTCTGCACTCCCTACATTTCCAGAGGTTGGCATTAACCTCTTACTCCTGATTGAAGTTCCAAGTGTTAAATCACTTAAAAATGCAAAAGCTACGTAGAAAGGGCTTACAGCATGGCAACCGGGCCTTGCTAAGCAAGCCAATCAGAGCCTGAACTTTTGTTATGAAAAACTATACAAGAGAAGAATTTTTTGGAATTTTTCACTGCTAGTGCATTTTATAAAAATTGGAAATAATATAATTGATTATACAGAAGATAATTAGTGATTTAGAACAGTTTTGTGTGTGTGTGTGTGTGTGTGTGTGTGTGTGTATGGGTACCAGGAGTCAAACTCAGGACCTCGTGCTTGCCAGGCAGGCGCTTATGCTGCTGAGCCATCTCACCGGCCCCTGGAACAGTTTTATGGATGCTGACGGAAGACAGCACAACTCACGGACCGGAGGTACAATCCTCTGATGTACATGGTACAGGAAGCAGCAGGAGCATCAATTTGTGCCAGTTTCTCTTTCTCCCAAGCCCCGCAGGATGACACAGCAGGCTCAGCCAGATACCTGTTCATAAAATAGGTTGTGTTACAGAATGGGATCCTTAGTGTTAAGCTAAATATTTCATAAGGGCAACAAGTATCCACGCCTTTTCTGCTGGAGGGAGACACCAGCTCTACCTTTCCAGGCTGATGTAAATTGATCCTTTGCTCTGGATGGAGAAACCATCTTTATATTTCTAGGATTTTCCATACAGTCGTTACTTTAAACAGTCTAAAACAAACCGCTGCTTCTGCTCAGAGGACGTGCAGAAAAGTGAGAGACTCGTGGAAAATGCTTGTTCAACAAGCACAAAGTAACCAAAGATATGTTAGAAACAAATTTCAAACATTATAACTTCATCCAGGAAGGACCACCAAGAAATTAGCAAAAAAAGCAAAAAGACACACCCTGGTGATATTTCTGAATTCCCAGGATAAAGAGAGAATCCTAGAAAACGCTCACTTGTATTAGGACCTTGTCCAGGGTATTCTATTGTCAAACTGGTAAGGAAGAAATGACATTTGCCAGAATATCCTCTGTAATGATGCTTGGACCCAGCAAAAGGAGGAGTTCAAAGCAGACTGGGGGTGAAGCGCTGACCATTGCTCTGGGAAGAGTATTAACATAAACTGGGGTGTGAGATGCAGAACATTCTGAAAATTCCAGCTAATCCTCAGTCTCCTTTGCTCAATTTCCTACCCTTCTTCATTACTATAATCCCTACTCATGGACACATTCTCCAGGCCCCTTGTAACAATTTCTTGTAGACTTCTCAACCAGCTTCCCCTTTCTGATACCACTTAATCCTAGAGATGCTTGGATTACCCAGTGGAATTGTTGTTGATTCCTTAGTCCTAAATTTTGTTCTTCCCTCAATCTTTCAGCTGTTCAGCTCTTTGCACAGGTGCATAAAGTTGAATTCCTTTAATAGCTCTCTTATTTTATAGCTCATAACAATTTTGCTTTCCTGATTGAACCCTGGCTGATTAAAAAAAAAAAAAAAAAAAAAAAAAAAAGCCAAAGACTTGCGGCCTAGACGTTCAGAGTTGATAAATCCTTCTGAGGGCTGCAGATCAGCTTCAAACAATCTTAGTCTCTGAAAATTGGCTAAGGTAACTCTTATTACTAATGTCCTTCAGAACAGAGGGAGAAATCAGTAACAAAAACAATGAACAATTTAAATCCTTTCTGAAAGAAGTTAATGATATCTATCATGTGAGTTCTCAAATTATTTGCAAACCACTTTGAAAATAAATGTCCTCCACACCATAACAAGCTAATATAACAAAAACTTAAGCCAACATGGAGGAAGATAATTAACAGACAAAATGCAAAGGCCCACAGGGACTTCAGATTTTCCAACTATGAAGCATAGGTTTTTTAAAAGCTATACATACTATCTTTACCGTATTGAATTACATAAAAATAAGATTAAAACTTCAATAAAAATTTGAACTTTAACTAAAATTAAATGAAAAGTCGAGATTATTATATAAATATGATGATCCAGTGAGGAACTAAGTAGATATAATAACAATTAGACACATGAAGTTGAAATAGTGAAATGGATGGTAAGTAAGAAAACATATTCAGGGGCCGGTGATATCGCTCAGCAGCATAAGCTCCTGCCTAGCAAGTGCGAGGTCCTGAGTTCGACTCCCGGTACACGCATTAAAAAAAAAGAAGAAGAAAACATATTCAGGCAGAGAGATAAGATGTCAAGTGCACACCTCACTGGGTCTTGAGAAAGTAAGAAATGGGAAACATGTGGGTTTGGGTTTGATGCCCTACTTTGCTGCAACATTCTGGAGATAACATATAGTATATATAAGTGGATATTAAATGCTAATAGATCAAACCACTAATTTAGGTGAAATACATGGGAGGAAACCAATCATATGTACTTGCTGGGTTCTGATCAATGTGGAGAAAATGAGGTGTGTTCTACATCCTCTCTATTTTGTTTTCTTATTTTGTACCTGATAAGCAATTCTTCTCCAAAGATTTAACAGGGCAAAATTAGCCATGGGCTATTCTGAAAGCCATTGGCAAAGTTAGGATGGATGAGTATTTCCAACTGTAACCTGAAAATGATGCCCATTTCCTAAAATGTTATAAACCTAATCTCTGCTCATCGTCTCCATCTTTCTTGGACAGAAGGGAAGGAAACTTTGATAGTGATCTCACAGAAAATATAAGGCAAAAATTCAAGATTATTCTAAGTTTAGGATCTGAGCTGTCTTTTTTTTTTTTCTCCTAGCCATCAGAATCTGTGGGGCTTCATAATCATATTATTTTTACTTATTTGATAAATAGGATAGATTGAAGCAAATCCTTAATTTTATGTGTCATATTTAAAATCATGTATTTCTCAGTATTCAAAAAATATTATATATGTATCATTTTAAGACGCTTTATGATATGCTGCATAGGCTCTTAGCTGGGACACGTGTTTTTCTCCAGTCCTATTTGTACAACTAGTTATAGTTTCTCCTCCATAGCTGTGAGTTTTGCATTAATGGACTGAACCAACCGGTTCAATATATTTGTATAAAATTAATTGTCTTTATATTGAACATGTACAGATTTGTTTCCTTGCTAACAACTCTTTATATAGCACTTATATTCTACCAGCAATTGTAAGTAATCAAGAAATTATTCAAAGTATAAAGGAAGATGTGCATAAGATATATACAAATAATGCATGGTTTTGTACTAATGACTTGAGTATTCATGGAGATTAGTATTTTAGAGGATGCTGGAGCCAATAGCATTTAAATATTGAAGGATGATGGGAGTCATATTTGTCTTCCATTTTGCAGATGTGTAAACTGAAGCTCAGAGAAGTAAAATTACTCTTTTGAGGTCTCATATCTAATAATGTTAGAACAATTACTCCAAAACATGCATTTCCTCCTTGGAATATCCCAGTGTCAAAAGATTGAAACTATATATGAAGAATCAATCCATTCACATACACATTAAATGTATTTAATAAAAACATGCACTTATAGATCTAAACACATTAAAATAGTTTCTACCTTACATCTAGAATCAATTGCAAACAAGTTTTGACCCATGTGCAGTTCCTTCATATTATGGGGTAACAAATGTGTGCAGATCATAAATCAAAAATTTTACATAACACTTCCACAAAACCTAAGAAAGCTGCCCTATTTTCTCTGATTTATAAGAATCCAGGGACAAAATGATTATAACATTTTATTAGTCACTACTAAATTGCAATGAAACCAAAGACTTATGGACTACACTACCTTTCAAGCAACACATGACAACAGCAAATACCACACAACTATACAATAATAAAACTATTTGGGAATTGTTACCATCGCAGATCCAGATCAACTGCTATGTTTGGTGGCCCAATTTGCTGAAACTGGGCCAAACTTTTGTTGCCAAGATCGTACCTTCATCCCAGCTCAGAAATGTTTATCTATTTAATCCCTCTCAACTACATAAAATTACATCGCGTTTTGGAAGGCAATAAGCTGTTTTCTACCAGATGTTAGTCCAAAGTGCACATGTTAGTCCCAGCTCTGCTACTATAAATAATTAGTGATGGGGATTTGGATGAAGACATTCATTTTCTTGTTCCACCTTTTCTGAAACATAAAAGCAGTGGAATGCTTTTATTAGCTGAGCATCTTTCTCTTACAGTGGAAAAAATCCTTGCTTACACACATTCTCCACAGGAAATGTACTCACCTCGAACATCTAGGAATAAATTGGTTGTAGTTAAATCAGACCTTCAATTAACACATCAGTCAGCCTTCCTCCACATTGCAGAAAACTTGACCCTAGAATAGTCAATATAATATATTTTGGCACTTATGATCTTTGAAGAAAAAATTTCTTTCTTAAGGCATACAGTAAAAATTATGAAGCAGCTGTGAATACCCCAACTTGGTTCTTATGTCCATGACTAGGATTGGCTAGCCAGGCCTGGGATACATTCTTTCCCCCAAAATGAGTGGAGGGCAAAGTTCTTAATAAACTCCATAAACAGAAAGTGAAAGAGGAGTGATTCTCCTGAAGGAGCTGGCTGTCACTGTTTCTAGAAGGGAGATCAACAGTTAAAAACAATATTTATACCAGCTATAATCTTGTTCATCTCATGTACTCTTCTGCCCCCAAGAATTAATATTATGTATATGATATCTTAATGATATAAAAATGTATACAATAAATAAATGAATAGTTTGCAGAACACACGTAATACCTGAATTAATAAATCAGCACTTGTTTGATATCTCTTGACTTATATGGATCTTTATCACTTAAATGCACAAACTAGACAGGGTGAATTTCCCTAACTTGTTGAAATATCTACTTTGTGGGATAAGTGCTGCCCATGACCATCAGAATGAAAAGCAGGATAATCCCTTAAGCCTTTTACAGAGATGACCTGGGATGGGAGTGGGGACAACTACAGCTTATGTTTTTTACAAGTAAACAGCAAGGACAATTGCTTATGCCAAAAGAAAGCAAAGAGAAAACTGCCAAACCACTGTTTAATCACAGAGGTCCCAGTATCATACTCATTCAATTATACTTAAATAGTGTAGGTCACATTTTGCACTCCCAACAGCTAGCATCAAGTAGTAGAAGAAAGTACAACTTTTGCATATGGTCCTCTGTGGTGGTTTCTTCAGCTCTTCTTTTTCTCCAAACTCTGTGCTCTGGCCATGGTGCTGAATGCTGGAGGGCCACAACTCTTGCAGCCCCAGGCTGACTTAAAGAGTAAAGGTGCAACTTGTGGATTTAAATGAAAGTGGATAATTATTTTTTGAGGGAAAGGGGTATTATATTCTCTGACTTAATTGAAGAAGAGAAGCCATAAAGATGTACATGGAGATACAAAATGATAAAATATTTAGAAGAGAAACAGAAAACCAGGGTAACTTGATTTGGTGACGAGTTTTTGTATATAGAACCAAAAACAAAACACTCTTTGTTTTAAAATATTAGGATTTATTAAAACCAAAATTCTTGTGCTATGAAAGATACTGTTATGATATTAAAAAGACAGTCCACACTTTGCGGGGAAATATTTGTAAAACATTTATGTAATAAGGGGCTCATTGTGGACTATACAAAATAGCATTTAATAGTTAGCAATGAGAAAAATAAACAATTCCACTAAAAATGGGTAGAAGACCTGAACAGGTACCTCACTGAAGAGGGCATACAGATGGTAAATAACATCCAAAAATCTGCTCAACATAATATGCCATTGGTGAAATTCAAATTAAAATAAAAATGAGATACCAATACATACCTATTAGAATTAGTAAAATTAACCAAGAAGGGAAATTAGCAGTCCCAAACAGTGATGAGGAAGTGAAGCTATAGGAGTTTTTATTCATAGCTGGGCAGACAGAAAATGAAACAAGTACTTTGGAAGGTAGTATGACAGTTTCTTATGAACCTTGATACTTTCATCATACAATTTAGCTATTGCTTATCTAAATATTCATCCAATTGACTTAGAAACATGTCCATGAAAATCCCTGCACATAAATACTTATATCAACAGTATTCATAATTACTAAAATCTGAATGTAGCAAAATGACCTTAAATAAATAAATAGATAAACAAATTGTGGTCCAGCCACACAAAATATTACGCAGCAATATAAATTATGGAACTATCACTCAGGTATTAAACATGCAGTGGTAAGAGAAAAATCATGTTGAAAAGGTTATATTCTTTATTATGCCATTTATGTAAAATTTAGTAAAGACAAATCTATAAAGACAACACCTATACACGATGGCTATATGCATGGGGAGAATGTTTATATAGTTAAAACAATCCTGGGTTGTTGGTAGATGAACCTGTTTTGTATTATATTTTCGGGGTGGACACATTACAGTATGCATTTGTCAAACCCGTTAATCTTTACAACACAAAGAATGGATCCCAATGTACACAGATTTATCAAATCATCTATGAAAAAGAAGATGGAGTGAAGGTAGTAAAAACATATACACATAATGGAATAACAAATTACAGAATAACTTCACTAAATAAATTGAGTGGAAATGAGGCTGATCTAAGCAACTTTGGAAATGTATGGAGGCTCTAAGATTATTATTATTGTTATTATTATTTTTTTTTTTGGAACTGGAACTCAGGATTTCATGCTTGCCAGGCAGGCGCTGTGCCACTGAGCTATATCCCAGGCCCCTGGAGGCTGTACGATTTAAGGCAAAAGAAACTATCCATAGGCACTGTACTTGTTTCTTACTGGGGTATGGCTTATCCATTCTGAAACCACTGTACACATTTACTGGTATTGCAAAATTGAATAAATTATTGGTGGATAATGGGAGTCAAGTCTCTCATTGTTGGAGAGAAAATTTACTGATAAGCAAGGGAAGATGGCCAGAAAAAAACATGTGCTCCCAGATGAGAAAAAATCATCGCTGTCAATTCAGATTTAGTTTGAAATAAAAATGATGGATATAAATGGAACTAATTGTATGTATGTAATTATCTGATTATATAAACACAGGCTAGGCTATACAGATATATTCCCAGGTTATGTCTATTGAGCAAGCCTGAAAGTATCAACCCTCACACACGATGAGCTGGACTTTGGTTTACAATTCTCCAAGAGCAGGAAGGAGGAATCCTTTGAGAAATGCCGATCCCAGGGCTGAGAATCAAAATATAACATATGGCCCCAGAATGTTTTGTAATACCAGAAAGTAATAAAATGCCCCAAAACAAAATAATATGGCACATCATAGTGACGACTGTCCACTGCCAAAGCTAAACAACGTGAGCAACAGAAGTAATAATATAATGTTGCGCTACAACCCAAAGTAGAAAATAAGTATCTGTGAGTCCAGAGAAATATTAGATGATTGAATAAGGGAATAAATGAGACAGAGAGATAAATCTCTCATCCAGATGAATTACAATTTGTTATCGTCCCTTCCTTAAGTGTAGGTTGTACATTTTGACTTGTTTCAAAGAATATGGTTTGGAAAGAGGAAAATAAAAAATAACTTTTCAGCAGAGAAACCGACAAACACTATTTCACCCTACAATTGAGCTTCATATTTTCACTGATAAATCAGGTAATATGATGTGATAAGAACAGCAGTTTACCCCTGTGGCTCCCTGTACCCCTGCCAAAATCTATAACCCTAGTCTAATAATGGAATAATATCAGACCACCCCCAATGGAAGGTCATTCTCCAATATGACTGGCCAGTCGCCCCAATACTGAAAAGCAAAACAAGGAAAATGTCAGAAACCATCACAGTCCAGAGAAACCTAAGGAGATGTGCTGATTAAATATACTGTGGTATCCTGGGAAGAATCATGGGTCAGGAAAAAAAATGACATGAGGTAAAGACAAAGGAAATTATAATAAATATGGACTGTAGGTAATAACTATTTATTAATACGGATTCACTAGATCTGATGGATACATCATTATAATTTTTTTCCTTTTTTTTCTCTTTTCCCCTTTTTTATTAATTAAGCCTATTGGTACATTTTAGGTATAAAATAGGAGAAAACTGAGGCAGAGTGTATAAGAACTTTGTCACATTCTTGAAACAATGGCAACTATTGGAAAGTGTCAGAATTTTATTAAATCTAACAGTGAAAATGTAACAAAAATTAAAATCCAAAAATGTATTCTTATAATTCTAAATCTTGTCATTGGACCACTACTTTAGGTTTGAGGAATAGAGAAAAAGTTTGAATGTAGTTCATTGATTATAATCTTACAATACTTAATGATGTAAGTTTCTCTTCCAGCACATCGTTTGTGGTTGTACAAATTATCTGCTAGGGAGAGATTTGCTTTGCTATTGTTTTGTAGTAAGTACAACCACAAATCTTCTCAGCCATTTGTTGGGTCAATAATTTAACTTTTGCATAATATCTTCAGTAAACTTGACCTTGCAGTAACAATGGGAGGTCCCAGACTCACAATTATGAATATGATTCCAGTCCAAGAGCTGTTAACTCTGTGAAACTTGAGACTATATTAATTCAATTAATACTTACAAAGTACTTGTGATGTGGTAGAAAGTCTTCTGAATACTTTGCAAATACTACGTCATTATAAATTCTGATAAATATATTCAGGAGTAAGTGTCAGCATCAACTACATGTTAGTATTAGGTCTATATTCATATTTTCTATATCTATATATTATATCTTAATTTAAAATCAACAGACACATGAGAACTTCATGGCACTTTCCCCAGCCTAGGTAGATTATTTCCAGAGTCCTTTCTTCTTGTTAGGATGCTGTGATATCCCTTTATCTTGAGAAGTTTCTTTTGGAAGTTCTTAGCCATTACAGTCTACTGTCTTTGTGCATTTTTTTTCTGGTGCATACGGGGCTTTGGGTGTCAGAAGATTTAAACTCCAAAGGCTAAGTTAAAGAAGTACTGACTTATAAGGTAGAAACCACAATATTAGAACTCAACTTCAAGGAATTGTAAGTGGATCTGAATATTTTCAAGAAACTGAACAGAGACACTGAAACAACCTAAAATTCAAAAATTATGTCACTAAAGATCATTCACTTACCAAGCCAAGTTGCATGGGAATTTGAGAAAAACAGGACTCTGCTATGTAGATAGTGGGCAAAGAGGTAGATGCTGCCGTGTGAGACCTCAAAAGTGATATAAGTGATATTATAAGGTAGAAGCACTGAGGATATTAAGTGCTGTATCACTGTTACTTTGTAACAGCATAAGCTTTGGTTTATTGACAATTATCCTTCTTTTATATTTTGGGGAGGGTGGAAGAGCAATTCATCAATGAACGAGTCTGCGTTTACTAAAATTTGATAATTAACAGGTTTCAAGATTTTAGTGTGCACGTTTTTCCTCTTTGCTTTGTTGAGAAAACATCCTTTAAAACTATATCAAAACTCAATTATTTCATTTCATTTATCAACTGCAAGAGGAGTGGAAAAATAAAGATTTAACATAATGTGGTAATGATTGGTTAGTAGTGAACCACATTCCACATATTTTAAAATTTATTTTTAGAACAATTTTATTAATAATATATGTAAGCATATATTGGGGGAAAGATAACTGGTACTCTTGCGCACAAACCTAGATTTAACACATGGTGATATTTTGCTCAATTTTTTTCCTCTTCTAAGAAATCAAATCATCAACAGACCCTTATAATTTCATCCCCAGAATTTACGACTGTCTTGAAGCTGATACTTTTCACTCTCTGCGTAATTTTGTCCTAGTGCTGTATTCGCATACTCATGAGCCATGGAAATTTTAAGTTTTTAAAAATGAAAAATACAGTAAACTTTTGCTTTTTTTACTTTTTGGATCAGTTGCACTACCTTAATTCACACTTTAATTGTATCTACACTGATTCCTTTAATTTTCAAAATTTATTTTAACTGCACTTAATAAAACTTCCTCTCCAGATTGGTTATAATGATGTGAAGTCTCGGCATTATGTACACATATTTCATTGCGTGGCAAGAGGTTATAGCATGTTTACCAAGTCACATTTCCTTTTGCTGCTAAATGTAAAGCTTGACTCCATTTTCTAGACTTCCATGCAGGGAAGTGTTGTCAAGAACTGTCCAGGTGGGCCGGTGAGATGGCTCAGCGGCATAAGCACCTGCCTGGCAAGCACGAGGTCCTGAGTTCGACTCCCGGTAACCACATATGAAAAAAGCGCCGGTGATATCGCTCAGCGGCACAGGCACCTGCTGGCACACAAGGTCCTGAGTTCAACCCAGGTACCCACAAAAATAAAAAAAAAAAAGAACTGTCCAGGTGACAAGGGAGTAGAAAGTGTGGCTCTTCGGTCACTGTGCCAAACTGCATCTTCACTAAGGCCTCGACCACCATCTACCACATCAATGGCGAGTTCTCTGAGGACTTTGAAAAGGGTTGAGCTTCAAGATGAGAGGAACTGGGCTCCCTAAATAAGCTCATTAAAGGACGTATAATCAGGAACATGTCCCTGGACTGTTATTGTATTAACAACAGTTATTGTATTAAGCCACTGCAATTGTTTCTTTTTCAATTGACCTTGTTGTTGTTGCCTATTACCTTAATTAAGATTTATTTATTTCTAGTCTCACCTTGTTTGTCAATTATCAGACTTATGTTTTTTTGTTTTATTTTAATTTTTATAACACAGATGGCTATATAAACCTCAATATTGGGCCGGTGAGATGGCTCAGCAGCATAAGCGCCTGCCTGGCAAGCGCAAGGGCCCAAGTTCGACTCCCAGAACCCACATATGAAAAAAGGGCCGGTGATATCGCTCAGCGGCACAGGAGCCTGCTGGCGCACGAGGTCTTGAGGTCGACCCCTGGTACCCACAAAAAAAAAAAAACCTCAAAATTGTGCCAATTTGCATCTCTTTGTACTAGTGAGATGAAATAGCATTTTCCATGTTTAATGGCATTTGGTTTTCTTCTTCTTAAACTTACCCATTCGTCTCTTGGCCATTTTCCAACAGATTACTTACTTTTTTCTCATTGTTTTGGAGGAATGCCTTATGTATGTTGGTTACTAAGCTTTTCATGGTTATGCTCTTTTTTTTTTTTTTTTTTAATGTGGGTACTGGGGATTGAACTCAGGACCTCGTGCTTGCCAGCAGGCGCTTGTGCCACTGAATGATATCACCGGCCCTTTTATCCTTTTTTATGTGGGTACTGGGAGTCGAACTCAGGACCTCATGCTTGCCAGGCAGGCGCTTATGCTACTGAGCCATCTCACCGGCCCTATGCTCATTTTTAATTTCTTTGGCCAGCCTGTGCTGTGGATTTTAACTTTGTTCATAGTGTAACTTTTATTCACTGATTTTGTTCATTTTTGTGTGGTCAATTTATCTTCCATTTCTTTATGCATTCTGCATTTTGCCTTGTTTACAAAATTACATCTTGCTTTGTGGCCATCATGGGACTTTCTTGTCAGATCTGCCAACAGATTAAATGCTTGTGTTATTCACATTTAATACTTTACTCATCTGAAATTGAGTTTTGTATATCATGAGTACTGATATGGTTTCATTTTTCATTTCATCCAATGATTTATAATACCACATCTGTTACAGAGAAAACATCCATAAACACTTGAGCTTGTTTCCGAGCTGTCCAGTTGGTCATTAGTGTAATGTGTCTATCCGTACCTCTATCTCTTGTCTGTATCAGTGTCTCCCTGTCCGGATAATTATACCACGAGTGTTTATACGTGGTAAGATACATGCCTTTTACTGACTTGTTTCCAAATTTATTTTAAATGTCTTAAGGGGCCGGTGAGATGGTTCAGTGGCGTAAGCGCCTGCCTGGCAAGCGCGAGGGCCTGAGTTTGACTCCTGGTACTCACAGACGAAAAAAGGGCCAGTGATATCGCTCAGCTGCACGGGTGCCTCCTGGCATGAAAGGTCCTGAGGTCGACCCCCGGTATCCACAAAAAAAAAAAAAAGTCTTAAGACCTTATTTATCCTATAAGATTTTAGGTTCTGTTCATCAAGATCTATGAAAAATCCAATCGTTATGTGATTTGTAAGTGGAGATGTTTCTACAGGTTTACAATAATATTGTTATTTTAATCATGAACATGTTATCTCCCTCAATAGTTTAAGATTTTCTTCAATGAATTACAAAAAAGTGTAATGATTTTTTTGTAAATATGTTCTACTCAATTTCATCCCTTAATACCTTCTAGTTCTTGTTTTATAAAGATTTTATAAAGATATATCCCTTTTGAGCTGCTGTATAAAAATGATACATAGCCCTGGGCAGATTATTATATGATTGGTTACATAGGCTAAGGCGTATATTGTCAGGCAGATTTGTTCTGGACAAGCTTTGCTAGGGAGGGGACTGTCTGAGCGGGCGGGCGAAATCAGGCAAACACGTCCTTGACTGGGTTATTCCGTCCTAGGTGGAAAGTTCCTGGAATAGGCAAGCAATACAGAATATGTTTATAGGCTAGAAAGTACAGCAATGCAGCTGGATTCAGTCAGATAAGGCTGAGTCAAACTGTCTCCGAGTTATAGCTGGGGGGGTGGTCAAGGCCAGCTGAGTCTAACTACGTGACAGGCAGCAGGAGCTTAGGCAGAGGCTACTAAGTGATTTCTAATTTCTGCTATGAAATTTCTATAAGTTTTCCATTATATTTCCCCCCATTTTTATTATGGGAAGATTCTTCTTCCTCAGTTTCCTTAGTACTAAGGAGCTGATAAGGGGAAGTAACTTTTAAAAGGAGTTGGTGGTGTACAGCTTTAAAGCGTTCAATGAGAAAGAAAGTTGGAATGCGAATCACACAAGGCCTTAGAAAAGGACAGTGAGGAGGGCCATTAAGAGCCCAAGTAAAGCTCCTGTCCATGAAGGGAGAAAGTCTAGGGATCCTCACCAGGAGAGTCACCTCTTATATTTTTGTAACAGAGAACAAAAGCAGCCTTCTGGTGGGGTTTTAGTCTTTTAGAGTTGTGGCCCAGAGAATGATAACGAACACTGGAACTGACAGGAGAAGAGGAACTGGGAACCTAACAGAATAACAATACATTGAAACTAATAGTTAAGCCATTATGTGGTAACTTAATAGGATTTAAACTAAGCAGCTGACAGGGATGAACACAGGAGGAGAATAACAGCCACCTTAAAACTTGGCGAGGCAGTCGAGGGTACTCAGTCCAACAGTTACATCAACATAGAAAAGAACAAGGTAATTTTGTGGGGAACCTTCCAGTCCTCCAGGGATACAGCCCAGAGTTCCGTAGCAAGCCCCAAGGTCAATGAGAGAAAAAGTACTAAGAACAAAACTGGGTAACAGAACATGAGTCAATTAGAGCAGGTGCTCCCGTGTATGACGTCCATTCAATCTTCAGCCTTGCTTTGACTCATCAGCTTCCCGAGTGACGAGAGCAGGGCTTTCTGTGCTTTGTCTCTTCAGGGTGGTCTTTGGGGGGGGGCAACTCATCAGGATAGGCCTTTCAGTAGTCATCGGGATGAGCCCACTTGATTCTGGAGTGATGAATCCAGGGGTGGATCTCTGCCATTTTTAGTGTGGTGGGAGTGGTCAAGATAATTAAATAGGGATCCTCCCAAATTTGGGACAGGGGATCTTTTTCCCAATCTTTAATTTAAACCATATCACCTGGATTGTGTGTATGTGCAGGTGTATCAGTGGATATAGGAGATCTCTCTGCTATATTTTTATGTATCTGGGAGAAAGTTTTTCCTAACTGAATAAGTTGTTCCTCCAAAGTGATATTTCCCAACTGGTGTAGATTCTCCTGGAGGCCCTTAATTAATGGTGGGGGCCTCCCAGACAAGACTTTGAAAGGGGCGTATCCAGTGGGTCCTGGTGAAGTTCTGACTTTCAAGAGGGCCATAGGCAAAAAGTCTACCCATGGTATCCGAGTTTTTTGGTAGCACTTTTTCAGTATTGACTTTAGAGTTTTGTTTATTTGTTTTACTTTACCAGAGCTCTGGGGCCTATAGGCAGACTGGAGATTCTGATTTTTAGTTTTTTTAGTTAATTTTTGAGTCATTTCTGCTACAGATGACAGTCCATGGACCCTGCCTATAGTCAGGGGCAGCCATACCTGGGGGTCACATGGTTTCTTTTATATGAAAAATCCAAATATAAATCAAGAGCAAAATAAAAGATAGATAATAGAAAATAGGGAGCTATATCTTTTGCAGAAGGGAAAGAGACCAAGGGACGGAGGGAGAGTGGAGGGAGGGTAGGAGAAGGAAATGAAAAAAGAATTCAGATGTTTTAGGTACATGTACCAACTCCCCATGAGGAATGTAATCATGTTTATGCAAAAATGTATGAATGAAACAATCAAAGAAAAAAAGAAAAGAGCCAGCATGTGATTGCTTAGGCCAGGCAGATGGCCCCACATCCCTGAGGCTTTCCCAGCAGCCCTTGGGACTGCTGCAGTGCCCATCTCAGTCTTTGGCGTGAGCACAGCCAGGCACTGAGTCTTTGTGGGAATCGTAGTCAAGGATTCCACCCCAGCCATCCTTCTCTCCACACATTTGTATTCCAACACGTCTCCCTCATTCTTGTTGCAGAGGAAACCCTGAACACACTTTTCCCACTCTTGTGCCCAAAGGTAGCCCACTCCAAGCACTTCCCTCTCACCCTTCCCTTAGGTCTTAGGTCACCCACAACCTTAGGTCCGGCACACTGCTGGAGCCTTCTGTGCAGGCTCCCTGCGTGGTAAGAGGACTCCCATGCTGATCCACCTGACCCTCCATTCATCAGTGTGCTCCTCCATGGGGGACACTGGAACACGTAGCAGAGCACTGTCTGTTTCTTAAACCATCTCACAAAACAATTGAAACCTCAACTCCTTCCTTGTTGGTTTGTTGTGTTAACCACCTGCTCTGACACCTGGCAGTTCAGCTCTCCTTTCCAGCTCAGCTGAGCTCCTGACAGCCTTACCTCCTCCTTTAAATCCTCGAATATGCATTGAACCCACAACTACCCCAGGCCACCCAATTATCAACTTGTATCTTGGCCATTCCAACTTTAATTTCCTCTGCCATTCATGCGCAGATGTTAGCGTAATCTGCGCAGACAGCGTGTGAGTAACCAGAGGGAGTCCCTCAAGAACTCTTTTTAAATCAGAGGAGTGAGAGCTCACATTTTATGGCTGCCCTCAAATGAATAGAAGAACAGTTCTGTAAAAGGAAAGGGCACAGCAATTTCTCAAGTCTACACAAGGCAGAAGAGAAAGGAAATTTAAACTGGATGGCAAGAAGTTGCATTAGACTAGAATAAAGATTTTTCACATTTGAGACTCACTATTGAACTCCTGAGTAAGTGACATATTTCCTCTCTCAGAATCTATAAAAAGGGAAATGCATCCAATTCTTACCGTGTCCTGAGGCTTTGCTGTGAAAAAACGTGAAGTCATCTTCACTGCGCACATCCATGATGTCTACATTTGAAAGTTTTTTCAAATTATTTTGTAATCACAAATTTTAAAATACTGTTTCTATCTCCAGCAATAATATACTAATGCAAGCATATAATTTCCTATTGCAAGAAATTAAATACATTAGCTTCAATATGCAAATCATTCTGACTTCAGTACACTGTATAAAAAGTAACTTTCTTTATCCCTTTGTATGTTAAATATAATTTCTTTGCCTTTTCTTAATTCTCCATAGATTTATTGCCTTTCTACTATGCTCTCAGATGACTCTCAATGAGTGTTTATTTTCGTTAAGTTCCCTATAAGAATGCTCAGAGCCTGGAGTGTGTGTTTGTGTGTGTGTGTGTGTGTGCGCACACATGCATGCTTCTATGAGTATGTGAAAATGATTTACTAAGAAGCTGCTTTCAGGGGAAACCTATAAGGAAATGAGGAAAATAGAAGAGAGAAGCAGCTTTGCAGATTGGTGTCCCAGCGGAAGTCTAGCCTCACCCTGATCCCATGGGGAGTTTCAGAATGTGACTGGTTCCACAGTCTTGGTAGCAAGGGGCAGAGCCTTTACACCAACTCATCACTGTGTCGCTGACTACAGTAGCTGTCCTCTCCAGCATGGAGGTGATGCTCCATGCATCAACTGTACAGCGTGGCTCCCACTAGCCAAGTGGAAACTTAGAAAAGACAAGGGAGCTATGAACCATAAGAAGCAAACTCTCAGAGTGGCTGGGAACTTGGTGTACTGCATGGTAAGTGGAAGCATGTAAGGCCGTAACAGCATCTACTGCTACACAATTCACTTTGTGTCGCTGCAAGGTTGAAAGAATCCAGATATAATGAATCCAGGCATTTGGTTCCTTTCTTTGGGTTTGCTCCATGTTGAGGGTTCAGTGTTATGAATACATAGATACATTTTCAAAACTGTGAAATCACTACTGTATCTGCATTTTGCTAGATTTACTGTATTTGATAATTACAGAAGTAAGTGGAACTATGCCAATAAAGGTAGAAAAGGATTATGTAGCAACTATAGAAGCAGTGGTGGTTTGAACTGCTGCTTCCAAGTCCCACTTCATTGAAGTCCCACTTCAGTGTCCAGCCTTAACCTCAGACTCTTCAGAGCTCTGAATCAACATGCATGAGAAGTCTGACTCCTATTTGTTGAGCTATCTCAGTAGGAAAAAGTCTTTACTCTGAATAACGAAGAAAGACAGTAAAGCACAGAGGCGAGTAACAAGACAGAGTTAGATATTGTGATGACAGTCAAGTTTAATTGTCAGTTTGACTTAATTAGGAGACTCCTGGGGAGGCTGCTAGAAGTTAGGGTGGCTGTACTCATCAGTGATTTATTGCACTGATGCTCAGAGCTGAATGAACTGTTATGAGGCAGGGGCCCGTTGGAAGTGGGTCACTGGGGGTGCATCTGTGGAGGCTGTATCTCTTACTGGTACTTCTGTGCTCTGGTTCCAGACTGCCATAAAGTGAGTAGCTTTGCTCCACCGTGCCCTTCCATCATGTTTCTGCCTTAGAGCCAGCCAACCATGGACTGAACCCTCGGAAAGCATGAGCCAAATTAAATCTCTTCTCCTTTAACTTGTAGGCGCTGGGTAGTGTTCCAGTGACACAAAGCTTACTAATACAATTGCCTTAGTTACTTTGTGCTGCTATAAGAGGGTATCGAACAATAGAGAATTTATGAGGAACAAAAATTTATGTTTTACAGTGCTAGAGGCTGGGAAGTCTATGATCAAGAAGGCCACATCTGATGACAGCCTTCTTTTAGCATCATTTTATTGTAGAAAGCACTAATTAGATCAGTGATACAATCACCTCTTAAAGATCACACCTCACAACACTTTTACAATGGGGATTCAGTTTCACATTCTATATCTATGAGCTTTGGGGGATACACTCAACCCACAGCATGTATGAATTCGTTTGCAACAGATTCCAGCTGCTTCACTTGGGATATTAGAAGTCATTGGATGGTTGTGCTGCAAGGAAGCATTCTTGCAAACGTTTTGCATTTGCACTTCAAAAGATGTTTTCATCCAATGAGTTCTTTAAGAATTAGTCCCTCAATAAGATATTACTGACTTACTTTTCAGTAAGAAATATCAACTATGAGCATTTCCCCATCTGCCTGTGAATACTAAGTAAATAATTTTTCATTACAGAGCAAAAGCTATGAGAATAAAAAATGCCAAGCCTACAACTTCACACTAAGAAGAACAAAAACTATAAGGAAGAATCACATGGCAGTTCATTTCTGTACTCAACCGACATTATTCATAGCCTCCTGAAATTCCTAAAGCATCATGCTAGGTTTTTCTTGTACAACCAATAATTTCTAATAGTTTCCACTTCCAGAGACAATGAAGGCAAAAAGCCAATGTTTCATGCATAATTTCTCTGACATGAAATAATGTACAGAAATTACTACCATTGCTAATTAACTATCAATAAGTGCCAAAAACATTTGACTTTAATTTTCAGGTAATTTTTTCTGGGTTACATTTTATTCACTCCACATTGTGCAACTAAATTTTAGAAAGTCCAATTTAGATTTATGATTTGTACATCACTGAAAATATTACAATGTTCAAGAATAGTTTGCATCATCTAGAAGGAATGAAAAATAATAAACTATGGATTTTTCTCTAAACTGTCCTAAATGAACTCTACTAAATTGTTACATCATATCAAGGAATTACTAACTATAACCTTACCACAATATTTAGTCTCTCTGTGCTTCAGTTCCTTGATTTAGAAAGAGGAATAATCAGAGAATCTAATTCAGCTATCATGAGTATTAATAGCTAAGAAATACTCAAAACAATACCTAAAAGAGTAAATACTTAATAAATGTTCTTTTCCTGTGATGACATTTGCTGTATGTATTACAGGCTTCTACGGATCAACTAAATTTGTTTTATGACATTTTCCTCATAATAAATTTCATCCAGAAAGCTTTGAGATAAAGACAGTAGATTAATACAACTTTGCCATTTCCTCATGCTTTTGATCAGTTTACAGGCAAAGGCATGTTGTCCCTTTTGGGTAATTCCATCAGAAACTCTGTTCCTCTTCTAGAACATCTAAAACCAAAACTGAGGCAATTACTGAAGAAACCCTAATAGTGAATACCATCTCTTTTGCTTTCAACAAATCATTTCATTTTTATGACTCTCACCTCAACTGCCCACCACAAATGCTTACTAACAGTGCAAGGAAATTTTTTTCAAAATTAGAAAATAAGCTGAAGAAATCATTGGATGGATGTTCTTTTAGCACAACTCTGGGTGTGGCATAGGAAATCTGTGGAGTCCCTTTTTGGGTGAGCCTCTCGGAATATGCACTATGGATACAACTGTTTTATAACTGTACAGGAGTAAATACCAATCTGCATAAAAATGATGAGAAAGAAAGATTCTCAAATATACCAATCCAACTGAATGTTGTTCTTCGTTGGGAACTGCGATACAATCGATTTTCTTTATCCACCCTGTAGTAAGGATTACATTAAGCATTATATGGTGTTGTCCTGTAGATAATTAACCAGTTTTTCATCTACTGGAAAATTCGTTTCATCATTTATGACTGCCTGTGTAACTTCGTGTATATGTATGTGGCCTATGCAGTCTCCTTTGTGTCAGTCTACTATCTTACGAGTTCCTTAATGAGCCTCAGATAATATTTGACACAAATTCATTGTGTATTTATGTGAAAATTATTCATCTCCCTTTTTAATTAACATGTTAATTTCAGATTAATGTGTAATTATAGGAAATAATATGGAGATTTTATGTACTCTTTATTCAATTGCTTTAATCTTACAAAACCACTGATAGAATATCACACCAGTATATTGGCATCGATACGACACAGAGAAATCCCATCACCACAGACCCCTTTTTGTTACCAATAGAGAGTCATATCCTCCCCCCTCCCTTCAGATCCCCCAAATCAAATCTCTGGCAATCACTAATGTGTTTACCATTTTTATAATTCTGTTATCTCAAGAATGTTACATAAACTAACTCATACAGTATGTAACCTTTTGACATTACGGTATTGGCTTTTTCATTCAGGGTGACCCACTGGTAATTCATCCAAACTGTTATACTGGTTCTTTGTTCCTTTTTTATTGCTGAGTAATAGTCCCTGCTATGTATGCACCACAGCTGTTCACACATTCACTAGTTGAAAAACGTGTGTGCTCTCCAATTTTTACTGTCATGAATGTTTATGTACAAGTGTTTGTGAAAACAAAAGTATTAATTTCCATGAGTTAAATGCTGAAGAGTGTAATTACTAGATTATATGATGTGAATATTTTAATTATAAGCAACTACCATACTGTTTTCAAAAGTAGCCATAACACTTTTCATTCCTGCCAGTAATATGTGAGCGGTCCAGTTTCTCTGCATCATCATCAGTTTTTGGTATTATTATTATTTTTCATTTTATTCATCTGATAATTGTGCAGTGAGGTTTCATTGTGGTTTCAGTCACCATTTGCCTAAGTTAATGATGTTGAACATCTTTTCATGTGCTTGTTTGCCAGCCATGTATTCTCTTTGGTGAAATGTTTGTTCCACACTGTCTTTCAAGTTGAGTTTGAAGAGTCTGCCGTGTACAGTATTCCAAGCAACAATTTTTTGTTTAACATTTTGCAAACCTTATCTCTGAATCTCTACTGTCTTTCAATTCAGGGTCTTTCATGGAAGTGATAATTCCAATATGATGAGATACAATTTATCTGTTCTTCCTACTATGAATCATACTTTTGTTGTTAATCCTAAAAACTCTTTATCTGAGCCCTACCTCTCAAATTTTTCTTGTATGCTTTTCCAAAAGGTTTACACTTTCAGTTTTACATTTTGGTCTTTGAGACATTTAAGTTCATTTTTGTTGCATAAAACATGAGGATGAAATTAAGGATTTTGTGGTTGCTGTCAGTTTTGTTTTGCCTATATATGTTCAACTGCTACAGCACAATTTGTTAGGGAGTAAAATTTTCTTTTCTGCAAAGAATTCTTTTTCCACCTCTGTCGAAAATCAGTTTTATGTGAGAATAATTCTGGGATGTCTTTCCACTAATCCATATGTCTCTCTTTGCCAAAAGAACACTGCCTTAATTACTGAACCTATACAGTAGATTTCAACAATGGGTGGAATGATACCTTTTACTTCTGTTTTCAAAAATGGTGTAGCCATTATTTGACCTATATCTTTCCATATAAATTTTAGAATCAGTTGTATATGTCTGTAAAAACAGAAAGTCCATGGAGGAGTTTTTTAGGACTTGAATTAGACCTTGAAATAACTTGACTAGAGATGTAGCTTGGTGATAGGGAGTACGTTTAGCATGCACTTGGCCCTGTGTTTGATCCCCAACATGACAAAATTATATATATATGTATATATGATGTATATATCGATATATATTATATATTTACATATGTAAATAATTGAGAAATCAATGATGTTTTTAATTTGTTGAGTATTCAAATATGTGAACACAGTACAGCTCTCTATTTATGGAGTTTTATTCATTTCTATCATCAATGTTATATAATTTTCAAATTACAGATCCTAACAAATGCTTTGTTATATTTGTAACAAAAGTTATAACTTGTAAATATCCATAACACATGTCTTGTTATAGTTATCCTTAAATCTTTCATTTTTCTCTGAAATTATTGTAAGTAGTACTGTTTTGAGTTTTGATTTCCATATGTTCAAGTTTTTTATCACCACATAGAAACGCAATTGATTTTTTTATATGTTTTACTTTTTTTTTTTTTTTTTGTGGGTACCGGGGGGTCGACCTCAGGACCTCGCGTGCCAGCAGGCACCCCTGCCGCTGAGCGATATCACCGGCCCCTTTTTTGTATGTGGGTTCCAGGAGTCGAACTCGGGCCCTCGCGCTTGCTGGGCAGGCGCTTAAGCCGCTGAGCCATCTCACCGGCCCCCTATATGTTTTTCTTGAATCCTGTAACTTTGTTGAACTCATTTACTAGTTCTAGGGGCTTTGTTTTGTTTTTATATCCTTTGAGATTTTCTTAGTAGATGGTCATGTCAGTTGCAATTAGCAATTCTTTAGTTTCTTCTTATACAATGCAATCTGTATGTCATTCCTTTATGACTTATTTCTTTATTTTATTTTTGCTTAATTGCAAAGAGTCTACAACTTCCAGTACAATTTTACATAAGAGGATGACTTGTTTTCATCTTGGAGGAAAAGCAGTCTTTCAATGGTTGTATAGCTTAGCCATCACTTTTTCATATATGTTTTTTATCAAGTTGCGGTAGGAATTTCTGTTGTGTTCTGAGTTTTTAATATGAAAGGGTTTTTGACATACTTCTGCATCAGTTGTTATGATCATGTGATATTTTAAAATTTTAGCCTGTTGGTACGGTAGATTACAGTGCTCGAATTTCAAATATTAAATCAATGTTATGTACCTGAAATAAGTCCTACTTGTCCATGGTGTATAATTCTTTTTATATGTTGTTGGATTTTATTCTTTGACATTTTGGGGTTGTGAATTGTTATGTAAGTTTGTTACCAAATCTAGTAAGATTCTTGGTGCCCTAAACAAAGAATTGGACAAGACACCCAGAAAAGGCAGCGCCCTTGTAGATTTGTTGAAGTAGGAAAAAAAATGCACTCCAGGGGAAAGGCAGGCTGGTGAAGGAGGCTCACAGCGATCCTGAGGATGAAGAGGAAGGGGGCTTTTGTATCCAAATTCCTGGACTGGCCCTTACCTCATGTAAATATAGCATTGCCACAATTGTCTTATTGAAACACTCACTGGGACTCATGCCAGATGAGAACTGCACTATCCAACAGTCACTTGGCCTCTTGCCAGACGTAAATGAAGGATCAGGGACAGTGTCTTTTGACTGGTTACGCCCATACATAAACAAAGGATGAAAAAGAGGTTTTTCTGATTGGCCATGCTAACAGGGCCAGATTCAAATGACAGACTGAAAGTAGCGCTTTTCTGACCGGTCTCCTGAACAGTGCTGGGGAGCTGGAAGTCGAGAGCTAGTTTGGTCCTGTGTTCTATGCGTGTCTTCTCTTTTTAGCAAATAGCTTGTTCATCCTGTCAGCAGTGGGTTTTTAGATTTCTGACACATTCTACCCAGAGGTTGTCTGGTTGTCAACTGCATGAGACACATTGATTCCAGTTTTCATTTGAAGGTAATATAGCTTCATAATATGAGATGGAGAATACTCAGTTATCTGGAAGAGATCATGCATAATTGTACTGATTATTTTTTAAAGGTTTAGTAGAATTCTCCCACGAAACTATCTAGGTCTGGAGATTTTTTCAGGAGATTTTACATTACAAACTCAATTTATGGCATGGCTATACTTCCATTCAAATTATTTCTTCCTGTTTGAATTCTAGTAGTTTGTGGTTTTTGAAGCTTCTCAACTTTTAAATTGTTGATGTTGAAGACAAAATTCACAATATCTTGTTATTAGCTTCAGAATAAGGCTGTTTTATTCCTTATTTTGGTAATTTATATCATCTATCTTTTTTAATTTTTGTTCGTGTTGCAGAAGCTTACCAATTTTAATGATTTTTCTCAAAGAAATTGCTTTTTGTTTAATTTTCTCTATTGTTTTCTTATTTTCTCTTTCTTGGATTTGGGTCTTCATTATTTCTTTGCTCATGCCTGCCTTACATTTATTTTGCTCTCCTTTTTCTTGTTTCTGTGGTAAGATTATGTTACTGAAGGATGTTATGGTCTGGGGCTGGGGGTATTTATGTGTTCTTGGGGGTTAGGGTTAAGGTTAGAGTTAGGGTTAGGGATAAGGTTTTCAGTCCATAGTCAGCTGGCCCCAAAGCAGGAAAAAATAAATAAATAAATAAATAAATAAATAAATAAATAAATAAATAAATATAGGCATGGCAGAGGGGCATAAGGGAGGCAATGCTGCACATTTCAAGACACCCTGGAAACAAAGTGAAGGGAGATATACCTTTCCAGGTCATGCTTCTAACAGCCTCCCTGTTCTGCCCAGTCCTCACCTCCTAACACCAAGTCAGCTATAGCATCCCCTTAATCCAGCCACTTTCCAAAAACCCTGCCTCTGACTGCAGGAGAGTTTGGCGGGGTCATTCTGATCTAAATCATAACACAGGTAAGTTCTGAAACAGGAACTGAACTAGAGTTGATGCCTCCCCTCAGTTTTGGGACAGGCCTTTGGTACTCTGTCAGTGGTCATTAGCTTTGGCTTGATCCATCCTTCTCAGAAAACCTCACAGTTGGTTGGCGGATGATTCTCTGGAGAAGAACGACTCCCTAAATTGATGGATATGAACTCAGCTACTCATGACAGCTACGGGTTGGTACACCTACCTCTAAAGTAATGTCGACCAATGAGGTAGGTGGGTATTCTTGCTTGGAACAACAAAAAAATCTGACCCTTATTAAGAACATGCTGGCTTAAAAGAAAGAGAAGTAAAAGCCCAGTATCATAAAGTGTCTATATCCTGCCAAAAAGAATCTGTGTTTATAGTCTTTAAACTATGTGGGAATGTAAACATTTGAAAAGTTGTGATCAATGCTAGAGACCTGCTTTTAAGAGTATGAACAAGTGTGTATCTGTATAGTATTTGCATAGAATTTCAGAGGTTCTTATGTGGCTTGATGAGCTCACAAATCCAATTGAATTGGAAATTTCAGCTTTGGACTGCCTGACTTTGGTTCTTCCTTCAAACTAGCACTGAAATGACGGTCAGAGGGTAGAAGAACCGAGAAAACCAATGAAGAAGAAAGATGTAGATCTGTGTAACAACAACGTTAGGGAGACAAGAGTGGAAAGAAACTAGTCATCATTCATATCGAAAAGCCAACAGAGTAGTTATCTTGAGGGACATATGGGTTGGGTAAAAGGACCCGAGGAGCAATGAAAACAAGCGTTTCTCGATCTTATCTCTTGCAGTGTGTTTTTCTTCAGTTGTCTACATCCTGTCCACACATAATGGTGACATCCCCACCCTTTCACCGCAAGCGATAATATCAGTTTTTAGCAGCACTGCAAGCAGCCACTACAGGCAAGCATAATACATAATTGTTTTACTATTTATTACATTTGGAGATGTTTCTTTCATCATCCTCTGGCTCCTGAATATGTGACAACAATGAAGTCTAACAATGTCCCATGACTCATGTTTCTTCTTTTACTCATCTTTCCCCCAAAATATCTTGCCAGATTTCTATAAATATACACTACGCAGAGCACAGTCCTAAGCAAAGTTTTAGGGGAAGTTAAGGGATACAACAGGGGATGTGAAAGGGGCCATTGTTTTGAGAAGTGTAGCAATGACTTCCTGTAGTTGTCCAAAATAAATTGTTATTAAGTCTTTATTCATTTTTGAATTGACACATAACATCAATAACTTAAGATTATATATATATATATATATATATATTTAATTTAATTAATTCTCTCTGAATATACCTGTACAACCTTTCCCAGATGGAGAAACTATACATCTCTTGCCCTTTTTTGAAGCAAGGCACAAATAAACGAGAATTGATTCCAGGAGGCATTCCTTTTGGTAGCTAATTCCTTCTGTCCATATTCATTTAACTCTACCTGGTTTATTATCTCTGCATGCCTTTCCTGATGTTCAACCTTCAATTTAAATGATATGCCAGTCTTGCAGTGACACCTCATGATAAGAAGTTTCTCGCCTTCTTTCCCAAATAATTCCCTTTGTCATTTGAGCTTCTCAGCATCTGGAACTCTAACCATTAAAGTGCCCTTCATGAGAAGCAGCAAGGACACCTTTTCATTCTGACCTCTATTTTCAGGATCTGTTAAGAGCCTCTTGTCTGGGTAGGAAGCAGAATATCTACAAACAGGATGGGGAGTGCTGATCGCTCACTGATACCTACGCACTTGGACAGGCGAAGTGCAGTCTGGGAAATATTATAGTGTCTAAGACAGTGAATGGATCTTC
Organism: Erethizon dorsatum; assembly: GCA_028451465.1. NCBI lineage: Eukaryota > Metazoa > Chordata > Mammalia > Rodentia > Erethizontidae > Erethizon > Erethizon dorsatum. The sequence continues at coordinate 13,789,668 of CM051841.1, read as the reverse complement.
TTCATTGATTTAGAATCTTAGAGCAGATGTTCTTTCAGTGCTGTGAAATGTAATGACAGGCAGGGCTTCAGATAACGATCCTCAAATCCGGATGCTTATCTTAACCAACCTGCCTGCCTGGAATCCTTGTGACTTTCAAAAAGAGAGCCTGAATTCATGGCTTCTTAGGCAATATGGGGCAGTTCCTGTGTTTAGTAAGGAATATTTTTCAAGAAGCCTTCATTTCCTCTTTCCTCTCTGTCCTCCGGTTTAAATCCAGGCCAAATATAGGGCAAAGTCTAGCAAAGAATAAAAATTATATATGAAATTAGTGGAGAATAATGTTGCAATAGGAGAGAAGTACAAATATCTAGAATTTTACTTTATGTCTGCTTTATTTGTAAATAGGATAAGTTTTCCACTGTAAACCTATACAAATATCCACTAAAAGTGCCCTTCATTTCTTTTCAAAATTAATTAATTAATTTTTATTCTTTGGGATCCTTCTGACACACGATGGATAGAAAGTATTCTTTCACTGCAGGACTGGTGTCCAGCAAATCGGTGACAAGGCAGAAATCGAAACTCAAAAAGTCCTCTTTTTCAGAGGCGACTGCTGCTCCCACCAGCACAATCCAGATTTGACATCATTCTTTCATTCTTTCATTTGTTCCTTTATTCATTCATCTAAACGTTAACTGAACACATATTTTGTGCCATAAGCTGAGTGTCTTTATATCCTTTTAGACATTCTATTAAGAGCTTGAGAGATAGCTAATAAACCCACTCTCCCAAAGAGAAAGATTTCAGTGTTATTTTAATATTCTGAAGCTGTGAATCCTTACAGTCGCAACTAGTTTCTATGTCAGAACACCAGAGCCTGGCACTGTTAGAGGCGGAAATGAGACTAAGTCCCCAGCTCCCCAAAATCCCTTAAATTATCACACCAAGAGTATTTGCTCCACTTGGCCTTGTTATGAAAGTCCTGCTCGAGAGATAATTTGAACACACACAAGGCTAAATATTTGATTTCAGGTCTCTGATCTTTGTGTTGATTTGTTCTAATTTTCTGCACTGCAGCTAAAATGGTATCTACCCATCAATGTGTATGGAGAATGAAAATCTATCCACAGTGGTCACTTCTTAAAGGCTTCTTGTGAGAGAAAGCTCGAATTCTTCAAGTCAACTTTAGAGGGATTTGACTGCTACCTAGATATTGGGTCTTAGTTCTAGGCTCTTCGCTCTGTAATTCTGAGATGACTGTTGGTTTATGTGAGGTTTAAAATTAAAATGCAGGGCCGGTGAGATGGCTCAGCGGCTTAAGCACCTGCCCAGCAAGCGCGAGGGCCCGAGTTCGACTCCCGGATCCCACATACGAAAAAGGGGCCGGTGATATCGCTTAGCGGCACGGGCGCCTGCTGGCACGCGAGGTCCTGAGGTCGACCCCCGGTACCCACAAAAAAAAAAAAAAAAATTCAAAACCTAATAAAAATGTACAATAATCATTGACATATCTGACAAGATTTTTTTCATGTTTTAGTATTTTGGAAATAAAAGAATATATATTTATGCTGCCATAAATCTTCATGATGCATCATGAAGAATTTAGTATTTCTTTTTGGTACTACAATAAATATTGATGTCTCATAGCAGATGGTAACTAAATTTGATGAAGGCCCAGGCCTTCAGCTTTCACTTCAGTGGTAATAATTTCTTCTGTATTTCTCAATTTCTTATATATATATACAGCTACATAAAGAAAAGAAGAACTTATATGATTCATGCTTCAATGCTTAGCACTACATTTATTATTATACGTGCAGGAAAATTCTGAACAATAATGTTCCTAGTGAATATGTTTGCCGTTATTGGATAATCTTACTTCGTTTTTTTTATTCTTTTAAGGGCTACTAGATTTTACTTGCTAATAGTGTATTACTATGTCAGCATTGATATTTACAAGTAAGATGTCCATAGTTTCAACCATTTCTTTATGCCAAGTTATTATATTTTTCCATGTTATATTGATCTCATAATGGTAATTTGGAAGATTTCTTTCTCTAAGGTCAGAAGAGTTTAATTAAACTTCAGGTTCTTTGTTTCTGGAAGGCTTAAGAGAATCCATATGTTTATAAGTAAAATCATATATGACAAGTATTTTTTTTTTTTTGTGGGTACCGGGGGTCGACCTCAGGACTTTGCGTGCCTGCAGGCGCCCGTGCCGCTAAGCGATATCACCGGCCCATTTTTCGTATGTGGGTCCCAGGAGTCGAACTCAGGACCTCACGCTTGCCAGGCAGACGCTTATGCCACTGAGCCATCTTACCGGCCCCATGGCAAGTATTTTTGAGGGGAGAAAAGGGAGGTTGGGTGTAAGTCTTTCTCAATTGTTCCACATTATTCCATAGAAATTGACTTACTTTTTCTGCAGTAATATTTTTCTTTCCATAGGAAATCATGCATTTCATTCAGGTTTTCAAACACATCTGCATAAAATTGAAAAAAGCACTATCTAGTATACTTGTATATTTGTTATATTATATTTTCTATATCTATTGATAGATACATAGATATTTCATTTTTTCCTAATTTTTTACAGATATTTTTCCCAGATATTTTTAGTTGGTTATCTATTTTACTAGATTTTTTTCAGAGAATCAGCTCTTGAATTTATGCATGTTGGCAAATTCATCTCTATTATTTGCTTGCTTTTTGATTTCTTGGATTGTACCCTGGGTTATTAACTTACTTTGTTTTCACTCTTTCTGTTGTATCAAGCTAAATAAATACTAAGTAATTCTTAGCCATTAAAACTAAGGATTTCCCTCTCGGGGACTGCTTTAGCCAACACCTTTCTGTTTTGATGCAAAGATTTTTACTATACTTATATTTCTAAGTGTGAAATGGTTTAATTTCTGATACTAATTTGACACCAAAATTAATGAGAAAAATTTTTAACATTTTTGTTAAAAAGTATTTTCCCTTTTATTATAAATTTATGTATTTATTACATTATGAGCATAGAATGGCACAGTATTTTTGTGACCTAATATGAGGTACATAATTCAGATATGTGAAAAGAAAATATATGCTTGCTTTCCTGGTTATATATTTTACATACTTTACTGAGCATGTTACTTATATCCTTATATACTGAATATCTTAATTTCTTGCATTTTTGATATAATTTGCTCTTAATAAAATAGGTAAAAGTCCTTGCCACTTTCATTTCCCAGGCACCACGCTTAACCTGAATTCAACTTTGTTGAATACTATCCCTCCTGCTTTTGCTTTTTCTTTGCCTTTTTCTCCCATGTCTTTGACCATCATTTTACTTTTAATCTATCTGTGTCAGTATCTTAAATGTGTTTCATTTAAAGAGCTTCAATAGGTTTAGTTTTTAATCATTCTCTGGCTACTTTCCCCTTTTATGAGTACATCTACTTTCTATGTATTTCTTGCTAAGATGAATGTATGCTCTGAGTTTTACTATCGTATTTTATGTTCTGATTTCTATTTTCCTTGCTTCATTTGTGTTTTTAACATTCTGTATGATTTGTGCATTTCTTTGTTCTGTACTATAAATGTTTACTTTCTGATAGTTTGTAAAGTTCGTGATCTTAGATTTTCTGCTTTTTCTTATTTTCAGAAGATTTCAGACACCATAGCAAGCCACCAATATTTTTGTTCTGTCATATGTATTTAAAGTATCCATTGATTTAAAGCGTTAGTATTTTGTCTTCTCTGTTATAAGTCACAGTGGGGTCTTAAAAATGAATTCTCTTGAGGTTGAGAGTTTCACTGAAGTCGAAAGAATGTAAGGCCAGTGAGATGGCTCAGCGGCATGAGCACCAGCCTGGCAAGCGTGAGGTCCTGAGTTTGACCCCCGGTACCCACATTAAAAAAAAAAAAAAGAATGGAACCCGCAGGACAGAATCACCTAAGACCACCGAGCAACTCAGAGCCTCTCTGCATCTCTTATACATCTGTTCATGAAAAGTTCCAGTTAATTAAGGGTGTATGACTAATGTAAGTTTGGAAATTATTGATGTAAGTAGCGTAATAGAAATCCAAATAGAAAATATGGAAATGCAGTATCATTTTTCTTTAAAAAGATACAAATAGCTTTTTCTCATTATCTAACATTGGCAACAAGTTTCTGATACCTAATCCTTATTTCTGAGGAAGACAGATCACTCCTGATTTCTGGAGCTCAATAATTTCCCTGAATTATACACGTTATACTTTCCAAGTGTTAGAAGGAAATCAATTACCTAGAAAGAGAAATCCAAAAGCATCTACTATCCTAAATTGAGTCTCTTTTGTCCAGATATTTTTTCCAAGCTTCACTCAAGGCTGAAGATGCTGAGAAGTCACTCTTTTCTTAGTAAAAACAATCAGATTTTCTGTATTACTAATATAAATATCAATCTTGGTGCTTATCCATTCATTCATTCAAATTTACTGAATGCCTACTATGTGCCAAACACAGACGAAGTAGGAACAAAAGGTGAACAAAAGACCGATGCCTTCTGTCACCAAAAGAAACATGGATTGCCAAGGCGGAAAAGTTTCAATTATATTTAAAGATACTTAGATCATTACTAAGGTTGAAAATTGGGGGGTTCTGTATACTGGTGCCTAGACTAGTATCTGGCATATGCTAAATAATAAATAAATGGATACTGGAAGAAGAAAGGGTGGGAGAAATGAGGGGAGCATAACTTCAAGACAAAACTCACAAATTATTTCCTTCAGGGTCAGGTAAGATTCCATGACAATTTAAGAAATCTATGTAAAATGGAAAACAAAATGATGAAAAGCACATTTAGTAGAAAGTCCAAGTAGAGACATGTTAGGAACCAAGACAAAACTAGAGACTCGAGCTGACGGAGGTCCTTGAACACCAGTCCGAGGTTATCTGGTAGATGTAAGGACCTGCTGACCCTTCTTATATGCAGGTACATAAATACGATTGAAGCTATAAGGTTATTGTGATAGCAGTATTTTCTGATCAGATATTAAAGTTCCCCAAACCACTTGGGAAAATCAAAGTTGTAGCATGAAATCTCTTCTGCAATCCTAACATAGAGCTAGTGCTGCAACTAACTTTACCTACCACGAAAGACTTAATATGAAGAATTACTCATGGAAAAAAGTACTGCTCGTCTTGGATTAAATTTCTGTAAAAGGAATGACATTAAATGAGGGTAGTAAAAGACAAATAAATGCACCTGAAGGGTTAATCAAGCCAATTTTATAAATTAAAAAATAATAAGCAAAGTTGGAATGGACTTTTACACTCTTGCAGTCAACGCCATTCATTTGAGGGATTAGCTGTCTGGTGACATCTTTATTCTACTTTGACAATTTCAATGTCTTCCCTCCGCTGACCCAACTCTAACCTTTGAAGTTACCCAAGGCCTACTTATTTGCACATACTGTTCTTTGAGAATTTACCAAATTACACATTTTTTTCTTCACCTGGTATGTGAAATTCTCAAGAGCAACAACCTTGTCATTTTATTTTTCTCATGGAGGTATGTGCAGTCTGTATTATATGGAAAGATGCTCAAATTTTAGACTATCCTTTATGAAAAAAAATAGTTTATGTACTGATCCAATTGCATTAGCACCTAAATTTCAAGACCAGCAGCCCTTTTTCTGATTAAATTTTCTTTGCATCATGGTGTACTGCAAAAAGTTTAGCCCTGTGGATCCACAAGCTTTACCTGTCTTGTTTTTCTGGAGGTGACCATATTAAAGCAGGGTGCTGTTAGTTTCCTAGGGATGCTATTACACATTACCACAAAAGCAGTTGTTTCAAATTCTACTGAAATTTGTTTTCTCAAAATATTGGGGGCCAAAACTGCAAAAGGAAGGCGTCAGGGAGGTTGCTTTACCTGTAGGAGCTTTAGGGACAATTCCGCTGTGGTGCACTTCAGTTGCAATGCTGTCCCTGCTTCGGTGGTCACAGCGCTGCTGCCTCTTCTGTCTTCTTCACTTTTTCTTATAAGGACAAATATCGCTGGATTTAAAATTGTCTCTTCTCAGGAGTTTTCAGTTATATCTGTAAAGACTCTTGTTTAAAATCACAGCTTCCTAGATTTTAATATGGACCAATCTTTTGAAAAGTAATCATTCAACACAATACAATGATCGTTTTAAGATTCTGACAAAGCTTTAACTAACCTCCTACTAGTAAATAGTAATTACTGAATCTTAGTCCATCTCCTCATTTATAGTTGCATCCAACCCACAACCCCTAAATGTAAGCAAAAATTGATTTCAAGGATTAAAAAAAAACATTGAGAAAATTTGTAAACATATTTATTTGTGAAAAAAATGTTCTTCCACTTGAGTTTCTCTTTTTGAAAGTTAGGCATTTATTGAGAAAAGAATGATGATTATTTTCCAAATAATTTCTATTAACACACACACACACACACACACATATACACTTCATCCTATATACTCCTTTTTGCTGTCTTTCTTATTTTAAATTTTGTATTGGTTGAATGAATTTGAAGGTTAGGTCCAGGGATAAGGATTAAGTTTATGGCTAATGTCAGGGCTAGAATTTAGATTAGGATTATAATTAGGTGTGAGGGTTATGTTTAGAACTAGGACTAGACTTATGGTTAGGACTCAAACTAAAGCTAGGCGTGGATGGGGTTAAAGCTAGCACTAGGTTTAGGGTTAAATTTAGGGTTAAAGCTAGAATTTGGGTTAAATTTAAGGCTAAAATGTTTATTTTGGAGTTAGATGCAAGCCCAGTACTATGACTCAAACTTGGGTTTTATTGGGAATAATGTTAAGACCAGGATAAAGTTTAGGTTGGACTAATAGTGTGAAGTTGAGCTCTCTGAAACAGTTTCTTCTTTTCTAAAATGATAAAAACATTTAGTTTATAGTGCATCAATGTGGAAAATATATGAATAGAAATCTTACAGCGAACTACCCATGTAATTGGAAAACGATGCAATTTTTCTTCTTGATATTACACACAGAGGTAAAAATTCTATTGTCTTAGAATAAAGCTAAGTTTGTGATGATTTGGTTAATGTGATTTTTTTTTAATTTTTATTCCTAATCAATCCTAATTCATTCCAAAACAAGCATTAAGTAAAAACTGTGTGCTATATATAGTGTCATCCATTGAGGAGGCTTATAGAGAAATATATTTCTATCACATGGTATTTTCCCTAAAAAAAATCACCCTTTCTAATTAGTCAGACAACCAATCTGAAACTTGTAAATGCCTAAAGCCAATATGTGTACAGGTTTAACATGTCTGAGATTATCATTGGTGAAAAATAGAACATGAATGAACACTGCTGTGGTCCAAGTGGGTTTTTCAAAGCAATGATTTTTCTTTTTTTTTAAATCTGGGCGAAAATACTTGCATCGTTCTGCAAAGGCCAATAATAAGGGACTTGGAAATCCAGGTGAAGGATGTCGAAGTGGCTGGCATAGAAAATACACAGTTACAGATAATTTATCAGTAGAGGATTAACATGTTTAAAATCAGTGGACTAACTACCAGTATTTTGATCTGAGAAATGAACAAAGAATTTCAAATTTAGGAATCTTAGAAAGGGACACTCAGAAAATGCTTCTGTCAAAGGTTGAAATTAGTTGGATTGGTTGGTGTTGAATTAAACGGAAAGAGGAATGGCTATGTTTGTATCAACCCCAAAGCTGGAGGGAAACACAGAGAAAGATTCATAGGGTGAAATTGGATAGGAGGAATAACTCCTAATATTCCAGAACACAGTAGGATAACTACGATTGGCAATAATCAATTTAATATTTCAGAATAGCTAGTAGAGGGGATTTTGAATGAAGAAAGGATAAATGCCAACTACTCAAATCTGATCCTGATACACCATTGGAAAGAGGTTGATAAAGAGTGAATGGAAAGATGGAAGATTTCTTTTTAGTTCTTTTTTGGATATGCAGCTGGATTGTTTGTTCCCTTACAAACTGAGGAAGAAATATAGGAAAACAATAAATATCTCTATGTGTTGTTGCATTTGAACTTCACAGCACCTCAAGTGAGGGATACGAATAAGCAGAATAGAGTCCATGCTACAGTGGAAGAAATAGTTTGTACAATATCGCCCTTATCTTCCTTTTTGACCTTCATTCCTTATTTTTTTATTTTTTCCAGTTATCAAAACATGTTGACTACAGAAAAATTGTTAGAAACAGAAATACAGGGCAGAAAACAAACAAATAATTCTGGAAACCTAAACACCTCCCTAACTCACCGGATGGGAAAGATGACACAGGAAAGAATCCCAAATTGCCCTGGGATACATGCATGAAAAGGGGCATGATAAGATAACTGACAGAGAGTGGGACTTTGCTTGGATTTACCAGATATACACACCTAGATTTATCAGTTTTACCCTTTCAGGACACAATAAATTAGACCCAGAACTCAAACTACAAGGAAACAAATCTTACACTTCTTTGATGATTCAAGAAACTCTTTAATGCCAAGGATTCAATTCCACATCACTCTGCTCACAGCCTGCATTAATGTTACACAATTTTGGGGGGCGCAAGAGCTGTTTAGTCACTTACTGTGTAGTATGTTTTCCTCTGTGGCCCTGCACAGCTGATGTGGAAAAGTACGAGGTTTCCCTGTCCATTCACTCGTATCTATACTCACACAGTGGTACACCAGTTCCTTACTATCACTTCCTCTGTGAGCTGGGAGAATATGTGTGATGTGTGTGTGTGTGTGCGTGTGTGTGTGTGTGAGGGGGATAAGCAGATACCACACCCTCCATGAAAAACAGCCATAGGAAATGACCTTTCCTTTATTCTGAATTTAAATCGAATGTAGTTTGAGCCTTCTCATTAAGCGCCAACACCAAGACTTCACCCTATGCTGCCTTGTGTTGGGATGTGGCCATCAGGAGTCTAAACTACCTCCTCTCGCTCCTGCGGCTCTCAATTCAGGGAAAAGTGGAGGCTGAAACAATTTTGTTCAGTCAACACCCCTCAAACCCTGGTGAAGATGAAAGGGGGCACAGCTCCTTTTTCATTCTTTAGGATGGTTGAACCTTGTTTTGCTTTTCTCTCACATGGATTCATCCTAGGGCTTGTTCTTTTTCAATGCAATCCCCTTGGCCACACTATTTGGAAGAGAGGCGTGCTCTGATGGGGCTGCTCCGGCTCACTGCAAGCCTTGCTCCACTCTTCTATAGAGCCTGCCAAATGCAGGATGCTGGGTGTGGCTTTTGACATCCTGTGGTTCATCAGATCTGTGGGATCAGTCCACTGAGCAACATCTTCAGAAGCCTGCAGCTGTGCTGGGAGGCCCGGGGCAGCATGGCTGACAGGAAGCCAGCGCTCAGATTCTCCTGAGGCCCATCGAGCCAGTGAGCTTGTGGGCAATGTGAACACAAGCACACTTGACTTGTGGTTGCAAATATTTGCCTCTCTCTTCAAACCACAGTTTATCCCCCAAAATGACTATGTTATTTAGACATTTAGATATAAGAACCACACAGAAAATGGGTTTTCTGGGATGTTTCTTATTTTCTAGTCCATACCCTATTTTTTATTTGGCTACGTGAGCCACAGAGCCGCTTTCAAGATCACTTAGAGAAACAGGGGTCTGTGTGTGGTTAAAATGCATATTCCATGCAGGGAAGGCCTAGAAGATATAATTTTAAACTAGAGGAGTCAAGGATTACTTTTTTACTCGATTATATTATCTCACATGCCCACACCATATTCTCAGTTTCAGATTTAAATGTATCAGCAACCTCATCTTATTAAATATGCATGCTCCCGGAGTCCGAAGGAGGAAGTACTTCCGTGGGATTTACATTTATTTCGCTCCGAGTACTTGGAACTCCCAGGGCATGACCATGAGTAAGGGACGGTGAGGGATATGCCTCATTTTCAAATCTAACCTGAATGAATAAAAACATAATCACAGTTCATTCATAAGCAGGACCCATTGAATATTTTTAACATGAAAAATAAAGAGAAAGGCAAATCAAATGTGGAAAACGCTTCAGAACTGATGAATATTGATACAAGGTATGAGAGTGCATTGTACCACCTGTGCAAACATTCTGTGGACTTTAAGTTTTCAAAATTTTAAATAATGAATTCTCACTGATATAGTCAGGTAATGGTGAACACCATAAATGCTCATTTTTCTTAGAGCGAGAAGAATAGGAGTTCTTACTCCTATTAAAAATAGGACAGGAAGAAGATGGTATTAGAGAAACAGAAACAAAATATGACAGGTATCCAGGGGCCAGAAATGAGGAGGTGGAAGTAGGAGAAGAAACTGAAAATGAAAATGAGATGGGAGGAAAGAGAACATTTCCATATTATGTCATTTGGTCAAAATTCCTGCCTGTGAATTCCTCCCATGGACTGAGGTGCTGAAGTTCAAGTTCATAGATAACATCTTGGTTCTGGAGTTGAATTTCTCAGGTTCCTTGATTTTTCTTGGTTTTTTTAGTTTTTCTAAGGTAGGGGTTTCTTTCCTCCATGAGTAATTTTTCCTGCATTATAAAGACGAGAATATTTGAGTTCTCTCTACCTCCCCTTCAGTCAATTCTGCATTTCTGAAGTTGCCCTATTTAATGATGATGATGATGATGGGAGCTGCCTTCATTGAATACCTGTTAGATGAAGGTTGTTATATAAGGTATTTTTGACGTAATTACTTGGAATTTTATAAAAAAGACACCTGAGGGTCACGGAAGTTAGATAATCCATCCAAGGTCATATATAATGAATTCCAGAGCTGAGATCACAATCCCAGCTATACCATTCTAAATTTCCGTGTCTTGAAGTTAAACGTATAATTTGAGGGAAAAGTTTAAAATGAAAGAACCAAAGAGCTACAAACATGTGTTGCCTGCTTAATTGTAAAGAAAATTTAAATTTCTATTAATTTCCGTGATAAAATGAATGTCAGTAACTTGACAAAAATCAAGAAGAAATCTTAAGAATTTCAGAAAGGTAAAGATTGAAATGCTTTCCACAGCTCTTCCATGTTAATTTTTGTTGTACTGGAGTTACCTCAGAGTGGTGGCAAAAGGGGCAGGAATCACACTGGACACAGATAACCAGAGCCTGACCTCTGATCCTACTCTGTGACCTGGGCAAAATCTTCCCAACTATCCCCACCTTGATTTGCACCTTTGTAAAGTGGGTTGAGCTGTCCCTGCTCAGCCCCTCCTTAACCTAAGGAACTGCCCTGAACATGAAGACGACAGCACTAAGGTCCCTCCCCACGTTTCTAAACAAAAGAGGCCTGGCTGTGATTGCCACTGTTATCACTTCTTACAGCAAATACAGAACTCGGTAGCCATTTGCACCATTTTTATATTAACAAAATGTTTCTTCATTATTTTTCTAACATACAAATCTCAAAACCATTAGAATTTACTAAATTATGTATTTTTTAAATTCAATTATAAAATCTAAACTTAACTTGAGTCCTGGTTCATTTCAACTATTTCCAGACACAAATGAAAACAGGAATCATGTATACATTAATTAATCTCCTAAGTGCTGTATTACTTTTTGGCTAGAGAATATAAAAATCAAAGAAAATATATTTTCTCTGATTATTTTAACAGATCTTATTGATGGGTAAAATAAGGCAGAGCTCCCTTGAATTTTGGATTTTATGGATCACTGATTTTTTTAATGCCGTGAATGTGGGCCTCTGTGTGTGTGTGTGTGTGTGTGTGTGTGTTTGTGTTATAGCCTTCTTGGTAAACACACATACATGCACGTACACACAAACTTTGCACCAGCCTTCAACTATCAAAGCCATTTTGTGAAGGACAGGAAAATAGCCCATAAAAATATTATCAGAATGAAGAAGGAATATTCTTAAGCTGGGATCAATTTAACCATGTTTCACCCCACCCCCACCTCAACACCAATTTTTCATGGGTGATTGAAAGTGTCTACACACACCAATCCACAGATGAGCTTCTGGAAGTCACTGAACTTGTGGACGTACTAACAAAGAGCTGGGAGGTTCTGACCATGCCTCGCATAGAGACTTTTCTTACATTGCTATACTTTCTTTAAAAGGTCTCTTTACCCTGGTGTGACTGGATTCAGAGCAAATCTTGTTCAGTCTTTCTATTTGACCAGTTAGTGATTGTGGTGCCTCTCAGTTTAGCTGTTATTGTCCAAATCAGAGGAAAGGAACACTTTTTGGGGTTTACTTTGTGTGTGTTTTGTGATATCTTCCTTTTTACTTAATAAAACTGATAGAAGCAATATTACTTTCACCAAAAATACATGGGAAACATCTTTCATGTACAGTGTCTTACTTCGATTTCTCTCATTTGAAAATATAAGGCTTATTTAAAACATGAAATTGTCACTCAGTGTTTTGTGATTTTTGCCGAATATCTTCTCATTTGTTTTGGGAGCACATTCTCTGAGAGTTATGTTGTACAGTATTATTTAGATACAACGAATTATCCGTGCCTTTCTGCTGTTCAAAACTTGGACATTCCAAATAAAAGGGAACGAATTAGTTGGGAGGAGAATCCAGTCTTCCCTTAGGAAAACAATTCCTAGAGGAAATCAAGTACTTAAAAAAGAGAACTGAAGAAAGTCATCAGACTGAAAATATATTTCAGTAAATGTAAGGTATCAAAAATATTTTAAAATGAGCGACTAGTTCTAAAATTACGCATTGCTCCCCATTTTACATTGTCATTCAACCTCACAAGGGAGCACCCTTCTTTCTGTTCCTCTGACCATGTTCAGAAGGATTCCATACAGATACATTTCTTATCACACGTATCCAGTCCCAGAGGTCATGCCCCATAGCCATTCTTCTTTGCCTCTAAAGTAATTTGCAGAATTGGGTGTAGCCTGCTGTATTCAATTCTTCATTATTCTCTACCTCAAAAGGTCAAAGCATAATATGGAAATTCTGAACTTGAAAGAGACACTCAGCTGAGATATCCACCTCTGCCCAAATTAAAACATCCCAAAATACCATTTATTCTTCCAGCAGCAAAGCCTGATATTAAGCCCAAGGGAGGAGGAATATCTTTAATAAGACTTTGAAATTGCACTAACTTAGTCATTAAAGTTTGCCAAGTTTTAACAAAATCCCTTCAGAACAAAGAAATGAATGCTTTGCTGTATGACTTTATTGTCTGTACTGAGATGACTTATTTTACCTAAGTGTAAATCTTCACAGCGTTTCCTACTATCTAACAAACCCTGCTGGGCTTTTTCCCCTTGGAAAATCATCCCAAATTTATTTTTCCATGTTTCACCATGCTTTATCAGTCACCAGCAAGAATTTCCTCAATTCTTGGGAGAGTGAAAGAAAACATGGGCACACAGAACTAAAAAAAAATTAGAATTAGAAGGCACTAATTTATAATAAATCACTATGAAGAAATGTATCCACTTACACAAAGCCTCACAACTTGATGAATGGTACTATGAGCCCTCCCCTACCCTATGAGGAGGGATCAAAAATATGGTGAATGTTTAGGTTTTATTGTTTTTTTTTAATGTGTTAAACTGAAAGACACATTGCAATTAACGCCACTAAAAATACTTTCACTCACTTCACACATAGACACACACACACACACACACTGATTCCATCATTCTTGTCACTTCCTGATGCAGTTCCGTAAGATTTCTTTCATGAGAATCTTTAGTGACACTGCCAGCTGCCTCTCTGTCCTGAATCAATTCGTCTACCTTTCATAATCATTTTGATTTTAAGGAAGAGCTAACAGTGGCGGGATGCCATATCTGGTGAACAAGGTGGATGAGCACACACTGGAATATTTTTACAAGACTGCATTTCTGTTGGATGACACTCAGCAGCATCATTCACTGTATACCTCAGAAAGCATCTCCTGAAAGAGGACTTCTAGAACTTCACAAAGTGGCAAGAATAATAGGTGTGTTCAACGTGAAGGGGATTAATGGCCATGTGTCTTTTACTGTAATGATTTTTTATTGAAACATTTCCTGTACATCTCAACCACCCCTTGAATAATTAATTGCAGTTCTTCAATGCAAAAACTTAAGGCTCCTACTTCAGATAAAGGACATGAACGAAGTCCTTCTGAGGCAGGATTTATTTCTATGAATTTTCATATTACTTAATAATAATATAAATTTTGGATTGCTACTGATAATAATAAGTAATAATTATTTAGAAGTTTGACAGTGTTTTCAATACCTTCCAATGGAATATACAATTTTTGAAATTTTAGCTTAATGTTAGAGTTATCTTGCATTTTCTCACCCATTAGACTGTTCAAAAGTTGACAGATCTTGATTATTTTTTACGTACATTGAATCATCCCCATTTTTGGACAGGATCCTCATCTTTGGACAGAATACAGAGAAAGATCAACTCAACATATTAGACAAAATCTATAAATAACAAACCATAATTTACAGTATCAGTAGTCACTGGGTGTAGGATTCCAAGCCCTCATAAAAACATGAGCCCATATAAAGTGACTTACAACATCTTATTTGTTTTGCACATCTTACAGTAGGTATAATACATAGCAGAACCTTAGTGACCACTAAATTGCGAATTCTATAAAGATAAGTTCTTCAGTGATATTGCATGCCACTGTAAAGGACCAAGCAGACGATGGGATTTATTAAATATATGTCATACAAATGGATTATTGAATAAATGAATGAATCAATGATTTGAACTGGCTAATTAGTGGGGAAAAACAAAGACTTCTGGGGGAGATACTGTCATGGAAGAGGTGTTAGTAGGCAGAAATTAATGCATTGTAGGTGGACTGAGTGTTAGAGGCCATAAGAAGCCATTAAATATTTTTCAGGGAAAAGGGAATTGTTAGTTGAGAAATATCCTGGTTTTATTTTACATCATAGGTTGGAACAAGGGGAAAGTCCATTGCATCCATAAGCTTTAAGTCAAAAAAAGCTGGTGCAGAATATCATCTTCCATGTATTTCTCATTTCTCCACCACTTCTTTTGACCTTCTACAACACTACTGAAATATCTCCTTATCTTAGGGATGTCTGCCTTCAGTGATCAAAGGGCAAAAATTGAAATTTGACTTCAATCACTTGCCAAGCTCATCTCAATTGCCAAGGATATCTTAGCATGATTCTCTCTCCTCCAGTCTGTTCCATACTTTACCATTAGATTTATCTTCCTAAATCCAAAGTATTTTCCTGTCATTCATATAATTAGAAAAATGTATTTGTTGCCCAATTTCTAACACAGCATGTTAAATCCTTAAATCTGACATGGAAGGCTACTCAGCCAGTCCAGTAGAAAAATGTTCTATACTGGTGTTAGAAAAAGTTTAGATGCATCACGTGCAGCCACTTACCAGCTAGTTACCTTGACCAAGAGTCGAACTAGACCAAATATCCTAAGGACCACTGTAACTTAGCATTGTGTAACTTCTTTGATTTGTCTCTAAAGATGTTCTTTTGGACCCTATACTACAGCATTTATCAGACTTCACTGCAAATATTAGCAGGCAATCTTATGAAAATGAAGATTCTGATATAGTGGAACTAGAAAGGAGCTGAAAATTCTGCATTTCCAATGCACACTCAGATTATTCTGCTGTTCTTGGTCCAGGGACCACACTTTGTGTAGCAGTTCAAGTTGATAAAATAACTTCTAGTTTTTCTTTTAAAACTTTGTTGAAGCTGTCAGCCAACCCTGAATGTCCTAATATCCATATTGACCTATTAGAAACTGTGTCATCTTTTCTATAATTGTGCTCATAGTAGTTTAAATGTTGTCTTTGCAGTAAAAATCTTGTTGATCCAGTTCTGTACCCAAAGAGGAACTAACTTGCTTATTCTGTCTCATGGTTCTTTGTCACCTCTTATAGCATCCTGAAAACCTCTGCTACAGTTTTTCTTGTGTTTTTTCTCCTTCTCCTCTAGATTGTAAGCCTCCTGGTGATACAAATGGTAGCTCTCACCTTTGACTAAGAAATAGGACGAAGAGCATTCTGGGAGAAAGAGAGAGGTGCATGGTCACGCTAGCAAGTGTCAGGGAAATTCAAACCTAGTTCATCTGTCCCTGACACATTTCCATTACACCTGGCAGGAACTATAACAAGGCGTGGCTGTACCATCAAAACACAACACTCGACACATTGCTGGCTTTCCAATTTTGTGTACATTTGAAAATGGAGACACAGCAAAAGGAATTGCATTCCTATATTTTTGCACATATAACTTCAAGGTGTTGGAAGAAAGCCCAGAAAAAGGGTCTCCTTTCATCTGGAATTTAAGAGGATAGGAAACATCCACAGCAGTGGAACTGGGAGAAGTCCAGTTGGGGAATAAACTTCCTCATTCAACCTAGAGAGCCGCACAATGAATTTACCCCTACCATTGGCTCAGGACATATTTATTTCTTGAGACACATGTACAGTAATGCAGTATATACGAATACCCTGGCTTCTTTATATTTGTCACATTACTGTATGTAAAGATGGAAGCCCATTTTCTACATTTTTTAGCATGATTCCAGTTACATCTAAAATACTAAGCCATTAAGGGTAATTGATGTCTTGCAAATCATGTAAAAATTTATTGTATTTGTAACTCATCTTTACACTATGGTCCATCTCTTTTGCAATGTATTTTATTACTTGGGATTTGTAGGGCCAATTCTCTGCATGGCTGATGCAATGGCACAGCACACACCAACATGTCTACCTTTGATCATCAAAGGGCAAAAATTCAAGTCTGGCATCAGTTATTTGCCAAGCTCATCTGGATTGCCAAGTACATCCTAGCATAAGTTATCTATCTTCCAGTCTATTCTATATTTTACCATTAGATTTGTCTTCCTGAATTCCAATTATTTTCTTCCTATTTATATAATCAGGAACATTCAATTCTTTTCCACTTACCAATGCATCACGTTAAACCTTGAGTCTGGTGTTGAAGGCTGTAAACCTTGAAGGGCTAGAGCTTGCATTTAGCATACACAGAAAACAACATAAGGTACATCTGTAATAATGTCATCTTACTCTTGGACTTGTAAGACCAAAATTTATGTCTGCAATTTCCTTAAATCAAAACATTATTGACTATTGTGACAAAGATTTTTCCCCCCCCAGAGCTGTTGTTCTAACAGCTACTATAGCCCTAAGCCAATGAAAGTCTTGTTAGTTTTCACAAAATAGGCAATAAAACTTTTATCATATCTTTTTAATTTCTCTTTTGGATCTGAGATTATGCTTCTTTGGGCAACTTTAAATGTAGTGACTATGCTCCAAAGTGGAATGCAATTTTGCTTTCTTGGTGGGTCCCATCCTCAATACAACACGTGACCTGAGGAAATAAAAGCTGATGAAGGCCCACCTAGAAACTAACTGACCATGAAATAAAATCACCACACTGTGAGGTCCTTTGCACTTTCTTCCCAAAGCGTGACAGTTTATGACATTCAATTCTCAAAAATCACCCTGTGAGATCAGTAAGCGTAGGTGACACTTTGACCAATCGAACAGTATGTAAACTGAGTCCGTGTATTCTGCCTGAGGTTCAGAGCACTCAACACAACAAACAGAGGTAATAAAGATTTCCTTCTTTCTATATTGGTACCTCACACTAGCATGACCCCTCACTCACTTTCCCAGACTTTAAGACAATAAGAGGCGAGGAGGAAGTCAATGAAATGGTAATTAGAAGATCCTGAAGGAGTTCACAAATTCTAGAAATGGATAAATGTTGTGAAGGAATAGAGTTATCTCAGCTGTTGAGATAATTGTGGGAATTAGTGAGTAAGCTCTTACTGAATAATCATTGGAGACAAACGAGTAGAAAGTACCAGCATCACCCAATCCTCCAGTGGAAGGCTAAAACCTCAAATCATCTTTCCAACTTTTACAGAAACTTTCATTAACAAGGGACCTGAGATGACAAAATGCCCAGGATCTATATATATATAAGATGGTTAAGATAGATACACTACCAATTTTACTTAGTTCATTGAAGAGTAAGGTTTGAGCCAATAATGTTTGGACAATTGAATGCTAATGTCTGGTATCCTGAATAAATAACTTAAAGATAATAATACGTAATGCATTGACCATTGTTACCCTCATATTATGTTGTTTTGAAAATTTGTTCTTTTTTTGATTTGTTTTGTTTTTTCTTCTCTTTAAAATAAAAAATAAAAAAATAAAAAAAAATATATTCAGATCATGTTGCTTTGTAAGTAAATAATCCTTTGAATATTTCTTCAAGTGGTGACTACATTGGTACTTTAAAAATAAACACAAGGGACCTATCAGAGAGCTTCAGAGCATCAATTTGTAGATTTGCTTCCTGAAAATATGTTGAAACTTTGTGGGTGTACAGTTTCTTATATGTAAAATAAGACTGGTATTAGTTTTTAAAAAGTTAATGCGCGTGAAACTATTATGTGTTGCCTGCCGGTTAGCCAGTATTTAATGAATGTTAACAACGCAATGTTACACGTATTTCTGATGTTATTCTATGCGTTGGTGGAGCTGAATCAATGCTATCCATCCTATGGCACAATACTAGAAGAAGAGAATGAGATTTCAGTGGATTTCTATCCCCTTGCCCTGTCTGAGAATCATTAGATGACCGGCATTGAGATCAGACAAAGCCCTTCATTTGGCTTTTCTCTAAATAAAACAAGAAGCAGGGTCCACTGTAATCAGCAAGGGAAATTAAAACTTGAATGATGTCCAAGCTAGGAAAAGCGTCTGTCATGAAGTATTCATTGTCTTCCAGGAATTCTTTTAAATTTTTACTCTAAAATCAAGTTGGGGTTGGAGGAGATCAGCGACACATCAGGTAGGCTTCAGATTCAGTAGGCAGGCCTTCAGGGTTTGGGGTGGTGGTAAAGAAATTTAAAAAACATCAATTGAAACTGCGGTTATTGATGACCCTGGCGAGCCTTCTCGAAGATGCACTAAAAGGAGCAAGTGACATCTTTCATAGCTGCCAAACAATTGTTAAAGTGAGATGTACTGCTAGATTGTCTAAACTTTTTTGTTCATTCCTCTTTCAAGCCCTCTTTTTTGTACTTTTCACGGCAGTCAACTATTAACCATTCTCCCTTCATAGTACATTTTGCAATTAGACAGCTAAAATTTTCTGAGCGATTTTTTAACACAAATTCTGGAGAGATTAAGTATCTTGCATAGTCCTATATCTAATAACATAGGACATGTATGTATCCACACTTCCTGCTTGCCTGGGCTGCACTGAGTGCAGTTAAATTGTCTTGGCTCACATATAAAATACATAATAGAGTTGACATAATAAGTAACAAGACTTCCTTTATTTTTTATATTTTTACTATAGCACAGGTATACCCAACCCACAGGTTGCAGGTTGGACAGGGCTAACATAGGGTAACATAATTGCACCCAGACAATATTATTTGTACTAATCTCCTCACAGAAGGTCTGAAGTTTAGGTGCCTACGATTAGAATGTAAAAGAAATTCCAAGTGAGAGAAAATGGCAACAAGCACTGGATACTCCTCCTCTGTCTTTCTCTTTCTCTGTCTGTCTTTCTCTTGGTCTCTCTGTGGGAAACTCTCTCTCTCTCTCTCTCTCTCTCTCTCTCTCTCTCTCTCTCTCTCTCTCTCTCTCTCTCTCTCTCAGGCTTTCTCTGTCTCTCTCTGTTTCTCTGTCTCTGTCTGTCCCTTCCCCCTTCATACACACACACACACACAATCCACGCTACATGTGACACCCTTTTGTGACGTCTACTCCCATTCTACTTCAAACATTTCTTTGTTATTTATCTCAGCAAGATTCCGCACAGAGAAATACATTTATGGAAAATGAATAACCCTTACAGTAGGAAAAATATGCAGTGATTGCCATAGTGTGTAAAGGTGACCTTACAGGAAGGAGAAGGAACATTTGCAGCTAGAACCGAGGCAATGTAGGTGGTGTAGACTTCCAACGAAAAGAAGCATCACTCACTCAGCAGCCTGAGAGGGTCACACATAATGTCCACCCTTCCTTAGTGGTTCACCCCATTCTCTACCACGGAGCTCTTCGGGCATCTTGTGGAGTTTCTGACTTTACATGTGTTAAAGTACTTTGCAGCTGTCTTTTCCTGAGTGGAGTTAGTTCATGCTGCTTCTACCCCTTCCTCTAATTTCAGAGATTCCAGAGTGCAATTTCAGTGTCTCATGTCATGGCTACATTCCCTACTAATTCTTAAAATATGGCATGTACTTGTTAAATATGTATAGATAATAGAAATCTGAGGCCTATATCCAGTGGTCTTTGAGCTAATTTAGTAACTCTTCCCATATTTCCTTAAATATAAACAAAGACAAGTCAGCAAAAACCAACCAGAGGTATGTGACCAAATCTATTTGACGGCTGAACTTGTTCTTTCCAAATGGAAAATAATCTTGAATTTCTGCTAGTTATTTTTCCATTCTCCACATGTGCCAATTATTTCTGCATTCACATACATATTCTTGATGACCTCTGAATGGATGTCAGGAAATATTCCACAAAACAAAGAATTGCCAAGATACTTTCAGGTGCTGCAAGAGTAAGAAGCGGTGCTACGTTAAAGCAGAGATTTTAGCCTGGAGGCTGCCTTCATCTTTATTCACAAAGTTGCTGTAGAAATCAAAAATCCTAACCAGGTAACAATTAATGCCTGGATCAAGTCTGAATAAAAACGTTGTGCTGATCCTAGGCATTTTAAATTAAGCAT
The DNA here is from genome assembly GCA_028451465.1 of Erethizon dorsatum. NCBI lineage: Eukaryota > Metazoa > Chordata > Mammalia > Rodentia > Erethizontidae > Erethizon > Erethizon dorsatum. Next base: position 13,768,938 of record CM051841.1, on the reverse strand, counting down.
GCTCTTAGAAGAAACCCAATCTAACTCCAAATAGAAATCATCCTCTGAGTGGTTCTTCCATCAAAATCATAGCCTTCTTAACATCTAATTCAATAATAGTTACTGAATGTGGTCAGGCTCTCAAGACCTACAGAATGCGACGCAGGCTTTCTTTCACTTAAAATTAAGAGTGAATAAATCAGCCCACTGAATCCATGATAGAGTTAACAATGGAACTCAGATCCTCAGAATCGACCACTCCACTGATCTCCACTTGGTTCCATTAAAACTTCACTTCCTGAACATACCCCTCTTCAGCTCCCATGTTCTGGACCTCTATTGCTGCCTTCCTCTAGTACTCAAACTCTTCTTGAGCTTATTCGTAACCTTTTCTGAGTTGACAACTCTTTTTGGTTTGTGAACTTCGATCTCTCTAGCCCAGTTTGTCCCTGACAGCTTCTGTGAACACATCTTTTTGAATATTGAGAATACTTCGAACATCTTCAAGACTTAGAAAAGTTATTGCAGATTTACCTGTTGCCAAACCATACTCTGAATTATCATGTTAGGAGTCTTGAGAATTTTAATGCACCTTCAGTAAAACATTGTCAGTTCTAGGATATCCGGTGTCAGGAAAATTATTTTTGGAAAAGTGCAATTAAGTATATGTATTACTAATTAAAATATCTATTATTTATCTGTATAATGAAAACTAACTGCAATTTTAACAAAAAAATTAGCCCACCATGTGTTAAATCTACTGCAACTACTAGCCTGTACGTTGAACTCTGAATCAGTCAGAGGGCTGTGGGTAGGACATGAAGGCCACTAAGGGCTTTAAATGTAACACTAATAGGTGTATGGTCTCTGTGTCCAAATGAAGCAACAAAAGTAAGAAGATTATGCAAAAAAAGAGACAGAGAGTGAGAGAGAGAGAGAGGGAGGCAGATATAGAGACAGAGACAGAGAGAAATACCAGATTTCTGATTTCTTCTTTTAAAAATCTAGTGACACTAGACTCAAAGTCCACAAACCACTGATTTGTAAGTGATCTATTTCGCTAATGTCTGGGCTTTTGAGTTTGCCATCTGCTATACCACTCCTGGCTGATTTACACGCACTGCTTTGTGTAACCTGCCCCCATCCATACGTGCACCTGAGCATGGAATCCCACCTTTCGTTTTGTGTGGAGTTGCCCCTCTGTACCCACATGTCCCACATCCTTTGATTCAACCTTTCATGGATCCAAAATCATACATCTTTCCTGAATTGTGGAATTTTTTCATTCTCATTATTTCCTAAAAGTATAATATAACAACTACTTACATACCAGCAGTACTTACATTATATTACGTATTATAAATAACTAGAGATGACTTAAAGAGCATTATAATTAACTAGAGATGATTTAAAGTGTACAGGAGAATGTGGTCATCTGTGGATTTTGGTATCTGTAGAAAGTCTTAGAATAAATCTTCTACAGATACTTGAGGGGAGATGACGGCATGTATAAAATGAAGGCATTAAAGTGAATATAAGCACATACATAAATATGTGAATAAGTAAAATATATAACACAATATATATATATGTTTTATATATGTGTGTACATGTATTCATCTTAGTATGTACATAGAATTAAACATGGCCCTCTTTTATTTTTACACCAAGATAGTAGAAGTCTAGGTGTAAAACAACCTCCTTTGTTCTCGAAATAGTGCACTTTTTATGTTTCTTACTAAAACTGAAAAAAAATAAAGCAAAGTAGATGAGTAGAAAGAATGAACCATGAAGGGGTCAGTTGCATTTGAAGAAATCTACGACTGTTTGTGCTGGCATCATATCGCCCTGAAGATTTCTCCTACTACTTTCTGGAAGGATTCTAACGTAAAGCATTTTTCTGGTTTTCAGATTCACATAGGAGTCTAACCACCTGTGTATGCAATTGATTTGGTTTTAACTTTGAGCTTCATCCCTGAACCAGACCTGGCACCTGCAGAAGAAAATACCAGGGGCTAAAATAGAGCAAGTAGGGCCACAAAACAGTGTAATATCTTCCCACTGCAGTTCATGAGGGATGCTGTTTCAGGGTATGTATTTCATCTCACGAGATTCCAGACAACAGAGGAGCTAGACAAAAGGAAAACATGCTATGGAGTCATATTTATATTGCAATCTTTCCAACATTTCAGAAGGGAATGGTTCACAGATGTATACCCTCCAATGACATCTACACATCTATTGTTTTCTTAACCTCCTTCCCCATCTTATTACGAGATTCTTTTCATGAAATAGGTTACAAACTGCCCTATGCTTTTCTGTGATAAAGAACACATGTCCTTTTGATTACAAGGGAACACATGATGAGCTCTAAGATAGGCCAAGTGTTAATGTAAAATCAGCTTCAGAAAATGGAATACTTTTATGATTACTTAAGCATTTGTATTTTCATGCCATAAATTCTTCCTTGTCTGAAACACACCACTTAAGCCAGTCTTAGAACCTCAAGCTGCTAATTCACAGTTTTCTGACAGGAAATCATCTATAGCAATGAAGGCACAGTAGAGGATTTTAACAGAAGGCCAACAGGACTTTAAGCCATGGAAGGCAATTTCTCCTTTTTAATCTATTAGAAAGAGACGCCATAAAGATGAGCTCCCATCACTTGGTTGTAAATTTCAGAAGGGGCTTTATAAAGAGCCTCTAATTTTTTCAACTTTTCTCATCTATTTTCAGAGACTTAATTCACCAGCATTTAACTGAATGTCCTTCTGCCTTAATATACCTCTCAAAGAGTTTAAAGCACTGTTAAGGTCACAGTCATTCAGGAAAGGATATCTGTCTTGGACAAGTGCATTCTATTAATTTCATGCTGTAGATTCTTTTAGGATGAAATATGTCCTCTTCAGAAGTGGCATCTTTTGTCTTGTTTTCATCTCAAGATTTTTTTTTGTCAAAACAATCATTTTTAAGTCAGCCAGTGTTCAAAAACTATTTCTGGCAAATCTGGTATTTTGATTGTAGAGAGGAATTATTTTAAGTAACTCAAAAATATGAACATCTGATGAATTCTTTCATTCCTCAGCCTTTTGCTCCCTGAGCTCCCCATCTTTTTCTGAAATCACCCCTTTTCTGAGAAGCTTTCCTTCATGTCCCCGATGTTATGTCATAATCCTGTACAACGCCAGGCGCTGGCAACTCCTGCACCTCACTGGATTTCATTCTGATAGAGCGTGCATTGAATTATTAATTCTTTTGTTCTTGCTTCACATGTTAAAATGTGACTCCCTCAGAATGAGATTTCCCCTGGTTCACCCACTTCTGTGTCTCTAGAATTTAGAATAGTACATGGGTGCACTGTGGATTTTGCAAAGAGCCTTTGCTGGATAAATGAATTCATAAGAGGAGATGACTCATTTGGCAAATACTGGAAATAAAACAGAACAGTATGATAGATCTAGATTTAAGAACAACGCATGACACAGAGTTGGTGTTCAAATATATGTCTGTTGAATGATCAATGGTTACAAGAATAAGAGAATTTTAGAAAATATAAGCTAACAATAGAAGTAAAGGTGGAAGAACAGGGATAATCACATCACCAACATCTGACGAAGGTGTCAGAGTAATTAAGATGAAATTATGAACACTTTTTTTTCAGAGAAAATGTACTAAGGAGAAAAAATAAGGAAAATAGAAAATCAAATGGAAAAAGTGTTTCAATGTTAAAATAGTCTTTCAGAGCTCCTGAAAGTATTTTAAATGTAACTGACAAAACATTTACTCATAAGAAATGACTGAGATGCTATAAAAAGGACAAAAGAGTAAACAAAATCACCTATAGTTTCATCTTCTAAATTCTAGCCCTATAAATACTTAGGCATATTAAATATACTTTTGGTATTTTTCTATGAACGTTTATAGAAATTTAATAAATGGCCCACAAACAGTTTATATTTGACTAATTTCTTTTTATTTACAGTGAAATATGCTATCATCATGGAATGGTCTTGAGAGCATCTTGTTGGCATACCTTTGTACATAGTTGCAGCATAATTTTTAAGTAATTTCCTCTTGCCAAATATTTGTATTAAAAATAATTGACTTTTCTAAATTAGGTTATGACCACTGTTCTGAATAAATGTATGCATATATCCAAGATTTCTTTTTCAAAGGTTTAGAATAGAAAAAAAATTTAAATATTAAGATTACTCCCAACCCCCCCAAAAATACTAAATATATTCAAACTTTTATTAATAATGATTGAGAAGGCCAATTTCTTTGACATTTCTTTTTTAAATTAATTAAGTTTATTGGTACATTTTAAATATACATAATGATCACTTCTGTTATAGGGACTTTGTACCTGTACATGACTTATCTCAATTCCTTTTTTTCCCCCATTCCCTTATCCTCCCTTCAATCCCTCTTCCCTTCCTTATTTACAAAAGCTTTATTTGTGTTTGCCTTCTTTTCTCATTTTTTCTTCTTTCCTTCCTTCATTTCCCTCTCCCCCCTCCCTAATTCCCCTTCCCAATTGAGCGTTTTCTTCCTATTTCATAAAATCTAGTATACATTCCAGTCTTTATTTACACTTTCAGCTTTCACACAAGAGAAACTGTGATATTTACACATGTGTGCTTGATTTATTTCACTTCAAAGTATGGTCTCAAGGTCCATCCATTTACCTATAAATCTCTCTAGTTTATCCTTTTTATGGCTGAGTAGTATTCTGTTGTATAAAAAAAAAACACATCTTCTTTATCCATTCATCTGTTGATGGGCATTTGGGCTGTTTCCAGGATTTATCTATTACAAACTGTGCTGCTGTAAACATGGGTGTGCACCTATAACTGTGATATGATGTTTTTAATTCTTTCAGGAAGATACTAAAAAGGGGAATAACTGGGTCAAATGGAACCTCTAGTTTTAGTGTTTTGAGGAATCTCCACACTGATTTCCACAGTGGCTGCACCAGTTGACACTCCCACCAACAGTGGAGAAGGGTTCCTTTCCCCCACAGCCCCTCCAGCATTTGTTATTGGTTGTTTTCTTGATGATAGCCATTCCTTCTGTTGTGAGCTGGAATCTCAGTGTTGTTTTAATTTGTACCTCTTGAATGACCAGTGATGGTGAGCATTTTTTCATATATTTATTTGCCATTTCTACTTCTTCATCTAAGAAGTGTCTATTCACTTCAGTTGCCCATTTTTGGATTGGGTCTTTAAATTTTGGGGATCTGATTTTTTTGAGTTCTTCATATATTCTAGATATTAGTCCCTTGTCTGAGAAACAGCAGGCAAAAGTTTTTTTCCCACTTTGTGGGTTGTCTCTTACCTCTATTGATGATTTGTTTTGCTGTGTAAAAGCTTTTTAATAAGCTAAGATACCAGTTGTTGATTCTTTGTAATCTCCCTTGCGATCTGTGTTTTGTTCATAAAGTCTTTGCCTACCCCTCTGTCTTCAAGAGTTTTACCTATTCTCTCTTACAGCAGATTTAGTGTTTCTATTTTAATATTTAGATCTTTGACCCATTTTGATTTTAGTTTAGTGCATGGTGAGAGACATGGGTCTAGTTTTAGTCTTCCACATGTGGAAAGCAAATTTTTCCAGTACCATTTATTAAAGAGGCTATCTTTCTTCCAGAGAAGGTGTTTGACCCCTCTGTTGAAGATAAGGTGGTTGAGTGTGTTTGGAGTTATTTCTTCGTCTTCTAATCTGTTCCATAGATCTTCAGGTCCATTTTTTTTGCCAATGTCATGCTGTTTTTATCATAGTAGCTTTGTAGTACCATTTAAAGTATGATTTAAAGATGCCTCCTGACTTGGCTTTGTTGCCCAGAATTGTTTCTGCTATTTTAGGTCTCTTCTGGTTCCAAATAAATTTTAGGATCATTTTCTCTAATTCTGTAATGTATGTTATTGCTATTTTGATCAGTATTGCATTAAATCTGTATAACAATTTTGGGAGTATGGCCATTTTCACTATGTTGGTTCTCCCCATCCAAAAACAAAAACACATCCATTTTCTGATATCCTCTTTGACCTACTTTTTCAGAGTATTATAGTTTTCCATGTAAAGATCTTTCACTTCCTTTGTTAGATTACTTCCTATGTATTTCATTTTTTTATGCTGTTGGAAAGGCATGGTTTCCTTAAATTCTCTCTCAGTGAGTTTGTTATTTTTGTACAGGAATGCTACTGATTTTTGAGAGTTGACTTTGTATCCAGCTACATGACAGAATTTGGTTCTTAAATCTAGAGATTTCTTAATTGCTGCTTTAAAATGTCTACTGTTTGGACAGATGAAAAATAAAATAGAAACTGGTTAGGCAAAGTGGTAGTTATAGGTGGATATTGCAGGAAACCAAATAATACATTGGGATGAAATTCTACAATGATGCATTCAATTTGCATTTCTCTTTTGGTTAATTTACACTGTACATAGACCATCAATGTTAACTCCTCCTGTATGATTTATAATCATTAACCATGTTAGCTCTACTTTTAGCACAGCTTGTGTATATGTAAAGATTTTATGTAATAAACAGTACTCTAATTCTCTACCAATCACCCAGGCAACTTACAAAAATGAGTTAAGTCTCAAGCTCCCTTGTTTTTATAACCTCTCTGTAGAAGAATGGGGCATACTCAAGAATATGAGCACGCTGCACAGGAAGAGAGCCAAAATGTAATATAGTCTGGGCTCTGAATTTAACATAATCTTCTATCTCTAACAGCAAACTGAAGCTGAAAACAGAGAGTTGATTATTTTTGTGTGATATGATGATAAGCCTTGATATTTAAGGGATATGCCAAGTTCAGGAAGCATGTAAACCTGCAGTGTTATAATGATTACTCGTAATGGCCAGTTGAATGTAATAAAACCTGCCTCACAAGAATCATCTACCACCTGGTGAACTGTCCATTTCTTCAAGTTAAATGTCTGCTTTTTTTAAAGTTTGGGATCCTCTGAACTCACATTCCTCAAAGTGAACCCAGAGCATCAGCATCAGTATCACTTGGGACTATTACAAATACTGTCGCTCAGCAAATACACTGGACATGCAAGTTGGAATGTGCGTTTACACAAGATCCCCGGCTGACGAATACACACACTGAAGCTTGAGAAGCATGAGCGTCAGAAGGGCTCCCAAGAACGTGTGTCAACGTGATCAAACTGCCTTGTTTTAGAGTATTTTTTGCCAGGTAGGAAACATTATGCTTAGCAGCTATCAAAGTCCATCCTCTGAAGGCAAAGAATAGGAAAAGAGTATAGTCATCCTTCAGATCTATAGGATATCACTTGCAGGACCCCAGGGGATCAAAAATCTAATGATGCTGAAGTTCCTTATATAAAATGACATAATATATACATATAACCTATGCATGGACCCCCATACACATTAAATTATCTCCAGTTTACTTCTAATACCTAACACAGTGCAAATAGGTGTTGAGTGTATTGTTCAGAGAACAATAAGAAAAGAAAGTTTGTCTTTTTTCAGTATAGAGCATAATTTTCTCAAGTATTTTTGGTCTGTAGGTGGTTGAATCCCTGAAAGTAATCCACGGATATCGAGAACCAACTCTATTCTCCATAAAGATCTCTGAGAAAGCTCATTTTTTAATAATAGTCAGGCAAAGAATAGTTTGAAATAGTTGCTCTGTTTTGAAGGGTCCATAAACTTATTGCTAAAAGGGATTTTTCTATATTTAGGGTAAAAAAAATTAACAATTTGAAACCAAATCCTAACATTCTTTCTGTTCATCAGTGATAGCTATTTTCCTCAGGATATCCAGAAATTATGAAACTATTTTCTTGAGGCTTTGCAATTTATCTGTTGCTGGGCAAAAGCCACCTAACAAGTTAATAACTATTACTGTTGTCATGATTCCATGAGTTCCATGAGATGGGAATTTGTTATCTAAGGGCTCCTGGGAATTTGCTGTCAAAAGCTCTGGTGCCTACAACCATCGGAAAACTTCACTGTTAGATGCCCAAATAGCTGACCCACATGGTTGAGAGTAGAGGAGGTTGACTAGAGTGCCTAGACATGGGCTGCCCATGTGACTTGATTTTTCTCAAAGAATGACAGCTGGAAGGGAGAGAGGATTCCCAGGAGCAAATATTCCCAGATTCGGGAGAAAGCTGAGAAGACCTCATATGCCTGAGATCCCACAGCTCCAAACATCACTTCTGCAATGTCTTAGTAGTCTAGCAAGTCACTAAGTCAGGTCCAGATTAAAGAGAAAGGGGAAATAAATTCTACCTCTCAACAGAGGAACAGAAAAAATTTTATACCATTCTTCTTCTACTACTTTTCTACTTCTTCTACTAACTTTGAAAAGTTAGAACAACTTTCTTGAGCAGTACTATATGCTGACTGCTACACCATACTGAGATGCACCATAAAAAGTATTCAACACTGAAAAGTACGAGATGAAATCAGAATCTTAGTCCTATAACGTCTATTTACAAAAATATCCAAAACTCCTCCACCCTGTGTTAGGTCTAAGCAGAGCTTTGTGTATATTTTGCTACTTGAGGAGAACTGGGAAGTATGTTTTACCTTATAAGATTTTCCCCTCCATGAGAGTTTATCTCCAGGGATTTCTCCTTTGCCCAAGATCCATCCTCCATCCTCCATGGATCACCTCTGTGTCAGTTGGGCTGCAGAGGTTCGCATCTGGGATCTTCTGTTCTTGCCTCTCTTTTCCTGCTCATCAACAGTGCATCTTTTTCAATAGCAGCACCCTCTACTCCAGCCTTCCTCCACAGTTCCACACCCTACTTGACTCTAACCCTGATAATAGCTTTCTGCTATTGTTGGATTCTGCATGTCCCACCAACCATCCTTCACATCTTTAAAATATTTCGATATGGTTCTTCTCAAAGGAATATTTTTTTCTGGCCATCTAATTTTGGGTGCCGGAAGAACTATTTTTAATAACTTTGAACAAATAAAATCCTATCTGCCATGAAAGGAGCCCAGAAAAAATTCCTGGAGATTTCCTTCACTTAAGTACCTCCCAGGCCCTTAGGCTGTAGGACATTTCAAGGGAAACAGTCCTTTCTGAAAACTGAGATGGTGACTCTCAGAGGCCAAAGATTACTATGACTATCAAAAGGCTGTATTTTTCTCTTTGGCCAAAAGTCTGTTGCCTGATGCTTTAGTTGTAATAAAATGCTTAATTCTCTATTTTACAGACTGCCTCATGGCTAGATGGTCATGTGATGATACATAGTACTTACTTTGAGAGATTCTCTTGTCAGTAGGCTTTGATACAACATCATTATGGCCAGCAAGACATAGCGCCACTAGGCAGCATGTGGCATCCTGGATGATGGCAGCTTTGGATTTGTTCCCCAGTCCATGTGAGGAGACATATATCCAAAATGACCCTCAAGAATAGCTGCTCGGGGCAGGCGTGGTGAAGGTAGCAGATGACACTTTGATGCACCCTCATGGAGCCTTTTGTCTTAACAATGTGGATATAAAATGAAATTCTCATTCGCTTCTTAATCACTTATACAAGCTTTCATATAGCTAAAGGATCAGTAATATACAGCAATCTTGATATCTAACTCTAAGTACATTTTTTCTGGAGACTTCATATCAATTCTACGAACTACCTGCTCTGATTAGGTTACCAAGAATCTCTAAACTTCAGTATCATCCACCATAAAAATGGGGATAACATGAATTCATCACAGAATTAAAGACTCAACGAGATAATTAATGAGAACCAGTTAGTTCAGTATATGGGATGTATTAACTACTTGTAAGATGTTACTTATTTTAAAATATTAGTTGAATAGTTAAAAATCTAAATGTCTATCAGTGAAATAGATAAATATGGCAACATAGTATAGAATATTTCTACAATGCAACACAATGTGACCATAAAAACCATAAGGGAAATAAATAGGTGTATGTATGCTTGTGTATTTCTCTCTCTCTCTCATATAAATATAAATTTTATATATATATATTATGATAATATATGTAGAAAAAGGGAATTATCAACTTATTAAATATTCATCTATTAAATAATGAAGGGAATAATAGAAGAAATAGAATAGGATATCACTTTTTATAAGAAAAGTATGAATACATAAATACACAAATACACATTTTTTTAAAGGAGAAGTATGAACTGGGAATTAAGAAACATGCACATGCCAGAAATTGCTTAGACGCTCATCGATCCCATTTCAACTTCTTTCACATACAGACAGATACTTCCCACTCTTTGTTCAGTTCATTTTGCACCATGTGGCAAGATCTGGCCGAGGATGCATGACCACAGGCCAAGCATGTTGGTTATGGGTTGAAGTGATTAAGAACCCAGCACACCTCTCCCATCTTCTCTCCGCTCACTGATCCGGCTGGGTGCAGTGTCTCTGCCTCGGATTTTAAGGAAGCATAGAATGGAGCACAGATATAAGAGGAAAAACTCAGAGAAAGGCCACCCAGAAATCCTACATGTTCTACATCAGACTATTGTGTGAGAAAGAAATAACATTTACTGTAATGAAAGAATTGCTGTTATAGCAACTACTAAAAGAGTTAATAACTATTAGTCGCTACTGAAGAATACTTTTTCATTTCATATCACTTTGTATTACTTAGTGAAATGATTAAACTGAAATATGAATGAGATACCAAGCACCAAACAAACTCTTGTAATTTAGACGTCAAAACACCAGGATGGTCTCCCTGGCATGAGAAACTGAAAGAGTAAATAAGGTCCAAAATGTACAATAAATATTGTGAAATGGGAAGGAACTGTTCAAAAGTAAAGAGGAGGGGCCGGTGAGATGGCTCAGCGGCGTAAGCGCCTGCCTGGCAAGTGTGAGGTCCTGAGTTCGACTCCCAGTACCCACATATGAATAAAGGGCAGGTGATATCGCTCAGTGGCACGGGCGCCTGCTGGTGTGCGAGGTCCTGAGGTCAACCCCTGGTACCCACACAAAAAAAAAAAGTAAAGAGAAACTGGGGTGGGGAAAGGTGAAATGAAGGAAGGGAAAAGGGAAAAAAAAAAACACAAGATAACTAAGATAGTTACACTACTAGTTTCTCTTAGTTCATTGAAAAGAAAAGTTTGTGTTAATATGGTTTGGAAAATTTTTCATGCCTATATCTTGTACTCTGAGTAACTACTTTGAAGATAACGGTATGCAATCTATTAACTATTGTTATTTGCCTGCTATTTTGTTTTGAAATTTTGTTGTTTTTTTTTTACATAAAATAAAAAATAGCACCAGGAAATATTTTATTTCCTAAGCTGTATTATATTTATATTTTGTGCTACATAATAAGAAATTGGAAATGGGGTATCATATACTCTAAAGTGCATTATTCTACACGTATTTAAATGTCTTACCAGCCATTCCACATGTTTATTTCAATGTAAAATGTATTTTCAATTTTTAAAAGTATCTAAAATGACAACTCATAAACTCAAGATTTTCCAGCATAACTAGTCATGTCCCACTGGTCATATTTGAATAGCTATGCAGAATTTCTAGGTATAAATACTCCTTCTCAGTCCTTCCTCTCCTGGTTCTAGATTACATCAAGAACTTCTTGACTTAATCCAACCAGTGTGTCATTCTTCAAACCATAATTTTAAAAAAGATTGATTAATTCTGCATAATTTCATTTGGCATTAATGAGATGTGCTAGCAATTATATTATTAACCCCTTAATATTCTCATAATTAAGAAAGAGAATATATAAAGGGCATGGCACAGTAAATGATAATCAGGGTGATAACTATTATTTTTACTGTTCTTTCCTCAACAAAACAGATGCTTTAAGAATCTTTTTGTTACTGTATTGAAAATGAAACTACAGAAATGTTATGTTTGAGTTACAGGGGAAATAGTATAAGGAAAATCCAAAATACCTATAATTAACACTTTTAAAAATATATTTGGTGGTTAAATAACCTGGACACTGAGCCTATTTTAATATGGAAGTTCAAAAGCAAAGCCATATATTTCCCACATACTTTTCTTTGGCAAATTCTGTGCCAAAGAAAAGATGGTACAGATATTTTGGCAACCTAAACTAAATCATCTCTATTTGTGATTTTGTCTTGGAAGTCTCTTCTGTGGTTAGACCACATTTTGTATACTTCCGATGATGAACATATGATCCAAGCTTAGCCAAAACAAGGGGCAGGCCACATGAAACATCAAGGCTGCAAACAGCTGCTGCCAGAAACTTGAAAAAGACAATTTTACAGGTCATGAAGAAAACGGGACCAAGAACAACCAAGAAAGCACTCAATGACACAAAAATAAGTGTAATGGTCCTAACACAGAGTCAATATGGACCTCAAAGAAAAATTATTTACACGGAACAGTGGAATATAAGTGCCACGTTTAAACTATTTTTTACCATAAAGGGAATAAGAGAGTTAGAAAAGAATTCATCTATCTTTGGAGGAAAATCATAATTTTTATCCCAATTTAAAACTTTGTTAAGTAGCCATGCATTTGCATAACATTGATAAAAGATATATTTTCCTTCCTTTTTGAAGATATTTTCCTTGCACTAAAGATAAGACTATTGCTGAAATTTAGTAATATTTTCATAGTCTTCAGCTGTAAGGACTTGAGCTGCAAATTTATAAGTTGATTTTGTGAAAATTATTGAGCCAGCATTAAAATCCTTGACCAAGGTAACAAAAAAAAAAAAGACATTCATGTAAAATTCGCATTGATTTCAGAAAATAGAAGCATTATGAGATTAATAGTGACCATAATTAGCAAGTAATCTTGGTTAACCCAAATTCTTCTAGAAAGAACCTAAAAGAAAAATCACAGAGATTTCTCCTACTTTCCCTTCGTGAGTAAATGGATCTAAACTTGCCCTACTGATGGAAACAACTAGATAATTGGACGCACACATGACTGAGTGATTTTCAGATACTGGACAACTAGCTGTGAAAGTCTATGATACAAGGCAAAAGGAAAAACAAGTAAGATAGACCCCGAAAATCTACCAGCTGCTTGCCTGGGATCGTGGCCCAGACTAGGACACACGAGAGAGAGCCCAAGCAGAACCAGAAGGTCCCCCTAAGAAGAGAAGCTAGAGATCACACTTATGGAGATGGAGACAATTTGATTTTGTGGGGCAGACTATCACAGATGAAGAGGAAGACAGAAAGTTCTACAATCAGCATTGAGTTCTCTTTGAGCCAATTTCTAAATACAAAGAGCCACAAACAACAAGGGTGAAATTTCTGATGCTTGGCAAAGAATTCTCAGAAATATTTTGCTTCAGCAATTCCAAGAGCACAGACAGGGTTGGAGGATGTTAACTTTTTATCCAGCAGGAGGGCAGTGATCTCCATGATTACTTGGGACACTGAGGACAACGCCTAGAAGAGCTGAACTTGGTGGTAAGGCTAAAGCAGCACTGTAGTAAAGGATTGTACGGAGATGTCCTTTTTAAAAAGCACAGAAAGGATGGAACTCACAGATTATTTAATTGTCTGCAAAAGAAATTTTAATATCTTAGAAAAGTAAATAACAAAATCTAGACTTTCAAAAACATTCATCTCACGCAGTTACCTAATTAAAATTAGTAAGACGTACATACAAAGGCAAGAAACTATGACACATACCAGATGAAAAAAAATCTGCCAACGACAATAGTAGAAATAAAGATGATGATACTATGAGAGACAAGGATTGTAAATGACCTATTATAAATAAACTCAAGAATTTCAAGGAGAATGTAAATACCGGTTTGAAAAGAAAAAGCTATAAATATAAACTGAATGGAGATAAAATAACTATATGTGAACTTGCTTTTTAAAAATGCATAATACAGATTTAACAGATTGTTGGACATTGCAAATGATAAAAGAACTTCCCAAAATAACCATAGAAACTATCTAACATAAAATACAGAATTAAAAGACTATAAAAAATAAGCAGGACCATAGTGACCTGAGGGGAAAAATGTAAGCAGTCTAAATGTACATATGTAATTGGAGTCTGAATTAGTTGCCTATTGCCGCTGTAAGAAATTATAACAAACTTAATGGTTAAAATTTTTTTTACAAATGTATTATCTTAGAATTCTGGAAGTCAGAAGGAAAGGGTCTTACGAGCTAAAATCAAGGTGTTGGAACTGTTGCATTCTTCCTGGAAGCTCCAGAGAAGAATCCATTTGTTTCCTGTCCCACTTTTTGGAGAGAATCTTTACTTCTTGACTTGTGGCCTCTTGCATTTTTCAAAGGTTTTCACCCCAACTTCTGTTTCTTTATCATGTCACCTTCTTTCTTAAGTCACTTCCTGGCCGCTGAGATACAATACTCAGCACCCACAGTTTAAAGGAGGAAAGGTTTATGTTGGCTCACAGTTCACAGAGGTTCCATCCATGGTCCACTGGCTCCAAGGCAAGGCCAGATGGTGGAGAGCAATGGCAGAGAAAAAGCTCCTTCCCTGCATGGCAGCCTGGAAACAGAGCAAGAGTGAAGGGAGGAGTGGGAAGAGATAAAACCTTCCAGGCCACACCCCCACAGGCCCTCCTCTTTGGACCAGATCCCTCCTCCTAACATCAAGCCAGCTATAAACCCCATAATCCACTCACCTTCCAAAAGCCCCACTTATGAGTGCATGAGGTTTTGGGGGGTGGAGGGTAGTTTACATCTAAACCATAGAATCTTCTCATCTGACCTTTCTGTGTTTCTCTTATAGGGGATCATTGTGATCATGCAGAAAATGTCCACATAATACAGCATAATGTCCCCATATTAAAATCCTTAGCCTAATCACATATGGGAAATCCCTTTGATTGTGTAAGGTAACAGATACATTTACTGCTCCTGGGATTAGGTGTGGATATCATTATTGGGGGCCATTGTTCAACTTACTATACGGTCCCTGGTATGGTTTAGATCTAAACTGTCCCTTAAAAGTCTCATGTATGCGTTTGGAAGATAATCTGGTCACGGTGCATTGTACTCATCAGTGGATTCAGCCATTGATGAGTTAAGTAGCTAAAAGTGCTGTTAGGTGGGGTCTCTCGTTGGAGGTGGGTCATTGTGTATTCTTGTTCCTGGCTCCTTCCTTCTCTTTCTTGCTTCCCAGCTGCCATGAGGTGAGCGGCTTTCCTCCACCAGGTCCCTCTGCCATGTTGTTTCTACTTTGCAGCCAACCAATCATGAACCAAAACAAACGTCTCCTTTAAGTGGTGGGTTTTGGGTATTTTGTCCCAACAACAAGAATGTGACTAAAACAGGGAAGGAGAGAAGAAAAGAAGAATAAAATTTTTGAAGAAGAAGTTGCTGGTGATTTTCTAAGTTTACTAAGATGTGTAAATTCACAAATCCAAGATGCACAGTAAATCAAGCTACATCAAAGGACATGATAATCATATTCCTGAAAATCAATAATGAAGAGGAAATCTTAAAAGAACCCACAAGGAAGAGAAAAGGGATACGGAGGGAAGGCACACTAGTTATAAGGAAACAAACACTAAAATGCCAACAGATTTGTTTTTATAGACAAAATGCAAGCCAATAAAAAGGAATCTTTAAAATATTAAAAGAAAAAATACTTATTATGTAAAACAATTTGTTGTTTGAAAATATTGCTTTAAAAAGACAATAAAATATTTTTAACACTCTGATGATGAGAAGTTTTTGGCTATATTTGGGGATGATTTATGCTTGTCTGGCTGCAAAACTGTATAATAAAAATATTAAAAGAAATTCTTTACACAGAAGGAAAATTATGTCACACAGGAATTAAAATCTACTTAAAGTCATGAAGAAAGCCAAAAATAATATATATGCTTTTTCTTTCTGTTTCGACATCAAAAAAGACAATGTTTGTTTAAAGCGTGGACAACTAACTATGGCCCACAATCTAAACATGTCCCCCACCTCTTTTTGTAAATAAAGTTTTATTGGAAAACAGCTATGCCATTTGTTTACACATTGGCACTGCTGTTTCACAGTATTATGGCAAAATTCAGTGCTTTTAACAGAGACAGTGCAGCCTAAAACATTTATTATCTGGAAACTAGAGGGAAAATGTCTTAACTCTGGTTTAAATAAAAATAATAACAAACAATTGTAGAGTTCACAGCAAACATAGCAATAAAATGTACAACTCAGAAAAAGAACATGAGAAAAAATGAAAAGATATCATTTTCAGAATTTATACACTTCACTTGAAGTGGTATATTATTCCAAGACCCACAGTGAACATAGATGCATTTTATACACCCTAGAAAACCACTACTCAAAATTAAAATAAAGATTAGAGCAAACAAAGCAGTAATGAAGATAAAACAAAATTCAAAACAGATTCACTGGGGCCAGTGAGATAGCTCAGGGGCATAAGTGCCTGCCTGGCAAGCATGAGGTCCTGAGTTCGACTTCCAGTACCCACATACGAAAAAAGGGCCGGTGATATCGCTCAGCGGCAGGGACGCCTGCTAGTGCGAGAGGTCCTGAGTTTGACCCCCGGTAGCCACAAAATAAAAGCTGTTTCATTAAGCTAAAATAAGAGAGGATAAGAAAAAGAGAAACAGATTACATGGACAATTGAAACTTAAAAGCAAGACGATAGAAATAAGCATCATCCTTGTTAATACTTGGAGTGAATACAAACACCTAACACTTCAGATAAAAGGTGAAAGTTTCTGGTGTGGCGGATAGATACAACAAAGTTACTTGAATTAAAGACATAAACAGATTAAAACGATTAAAAAAATAACAAACACCAATCATAAGAAAGTTGGAGTGGCTAAATAGAGAGGGCATGGATTATATGTGGAAAATCTGTATTTAGAGAAGTATGTGAGGTTATGTGCTACCTAAAATTTCACATATCCACACTGGGGATCTTGGAACATATATCCAAATGGATAACCGGGCACTACTATTTTAGTATACAATAAAGTATATTTCAGGATATGAAATGTTATCAGAGATAAAAAATGATACTTTACAATTATTAAAGGCTCATTTCATCAAGAACATATAAGAATGCTAAAGTTCATGCACCATCTTAAAATCTTCAAAATTTATAAAGCAAAAATTGACTGGAAAATGAAAATAATCTAAAAACTGTTATGACTATCAGAAACAAGTGTACAGAAAGCCCATAAGCATGTTGCTGGCATGAATAACATTTGCAACTACTCCGACTAAATTGATTTTAAAAGATCATTCCATTCAGTGACAAAAAAATTCGTACTCTTTGCCAGTGCACAGGACATTTATGAATGTAGACCATTTCTGAATCATAAGGTAGGCCTCAAAAAATTGTAATCAGAATATATTTTTGTTACCCAATAAAATAGCATTTTTTAAGCAAATCTAATCAAATAAGCAGCCAGTAAAATAAACTTGATACAGTACTGCATCTGATCTGAGGATAGGGCAAAACTTGGAGAACTAATTTTGAAAATTAACTTCAACCAATGGTCTCCATTCATTTAGTTAATAAACATTTATACATTGGGTAGCAGTATTTAATACATTTTTAAAAGCCAAGAATCACATAAATTATTTATGTTTGCCTTGTGGTTAATCAACTGGTAGGCGTATGTCTGCAGCCAATTCTCTCCTGAAGCAAGACCCATACAGTCAACAGCCAACCGCTCGTGTTTTAGGCAAATGTGCTACAACTCGAATGCGTTATCACAAACGCGTACAAAGCTACCACCACCGACTGAAGTCCGGTTATTTTACAACTCATGAATATCCCTGCAAATACAGTTGCATCTTGAGAATCATATTATCCGTCAGGAACTACGCGGAGTTGAGAAATGAATCCCACCAACAAATTATTCGCATGTGTTCTCTCTCTGTTTCTATGTATGTGTGAATACAATTACATAAATCACAAAAATAAAGATATTTAAGAGAAAAAGAAACTAATTTGAGTGCAGGAGAGTCAAAAGACCTCTAAGGCAGTTTAGTTCAGGGATGCAAAACTTAGGGAAAGTTAACTAGAACCAAGTCCAATCCCTTTAAAAAAATGTCTGTGTGTGTGTGTATTTCATTAGAATAACAATATTTATGGGAAATATTTAAAGAAGTATTTGCGGGGCCGGTGAGATGGCTCAGCAGCATAAGCGCCTGCCTGACAAGCGCGAGGGCCTGAGTTCGACTCCTGGAACCCACATACGAAAAAGGGGCCGGTGATATCGCTCAGTGGCACAGGTGCCTGCTGGCACGTGAGGTCCTGAGGTCGACCCCCGGTACCCACAAAAGAAAAAAAAAATAAAGAAAGAAAGAAGTATTTGCATCTAAGAGACTAAATAGATGTGATGTTTTAGGGAAAGAAAGTAGGATATCAGGCCAAAATTTGGACATATCAAAACAGCATCGATTTAAATTCACCTGAGTTTTGACATAGTATTAATGCAGCATCTTCTCTGCCCGCTGCCTCAGGTAATGGTGGCAGCCTCATTCAAATATAATAAAAAGAAGTTTTACCAGCCTTAATAATGACCATAATTTCCAGGAAATGCTACATTGGACTTAAGGAAAATCATTCTTAGAGGACTTTTGAAGAGTTTGCTCTTGTCCATATTTTCTTATTCACAGAAATCATGTGAGAGGATTTCGCCAGCTTCCTCTCCAAAGAGGTACACCCTTGCCAGTGCACCATCTGAGCTGTTCGTCCTTCGTGTGATTTTAATTCCCCGCAGCTGTCCAGGTAAGTTAGTAACCAGGATGGCCTAGGGATGGAGAATGGAAGCTGCTTGTGCTGAGGTGCTGGGTTTACACTTGCTAGCTCTGCGTTCGAGGATAATTTACATTCTCTCTCTACGCCTCAGTTTGCTTCTGGTTGAAATGAGGATGCCATAGAGATATTATAAGGGGTAAATGACAATACACATGTAAAGTACTTAAAATAATACCTGGCATTTGATAAGTCCTACATAATTTTTGTGAATTTTTTTAAAATGTCATTTAGGCAGCTTCTCATTTCAAAAATTTTAAAATTAAAGAAAACCTTTTTCCTCTTCTGTTTTTTTAATCTCCCTCTGGTGGGGGAACTATTTAAAATGGGCCTTAAAAATTAAGTTAGCATACAAAAGAAATACTTTCATACCCATGTTTATTGTGGCCCTATTCACAACTGCTGAGTTTTGGAATCATCCTAGGTGCCTACCAACAGATAAATGGACAAAGAAATATGGTATAGATATACAATGCAGTATAATTCATCCATAAAGAAGAATGAGATCTTGTCATTTACAGGAAAATGGATGGAGCTAGAGGTCATTGTGTTGATCAAAATAAACCAGACCCAGAAAAACACGCATCACGTGTTTTCTCTTATATGTGGGAACAAAACAAAACAAAACAACCAGCAACAACCAAAAAGATGACCTGAAAGTATAAGAGGGGCTGTCAGGGAAGGGGAAGGGCTCCGAAGGCTTCAGAGGGGGTTTGGGAGAGTGACTATGATCAAAACAATTTATATGCATGCATGAAAATCTCACAGAGAAACCCACTAATATGTGTAATTGATATGTGTTAACAAATGTAATGTTAAAAAATCTTGGGGAGGAATTTTAAATTCCAAAGTCCTAATGATTAAATATAAATGTAGAACACTAAAATTCTCAGCGTCACTTGTGTTCCTTTGCATTACTCAGAGCTACCAACCCTTTCGCTGACCCTCAGTTGGAGCCTTATCTCTGTCAGGAAAATTCCCCACATGAAATCTTTGTTCCTGCTGATCAGGCTTCTGAGCATGGAGGGGAAGGTCATCAACCAACCAACCAACTAAATAAATAAATAAATTTTAAAAATCCTGAAATATGAAAACTTCAATAATGATAATGGAAGTTTATTCTTGTAGGGATCATGGCAAAATCTTTTCTGAGGACTGTAAAAATGCATGCTTTCCCTCCCCCACATTGTGAAGAGTTTGTCTGTTACCTCAACCATGAAGCAATAATAGCAAATTTAACCAAAAGGCTTAGTTATGGGCTCTAAGATTACACAGCTATCAATTTATAGCCTTTCCTGTCCTACTTTGCTGACATAAGTAAAACTCCTCTACCCATATGCTAAAAAACATGAGGTTTTAATGTAAAGATTCTGTGCCTCTTTGTGTAATTTTCATGAAAGATTTTACATTTTAAGTTAATGAAAAGATGTGCCCAGGTATTGGGTATTTTTGTTTTTCAGCAGGTCATAAACTTGTAGTAATGTGAAACCAAATGTTTAAGGCAAGTTGAAGAAAAAGTAAGGAAGAAACTTTTTTAAAAAGCCAAATTTCACCATGGAAGGGAGCAATCATATTAGTTGCCATGTCAAGACATGTCTACTAGTGGTTTTGTAACTGAAAGAGGAATCATTATAAAATTCTTTTTAAGAAATATTCACACTTTGAGAAAATTTTGAGGAGTATTTTTTCCCTGTTCCTCCTGAAACTGACTTTTTTCAAGCAGAATTATTAAGAAAACACATACACTGGAGAGGTAAATGGAGTTGGTGTGATGCATTTAAAATGTTTTCATGAGAACATCCTTTACCGTAGAAATAGTTCACCTACAGGCAAATAGCATTTCTTTTACATCATTCACAAAAATGTGGAATGCTCACCAAATCTTTTTCCTTTTCCTGCAAATGCTGATGTCCTTACATTCTCTTCCCAAGTGTTTCATTCAGACATCATTTCCCTATTTTTGTGTAGTATTGGGTATTTTTCTAAAATATGTTGAGACAATTTACAGATCGCTACATAAGGAAGAAAAGTAAATTGGATTTCACATAATTTCAAAAGTGATATCAGACTCTAGACAATTCTGTGTAAGAGTAAAAACAAAACAAATGTCCATCAAAAGGGATGGGTAAAGATAATGTGTTAAGAGGATGCAAGACAATGTTAAACAATATTTTTAAAATGAAATATATGGACAGTTGTTCTTTGGTAACCTCAGGAGACTGGTCACAGGACCCTTCAAGGATACCAAAACATGTGGGTGTTCAAGTCACTTAATAGAAAATGTATTAATCCATATAACCTATGCAATCCTTCTATGCAATTTAGGTGTTCTAAGTTATTTAAAATACCTACTGCAATGTAAATGCTAAGTATTGTTTCAGAGAAAATGACATGAAAATATACTTTATATATTTTTAATAGAGACACGACTTTTTGTCAAATATTTTTGATCTTAGGTTTCTTGACTCTATGGGTATGGATTCCATGGATAGGGAGGGCCGACTATTTATTATTCACATATGCATGGTGTATATGTATCAACTTGAAGAGATTACAAATGCATAATGCTTATTGAAAAATATAGTGGGCCAATGAGATAGCTCAGCAGCATAAGGGCCTGCCTGGCCAAGCGTGAGGTCCTGAGTTCGACTCCCGGTACCCACATAAAAAAAAAAAGAAAAATATAGTGACAAAATGATAGTAGAGTACAATAACATGTATGCAAATTTTAAATTGAAAATTAAGGTCATGTGTTATTTATAAATAAATTACGATTCTAGGGAAATATAGAAACATAGGCTGGAAAAATACACCAAATTCATTGCAATAATTTCTTCTCAGAAAAGGGTTTGGGAGGCAAAAGTAGAAACTCTACCTTTAACATCCTCATTCCTTTATTTAAAAAATATGAAAATGGCTAAATATTAGCATTTGTTAAATCTGGACGGTATATGTGCATATTTGTTTCATTATTTGCTATGGCTGTCTATAATTTTTTTAAATATTTAGCATTCAACACAAGAGTAATCATCCATTTCATGTGGGTTTTTTTCTGCACCAATGCAAGTATCTAGAATTTGTATTAGTTACATGCAATTTTGGTTTCATGCACATAAATCTGGTCAGTTCATGGACCATGAATCATGGCACCAGCAGCTCACCCAGGTTGGAAGAGACGCAGTCGATGACTGTTTTCTTCACTGAAAGATCACTGAACATTAAAGTAAGGGACAAGTCTTCTGCATAAAGGCTTTACCTCAAAGTAATTTTTTTTAATGACAAAAATGTGCTCTTCAGACTTTTAATAAAAATGTTTATACCAGCCAGTTTATACCTGATGACCCAAAATCAGAATAAGCTCTTTATAAAGTGTTATTGTTTTAAAACACGGTCTCTTCGACCTCTTAAATGCTACACAATTCAGTAGTCTGTGCTAACAGAGTTGCTTCAAAGCTATTTCTAGATTTGGTGTCTTGCTTTACAGTCTTTCAAAGACTTTACCTCAGAACCTCAAGTTCAACTATAACTCAGTTTCATTCAAGTGACACACTTTGCACCAAGGGGCATTTAGGAAAATCTAGAAATGTCTTTGGGTAAAATGCTTTAGTTGGGCCGAGTATTAAGCCCCCGTCATTGCTAGCTGAACAGTATTTTAGTACTTTAGGTGAGAAAGTTAAAAGGGGGAAGTACAATCTACATAAATGATAATCCAATAGAAATGTGTTCAAATATTAAAGGAAAATATTAGTGATATGTCTGTGACCTTGGATAATGTATATGTGCTTTAGCATGACACTATCATGAGAGAACATCTATGCAATCTTATTCAAGGGGAAAATTAAAAATATAGGATTTTTTTTTTTTCACATAGAAAGAATACAATTTTCAAAGATGCCAGTATATTTTTTTCTGGGAATTTTAAATTCAGGATTCATCACAAATCTTGTCATTTTACTTGGGAAAAATTAATGACAGCTGTTTTATTTTAAACAAAAAGTGAAAAAAGTTAAATAAATAAAGGAAGTTCCAAAATTATACTGTAAAAATTAATTTCACCTAGTAGTAACTTTTGGTGAACAAAATCAATTTTTCTCTCTTGGTCTCTATATTACTCTAATTTTGAGAAGGAATATTCTTCATTGTACATTTTACCCAAAGAAAATATATAACAGGGAGTTTTTCTAGTATCCAAGTGATAGGAAAAAGAAAAAGTAATAATAAATTCCAAATATCTTCTATAAGCTACATGTATTGTATATCTCTACATGCATTGTGTATCTCTCCCTGTGTGTTACTTACCAAAAATTCAAGAACGAAAGATAAAATAGTAATGATAGATTTAGAAAAATGTCTTCTTCATGGCTAGGAGAACAAATAAAGATTTAAACTTACGTGATTCAACTCCATTGCTGGTCCTCTTTGATTAATGAAGACAGATCCACAAGTCAGATGCCATGGTGTGAACCTATAATCACAGCTACTTGGAAGGCTGAGACAGGAGGATCACCGATTCATACCCAGCATGGCCAACGTAATGAGACCCAAATAAATAAATAAATAAGAATGAATATTCTTGATAAAATGAAAAAGATTTACGAACACCAGAATCTCCCAAACCATTGTACATGTCCATCGCCACCTCCTGAAATAGGACATCTAGAAATTATCACTACAGAGCACTCACTATAGGAATCAAGCAATTACCAATAAACTATGGCATACCCTCTTGTATTTACCTGAATCTTCAAATGCTTGGCAAAACCGAGGGCCTTTGGGGTCCAGTGAAGACTATTTATTTAGATAAAGGTGCATTACCAAAGATCATTTAAAGATGCTTCAATTTTCCAGAGTTTTCCTGATGATCAATGGGAGGAACCTGTTTTGTTTGCTTAGTCTCCAGATTGAGAGAAGTGATTTCATTTCAAACATTAACCTGCACCAACACATTGCTCTTATAGGTCGCCTTCATGGTGCTTCCTCCTTGTCACCTAAAATTACAACGAATTTGAATGGAAAGGTTCTTAACCAAGTCGTGTTCTCTAACATCGGTGCTGTACACATTTGTTAATTCAGGAGAACAACCTGCTGTGTCCTATACTTTGCATGAGGCTTCAGTTCAAAGTTCAATTGATGCAGGGAGAAAAAGTCACCTTCCTGCAGCTTCTCCATGCTGCCACTCACTGTTGCTTCAAGTTTAGGTTCAGATGATAGCAAGAGGCAGCAATAAAGATGGTTCAAAATCCTGTATCTTTGCATTAGGGAGTCATGATTTCATGACGGTTCAAAAAGCAGCAAAAAAGATGTGGGAGTGGGCATAGAATCAGGCATTTTATGGAAAATGGTGTAGAAGGATCAGGTTGGAATGACGTGATGGGTGAGTCCAACACTTTCCTTTGATGCCTGTGGACTCCAGGGACCCAAAGAATTTTGCAATTCAGGCGTGGTTACAAGAGCCATCACTACAGCCCACTACCCCAAACTCAATATACGGGATGAAAAAGGCGAGCCTCGCTCTTGAGTTGGCCTCAGCAACATTCATTCAAGCTGCCGCCATGCATTAAGTCATATGTTGAGGACAGGAGGAGCCCAGCTTTCCCTGGCTGTTCTATCATTCTTAACCCAATTTTATAAGCTTCAGATATAGATATTTGGATATATTTTTAAAGGTTTAATTTCTTTTTTAAATAAAGTGAAATGAGTAAATTCTATAGGGCAAGTAGGGCAGTTAGGAACCTATGTTTTGCATTGCTTTCTGTTACATTTTCCAGTCTTGCCCTCAAAAACATCAAGGTAGAAATATCTACCAGAGAGTGGTGGCTCAAATAACCTTCTTCCAAATAAAAAAGAAATTCATTAGAAATTTTGGCAGTCTACTCCTACAAGATGCAAAGACATTGACCTGGTTTATACAGCTTCCTTCAAAATCACACCCAAGTGCAAACTCCAGGAAATACTGTGTGAGAGCAGAAGTGTGCAAGGGTAACCTCGTGGTACAAAGAAATCTCCAACCCCACCACATTACGGCGAAATTTCTGCGAATTGATCTCTATTTAATAATCAATCCACTAACACCTATTGCCTATGTCCTGTGTTCAATCGAGTATATAAAGAAATGATTTGCAGCCTGAATCACCCTGGGCTATCAAGTAAATACCACAGAGGAATGCAATGTTGAGATCTGGTTCAAAAAGAGCTGGCGGTGCATCATGGGTCAGTAGGGTTTTCCAGAGATTAACAATGGCCCAGAGCTGCTATGGCC
Source organism: Erethizon dorsatum (assembly GCA_028451465.1). Classification (NCBI taxonomy): domain Eukaryota; kingdom Metazoa; phylum Chordata; class Mammalia; order Rodentia; family Erethizontidae; genus Erethizon; species Erethizon dorsatum. Next base: position 13,743,968 of record CM051841.1, on the reverse strand, counting down.
CTTGTGATCAGAGAGTCAAAGGCAGAAAGCTGTTTCAAGACCCTAGAAGCTGGTGTCTGCAGGTCTTTGCTGGAAACATTTTAAGGGTATCTGTCTGGAGCTGGAACTGTAAAAGTGACACATTCGCACACGACACTGCCTGATGCACAGAGAGGAGGAAAGAAATTTCTTGGTTTGTGCTCCATGCTCATGTCACGTGCTTCTTATTGGCTGAAATTATCTTGAAGCCAATGAGAAATGTAGTTTCTAGGCATTCTTCTGTTGCATCCGAGTTTTATATTTCTGCGTAGCGAACTATCCAAATACACAGTGCTGTTAAACCACGACCGCTATGTCCTACCCACAGAGAGGTGTGGCAGCTGTGGACTGTCTCCACTCGCCGGTGGCTGGAGTCTCAGTGAGATAACTCTAACAGCTGAATGGAGGATTCTCTTTCAGTGCAAAATCACGTGTGTCTGTATCTGCATTGGGAGCTAAAGCACAGAGTCAGCAGTGAGTGTCAACTGCAATGCGCACCTCTATGTGGCTTCTGAAACATCATGGCTTCAAGTTGGTTAAACTCTGGACGAAGGATCTCCCAGAGGGCTCCCGGAGGGACACAATCGGAGATTCGCCTAGATTCGGAGGGAGGGGACGTGGAGCCAATGAGGATAGAAAATAATTTATAGCTATATTTTCTAAATTGCCCAAGAGTAGCAAAAACTAAATAAACAAAGTAGATGGAGTTCATTAAGAATTGCAAGGACTCAGAAGTGATACCAACACCAGAAAAATGCAGCAAAGTGTACCGGCGGCTCCTAGAATGGTCTCCAAATGCGAAGTACAGGCAGGGAATCTTTCCATGATCTCTAGGGAGAAATCACCGAGAAGTGTGCTCGGCTTCCAAAACACATTTCTCAGTTTCCCAAACACTAAAGTAGAGAATTATAGGGTATCCCATACACCCCCTGAATTTTAAAGGAGTGGGTCATATAGAAACTAGTTACAAACCTAGGTGAATTCTGTTAGAAGTCAGTCTTTCCTTTCATATAATATACACGTGGTTTCATTTTCAGGAGCACCAATACGCCCAAGAACCTGACTTCTATCCTTAATATGATGTAATGCCACCTTTCCCCAGGTGTGCTGAAATATACAAACTGTTACTCACACTAGAGCTGTCTTGCTTCCCTCCTGGCCCATCCTTTCCAGTCTGGATATTGATTCCTTCTTGTACTTCCCTCCTCTCTCCTCCTTCCTCCTTCAATCAACTCACACCCTGCCTTGCAAACCTTTTAGTTTTTGGCTCTTTCTGTTCTTAGCCTCAAATTCCAGTGGAACCTCTCAGTCTAAAGCAGCTAGTACGGTTTTTGTAGGATGTGGTTAACCCATGAGTCTTCAGTTACCACTTGAAGACCTCCAGACCTCTCTGTGGTGAGGGGAGGAGGACCCTGGCCATTCTCTGCCTGGGGCAGACGACTGAAGGAAAGCACATGACCCAAATTAGCAAAGGAAGGAGCAGGAACACATGGAAAGAATTTCCTTCAAACAAATAAAAGTTTTTTTGGACTCTTCTTTTATGATTCAACTCTTCTGTTGTTCCACTAGAAGTTGGAATCATGGAAAAGGGAGAAACGCCTGATGAGAGGAGGACCAAAATTTAAAAACTGAAATGGATCACCTTTGTGGGGAGTAGACATAAAATAAATGCAAGAACAACAAATATTCACATAGATTTATCATGTAATGATATACAATTTAAAAATCCCTATGCTCCCTCTTCCATTGGGTTTCAATTTTGGTCAGCTCAAAAGCAACTCATGACCACAAGCCTTTTATTTTATGTGCAAACAGAAGGCCCTGGTAAGTGTCCATTTGCCTTCTGATTAACAACTGTACAAAAATGAAGCAATGAGCTTTGCAGGGAAGCAGCTTTCAAATCAGTTATACACTGAGGGTAAAGCTGAGGATCTGGGAGCCTGCTGCTGACCACCACATGAATTAGGAGAGGGTGAAGGTTGGCACTGAAATCCCTGTAAATTTAGGAATATTTGAAAGGTCTCAATTTTGAGGAATAATTCAATCCTGTTCTTGAGATAAGAAAGATGATTCCCAAATGATCACATGTTTGAAAGAAACTGGACAGAATCCATTCAGATTTCAGAAGCATGTCCTCCCCACACAGGATAAAGGGTGTAAATTCTAATTTTTTACACCTGAAGTCCTCTGATTCTGATCCAGAAGTATTTCAGCCCAACTCCTGCGCCTTTATGCTCTGGGGCTAGTGTGAGGGTGAGCCGCTCCCCGTGGTTCTGTATTGTGAGCAACCAGGAGAAATAAGGAGAAAACAATGTCACCAACTTCAGTTTACTTGCTTTGTCCTTGAATATGTGCTTTTTAAAGAACTACTGGGAATTGAACCCAGAGTCTTTGAACTGAACTTCACCCTTGGCTATTTGTTGTTGTTGTTGTTATTGTCTTTTGGTTTTTAGTTTTGTTTTTGTTTTTGAGACAGGTTCTCACTAAGTCCCTGAATAGCTGAGTTTGAACTTGTGATCCTCCTGCCCCACCCTCCCAGAGCGCTGGGATTCCAGATGTGCACCACCACACCCAGCTGAATGTATGACTTTCAGTTTTTAATTATCATTTGACTTTCTCATCACAGTGATAATCACACATATTTAATATTTATTCCTTTTGAATAAGACTTTCTCTGAATAAGAGCCATCTAGTTTATTTAAGCTGAGCATGCATAATATTTCTTCCTCCTTCCTAGGTAGATTATCAGAAAGCCTACATGCCAAGTGGGCATGAATGCCCAATGCCTCTGCATAGTAATAAACAAGGACAGCAAGCAGCTAAGAAAATCAAATGGACAAATCCAATTGAGTGACAGAGAAGAAACATAGCCAACGTCTAACAGAACATCATAAATGCCAGGAAGAAAATTATCCACGGAGGTAATACATAAATCCAGGCAAGTTTATTACAGCTGAGGACATTTTCTTTATTTGACATCACTACAGTGGTCCCCAAGAACCAATTAGACTCATAAATTCTGAGAGTTGTGAAAGCACATGGCGCTGCCCTGCCACAGGCACACAATTTTTCTTTAAAGTTCTACCATGAAAAATATGGTTTGTGGACTAGGAGTAGCAGCAACACTTGGTTGGAAACACCTCTCTCTAGACTTAACCATTCAGCAAGTTTTCCAGAAGCTGCCTGATCCATGTGAGCATTAAGTTTGGAGAAGCTCTGGCGTAAGAGATTCGCTCCGAGTCTGCTAGCCAGAGGTGAAGTGTGGTGTTCCCCCACCTGCCAATTATGGAAAAGCCTTGCTCACCTGTTAGAAGGCAAGCTGCAAACTGGAACAGACAGCATTAAAAAAAAACCAAGGTCCCCTGTTAATAGTCACTTTGGAAATTCCCAAACTCTGATTTGGATTAGTCTAGAAGCTGTGGTTACCAGGCAAGCTGAGGGCCCAAACCACCTCAGAAAGATTCCAAAAACGCACTCTGTGTCACTGTTTCAAAACAAAGCTAGTAATATTTTAATCCCCTCACCACAAAAGCATGTCTAATATAGTTTGTCATGAGGCCAGCGACTTAGAGAAAGGAGTCTGGATTTCCCCGGTTCTATTGATATCGAAAAAATAAACTAAACTATGTATCAGAGCTGGTAGCACATGAGAACAGTTCCAGCAGATTGTAGGCCAGTTTCCAGCACTAATGATCACTCAGGACCCTTCCACGGCATTTTAATGCTAGGTTTTCGAGATTGTTCACTTCATAATATCACCGCATACTTTGAAAAATCCTTAAAAATTACCATAACATTCACGGAAAAAAATAAACACAGCTAAAAATTATCCTTCTCCGATGGATTTGAGGATTTTTAAGCCCTGACTTCAAGTTCATAGGATGCCACTCTTTTCCTGGTAACTGAAGTTCAGAAATATCAACAATGTCCTCTGCAGACATTTCCCATCTTATCCATAAAAATTTTCACGTGTGGCAAAGTGTGCTATAGCGCTATGACTCCAACTAAATCACAGAGTCTACATCAGTGGTGGCAGAGAGGCTTGACAATCACTAATTAGGTGCCTCCCATGAGTAGCAACAGACATCCGGGAGCCCAGCACTCAGGCCTCACCGCGTGTCTCCCACGTTTGCTGTTGGGACTTGGGGTTGCTTTGCAGATGAAGCAGTGAGTCAAGTCTTGCCCCTCCTGCTCAGGTAAGAGCAGTTCTTTGACCACAAGTTGGGGAATGCATCCCTTTTCATCTTCAGGTTTCCTTTCATGGAAAACTATCTTGGCTTCCACTCTTAAAGAATTCACCTTAATTTTTCCTTTCAGTTCGAAGAAATATTTTCATAACTTACAGTTTCATCTTCTAACGCTAATATCCACAACAATTAGCTCATTGCTTTCATATTTAGTTTTTTTGTTAATAAATGTGGCCACTTGCATTTCCAACTTATCATACTTAGCACACTATGTTCCATATCCTGGGAAATTCCATGAATAAGAGCAGTTAGTCACTGTAAGTACACTTTCCTTTTCACCACTGACTATGCCTGTGTCCCTAGCTTTCACTAGCAAACACACACGATCTTTCTATTTCCCATGTGTCCCTATTTTGTTCTCTCTCTCTCTCTCCTCCAATTTTTTTCATTTTTTTTACTTTAAGTTTTGTTTGCTAGATCTTTATCTCTCAGAAAAAAGGATGAGCAGAATAGGGAGAAAAAAATGCATGAAAATATCTAAACATTTTGTGCAAACTCTATGGTTTATATTAATAGAGCCAGGAATGAGATAAGGCCTGAGTATGATCCAAGTCATAAGCCAACCATTAATATATGTTTTTTTCTAATCGTGCTGTTATATTTTGTACTTGATGAAGATATAAAAACTCCAATGGATAGAGAGCTGAAGGGTTGCAGGAGAACATGTAGGGATAATTTTTTTGAATATTTGGGCTATGAAATATTTAAGCCTGTTCTCATTCCATCTCCAAATAAGAGATATAACATGGCATTCATACAAAATTTAGAGATACAGGCTTTGCACTGCAATCAGTTAAGTGAGGTTTAAACTTGCTAATGGCCATAAAGCTCATAAGTGACAAATTCAGAACTTTAGATCTTGATCTCTTCAGAAATTACTACTTTTATTTAAAAGGAGAAAAAATAAAAGACATGAACAATCACACATGTGGAAAGTACTGGATAAATTAGCAAATTGGTGAATCTGTTTTTAGACTACATGCTTCAGCAGGAATTGGTCTGCAGACGAGGCAGGCAGAATGAAGCCTGGATGTTGTGAAATCCAGGTCTGAATAGAAAGACTGGGATCAGTGGCACGAAAATGGCGTTTTCAGAGGTCTGACACTTCCCAGACTAAAACAAGTGAGAAAAACGGCATTTCTGGGCAGGAAGTCTGGCACAAAAGAGAAGATGGATAAATTCTAAACTACTGTGGTATTTGAAAAAAAATCTTATTTTCTTAAATATCATAAGAAGTTCTTGGGAATGTTGGCTGGAATATTATAATAAGGTGGTGCCTTGGTTCATGAACACTTTTGTTTATGAACAATTTTTTTCACAAACAAAAGCATTTGGCAAATTTTGTTCTTGCTTGCAAATTCTACATCAGGCGGCAGACATGATCATGGCTATCTTTCTCACACAAACACAAATGTGGCCATCTTTTCCAAAATCGTGCAACAAAGTAAGTTCTTGAAGCAAGGTACCACTGTAATAAAATTTAGCTTCCTATCATCTGCCAAAGACTATGACAAAAGTTTTAAATGCATTATTTAATTTTTTCTTCCCAAGAGATCTAGAAAAGAGTGTCATTATATCCTCATCTTTAAAGGACAGGAAATATAGTTATAGATAAGTTAATAATTGAGAAATAGGGTTAACTTGTCTAAGACGATGCACAGAGTAACCTCTCAAAAAGGGAACTTTTCATCTGCAATACTCTGTGGAAAACCCAACAATGTCCAGTGCTTAAACCAATCAGTGTGGGGAACAGCAGGGCTTGAACCCCAACTTTTCTTTCCTCCACTTTCAATCTTGGCAAAGAAGGGGTTTATTGTGACATTGGAATGCTGGGGTCATGTCCCACAGTGACAAAGAATGAAATCATGGACCAAGGAGACAGAGTACAAGCAGATATTTACTCTATATAAAGACAAAAAATAATTTATAAAAGATATAAGGGCAAGGAAATAGAGGTCCTGCTAGCCTGGAAGGAGTCTTCAGCAGGTTACCCAGGGAGGCTCTTTGTTTAAGAGTTTTTAAGGGGTTTAGAAGGGAGCTTGTTCTATTGTGAAAATGGTACGCTCTCTGTCCCGCGGGAAACTGCATACTTCTCTCAGAGTGCAATCTAGGCAGGGTTCACTCAGTGCCCATGCAGGGCCCACACACCCTTGAGCCAATGGCCTGCCTGAACACGCTCTGGTCATGCTCTGGGGAGGTCTCTGACAGCTGCAGGACACCTGTGCTAGTAAGATTCCTGGAGAGTGGCAAATCAGCAGACTCCATTTCGGGCCTCCCAATTCCACTTTGGGGATCCTGTTCTTACTGCCTGATAAAATTCTAACTCCTATCTCACTACCTCACCAAGGAAAAGGACCAGTATCGACACCAGCTCACTAACCAAGAACACCCTGCTGCTAGCTCGCTACGGAATCAAGTTGTAGACACCACTCACAGAACCAAGCTCACAGATGAAGCCAGGGTGACAACTTTTGTTTCCCTTCATCCCCAATCACCAGTGCTGAGCAAACAGAAGAGGCTGCCACCTCATTTTGCTATCTAATCCTGATCTCTATCACAGCAGAGGAAAGCCAGTGCTTCCTTGACTATTAACTTCGAAGCTCCACAGCCTGGGGTTCACAATTCCTCTGGCAAAGTCAGAAACCAGGTAGTCCAATCTTAGGTCACTGCTCCAAATCAAGAAAATGCCAGGAGAGTCCAACACCAGATACAATCCCAGGACTGTGCTTTTCCCCAAGAACAAGAGAGCTGCAGACCCGTGTGGCAGCACAACTTAGCTTCACCCTGGACTATGCCACCACCCTTTACACAAGGTGCCCCCTTTAGAAACAGACCCAAGAGACAAACCTTTCAAACTGAGGTAGACAAATGAATGCATGTAATTCAGATTGCTGATGTAATGCATTGATAATAAACGGTGCCAGTCAGTAGATATCTGTACAGTATTATTTATCTGAGCCCTTGAAAGCAACATAAGACATTTTCAGTATCTTTTACAAGTAGAATCTTTGCTTTGTATTTTCAAAACTACAAAAACTGCAATGTTGTATGGAATTGAGAGTAAGATTATTCATAATCTCAAAAATATAATCAGACAAGAAAACAAAAAAATTCAATTTAATGCCACAGTTATATATGAGGAACTTTCCTCTAGGTTTCACTGCTTTTGAACATGGGGGCATGATGTCCAGATAGACTTTCCTGCATGAAGTTTATAATCTAGTGGAATCCTTAGATGATAAATGGACACATGGTCCCAATCCATGGTACTCAGTGCTATGAAAAGCAAGACATAGAGACAGAGAAAGCATTTAATACCAGATTCCAAAGGCAGAAAGGACAGGCAGAAATGACAGAAGTTCTTCACCTACCATCATGAACTTGGACTGGTAAATGTATTACATGCATATTTTCAATAACTCTAACTAAAACTTTGCATTCCCTTCCATAATGTTGTAGACAACAAACTACAGAAACATTAACATAATCTATAATCACAGAATGGAAATAATAGATATTTTCATTTTACATCACAATTGTTAGATAGATCCAAATATCCTTTAACAGATATTTTCATTTTACATCACAATTGTTAGATCCAAATATCCTTTACGTTTATCATCACTGCAAAATTAATAGAGGTCATCACTCCTACCATTTTGTCACTAAAACTACTAAAAAAAAGAAGCACATTGGTCAAAACTATTTCTCCTAATATTTTGATAAGTATTTTTAAATTGAATTGGTTCTCTTTGCTTAGATATTTTATTTTGGATATTTAAAAACACTGTTTTGTGAAAGGTCAGTAGGTATGACTACATGCCAAGTGGGTAGCTGATGCCCAGCGGGGGAACCCTTGAGAGCTGGTCTCTGGCAGAGGTGGCTGTATGAGGGGCTTCTCAGCCTGCAGTGTTGCAAGTGGAAGAGGGGATGAGGGAGGCTGCCTGTCTATCAGCAGGGAATGAATGTCATGCCAGGAAAATGGAACAGTGTCTGCAACACCCAGGAAAAAGATGAGGGAGAAAGACAAAAGTTCTGCATCTTGAGACCCAGCAGAAGAGGAGGAGCGTGTGGAGCAACAATCCCCTTGACAAAGACAAGTAGCAGGCAGGTCCAATAAGGTATAAAGCAGCGGCGCCAAACCTGTGGCACATGTTTGTACCATTGAAAGCTCCGTTATTGTGTTTTTCTTCTAAAGTATGAGTTGTTTTTTCTAAACTAAAACCTCAGTATTTAGTTTTAATTGCAGTGTTACCACTTCACGATAAGCAAGTGGGTCTTGGAACACAGATTGGGCACGGGGTCTCTAAAAGTTTTGTCGTCACTGGTAGAGACTCATGAAAAGGAGTTTGAATTTCATCTTAAGACACTGAGCAATAAACAAAATTTCCCAAGGAAATTTTTCAAAAGTATTCGTTCCCCATTGAGAGACCTCAAAGAGCTCTTCCTAAACAAGTTTTCTTTCTTGATCTTACTTCTTCTATATTTGAAATTATCCCATGGTACGGAACCACAGATTTCCTTACGCTACACACAGATGTGCAAAAGCAATGTAGCATTTGGAGGGATGTTTTCCTATAATGGGGCTATAATTCATTATGTTGAATTAATGTAATCTAAAGGGCCAACTCCTTCCCTTTAATTGTACAGAGGCCCCTATCCACTCAGGCTTTCAGTGCTCCAGCCCCTCCCTTTCTCCTCTACATTGGGAGATTTCTTGTGTTCTATGGCGTGTGTGTCTGTGTGTGTGCGTGTGTTTGTGTGTACATAAGTGTGTGGGCTGGGGATCAAATGTGGTTATGCTGTTTGAGTATCCAGGAGCCACTATGACCTTAGGGTCCTGTGTCTGCCTTTTCGTTGCTTGCCTGGCCAATAGCACTGTGATATCTACTACTCCTGACCATGGCATCTGCTATTGTAGCCTTCGTCAAAGAATGGTATTCCTTCTTTGAATAGGTCCCCCTTGACTCTTGCTGGTCACCTGTACCCCCTCATCATAGCGTTTTCCCATGACTTCAACACAATCCCAGTCAAGCAATCAACCCTGAAACTCTCAGCTAGAGGGTGGTCTGTGCCAATCCATCACCTCCCTTCTCTCTGGTTGTCATCGACAACCACTTCCACTCTGCTACAGAGCAAGAGGGAAATTCTGAACGCCTGCATACCACACTTGTCTATGCACACACTGACCCATTACATCATCTCTCCATTGTTGGGATACCCTGAGAGCCTGGCTTCGCAAAATCTCAAACAGGAAATGAAGTGGTGGTGACTGTTTTGTTTCTTTTCCGTGATCTGACTAAAACACTTGTTGGAAGATTTGAGGCTGGAAGAGTAAACGTATGGCATAGAACTCATCCAAAGTCCCCCTTTCTTGCCAGTGTCTTTCTCCTTCCCACAGTCCACCCAGGCAAAAAGACTAGATTTCCATCCTATCCTGATGCACCAGACACATCCCCTACCTCACACCCTTCTTTCTTCCGAAAACACTAAACCTCAAAGCTTTATGTACACAGAGAAGCAACCTATGATTTGAGCCAGCTGGACAGGACTGAGGCTACAAATTTACTGAGGCACTCAGGAATAGGAACACCAGAAGATGAAAGTCTAATAGTTAATAAATAGTTAATATTCTTAAAATAATACTCCCAGATAATTTTTGTTGAAAATCATGTCTTTCAATGAGTTGTTCGGAATGGCCTTAGACTGGACTCATGTCAACCTCCTGTGGAACTGAGATCCTCAAACAATGCAATGCGATGCGATGCGATGTGATGTGATAAAATACAATACGATACGATGCGATACAATACGATACGATACAATAGAATACAAACACTATTATTCTTGAAAAGTGCTCAAACTTTGAATATCTCCTTGAATGTAGATTCCTGTACAAGCTCTCAGCTTGAATCTCTAAGAGGAGACAGAATTTAGGAGGTAAAAGTTCACAATTTTGCACTATTTTTACTTTGCTGAACCCATAGTCCATACATTGGAGACATTCTTTCCCTGCCCCTTTCCTCTCTTCTCTCTTTTTCCCTCTTTCCCATTTTCTTTTCCTTCTTAACCCTTCCTTTCTGCCCTGTTTAACCCTCTAGCTTGCTGCCTAGTGCTCGTCCACACAGAAAAGCTGGCCCTAGGAGTTTTCAGCTAAAATGCATTGCAAGTAGGAATGCACAAAATTGTTAGAACAAATACACCCTTTAAAATATGACTTCTATTCAATGCTTTGGTTTCCTTGGTTTTGTGCATCAGGCTAGATATTACTCAGATTTCTACAAGGCCTGCTGCTTTCTCACCAATTATCTGAAAGGCCCGGAGAATGGTACTTACATCAAAGCCCAGCCTAGTGACAAAGAACACCTGGCCATGACAAATACAAGCATCTCTCAGCTCCTCGCTCCATTTGGCAAAAAGCTATTTCCATCTCAGTCACAACGTAACAAAGGACTAATTGATGGCAGCATTTTTTTTCCATCTCTCAAAAAATAAATTGAGCCAACCCCACGAGCTCATCTAGAGGAATTAATTAGGGAATAGGAAATCTCCAAAGCCATCCTTAAATTGAGATTGAACAAAGCCCAGGGAACAGATGGCTTTTCATCTGAATTCTTTAAAACCTTTAGCACTCTGCTAATTCCCCTACAGGAATGAAAAAAATCGCTACATGAATTTGAGCAAACCATTTCACCAGGTGTTCAGTTCCCTTAAGGTTCCTTTTGCTCTAGGAAAAAAAGGAAAAAAAAAAAAAACAACAGGTATCCTCTCTCTCTGATACTATAATTTCATTTGTAGAAGTGAATCCCTCCCCAAGGGCTCATTCTGAATCTCTCTGGCTCTCCTGACTACCACCCTGGGGGCGCAAGTCCTTAATTGGAGCAGCTGATCAGGACAACTGCACACACAAAACAAAGTCCAGAATGAGGTCATTGTTTACCCAAAATAGAAAAATAGGAAGCAATTTTGTTACTTTGTTGCAGGTATCTGGAGATTTCTGGGACAAGAGCTGGGAGGGTGGATTGCATTATACCAATAGCTGTGTAGATTATTTTTCCATACAAATTTGATGTGAAGAAACATTGGGAAGAAGAGAGGTACTGCCTCTCATTTGCACAGTTTACAAGAAGGTGGGGGACTCAAGCCCGCAAAGGGTAAATTGGTAGGCTTCACATTTTAGGGATGTCAGAATACCACCTCGTATGACAATATGATAGGAATTTTTTTTTTTTTTTTATGTGGGTACCAGGAGTCGACCTCAGGACCTCGCACTTGCCAGCAAGCACTTGTGCCGCTGAGCATAATATCACCAGCCCTTTTTTTCCTTTATGTGGGTTCTGGGAGTTGAACTCAGGACCCCGCACTTGCCAGGCAGGCGCTTATGCCGCTGAGCCATCTCACCGGCCCTGGAATTTTCAAAAGCTATTTTCTTTTCCCTTCCTTTTCCCTTTTTTAAATTCAATGAATTTAAAAAAATATTGAATTCAGTATTGAAATTGAATATATTTATTATATAAAAACCTAAAATTGAGTATGCACATCATTTATAAAATTGACTGTATTTCTCATATACCGAATGCTTTGAAATACATGTAAATTATATAAAGGCTAAATCAAGCTAATTAATAGTTGTGTTACCTAACATAGTTGTCATTTTTATGGTGCGAATATTCACAATCTATTCTCAGCACTTATTAAGAATAGCATTGTATTGTATTGTATTGTATTGTATTGTATTGTATTGTATTGTAATTAACTGTAGTCAGCATGCCATGCAATAGCTCTCTTGAACTTACTCTTCCCATTTAACTGAAATTTTGTGACCTTGGACTAACAGTTTTACACCACTGCCCCAGACCCTGGTAACCATCATTATACTCTCCACATATATGATATCAACTTTTATAGATGCCACATGACAGTATGATCATGTGTCTTTTGGCATCTGGCTTATTTTATTTAGCATAAGGTTCTCCAGGCCTATCCATAGTGCCACAAATAACAGAATTTCTGTCACTTTTATGGCTGAATTATATTCAGTTGTGTATGCATAGCACCTTTTTTTATCCATTAATCTGTTGATGGACACTTTGATCCTATATCTCAACTATCGTGAATAACGTTCCAATAAACGTGGGCATGCAAATGTTTCTTCAACTTACCAGTTTCATTTGACATACCCGGAAGTGTGATTTCTAGATTATATGGTAGTTTTATTTTTATTTTTCCCATTATGGCTGTATGAATTTACATGCACATCCACAATGCACAAGTGTTCCCTTTTCTCCAAATCTTTGCCAGTTCTTGCTATATTTTGCCTATTTGAACACAGACATTCTACCAAGTACGAGATGATAGCTCATTGCATTTCCTTAGTGATTACTCAAATTGAGCATTTTTGTATACCTTGCACAGTTTTTCATTTATGATACATTTTTATTCACGTTTTTAATGAAAGAAATTTTAGGTTTCTGATATTCCACTAAATCTACTCTTGTGCACTCCTCCCTGCTTGTAGAGCAGAATTAGTAACATCGGAAAGCAGATGTGTCTCCATTCTTGTTGTATTATTCACATCCTTCCACATTTATAGAAGCATACTGCATCTTACTTGTGTACCATATTCCATTAGAACATCAAAACATTCTGCTATCAATTTCTTTGTTTTTCGTAATTTTCTTTAAGTGCAGTCTCTTCCTATCAATTGAACCATGCAAGGAATATTCCCAGCAAACTAAAGAAACTCTAAGATAGACAATACCTGTACAGGTAAATTCTAGTATGTGGATTAAACAATGCACTGAGCAGTTCTCCAGCATGGTACTGAAAAGAAAAACAGGCCCCAAGCAGGAAAGCATCTAAAGCCATCAGCAAAATGCAGGGGTGGATCTTGGTTTCCAACGCTCTACTCCAACTCAATGCCACTCCGCAAGCTGACGCAAACACTCAAGTCTCCTCTGACATCAGCTGTCTGGGTCATTTTCTTCTCACCTGCCAGACTCCCACCCATCATAGTTGCTGTAAAGCCCACATCTCCAAAGTACAGGACTTCCCCAGCCAGCACTACCCTAGACAGAGAGTGAGCATGGAGAGGTTCAGTTCCATCATGGTTTACATAAGGGAATTTTAAATCCAGGATTCTTCTCGTCCAAAAGGAACAACTACTAGGCAAAACTCCACGAAACTGAAAAATTTAAGCAAATAAAAGTAAACAAATAAATAAATAGTTACCCATGAACATACACACAAACCTGACCTACTGGTTATTAATACTCCAAAGTGGGAAGGAGTTGGAGGAGTTGGGAAAAAATAGTGAGTAAAGTAGAAATGATATTTGTTCTCTTAGAGTTTTATACTGTTTTGGGGAAAGCAGTCACATATCTGCATATGTGTATCATTATAGCCCACACTAAAGTCAATGAGGATCGATTAATAGGAAAGCATATAAAAGTAGGAACTGGTGTGGCACAGAATGTGAACGGAAGCTTCTCTAAAAAAGAGAATTTTGGAAATGACATCATTAAGATGAGTAGATGTTAAATGTTGTGACGGGGAAAGGAGACAGCTTTGGAAGCAGTGAGGGGATTTGTGTGGGCGAGACCCTGAGAGAGAGAGAGACTAGGGACGGATATGTGAGAAGAACTGAAGGACATCTGTGAAACTAAGAAAGTCAGCCAAGGCAAATGATGCCCCAGGAGGGCTTAAACCTGCAAGGCTTTGAGAGGCTGCAGAGGCCGCTTGTCCTTCTTTGGGTCCCCCAGGAGCCAACACTGACATGAACTTTCCAGTATGATGATATCCCAGGGAGCAATAACGGAGAGGTGGAAGGCAGAGAAGGGGAGAGAGCTGATCAGGAACAAGTTATCAAACAAGTTATGGCTGTGGCACCTGCAGCTTCCTCCCTCCGCTGCAGAGCTGGGATACAGTGAAGAACGTGCATTGCACCAGCATCTCGGCCAGGGGGAAGGAGCCACGGTCGTCACTGAATCCACTGAATCTTTGCATGACGGTGCTGGGCAGGGCAGGGACCACATAAATTTCCAAGCACTTCCGGCTGGCTGTGCATGATGTTGGGTAGGTTGCGCTAAGAGCTCACCAGAGAAACACCTCAGGCTGTACGAAGCTGGGCCATTGTGCACCACAGTGGAGAGGCTAAGGTTATCAGCTACCCCAGGTCTACGCTTGTCTACTCCTTCCTTCTCATGGAGGAGCACTGCCAGCATCAGGAAACCTTAACAGGTTTCTTTGCATTTTTATTACGTTCTTCTCATCTTTCTATTTCTATATAAACATACTGCATCTTCCTGGGTAAATACTGAAGTCTCAGTTTACACCCATCTGCTGCTCTCAAAAAGGTGCTCTGCAATAAATATTGGTTGTGAGTCCTATTTTATACATAGAATATTGAGGAATAGTGAGATATAATAAATTGTCAAAGCCATATGTATAAAGGTAAATCCCTCACAATTCAAATTCAACACATCAATGTCCATAGTCTTTTTTATTTCCACCATACTATGATGACACAAATGACATATAACACATAGTCTACAAACGATTAAAGTTTAGTCATAAAATTGACTTCATGTAGAATTCAGAGAAAAAACATTGCCATTATTTAATTTACTCCATCTACTTCTAAAATATAACTGATTTAATTATGAATGGTAATAAAATCAGCAATAGGATCAAAAAGGTATAACGTTCCTCTACGATATCTCAATATTTAATATATTTTAAGTAAAGAGCAAGGCAGGTTAATTATGGAAAACAGTGGAAGATTGGAGTCTGATATGACTGACTTCAACACCATCTGGAGGTCAAGGACAATCACAGCCAGCTCAAAACATGACAATGAATGTCACAGGCAGACCTAAAATTTAAGTTATTAAGCTTTTCCAGTGAGAGAAAAAATTAAACTGAACCAAGAGAGAAGGATAGCTTTCTGAATTCCATCCATATATAAAAGGGACTCAGATTACATATAGGCAGCCGAAAATAATTTTTATATGCAAGTATTACAGGTCAAGTGTCAACTTTAGGACAGGGGTTGTGTTTTACTGACACATACTTTAATGTGATTCTCATACTCCGAGTTATGATATGCCTTTTCAAAGTGAATATTTCCATGCTGTTAGCCAGAGCACTGGTCTTACCACTGATTAAGTGTCGAGTCTTGAACATCACCTCACATTGTCTGAAAAATGAGCCCCACCATGGATGTAAAGAATAACCTGGTCTGAGAACGTCCAATATAAAAAATAAAAAAAAAAATGAAAAGGAGAAAACCTGTAAGTAAGAAAGCACAGTTTTTCTGCGTGCCTATTTTTGGAGGAATTTCTGCTGACCCTGCAGCCCAGCTCTATCATTTCCAACACATCTGACTTTATTTTCTGCAGTGCACCATTTCTAGATAATTGTTGTCCCAGAAGGGTGGGAAAGTATTCACTTATTTTTCTCAGGATAACAAAATACTGCTTTCAAAGGAAACATTTCTATAAGAATTATTACATGTTCTTACAAGAGAATTGTTTGGGGGGCCGGTGAGATGGCTCAGCGGCGTAAGCGCCTGCCTTGCAAGCGCGAGGGCCCGAGTTCGACTCCCGGAACCCACATACGAAAAAGGGGCCGGTGATATCGCTCAGCGGCACGGGTGCCTGTTGGCGCGCGAGGTCCTGAGGTCGTCCCCCTGGTACCCACAAAAAAAAAAAAAAAAAGAGAATTGTTTGGAATTAGGAGAACATTCTTCGCCATACTTTGTTTTCACTCTAAATTTTGAAGCAGAATCTATCCTCAATATCCTCTCTACCTGGAAATTAAAGCTAACGTCAATGTGGAGGGAAAAATTGTGTACTATTGGTCACTTTCTAATAGTAACCTAGGCTTTCTAGGTTTCTTTCTAGGTTTCTAGATTTCTGCCTCAGGAACAGCCTGTACGAGTGTTAGAAATCCTAATTTCTTTATAGTTTACTCTGAGCTCAAGGAAACACAAGCATGTAATGAAATGTCCTCTAATAATGCAATCTAAATTTCTCCATCAAGCTTGTGTATTTTATACACAAGTAGAGAATTTCGTAACCTGTGACTATCAGATCAATGAGAAATACAGCTGGAAGTCCGTCACCTGGGAATTTGTAGTCTACCTAGCCCTAATTTATCAACAGTATATTTGTTTATCTCCTCAAATATGATTCAGTTCTTTCCAGTTGTTTCCTTTCCTATGTGCATTTGGCATATTTACGGTTATTTAGTAAAAGGATATTTATTTTAATTTGTCCCACATCAACAGTACGTGTGACTCCATATTTTTTTTCTTTCAAAGGTTTAGTAGACTTAATGTTTGAGGGTAGCTTCAATTGATTTTAACTGGGCACAAGTCAGTTTAATGCAACTAAATGAAGCTGTAAATGATACTGTGATAATGCCAACAATTTAACAAATTATCTCCAGAGATGCCATTTGATCACAGATTCTTGTCTTACAAAAGTCTAAAATGTTCTTTAAAGATGCTATATCAAAAATCCTTCATATCACCTGCCAACCATAGTCTCCTCAAGGGTCCTAAGTGGTCTATCTTTTATTCTCCACATACTTAATCTGTGCCATGCATCACAAAAGTAGATATAATGTAGAAATTTATACTGTTAAGAGAACAAAGACAATGAATGCCCCCGTTTTGAAACCATTTGAAACTTCTGTATTTTTAAATGTCTTTTTACCTATTTTAGGGGCAGATCATTTCTTTAAAAAACAATTACAGTTCTAGACATTTGTGGCTATTATGTGGTTTTGTCACTGGCCACAAACCACATCTTTATAAAAAGTTCTTAAGACTTTTACTGTCACTGATTTGGCGAGACATTTAGCAAACAAATTGTTTCAGAACATTGACGTCAGTAAAGGATAATACGCTGAGTGATGACATATTTCTCTCATAAAGAGTACCCAGCATACTGCTCACCCTGTGGTCAGAACTGATAAACATTTTTACTGTTCTTAGTAACAAAGGACGTGTGAGCAAAGTTTTAAAACAATTGGGATTTTCAACATGATTTGGGCCTTAACATTTCTTCTTCATTGACGACTTTAAGAAGAGGAAATAATATATTTTGATCTCAGATCATATAAAACTCAGTCCTTTCTAAATGATTTCTAATCATTTAAAGTAACCATTAAAGAAAGTTAAGTTTGTGGAATTAAACTGTTTTTGACCTATACAACGTAGAAATCGCATTTCTCATTTGATCTTAAGGTCCACCTTTTTGCAGATGTGTTATTACTTCCACTTTACAAATGAGGAAACTAAATATTAGAAAAAATGATATATAAAAATGGTGGCTTTCACATTTACCTGCTCATTGGAATCACTTGGAGGATTTCAAAAATTCAGAAGCCTCTGCCCCAATCCCAGAAATTGTAGTTTATTTGGTCTACAGTATAACCTGGGCTTTGAGATTTTTAGGAGAACCTTAGGTCGTACTAATGTGAAGACAAATTTGAAAAGCCCTTGCTAACAAGTGAGAAACACGTATTCTTTTATGTGAGAGTTCTTCGAAGTTATTAATGCTCTGCATTTCATTAAATATAGCCTGGTACATTAATTAGAACTTCCTAAAAATTGAGGATATGGATGACTTTTCTCAATCCCACACTTCCAAAGAGGGATATTCTTTTCCTCTGATTGAGAGATCACCTCAATGCCTAACAGTGTTCTCATTATGTACGATGACAATGGGATCTAAGTTTAATGTGTACTTTCTCTATGGTAGACTTGACTTTACATGTATTTTTGCTTGTGTCCATAATGTTTTGTTTTTTCTTCTCTTTAAAATAAAAAAAAAAAGAGGAATCAAAGACGTGAAGTGTGGATATTATTTGCTTAAGGCCTTGTGGCCAACAAAGTGCCAAAGTCAAGGTTCAGACACAAATTTACCAAAACCTATGAACCTATATTCTCAATTGCCACGATACCCAGTATGGCTTCAACATCTGTGGATAAAATAGTTCAGATAGGAGAGAGTTGCGTAGTTAATAGTCAAGTTCTATTGTCAAATTAATCATTGAAGTTATTTTGACTTAATCACCTTTGTCATACCCTCTGGTTTTCTTTCTTTCTCCTAATTGGGTACCTGATGTTGCCTTCCCTCAACATCTCTTATTAGGTCTTCACGGATCATGAGTTTAGTCAACAGCAATGGAAAGGGGAATAATAGAAGCCTATTCATTGAAACTACTGTTATTTGGAAGTTGTCACTGCTAAGCTAATGTTTAAATTACGCATAGAAGATGTATTTAAATGCCATATAGATGAAGGCCAGTAACTCTAAGGCACCAAACCTTGTGAATCGCTTTGGAAACTACACCTGCTGCTACCCAGAGCAGCTGAGCAGAAAACAGCAGGCATCCTCTGAACTTCATCAGAGCACGCTGGCAGTCAAGAGCGCTTCTGCTATTTCATGCTGCTCACCAAATCCTGACATAGATTTTGAAGGAACTATAACAAAAGCAAGCTTTTTTTTTTTCACTTTGGGTTGAGTTGGGTGTGTGTTTTAATGATTCTCATAGCATCTATATGGATGCAGTCCAGTCACGTGCGATATAATCACCATCCAATCACAAGTGTGTAGGAAATTCAATGATATATAAAAAACATCACACAGTTCAACGCGAAGGACTTCTCAAAGGCATTAGAATGCACACTTTCTAAGAAATAAAATTTCCCTTAAGAAAATTTTCACCCTTATTCCTAATCTAGTTTGGAAAACCTGCTATAAGCAATGGTTTCTACAGGTAAAATCATTATCACAAATTTGAAAATCAGTACAGTAAGTGATAGATACATTTCTCCAGACAAACAAGGGAGATACTTAGAATTTGGATTCTAAAACATCATCCAAGGGCGAGTGATATAGCTCAGTGGTACAAGCGCCTGCCTGGCAAGCGCCTGAGTTCGGTTCCCGGTACCCACATAAAAGAAAAAAAAAAGTCATCCAATACTGAGAGATAAAGAAATAATTGAGTGGAAGACAACCATCCTAGACACGAAAAACAAGACAAAGAGAATCAGGAAATCAACAAAGTGTGAGACAGGATTATAGCATGCAAAGAGATGAATAAGTAAATTAGCTATGAACTCTTTTAAGATGAAAAAAATTTAGACATTTCATTCAAGGGCCTAGGAATACTAAGATAGCAATAAAAATCAACCTACAATTTAACAATGATCAGTTATTTTGCATAACCTTTGAGTATAGAGATAATATTCTAAATTTCTATGCCAAAAACAGTGAAGTCTCACTATCAAAATATCAAGAGATATAACACAGCAGTACATGAAATGGGGCATCGGAGAAACATTTTCAGAGCTTCATGGGTAAGGTCTGTGACCCAAGCACTCTAACCTCAGTTAAGTCAATATTCATTGATGAGGCGGAAGGACCTCCTCAGACATGAAATGATTCTGGAAGTACTGTGTGTGACCCATTTATCTGTCTTGAAAAAATTACTCAAGGAGGTGCTTCACTCAACCAACAAATGAATCAAAACCAAGAAACTAACTCATATTGAGGGCATGAGTGACTCAAAAGTAAAGGCAGTGAGTAATGGATGCAAGGCAGAGCTGGCGTGTGAGTAATTGTTGTAAGCATAGTTATAAAATGTAACAAATGTCAAAAGCTAACTCTTGGATGGGAAAAAAGAGGCTGCTTAGAAGAGAATTAATAGCACTGCTTAGTTTTATTTCAACTAAAGCAGCATAGCTGCAAGTGGGAATGAGGATGATATTCTAAATTTCTTTTCAGGCTGGGGATATAGCTCAGTGGTATAAGCCCCTACCTGGCAAGCTGACAAGGTCCTGAGTTCAATTCCCAGTACAAAAAAAAATTATATATATATATTATATATTATATATTATATATATTATATATATATAATAAAACTAAATTTCTTATTCAGATACAATTAATCTATTTTGTCTTCTCAATATATTTATTGATTTATTTATCCATGTAGAAAATATTGGTTTAGCATCTCCATCGTGCAAAGACCTGGTTCAACATAAAAATAAAGGGGCAGGACAGAGTCCCTACATCACACTGTGTATAATCTATTCAACAGTAAAGATTATTTAATGTGAAAATAATCAGAGAGAGCAAAACTAGTACACTCCTGAACGGCAAA
The DNA here is from genome assembly GCA_028451465.1 of Erethizon dorsatum. Taxonomy (NCBI): domain Eukaryota; kingdom Metazoa; phylum Chordata; class Mammalia; order Rodentia; family Erethizontidae; genus Erethizon; species Erethizon dorsatum. The sequence goes on along the minus strand of CM051841.1, from coordinate 13,723,524 downwards.
ATGACGTTTTGGTCAAATATGATCTGCATACAGATATTCCTCATTTAACGACCTGCCCATTTAACAACTGTTCAGACTAATAATGAAGTCGCACTGTTTGGACTTACACCCTGCAGCTCATCATATGAGGTTGCTATTTTTGCCTCAGTATCCAAAATATATATAGTTTGCCTGTTTTGATGAAGAAGGGAATAATTTGGAGCATTGTCTTATGGGACTTATGGTCACATATGATACAGGCAGAACACCTGTGCCGAAGGGCCAGAAAAATGTACCAGTGCACTCTTTTTATTGGGCTCACTTCCGAGGACTATTTGTTTCCGAGAGTTCCTCAGGTGATATAAAACTGATTCATTTGGAGTTAAATAAATTCTCAGATATAAACAAACTCTTTAGAAGTGATGCTACCTTTGAAACTTTCTGATATATAGAAATGTCTCATATCATTTGGGTGCACATGTTTTCTCAAGGATTATGTACAAATTTCTGAACCACAGGAAACAATTGAACAGTTGCTTATCCATTATTCTCAGCTCTGTGATTTTTTTTTAATGTATTTAATTTTTGTCCTGGCCAGTCAGCTCCATTACTACATACTTTACATCTTTCTATCTTCCAAGATATTTACTGCAGACAAGGATAGAGAAGTGGCTCTATTAATGCCAGTTTCACTGGCAAGGACATTTGCCATTTCCAGTGATTTTTACAGAGCCAAACATTTTCATGGTTCTGTGATATCTTATTAGCAGTATTTTAGTTTCATTGGTCCCTTGCAGTGACCTGCAGGAGCTCCTTCATTAATGAGGCAAAATTGCATATTCAAAACACAGCTTCTAGAAGTATCGACTGTGTGATTGCTGTAACCTTGACGAATTCAGGGAAGCCGCTAAGATGCCAGGAAAGAGCATGTGAGGAAACATCTAATAGATGCTTTACTGATTTGCTGAAGATCGTATCAGGATTACATCTGTTTTGCAATCATGATTATTGATGAATCCTTTCTATATCATGACATCATTGCTATATCATAAGATATCTTGGATTTTCTGAAGAATTTTTATCCCCACCTTTTTTGATATGTGAGGGATCAATATTGCCTGAAGCAGCTGATGTGATAATTTGTTAGTGGCTGCTGTATTTTATGTTAAAGGTTATTGGAGAGAACATGTCCTTAAGAAAAACAAATCATTTTCATTGAACTATTTTAATAATATGAGGCCTAATATAAATATCCCTTATTTAACAACCTACCCATTTAATGACTGTTTGGATTTATGACTGAGGCACTCTGTTCGGACTTATGACCCATCTTTTTTTTATACTGTTTTGTACATCTTGTTTATAGTGCCTCAATGACTTTTTTGTACAGTACACCTTGTTTATACAGTAAACGAGGTAATTTTTGCTGATCATACTGTATGGTACCAGTTTTATGTTCTGTGATACATTATAGTACTGTATGTAAGAGTTATGCAAATAAAAGCAAAGTCGCCAGGTTGGAGTTTTCTTTGGTCATTTATTTGTTCTGAGTCTTAAAATGTATGTACTATATACAATTCATCATTTAGTGACCAATTCAGTTAACAACCAAGTTGCAGGAATGGAACTTGGTCATTAAATGAGGTGTGTCTGTGTATGAAGGTGGTCCGCTAAGGTTATAAATGGAGCTGAAAAATCCTATTTCTTAGTGACTTGGTAACAATGATAACATTATAGTACATGCACTCCTCACTTGATTGTGGTCATAATGGTGTAAACAAATCCAGCGTGCTATCAATTCTATAAATGTATGGCACATACAATTTTATGCAGTTCATAATGCTTAATAATGATAATAAACACCTGTGTAACTGGTTCATGTATTTTATCATTATTTTAGATTGTGTTCCTATTTATTAAAAAGACATTTACTATAAAACAATATGCCTATTATTCTGGCAACAGCCTTATACATCTGAGTGCCATATCTCCGAATTGCTTCAAGAGGACACTTTGAGTGATTGACCTGTGCCTTCTAGGTTTATGTAAGTACATGCTAAGATGTTCACGTGCCACAGAATTTTCTAATGACACATTTCTCAGAATGTGATTCTATCATTAAGTGGCACAACTGTATACATAAATTAAAATTACTCTAGGGAGAATACAGTTAAGAAAATTGAAGCAATATTTCAAAAATCAGAAATAAAGATTGGGTAGGGAGCCAATACGTGAAAAAATTACAAAATGAAATTCTTGAGATAGTTCAATAAACTTACATAGGTTTTGCATCCATTAAAAAAGAGTGACATGGATTACATTAAAAAGTATTTCATGGGCCAGTGAGATAGCTCAGCGGCATAAGTGCCTGCCTGGCAAGAGTGAGGTCCTGAGTTCTGTTTCCAGTACCCACATAAAGAAAAAAAAAAAAAAAAAAAATTCATGTATAGAAACAAGAGACAATGATAAGATATAATTACACAATTACACAATTTGAAGAAAATGGATGAGCAAACCATGAAAGGAAACTATAAACAAAGAAGCAGCAAAGCCTGTGATATGAACATAAGGAAAAGAATAATTCTAGGCAAAATTATTAAAATTTGTGAGAAGAGAGTATTTTACATAGATTATGATATATATATACCTGAAGTGAAGAAGTAGTGGCCAAACTATAAGCATCAGATAACATTTCAAATATGTATTAAAAATAAATGGTTAAAATTAAGTAAAATAAAACCATACTTATATGTATATAATTACAACGACAACATACAACTATTGTCACCAATTGTAGATAAAGAATACAAACTTATAGAGGAAAGTCACACAACTTGAATGGTTTGAAAAATTAGTCGATTAAATAGCTACACACACACACACATACCCATGTTCATTCAATATGTAAAACCACCAAGTCAACTGTGCTTAAGAAAAATAATTCTCATTATATTTTAAAGTATAGAACTTAGGCCACATACTCTGATTGTACTGAAATAAAACTAAAATTCAATAACAAATAAAAGACATTTAAGATTCAAACTACTTGAAAAGTGAAAAAATTTTCCTGGGTAACTACATAGTGAAATAAAAGAAAAATCACAATTAAAACTCTAGAGCATTTAGAAAATAGTAACAAGGATAACTGTTAAGGAAGGCATACATGTAAAATTTATGGAAAACTTTCTAAACCAATACTTAATGGGAAATCATATTTTAATGATAACTAATATGAAATAAATAATCATTTCAAGATGCTAGAAAAATTAGAATTTGATATAGTAAAATACAGTAATTTTATAATCTTTAAAAAATAAATTGCATATGTACAAGACAGAAAGATAGGTGCGTATTTCAAAACATTATAGCCTTTGTATATCATTAGCCAAAGAAGAGTTAGCAATTTCAACAACGAGCTTTATAACACTAAAGAAAAAACATAGAGGTCTTTCTCAGTTCAGTTGCAAGGAAATATTTTTTTCATCACATCTGTAGATTTGTGCTTTTAAATCAAATTCCTTTTTTAAAATTTTGGTCTTTATAGCTTTCTTTAGTTTACAGGTTTATCAATTTATTTTCTACTGAACTTATTTTTTAAACCAACTCCAAATGGAGTTCGTGGCGTGATAGTGCTATGCTTGCAAATGCTGAAGATCAAATCGCTGTGTAGTTACAGGGAGGTAGAAGTTGGGAATGGATATTCTAATTTATGATGCAAAAGTACCATTCTGCAGCATACAGTCTCACCAGGTCCAGTTTCAATCTTCTACCTTGGGGCCATTGTATGCAGAAATGGGGAAAAAAGTATGCAGAATGAGCTGCTTCTCGTATGAGCTTGCTCCAAGCGCATCACTATACATATACCATCGATGAATGTATAAGCAAATAGTGGATGGATGGTTGGACGGATGTACTAAAATTATTACGTGGTAGGTATGCCAATTAATAAGCAATGTATTTTGTTGATATTTTTATAAACTTCTTCAGCTCTATTAATTAAAAAGAATAAGGGGAGAATGAATAAGGGAGGTAAAGATTTATCTTTCGGTGTCGTTTCTGAGCCAGCATGATATCTGTGTTGGAAATAAAAAGAATAAGAATTTTATTAAGACCAGATATGAATTTGAAATGATCTGGAAGTTTGTCTTAATAATACCAGTCAGTGCTCTGCTTTTTATTAACAGTTTATTACACTCTAATATTTCTTGACTAAGGCTTGTGTAACTTTAACTATCAGGTTAAGTGGTTATAACTCATAAACTGCCCAAAGTCTGAAAAAAAAATGTGGATCTGTGATTGAAGTAAAATTACCTCTCTCTAGTCACTTATTAAAAAATAATGGAGGTCCTGATTTTACTCCTGATATAAGAACTAACTTTTCAAACTTAAAACTTTAATCAAAATGGTGTATACCTGTAAGTGCGATACTCTGGGAGACTGAGGCAGGAGGATCTCAAGTACAAGCCCAGCTTGGGCAAGTTAGCAATTTAGCAAAATCCTATCTCAAAATAAATAAAAAGAGCTCGGGATGTAGCTCAGTGCAAAGGCCCTGGGTTCAATCTCCAGAACTATAAAAATATTGTTATTTTGGTGGTTCTTATTGAACATTGTGTCTCTTTATATCTACTAGAAAGTGCAGGCTTAGGAGAGACATCATACCTAGCCAATGATTGGGCCTCGACTCGTGAACTTGGAAATGGTGAGCCCAGTAAATGCTTGAACTGATTTTATTGCTAAAGTAAATTAATGGCCTATGTTCTAAACGTATTAAAGTTGTGTTCATATATATGAACATATAAAAATCTTACCACTACTTAAACATTAGAAGCTGTATGTAATAAGTATTCATTTGTAAAGTTTCAGTAACAGTTTAGAATTTTAAAATAGTAAAATCCAATGACATATAAATACATAGAAGATAACAAAATTGCTCTTCGACTATATTCCTAGTGAGGAACAAGACTAATCATTTTTGCTATAATTCTTATTACTATATTTGCATCTCTTATATTTTTTTCTCCAGATTTCCTCTTAATGTTTTTAAGATGTTTTTATCAAATGTAAAAGGAAGACATCGTATGACCCAAAGAGTAAATCCCAAAAGCTGCCAAGTTAACTACATCTTAAATATTTCCAGTTATACTTCCGGCATCTAAGTGGTTAATAGTTTGCGCACATTGTATGGACCACTGGCAAATCTTCATATGAATGATTTGCAGAAGCTGCTGTGGATTTTCAAACTCCATTTACAAAGAAATGTAGGAGGTGGGAAAACAGCTGCTTTGATTCCCAAATATAGGAATGCATGTCAGTGTGGATAGTGCTATAGGAAACATGGGAACACAGATACCTTTTTGAGATCCTGATTTCAGTTCTTTCAGATATATACCCAGAAGAGGTACTGCTGGATGAATTAGTGGTTCTATTTTTAATTTCTGAGGAGCTGCCATACTGTTTTTCATAGCTATTGCACCGTTTTATACTTCTGCCATTTGCAACAACGTGGATGAGCCTGGAGGACATTATGCTAGTTGAAATAAGCCAGTCATAGAAGGACAAGCACTGCATTATTACATTTATACAAGGCATCTAAAATGCCGAAGCTCGTAGAAGCTGAATGTAGAACGGTGGTTGCCTGGGGCTGGGGAAAAGAGGAAATGAGAAGTTGCTGCCCATGTGTATAGAGTTTCAGTCATGAAAAATGAACAAGTTCTAGAGATCTGCAGTGCAACATTGTGCCTGGACCTAACAATACTGTATTGTACACATCATGTGCATCCAGGATACATACAATGTTAAGCATTCTTACTACAATTTAAAAACCATAATAAAAAATGCTAAATAAAATACTAGCAAATTGTAAATATAAGAATTAGTATATTGTCTACATATTTAAAGAGTTTCCAAGAGCATAGGATAAATAGATCATTATTTTATTATCATTCTATGCACACTTCCACTGAAGTAGGCCAAAGAAACTTGCTACTCAATGAACGCATTGTTAATACAGAGAATTTCACGTTCAACTTCTGCAAAGAACGGACCCAACATTTACTTAATGGGTTAACCTCATGGATTTCCCAATAAACATAAATGATAATTGCTATTACTGATGAAATAAAGTGACAGGAAATAAAAACAAAAAATGAAAAGAGCAAAATCATTCTGGGAGTGGATGGGTAATGGGAATTCAGAATATTCCCAATAGGAAGGCATCAAAAATTCTGAAAGACCAATTTTCACCAATCTCAGAATTTCTGAAAGAATAATTCAATGATTTATATACATGAACTATAGATATTATGTATCATATAAATAACATCTATATGTTACAAAATTACACTAAATTGCTATACGTAATAATTTAGATCATAATTTTCCTATATTACAGAGGAATACAAGCTGTTATGGTTTGGAACTGAAATACACCCCACCTGTCTGATGTGTTGGGAATGTGGCTGGGTCGTGCGACTCTGCACCCATTGGTAGATTCCTCCACCCGAGAGGTCAGAGGCTGAGCATGCTGTTGGGAGGTCAGATTCAGACGGAAGAGGCAGTCTTCCTTCCCTGCTCCCTCCTTCTCGCTCTGCTTCCTGGCCACTGTGACATGAGCAGCTCTCCTCCACGCCAGGGCCTCCAGAGCCTCCCACCACGCATCTCTGCATCTAAGCCTGTCAACCATGGACTGAAACTTCTGAAATTGTGAGCCAAAATAAACTTCTCCCTCTGTAAGTGGCGGGTGTCAGGTATTGTGTCCCAGCCACAAGGAAACTGACTAAGACAAAACCCGTATTGCAAATAACTGAAAAGTGATTAGTTTAAAACAGAAAAAACATAGGAAGTGCCTAACATTGGTGGAAAATCAGGTCCTGAGTGCAACAGCACATAAAACTTACGTTAATCCTGCAAAAATCACCCCCTACAGTTGTGAGGTAAGTTATCCAGGAATAATTCACAATGCTATGGAGAACTTTGCAATGATTTCCTGAGCGATTACTAGGCAGGTAGAAATCTGAAGAATAAGTAAGCGTTTTAAGAAAGGGCCAGGCTGAGAGTGAGGATTTTTCCCCATGTAGGAAAAAAGTCTATGCAATGTAATAAAATAGGAAGCAACAGTGCCACAGACCAAGTGCTCAATAAATAGCCAGTATTGTAATAGTAATAGTTCTGATTTTTGTTATCTGGGGTGTTTGTGTAAATAATATTAGTCCAGAACAGAGAGAGTAGAAAAAAGTAAGAATAAAAAGGAACAACATCAAATATAGGAAGCAGAAAAGGACAGGACCAAAGCCATGGATAGGACATGATGGGTTTCACCTGACGCTTCAGCAGGCACAGGGCAGCATCTGGCAAGCAGCCAGATCAGAGACAAAATGTGGGTGTGTGAAAGAAACCAGGAAAAAAGAGGGACCCCCCATGATGAGACGACTTCTCACATGTTTATGATCCCATACCACCCCTTCTCACCTCTTTCCTGACTCAGTTGGAAGGAAACTGCTGTTTCTTGAATTCCTGAAGGGGAGTTAAATCCAACAAATACAATACAATACTGCACTTTTCTCTCATTTTTTTTGTTGTAAGCTACTGTAGTTTGGACTGACTAGTGCCCACTCAGTGATGTAAGTAAGATATTTTAGTATCCTCTGATAAATGCTGTCAGCTTTTCTTTTTCCTCTTAACCACCAAGCACAGTCACCACACCATGGGAAAACAGACAGAAAACTTAAAATCACTCACCAATGGGATACTGGTAAGAGGTAAATGCTGAAATTTTAAGCATAATCTGTTTAGCGTGTCAGCCTCCGTCAAGGAGGTGTGGCGGTCCCTGCCAACAGCCACTGCTTCTTGGGTTTGCAGAAGAGTTGGGCATGACTTCCTGCTTCCTTCCCTCTTCCTCCTCCATTCCTTTTTCTCACAAACTCCTACTCGCTCTCATAGCAGAACCACATGGAACAAAAAGAAAGCCAAATCTTTCAAAGTAAATCGCGACCCTTTTGTTGGTGATTTGATGAGTTCCCTTGCATCTGTGCTTAATATAACCATGGAATGTACACATTGGAACTTTTCAAGCAGTGGAAGCAAGAGAAAATCTAAACATGTGAGTACTCAGAAATGTCAGCTAATATTTTGAAACCACATTCTCTGTTTCACGATTCGCACTAGATTAGTTTTGCTATGAGAATACGTCTTGCCTGCCAGTGACCTCCAGACATCCTAAATGCTCCCCCAAATAAAACCAGGCCCTCCAGCCCCAAGAAAACATCAACATTTTTACAGGACACAGCATGCTATATGTTTGCCAAGTACTTTTGTCTTCTTAATTAAATGTTTTTCAGCCCCTATCTTAGAAATTGAAAAACAATTGAAATACCAAAAGGTACATGATATTCCAAGAATGTGTGTGAAATGGAAACTAAAGGACATAAAATTATCTTGCAGCTATTACTGGATCCTTTTCAAAGATATCTTTAAGAATACAAACAATAGGCTGTCAAATGTGTTAATTTTATTAAATAAAAAGTTGTGTCACATTTCCTAAAAATGACATTGTCATCATAGACCTCTCACTGATAATGATACAAGGGTGGATTATTTTCATATATTTTTAATAAAAGGGTGGCCAGCCCTGATTTATTGATTCCCAGGCTGAATCACTCCTGTCCTTTGTCACACCACCCGTGCCAGACTCAAGAATGCCACCACAGGAAGTAGTATTAGTTACTCCCAGCATCCCAGAAATTCTCAAAAGTGTTTCACACGGTTCCATTTCAAAAGTTGAGGGGCCGGTGAGATGGCTCAGCGGCGTAAGCGCCTGCCTTGCAAGCACGAGGGCCCGAGTTCGACTCCCGGATTCCACATACGAAAAAGGGGCCGGTGATATCGCTCAGCGGCACGGGTGCCTGTTGTCGCGCGAGGTCCTGAGGTCGACCCCCCGGTACCCACAAAAAAAAAAAAAAAAAGTTGAATGTTTTTGGATGGTGATTAGCATGCTAATTTCTGAATGACAGCCAGAGGCTACCTGCAATAAATATGTAATCAAAACAGAATCCTGTATGGGATTTCACTGAAATCTGAAAATTGAATCAAAGGCACATAAATGTGGGATCACATCACCCAAAAGAGTGTTTCCAGTAAATAATTTGGATATTAAGTGATGAATGCCAATCAGTTTTAAACTTTGATAATTTATTTATTGGCTTAATTTGTCTGTGGGTGATTTCTAAATCGTCTTTGGATGATTTTCAATACTTAAACTGCCCCCCTAAGATATCAATAAAATCTCTTAGAGAAACCCTAAACTATTAAGAGGAAAGATTTTCAATACTTAAACTCCCCCCTTAAAATACCAATAAAATCTCTTTGAGAAACACTAAACTATCAAGAGAATCCGTGTTGCATAAGAGCAGAGAAGTAGGGGCTCATAATTTAACAAGTAGACTGAAAAGAAGAAGGCAACTTCCAGCCCTGGCCAGGCAATGCCGCCGACTCTGTTGATTTCTAGCTGGGACGTGGTTTCTGCTTTCCCCAAAGTGAATCAAAATAGAGCAGCCATTTGGTGAGGTCCCCTTTTATATTTGAATGCTACACATTACATCAGTGCTCCTTTCTACAGATGCGATATCATGTATAATTTTAGGGCAACCTAATGATTATGCATGTTTGGCTATGTTGGATTACATGATTGGTTATGACTTAGGAGTATGTTAAAATCCCCCCACTAGTAGAGTGCATTGTAATATAACGAGTAACAAAATAGTCTCAGGAATCCAACTGCCCAAGTTCAATGCCTCACCTGTGTGCCTCACCTGTTATACAGAAACTCTATATCTTCATCTAGAAAATTGAAAGGAACAAATAGTGATTAAATGAATGAACTCTGATAAAAATGCTTGGTTTCAAGGCTAGTGTTTCTTATTTACATTCTGTATTGGAAAAGCAAGATTTTTAAGGACTGAGCCCTGGAGCGATTCACTGCTAAAATTTCAAGAAGAGAAGTAAAAAACAAGCAAAGGCAAGGGAAAAAGAGAAGCCAATGAGTTAGAAGAAAATCCAGTAGAAAGCAGTGTGTTGAGAAGTGTTTTGAGAATGCCAACGCTGTTTGTAGGTCAAGTCAGCTGAGCTCTGAGTACCAACGATTGAGTCTTGTAAGATTAGAAGTCATACCAACATAGACAAGGGCAATTTTAGTGGAGTGGTGAATGCAAAAGCATGACCGGAAAGAACTCAAGACAGAAAGGGACAAAATATGAGACAATAGGTAGAGAACCATTTTCAGAGAATTTGCTGTAATGAAGAGCAGAGTTGTATTACCCTAGCTGGAGTGTGTTTAGGATCAGTAGGGGATTTTTTTTCTTTTTTTAAGGGAGAAATTGAAGCATATGTGTGTTTTTATAGAAAGGTGCTAGCAGAAAGCAAGAAACTGATGCTATCAGAGAGAGATAAAAGGCAAGCTGGAGTTTTCCTTTCAAAAGTTGAAAGGAGGGCCAGTGATATTGCTCAGTGGCACAAGTGCCTGCTGGCAAGCACGAGGTCCTGAGTTCGACTCCCAGTACCCACATAAAAAAAAAAGTTGAAAGAAACCTATATTCTACTAAAAAGGTAGAAATGATGCATGTATGGAGAATTATTAGAAAGAAGAGAGTAGAAAGGTACTGATGCTGATAGGTGGATATTTGTGAAGCCAGGAAATTTTGCAATTTACCACTTGATTACTGTACTTCTATTTTTGTCAGTTGAATATGAATTTAGAGGTTCAGAAAAAAAGGAAAAGTGAATAGAAACCCCAGTGAATGTAAGATAGCATGATAGGAAGATGCAAAATGACTGCAGGGCAAAATAGAGATGCATTTGAAATGAGTGGTCATGAACTTGAAGTGAAACCCATATTAGACCTTGGGTATTATTTGCCTGGTTTTCATCGGCGTAGGTTCAGGTATGTAGTATGTGAAAAGATAAATTGCAATACAAAATGAGTTTTTGAATAACAAAGCAAAAGAAATGAAGGATATTGAATGTGTGTGAAAGCATGTGATGATTGGCCATGAGCAATTCCAGTAAAGGAGGGGAGTTTTTTGGGGTTTTTTTTTTTTTTTAATGGTAAGAATGATGAATTACAGATCCTAGCCATAATCAAAGGATGATTAGGGTGTGGACATTTTGTAGCTGTAATGTAAACTGGAAGAAAAATATAGAGATTAGAGAATTATACATACGAAGAGTGTGTTAATGTTTAACTTATTTCTCCAAAATGTATCATGTGAAACCACCATTTTGGGCCAGTGATATCGCTCAGTGGCACAGGTGCCTGCTGGAGTGCAAGGTCCTGAGGTCGACCCCTGGTACCCACAAAAAAACCCCACCATTTTGCTATTACATCTCATGAATTTGTGGGTCAGAGACTTTTCCTGCACTTAGCTGGGTGATTAATTTTGTGTAGTGCTAACTGGGGTGACGTGGTATCCATCTAGTGGCTCTCTGGTCTTCATGTAAGACACCCCAACTCACGTGCCTAGTGGCTTCGTGGAGTTGGCTGGTCTCAGTTGGGCACAGCACTTCTCCACTTTCAGAAGGCTCTGTAGAATATTTTTTGGCTTGCTCATGTGGTAGCTTAGTGCTTCAAAGCATTAATTTCAAGAAAGATAGCATGGAAGCACCCCACTTTTTTAAGGTCCAGTGCTGGAAATTAATACATCTTCACTTTTGCCATGTACTATTTGGTCAAAGCAGTCACGGGGGAAGTGGATTTCATCTCTTGATGAGCACAGCATCAAAACACGGTGACTGTTTTTGATCTGCAATGAACAGTGACTTGGACTTCTTGTGGTAGGGGACAGAAATAGTCAAAAATTTTAGTGCAATTAATCGTAATGGCCTCAAGATAGAAAACAGAGACAACACTGTGAATGTTGGTGGCTTGAAAGGAAGGATGAAGGTCTTGTCAATGGTAAGTGGGTTCATGGGCTTCCTTTGTCTTCTGAGGATGCCAGGGTCCCAGGACAGATGCATTCTTACCTAGAGGAGCCTAGAGGAGCCTTCCACATCCATAGATTCCGTATCTATAGGTTCTGCATCCTTGGATACAACCACCTGATGACTGAAAACTAAAAAATAAAAGAATTGTTTTTGTATTGAACCTGTAAGGATTTTTCCTTGTTATTTTTCTTTGAACAATACACTATAGCAACTATTTCCGTAGGATTTATATTTTAAGTGACCTAGAGATGATTTAAAGTATATAGGAGGATGTGCATAGATTATTTTTAAATATTACACTACTTTATATAAGGGACTTGAACGTGTGTGGTATTCATGAGGCGAGAGCAGGGGGTTATCTGGAAACCAGTCCCTTTTGGTTACTAAGGATAACTTCCTGGATAACATTGTATACGTTAGAATTATGTCCTTGTGACTCTATAGCCACCCATTAACTGCACTTAATCTTCTAACTATATTTTGTTGTTATCATTATATTGATTTTGCTTCCTTTTGTTCTCAAATATAGTTTACTTTATCAATTCTTTCCTTTATAAACTATACTTAGTATTTTTATATGCCCTACACTAAGACTGTGAAAATTAATAAATTCTATTTTTCTGGTACTCAATGATTTTATAAAAATATTAAGCTGGCTAATCTTGATTGTTAACTTGATTGGAATGAGAGATGCGTAGGAGATTAAAAAAGCACATATTTGTTGTATCTGGATGGATCACGGGGGTGTGACATCTGAGGCATAATATACCTGCTTCCTAGTCCCTTCTCTCAGGCTCTTCCTCCGTTCTTTGCTCCTTGCTGCTATGAGCTGGCACCTTTTTTCCACTCTTCCCTTCTCCCTCGGTGTTTCTGCCTTGGACTGAAACTTCTGAATCTATGACCAAAATAAACCTTTTATCCTTTAAATTTTGTCTGTGTCAGGTATTTTGTCCTAGCAACAGAAATGTTAGAGACAACTAATACAAATGTTAAATATACTATATAATCAGGAAAGCACACAAAATTAGAACATATAACAAATATTACACAGTTTTTGCAATCAATAGGGCCAGTCCCCCAAAGACCTTGTCACGCCCTCCCTCAGCCACTGTCCCTCCCCAGCCACCTGCTGTCCTTCTCGTCACAGTAATCACTTTCTTGCTTTGCGCATGCTTTTGTCATGTAAGAATGCATCTCTGAACATCATGGCTTACATTTTCCTGTGTGCATACAAGCACGTGTGCTTAACTCTATATCATTGCAATTATTTGATTTATATTCTTTTGTAACCTGCTAGACTCCCGCAAAATTATGAAATTCTTCCGTCCTTTTGTATGTAATTTGGTTCCTAGATTCCAGCTGCTGTGTGTATTATTTCAAATGTCCCCACTTTACTGACCAAATGGTTCACATCTGTTTGGGTTTTTTTTAAGTTTGTAGTTAATATGAATAACAATATGTATTTTCTTGGTGTTCTTGAGCATACATTTCAGAAGGGGAATTTAAGTGGGTCAGAGTTCAACGCACCTCAGTTTGGTAACCTAACATCCCATGATTTTCCAACCCTTCACAGCTCAACCCTCGCACTGCCACCCGTTGAAAGTTCCATGCTCCAACCAAAACGATGAGTCATTTTTATTTTAACACTTATGAAAATGTGTCACAGTGTCTCACTGTGATTTAGTTTGCATCTCTGATTGATAACGATGTTAAGCACATTTTCATACTTACCTAGACCCTTAAAGTACTTTTAAGTTTCTTATTTATCTGCTAGATTATGGTAATTTCTTTCTCCTACTGATTTGTATGACTACACCGTATATTCAAAAAATAACCCCTTTGTTTAAGATATATATTCTTGGGCCGGTGAGATGGCTCAGCGGCTTGAGCGCCTGCCTTGCAAGCGCGAAGGCCCGAGTTCGACTCCCGGAACCCACATACGAAAAAGGGGCCGGTGATATTGCTCAGCGGCACGGGTGCCTGTTGGCGCGTGAGGTCCTGAGGTCGTCCCCCCGGTACCCACAAAAAAAAAAAAAAAAAAAGATATATATTCTTTTTCAGTAGTCAAACATATTTCTCTTTTTCTTCTTATTTAAAGGAAATGTTCATTTTTGAAAGTAATGTATATATTCTCTTCTATCATCTTCTAAGAATTTTTGCTACTTTACAATTATAACTTTAATCCACATGGAAATGATTTCATGCATGATGTAGATGTGGGTTAAATTTAATTTTTTTCTGTATGAATATGCACTCTTCCCAACTCACTTTTTAAGATATTGTTCTCTTCCAATACTCAGAAATGCCACATTTTTTATAAATCGAGAGTTCAAATTTGTGGATTTGTTTCAGTGCTCTGTGGCACTGGCTTATTTATCTATAATTTCAATACGGCATAATTAATAAAGCTTTTGTACCTGGTAAAGAAGCATCTTAACTTTTTATATTTTAAAAAAATATTATAATCACCTAGTTGATAAATAGCCAATATATAGCAATTAAAAAAAACATTATCGTGATTTTGCCTAGAATTACTTTTAGACTCTAAATTGATTGGCTTAATAATAGTTGACATATTTATACGCTGAGTTTTCTGAACAAAAACTTACATTATTCTCTCATTTATTAGATCTTCTTTGATTTATCACAGTAATCATTTATAATTCTCCTGTAGAAGTTTTGATATTTTCACTTTTTATAAATGGATATATTTTTCATTTCATTTTCTTATTTGTGGCTGATAAAAATGCAGGTGATTGAACATTAATAGTCATCTTATATCCAGAAAACTAGTTAAATTTACTTGTCAATTAAATTGATTAACCTTTGGATTCTACTGGTTTTCCACATTCAAATCCGTAGAAAAGGTAAAGACAAATTCATTGATGTTATGTAACAATGGGCTCATTATAACTAAGGGCTGTTTTCTAAGGAGTGATTGAAGAATTTGGCAGGAGACAATAATAAAAAAATAAGCAAGAGAAAATAATTAGGAAAGCCTTCAAGAAGTAGTGATGGCAATTTTTAACAGAGCATCACTTCTCATTGTCATCTTATATTTCTCCTTCCTCTCTCTCCCTCCCTCCCTCCTTTCCTGCTCTCACTTTCTGTCTCTCTCTCTCTGTCTCTTTCTGCCTCTTTCTCTGCTGAGCATGGAACCCAGGGCCTTGTACTCGCTAAGTACACATTCCACTACTGACCTACATCCCCAGACCCACCTTGTATTTTTAACTTTTGATTCATTAGTTACTTCTATAATAGATGTCGTTAAATGTATTTTAATATACTATTAAACAAAGGTATTTTTATAGGGCATCATCTTCAAATATTTCCTCTAGTATGCATTCAGAATATCCAAATAAGTATTTTTAAAAGGTGGGAAAAGAAATATTTCTATAAGTTGACCTTTGTAAACTTTTAAATATTATGGTAAATTCACCTTTGTCTGACCTACAAAAGCAAAGGCATTTGGAACAGACCTGTGCTCTATATTACAATGGGGATTAAATTTGTCTGTAAATTAAACATAATACTTCTGTGAATTGGAATACAGCAAGCATCGCCCTCATTGCTACTCTATTTTACAAGAATGTTAATCTCTTGACTTAGTATAGCAGTTACATATTAAGAAAATATTTATTTAAAAAACCGAAGTTTCCCCATGCCTTTTACTTCACCACTCAGTTAGTTGATGGAACATATTTCACACGTTTGTACACATAATTCTTGGCTTTATTTCCATTCTAATCAATGGCCCAATATGAGTTTCTATTTTTAATATGATATCAATGATTGGAACAAACAATTTGATAATTGAGAAGTTGTATATTTTCAAAAATAGGATGGCAGAAACCAGGTCATGACTAACATCACAAAGCAAAATCGCCTGTCACTGCCTAGAACTTGTACCAGTCATCCTGAAATCATAACTAAGCAGTAGCCTGAAGGACCCAGAGTCCACAGAGGACCAAGGAGAGGAGGCAGCACATTGACTAATGATGGGGGAGCAGCCTCCTGCATTGCCTCCGGCCTTCTCTCTAACCATTAGCCAAGAAGCTCAGCAAGGGCTTAAGGAAGATAAAGAAGAGGAAAACTGAAAGAGGATGGGCTCAACTGGAAGAGGATAGGTCATACAAAGGCAAATTTACCATAATATTAAAAAGTTTACAGAGGTCAACTTATAGAAATATTTCTTTTCCCACCTTTTAAAAATATTTATGTGGACATTCTGAAGGCATACTAGAGGAAATACTTGAAGATGATGCCCTATAAAAAAATACCTTTGTTTCACAAAACTGCAAGATATCCATATATAGCCCATGGGCTTGTCACCATCCCCAGTTTATCTATGACTTGTGAGCAGCGATCTTAAGTGCTGGCATGAATATGTTTTAGGGAAGACCCTGAAACCATTCCATGCAAATACACTGAGTTTTCACTACATGTTCATAATAGGTACACACATATATGCATTATATTTGCTGCCAGTTGTCCCTGCCTTCTTGGAGGTAAAACTCTTGTTAATAAAATTTGATTGCATTGATACATTGTTACATGATGCTATGAAGGCAAAGATAACTTTTCATATCATTTGATGGATGAAAATTTGCAGGAGATGGGCCGGTGAGATGGCTCAGCGGCGTAAGCGCCTGCCTTGCAAGCGCGAGGGCCCGAGTTCGACTCCCGGAACCCACATACGAAAAAGGGGCCGGTGATATCGCTCAGCGGCACAGGTGCCTGTTGGCGCGCGAGGTCCTGAGTTCGACCCCCCGGTACC
Source organism: Erethizon dorsatum (assembly GCA_028451465.1). Classification (NCBI taxonomy): domain Eukaryota; kingdom Metazoa; phylum Chordata; class Mammalia; order Rodentia; family Erethizontidae; genus Erethizon; species Erethizon dorsatum. The sequence goes on along the minus strand of CM051841.1, from coordinate 13,706,795 downwards.
CACAAAAAAAAAAAAAAAGAAAATTTGCAGGAGAGAAATACAAAGGTCTGGATTCCATTGTAAATGACAAGAACAGAAGAATTTCAAAAAATCCTTCCACAACAGTGTTCTCCAATGTGTACCAAATCTAATGCCTAAGAGAGCCTTTGATTATTCCTCCTTGCCTGAGTTGATGGTGGAGGTCACAGTGCTGAGAGCTCTGGTTTATTAGAAGATAAGAGAATTACTAGAATAAATTAGGTGAACAAGAAAACAAAATAAAGCATACAGAATCAACGTAGAGTGATGAAGATGGAAAGTGAAAAGGAAGAAAGGGAAGTATGAACAGTCAGTAAATTAGATAAAATGCTCTACTTTTAATAAGTCTGCCTGAATCTTCTGAGAAATTAAAAAAAAAAAAAAAAGAATTTCCCAATAGTTGGCCATTGAGCAGTAGAGGAGTAGCTCTCCTAAATTAAAGAACTTTTACCAAGTAGAGCCTGTTTAGAAAACCTAGAAGTGAAAGTTGATTCTTTAACGTTTTTAACATCAAAACTATACTAGTACGATAAAGTTAAATACACAAAATGAGCTAGTGCGGACATATACAATGTGAGAAGTGTCCATTACCCTTGCCGAGACAAAAGTTTTTCTAAATTTTGCTTTAACATAAAGTAGAAAATTAGCCTTTTCAATCATTTTCACTGAAAGATATTGTCTCCAAGAAGGATGACAAGTATCAGAAGGTTCCCGAAAGCCAATATTTAACAAAGAATGTAAATTTATTCCTTGTGTAGGAAAATGTCAGGCTATCAAAAAATACACAAATTTATGTCATAATTAATGTATGAAAAAAAGAGGGGGACAATGATTAAGGCAATCAGTGTGACTTGACTTGAAGAGGAGGCATATCATTAATCATAGCTCAGATTTCAACATTAAAGAAATGCATCATCTTTAATTTCATAGTTACCTTCCAATCCAAATAGAACAAAACATACAATTAAGCCATTTAAAATAGTTGGATTAGATCACTGCATTTTTTGGTCAAACCTTTTCCTTTAAAAGACAATGGATTTCTTCATTGGAAACTTCTGTTGGCAGCCCTACTTTTGAATATTGCCCATTGGTTTCTGGATCTTTCCTAAAGGAAAGAGAGCCCAAACTAGCCTAAAATAGTCATTATTTCTTGATGTAGCAATATTAGAATATAAACTATAAGATTTTTCCACTGTTCCCGACCTTACAGGGAAAGTTCTCAGCGTTATCATGGCATGTTTGCCATTATTTTTTTAAATAGAGAATTTATCAGTTCAAGATTTTCTTTCATTGCTGGTTGGCTAATATTTAATTTACATAGTGATTTGGATTTACTAATACATGATTTAACATCATAAGACTTTAAGACTTTTTATTCTGTTACTGCGGTAAATTATATTGGTGATTTACATCTTAAATATATCCTTATATTATTAGAATGCACTCAGTTTGGTCATGATGTGTTTTCATTGCTGTAAGGCCCTGAATACTCAATTTTGATTCTTTGTTGAGGATTCTTGAATCAGAGAGGTTGGCCACTAGTTTCTCTGAAGTGCATTGTCATCATCAATTATTGCTATCTAGAAGATGCTGACTTCATGAAGAATGCTAGGAAGTAATGACATTTTACAATTCTCAGGGACATTATTTAAGGTTTCTTTTTTTTTTATTTTTTTTTTCATTAGCTGTGTGGTAAAATTTTGCTAGTGAAACCTCAGTACCTGAGGAAAGTGGGTAAATAATATTTAGGACTGCATAGTATTTTTGTGAATTTCTCTATCTCTATAATGATTCAAAATAAATTTTCTTTTTAAATTATTAGGAAAAATATCTGAGTATGGAGTTGTCCTCCCACTTTTCCAGTAGCTTTGAATTGTAGATTTAATTTCTTTAATAGTTATGGGACTATTCAAAATATTTGTTTTCTTTGTCACCAACTTGGAATGTTTTATTTTTCTATAAACATATTTGTTTTACATATTTTTCATATTTTAGCATTAAGTCGTTCATTATACTATTCTGCTATCTTTATTTATTTATTTTTTTATGTGTGTACCAGAGGTTGAACTCAGGACCTCGCACTTGCCAGCAGGCACTTGTGCCACTGAGCAATATCACCAGTCCTTTTTTCCTTTTTATGAGGGTAGTGGGAGTCGAGCTCAGGACCTCACGCTTACCAGGCAGGCGCTTATGCTGCTGAGCTATCTCACTGGCCCTCTGCTATCTTTCTAATGTATAATCTATAATGAAGCATGTCCTCACCCCTGATACTATGTACTTTTTTTCTCACTGTCTCTTTTAGTTTTGCTAGTTGGGCATCATTTTACTTGTCTTCACTGAAATCTGCATTTTATTTTGTTGACTCCTTATTTTATATTTTTATTCTATTTACCTCAGCTCATTTTCCCATTTATTGTAATTTTTCTTTTTTACGTTGGGTTTAATTGTTCTTTCTCTATATACATTTTAGATCTGTCTCAAGTGGTTCATCTTATCTAATAAATGAATATAAATTTCCCTTTTACTGTGGTTTTAGCGGGGTCCCACAAGTTTATAGAGTTTCCATCATCATTCAATCCAAATATTTTCCAGCTTTCACTGGGATTAATTCTTTAGCACCTGGGCTATGTAAAAATACTCCTTAACATTTGTTTTATGGCTAATTCCTAGCATAGCTATGCTTTGGTGAGAAAACATCCTCTGTCGGATTGCATTATTTGAAATTTGTTAAGGCTTGTTTTATGAACCAATGTTTGGCCTATTTGTTGAATTTTCACCATATGTGGGAAACAGTATCATTTATCAGTTTTTGTTATAGACATCTGTATTAATTTAGTTGTTGACTAGAGCTAATTAATCATGTTGTTTAGAGCTTTAAAAAACTAAATCTACCATAAACAATTTTTTTGCATAATTGATTGGAGCAATTAATTATCTGGATATATCTCTAATAAAGCTTCACTGCACACTAAGGAAGAATATTGAAGAACTAAGTATACATTTTAATAATACAAAGAAACAATAGATAAAGGTTTAATGGATTTCAACATGGGCTAAAGCAATGGAATAACTTATTAGGAAAAATACTGGTACGTTTTGCAATACAGAATGTTAAAATACTCTAGGCTAAAAGGTTATTAACAAATTAAAAGGAAACGACAAACTAGAAATTTGTGTACATGTAGTTAATAAATTTGAAACTGACACTACTAAAAACCATCAAAACTCTGAGGAAATGTACAAAAACATAAAATAGTAAATTTACCCAAAAATGCAAATGAGTAATGAATGTAATAAACTCTTCTTTTCTGTAAATGAATAGTATGTGCCAATGCTTCTATATCTGTTATACTATAAAAGCTTCTTGATGTAGGATATGCTATTAAATATAAAGCCATTCATAATGCTGTTTAACTCATTTCCTGTTTACCCAAGACTGTATGTTGGAGTTGCTTGTGGCTGCAATATTTACCCCCTTACTGATTATCAAATACATTTCTGATACGTTTGGGTGAGAGACAAATTCTATTTAAAAATAACACCAAGAACAGGTTTTCATATATATATTTTTTTCTTTATGAGGATACCGGGAACCGAACTCAAGACCTCGCGCTTGCCAGGCAGGCACTTATGCCACTGAGCTGTATCACTGGCCCAGGTTTTTATATTTTATTAACACACTGTAAACCAGTCAGATTTCCTTCAGCATTTAAAGAGCATGTTCATCTAAAATTAAGTGAACACTGGCATTTAATTTCTAAATGGACTTTTAGGGAGACTATTTTGATTTTACAGAAGAAGAAAGTGGCCAGGGAATGGGTACAGTTTTCATAATTTCATAATTTCTTCTGCATTGGAGAATAAGAAATCCACCCAATGGAAAAAGAACACTTACATTTTTCTTTGCAGGAAAGGTTTTTCAGGGACACCATCAGCTGAGAAATAGCTATTCTGTCAGTCCCCTCGTACAAATTCTGAATAATGACAATAGATAAGGATGATGCCACAGAAGGGCAATGTCAAGACACTGATATCCACCTGGAAATATACGGCTCCTTTTTCTTGTGAGAACTTACTATTCCCAAGTGCCTCATACTTTCCTGCATGAGTTATTCATTACGGCACTTATCGCTTCTCCGCCCAGGACTTGTTCCATTTCCAACTCATATTCAGTACTCTGTGACAGGAGAAATCCTAGGATTTAAATACCCTTTTCTGGTTGCTGAAGCAATTTGTAAATGAGCGATTTGGAATTTATTTTGTGTTTAGGTTGAAAATTCTATTCTCTAGCAAAGTTTATAAGCTAACAGACATTTAAAAATATAAGTTCCATTAAAAAATGTATTAAAATTTTTAACATTTAAATGTGTCTTACCTGGACCTTCTAGAAAGACCATATTATTTCCACTCTGTGAACTTAATAGTGGTAATCACTTGAATTATTTGAATAGTCACTAGTTTGATAACATTTACAGATGTCTAAGAAAGCTTTGAAATACCTCCATCAAAATATCTAGACAAACCACACCTCCATGTTATTTTGAGCAGAATTAGGATAATATAAGGAGGGAAAACAAGGATTAAAAAAAAAGAGGGAGGAAGTCTTAGCGCAACAAAAGGAGTAAGTTCCAAGGGACAGCGGGCGAGGAACTGGGAAGAATTGTGGAAGCGGGACTAGAATGAATGTTTGCAAAGTTCTGGTAGTCTTGTTCTTGGAGACGGAAGAGTTTGTAGCATAGTTTCAAATCTGGTAGTGTGATATCCCAACTTTGTTCTTTTTGCTAATCATTCCCTCAGCTCTTTCGTTTGTTTTGTGGTCCTGTACAAATTTTAGGATTTTTTTTTTCTATTTCTGTGAAAAATCAGACACTGTACTAAATCTGTAGATAACCTTTGGGAATATTAACAACATTAATTCTTCCTACCCATGAACATAGAATATTTATTTGTGTATTTAATTTAGTTCATCAATGATTTATACTTTAAAGTCTTGAAGTCTCATAAATTTTTTAAAGAATGAGGTTGATTATTCTTGTGATTTCTTTTTTAGATAGTTCGCTGTTAGTACAATGGAAGGCTACTATATGTTTTAAAATATTTAAGAAGCACCAAACGTAAATGCAATCTAAGGGCCTTGTATAGATATAACAACAATGAGAATAGCAACCCATTCTCTAGGTAACCAGCCCAGTCCCTACCTAACCCACTGCCCTGATACAGGCATTAATCTCTTCAGAGGGTAGTGTCGCTGTGACCTAATCACTCCTACTGGGACCCCCTCGTAATACCTCTACCACCTCTCAATACCAGTACACTGGGGACCGGGTCACAAGCATAAGAAGCTCTGAAGGGCAAACCATAGCAGACATAAGGATTATCTATAGATGAAATGAGAAGATGGTTTGGTTACGCTTTCATTCTATAGCAAGCAAGAAAGGCTTGTATACAAATGTGTGTGTATCTATACTGATGAAATAAGAATGGTGAGGTTTTGATGACTGTAGAAGCTGGGTTTGTTTTAAAATTTCCACAATATAAAGTTGAAAGTGCAGATGGTTTCTATGTCTCTTTGTGTCTGTGAGTATCTATAGTAACTGATTTTTAATTCGTTATCCCCTTGTGAGTTCAGGCAAGAAGGTACCTAATACAAAACCCTTTCTGGTTGCTGAAGCAATTTGTAAATGAGCAATTTGGAATTTATTTTGTGTTTAGGTTGAAAATTCTATTCTCTAGCAAAGTTTATAAGCTAACAGACATTTAAAAATATAAGTTCCATTAAAAAATGTATTAAAATTTTTAACATTTAAATTCATCTTACCTGAACCTTCTAGAAAGACCATATTATTTCCACTCTGTGAACTTAATAGTGATGATCACTTAAATTATTTGAATAGTCACTAGTTTGATAACATTTACAGACTTCTGAGAAAGCTTTGAAATACCTCCATCAAAATATCTAGATGAGAGACAAACTTTCAGTTTTTCTGCCTCACTTCACAGCTGCACGTGATACAAACTGAAATCGTAGGGAAACTAAATGTTATGATTATTACGACTACTTCCGGTATCCTCTATGTACAGTTCACATTTGGAAAATTAGTGTACCTTAGTACATTAGCTAGTAGCCTGATAGTGGTACACGATCCTACACCTTATTAGAAAGAGAGGTATAGGGCCAGGGATATAGCTCAGCAGCACAGCGCCTGCCTGACAAGCGCAAGGTCGTGAGTTCGATTCCCTCTACCAAAAAAAAAAAAAAAGAAAGAAATAGAGGTATTTCCTGGGTTACCCAATATTTTTATGATTTTAAAATACAATGTAGCATACATGTTTATATAAACAGCATTATTTTTAACATGCTTATAAGAACATATAATATCTTTAGAAAGACATCCCCCCTCCCCCCAAAAAGGAAGTTTTGGCTTATTTCTTAGGCAGACATAGTATGGCAGCAAAACCAAAGTAAAAAGAGATAATTACTTTTCATCTTACATCATGTGTGCTTATGGGGTTCTGAAATAGAGGTCATTTCAGATATTAAAATGCATAAGTGCTGTAATATATTTTTAAAAGCTCAATTCTGATATAAAACAAGATCATTAGACAAATTGGTTTAATTAGTATTTTTGAAGGAGTGAACAATTTATTAGAGGCACCTCTGGTGATAAGCGCTGTTATTTGAAGGGTCAAATGAGCCTGGAAGACAAACAAAAGCATGTTGTCTGAGATTTTTAATGTGTTAAATTTGGAGAACTTCATGTTGTCTTGTTCCAGAAGGGTGGAAGTGATAAGTCCATTTCATTGAAGAACAAGTTAGAAGAATGAGCCTCTGTCTTGGTGCAGGTTTTCTGGCTCCAAAGTGGCTCCTTAGCGGCCCGCAGCTGACCGAGCACCTGGATCTGAGACAAGGAAATGATGCCCATACTCTTAGCTTTCTTTCAGCAGTGCTATATATGCTCGGACCAGGTGACCGACACAAAGATACAGAAAATCTCTGCCTCTCTGTCTCTCTCTCTGTTTCTCTGTCTCCGTCTCTCTCTCTCTCTCTCTCTCTCTCTCTCTCTGTCTCTCTCTCTCTCTCAGAATGTACACAAGGAACTGGTCTACTTGAAACTGAGCCATGACTTGGAATCACAGTACCACCCCTGACCCCGCACACCAGGTACCTGGACCTGTGCTGTCCCCATACTGCAAGATTTCCATGCTCATGGCTTCCATTCCTTTTCCATATTGAGAGAGATCATCCAAACTCTACAACTGGGTAAAAGAAAGATGGCATGTTCGTTGTTTAGCAGCCCACCCAATGACTATTTCATTCTCTTGGCAAGGAGTGAAAAACTAGTTTTCAAAGGGTCAGCTGGTACACATGTTGGGCTTCGGGACCACACTGGCTCTGTCACAGCCATTTGGCTCTGCGCTGTAGCAGGAAAGCAGCCAGACACAGCGCACACAAGAGTGGGCATAGCTCATTCCCAGGAAACTTGATTTACAAAAACAACTGACCTGTGGACTTTAGTTCACCATAATTTGCTGCTGTTTACTTTAGTCTAGGGAGAATAAATATCATTTGATTTTCTATTTGCGCTTAGTTAAAGCTCTCTCTGTGAGTTTACCAGTTAACTTGGTTAAGATATTGATCCTATAGATTTGCAAATTATTTTTTTAAATAGAATAGACAACCTCAAATGTTATATTATTGCCCACTAAATCTAGAAACTATTTTAGCTCTAATTTCAAAAGTAAAATCATACTTTCCTATTTCTTTCTTTACATATGTTGTTAATCATCCAAACTCCAGGTTGGCCATTTTTCTGAGAAGTTGCATAAATGAGCTTGTGTTAATTCTGCAACTGATATTTACATTCTATAGCTATATAGATTGCATGGAATGTATAAATATTCCACATTCATATTATATATATGAATATATATATATTCTAAAATATTCCATATTTATATGAGAATAATGTTATCTTTCTTAAAATTAAAAATGGACATCGTGGACCAGAGGCGAACACACCAGCATTTTATATTTAATACGAAGGACGAGTAGCACAGAATCACTTGGGGGATTCTGGCAAGGTCACAGCTTTCCTATGAGATGACCTTGACTCCCAATGCCATCTCCTGGGAGTCCCTCTCTCTTTGAAGTCCCTGGGCCAAAAACACCCTTTTAAATCTGTAAAAGGAAACAGCTCACCAATGGAGAGCCCTGGAGTATTTTCCAGCCCTGCTTTTCTCTGGTAACTAAGCGCTCTTAGCAAAGATGACTGCTCGAAATCCTCCCCTTCATCCACAGTGTCCCAGTGTAAGAGAGTTCATGGAAACTAAGGAATAATGGTTCCACTAAGAGAAAGGTCATGCACCAATTGTCTGAAATCTTTCAATCTTGAAACATTGAGTAAGTTTTTTAGTGATTACCTTAAAAACTAGGAGAAATTTTATATTAAAATGAGCCTTCAGTTACCTCTGACTTTTAAGTAGGCTTGGATCACATTAATTCTAAGGAGAATCCCAAAACTGCGGTAGAATACTTCTGTCATTCTCAACCGTGTAACTTTCACTGCTCACTTTTTTTTGGTTCCTGCCATGTCTGCAAGTATTATTTCTGCAGATAATTCCCTATATTTCCAGCCTTCATCATTCTAAGCGCAAATCCCCCATTTTCAGAAGACAGAACATCTCGACCCTTCTCCAAGCTTGTCCCTGACTTTGTCTGTAATCTGGTGCTGCCATGAGTTTGCCTCCTTCACTCAGGACCTTAGAAACTTCCTCCACATCTCCGTTCTTCCCGTCAACACCCCTGACATCCAAATCAGTAGCTGAGTCTGATTTGTGTCAGGCAATCACAGGCAGCTGCCTCTTGCAGGTCCTTGTTGGCTTCATTGTCTTTCAGCTGCTCAATCACCTTGCTGCCTCATTTATCTCAGCGCCTACTCTCTCCACTGACACTGAATGTGACCATAGACTGTTTTTCTTAAACGCGGATTTCCTTGTGCCTCCTTTCATTACCCTTGATCATAAAGTGTTATTACCAGGCACATAAAATACCAGTGCAAGGCCTCACCTATGCTACATACCAACACTTCCAACATTGATTTATTTCAACTGTCTCCGTCTTTATATGCTCTTCTCTCTCTCTCTCTCTCTCTCTCTCTCCCTCTCTCTGAAATACACTTTCCTATAGGCTTCTTTTGAACTTCCATTTCTGTTTCCCAGCCTTGCCTGAAGAACATTCCACTGCCCCCCCCAAAAAGAAAACTCCACTTTGTTGACACCTATCATCCTTCCCTGTTTTCTCTCCCATATTAACATTCTTAACACTCAGGAATTAGTCAAAAGGAGTGTGTGTGGTGATAGAGTACACAGTTTGCACCTTGCACCCCGGGTTTGATATCCATCACCACTGTGACCTTTGCCAACCAACTAAAATGGCTTTGTGCTTTAATTTTCACATTATCTCTAAAAGCTTAGAACAATAACATTTACCTCTCTGGGCTTTTGTGTGTGTAAATGAGTGAAATTGGCTCACAGAAAGTATTATTTACATGGTTTTATAATATTAGACTTTACACCTGGCTTTGTCTTCTAGTTAGAGTTATTTAAGGGAGGCCTCGGGAAAGGTTGCTTTTGGCTGTCCAACACCCTTCTTTTGGTAACAGCCTTCTGCAGAATTATTTCCCCTCATTACGTCCAGTCTTTGTGCAGCTGTAAATCAAGGTGGTTGACCTCCCTTGCCAAATTTGTGGGCACATTACTTAAACTGGACAAATTGGGCTTTCTGTGCTGGTACTTTGTACCATGAATTTAGTAATGAAAAGCTGAAAAAAAAAATTGGTGTGTGCTCATTCTAAAATTGGAGCCCCCCAAAAAACAGCTGTATATGTGCTCTTACTGAGATCCCTGTGTTGGATGGTTTCGTCCTTTCTGTTTTTTTTTTTTTTTTTTTTTTTGTGGGTACCGGGGGGTTGACCTCAGGACCTCGCGCGCCAGCAGGCGCCCGTGCCGCTGAGCGATATCACCGGCCCCTTTTTCGTATGTGGGTTCCGGGAGTCGAACTCGGGCCCTCGCGCTTGCAGGGCAGGCGCTTAAGCCGCTGAGCCATCTCACTGGCCCGGTTTCGTCCTTTCTGAACCTTTTTCCTTTTGTTCTGTATTTCTTTTCCTTTGGTCCCATACCTTCCCTTCCTACCTCAAAGCCCTTCTGATAAATTTTCTTTCTGCTTGAACTTGAAGAACTGAATTACGTTGCTTGTAACCCAAGATCCCTGACATAAGATTATGTCAGGTAGCTTTCAACCTCCCACAGCCAAAATCCACTGTCCAGCCTTTAAAATCCTCAGTAAAATTTTGAGATTTAAAGAATTATTCTGGCCCCACTGGTATTATCTGGCTGAAGTTCATTATCTTAATTTTATTGGAAATCAGAATTCCTGCAAATGCATTTTCTTCTACTCTAAAATTGAAATATATTTGCCTAGCTTGTTCCAAAAAATTAATTTTAAATTATTTTATTTGATTTACATAGAAAATTAAGAAAACAGAGAAGTTGAAATAAAGGGACTTTTGTTTCCCACAGAGTAAGAAAACAAACCAAAAAGTCCATCAGCTTCAACATTATCCTGATTAATTCACTTTAAGCACTTCATTCCTTGTCTACATTTTTCTCTCAAACTGACCCTGGGATTCATCTGCGAAAATTCTTTTTTTCTTTTAAGTAACATGTGACTGTCTATTACCAATGACCAATTTGACTTGAAGGTATAGTTATGAGACCTGGGCTGCAATAATTTTTATATGTCCCCAGTTTATTCTGGTATGCAATAAGCACTGAGAGTTTAAGACCCGTGAATCCCATCAAGTATGCAAAATGCTTAAAATGGAGTATTGATCGTCAAATGATACTTGTCAAGCACAGAACACTGTCCAGATTTGAGAACAAAACTGCAAGCATTAAGATTTGGTTAAAATAAACTCTCTTGACTAAGACGAATACTCTACAATTATTTTCTCATCAAAATGAAATAGTGACAAGTACACAGTCTCTTTCAAAAAACAAATCTTTGAAACCAAAATGAAATTTTAAAATAGTTCTTCAAATAGCGTGTATCCGGTAGGTAGATGGCAGGTTTTAGTTCGTTTCCCGTTCTTACATGATGGAGTTCACGGGCTATTTTGAAAACCAATGAGTAATTAGGAATTGGGTGCCAATTTAGGTATTTGATTTGGAAATCTACTCTTTGAAAACCATCAATTCCAAATATAGGGCAAGCCCTCCTTTTTATGCTATCCCAGTTACTGGTAGGAAGAACACTAAAAACATTTATAAATGCAGAAGCGAGGTTCTCTGGGCTACAGCTAAAACCCAGTACACACTGCCACCTGCTCTGTCCTTGAATGCCCTTTGATGGCTTAGGGAAAAGGAGAACAATTGCATCTGCTGCAGTAAACAGTCACAAATAAAGTGATTACAGAGCGCTGCTGGGAGACCTATCTGAAAGCATGTGCACAGTGGTTGTCAGTAGTAAGGAATCAAGGCTGCTAACGCTAGCCAGGTTTTCTTAAATGAAAAGGGCCACAGTAAAAGTTATGCACTGGCCATGATCAACCATTAGTATCTTAGAAGACGTTGCTTCATCCGTCAAATAATTAGCTGCTCATTCCGGTCATTCAGTGGATGTCTGAGACTCACCTCAAGTACTTTGATTAACAAAGATTGCAAAGGCGTAAAAAATGCATTTAAAATATATATTAGTGAATATTAATTTTATAAAAATTGGATTTTATTGTAGCATTTTCATATATGCATATAACATATTTTGATCATATTCGCCCTCCAGTTAGCCTCTCTTTTTTTCTCCTCTGCCTCCTCTTATTGCCTTCCTCTGTCTAATGCCCTTCCTTCTATTTTCATGTCACTTTTTAAAATTGCATATATTAAGGAAAACAAGCAAACAAGCTTATTCCGCGTACTATGATGATCTTGAGTTCATCCATTTTCCTACAAAGGGCATAATTTCATTACTTTTATGGCTGAACAATACCCCATTGTATATATGTAACATTTTTCTTTATTCCTCTATTGATAAGCACCAAACTTGATTCCATTTGGGCTACTGTGAGTTGTACCACAATAAACGTGGGCATGTAGGTATCTCCATACCACACAGGCTTTTCTTCTTTTGAATATGTGCCAAGGAGTGATAGAGCTAGATTATATGGTAGTTCTACTTTTAATTTTGCAAGGAACCTCCCTACAGATTTTCATAGCAGCTATACTAATTTACATTCTCAGCAACAGTGTATAAGAGTAACTTTATCCCTGAATCTTTGCAGCATTTATTGATTTTTGTACTCTTGATGATGGTCATTCTGGGGTAGGATAGAATATCAATTTAATTTTGATTTTCATTTCCCCAATAGCTAATGACATTGGACATTTTTTTCACATAATCATTGGCCATTTGTATCTACTCCTTTGAGAAATGTCAGTTCAGTTCATCTCCCATTTTTTATTGCATGATTTCTTCCATTGGAGTTAAGGTTTTTGAGTTCTTTATACATTCCTGGATATTAATCCTCAGGCACATGAATATCTAGCAAACATTTTTCTCCCATTCTGTAGTCTGTGTCTTCACTCTGTTAACTGTTTCCTCTGCTGTGCTGAAGCTTTTCATGCGATACAGTACCACCTGTTGATTCTTGCTATTAGTTCCTAAACTCTTTGAGTCTTTGAGTCTTACTCAGGAAGTCTTTGCCTGTGCCTTGATCTTAAAGTGTTTCCGCAAAGTTTCCATCCAATAGTTTCAAAGTTTCAGGTCTTTGATCCATTTTGAGTTCATTTTTTTTTTTTTTTACAGGGAAAGAGATGGGGATCTAGTTTCAACCTTCTACAGATGGATAACCAGCTTTTCCCAGCACCATTTGCTAAAAAGCATGTCTTTTCTCCAATGTGTATTTTGGTCCCTTTGTCAAGAGTCAGATGGCTGTAGTTGTGAGGTTGTTTTTTCTGTGTTCTCTGTTCTAGTTCATTTGTGTGTGTGTGTGTGTGTGTGTGTGTGTGTGTGTGTGTGTGTTGCTATGCCAGTACCATGCTGTTTTTGTTACTGCAGCACTGTAGTATATTTTGAAATCAGATAAAGTGATACCTCTAGCATTTTCTTTGTGATCTGGATTCTTTACTATTCTGGGTCTTTTGTGTTTCTGTATTAATGTTAGCTTTTCCTTTTCTGGCTCTGTGAAGACTTTAATTGGTATTATGAGTAAAATTGCATTGAATCTGTAGATCAGTTTTGGTAATATGGCCATAGAAACACTAATTCTGCTGATCAATTAAAATGGGACAGATTTTCATTTTCTCGTGCCTTATATCATTTGTTTAGTGTTTTGCAATTTTCCCTGTAGATGTATTTTTTTCCTTTTTGAAGCAGTTGTGAGTGGAATTGTTTTCCTGATTTCTTTCTCACCTAGTTCATTATTGGTGTATAGAAAAAGCTACTGATATTTATTATTGATTTTGTATACTGCTATGGTGCTGAAATTGTTTACCATACCCAAAATTCTTTTGATGGGTGCTTTACGGTCTCCTAAGTAAAGGATCATATTTTTTGCAAAAAGAGTAATTTGACTTCTCCCTTTCCTATTTATATCCCTCTTTTTGCTCTGTGTGTGTGTGTGTAACTAGAGGGTGAACCCAGGACCTTTGCACTGAGCTTCATTCCCACCCTTTCTTTTGTTTTGTTTTGTTTTTCATTTTGAGATAGGGCCTTACTAAGTTTCCCAGGAACATTTTATTTTTTCCCTTGCCTAAATGCTCTGACTAAACTTACAAGTAGTATCTAGATCCTGATTTTAGAGGAAGTGCTTTCAGGCTTTTCCCAATTTTGTATGATGTTGTTTGTGGGCTGGTTGTATACAGCCTTTAATATTTTGAGGTATATACCTAGTAAACTATACCTAATTTCTTCAGGGGTATTGAATTTTATTGAAGCCTTTTTCTGCATCAGTTGAGAATATGATGTGCTTTTTACCCTTGATTTCATTTATGTCTTGTATTAATTTTATTGACTTACATATGTTGAATCATCCATGCATCCCTGGAATTAAACCAACTTGATCATCATATCAGTCCTTTTTAAGGTGTTGTGAAATTCATCTTTTCAAAATATTTTATTAAGGATTTCTACGTCTATACTCTTTGTTATGGCTTGTATCTAGATGTCCCCCCAAAGCTTCATGAGACCATATGTGGAGGTTTTTAGAGGTGGCTGGATCTAGAATATGTGATGCTGGCATTAAGAGTTGATGGTGGGATCAAGGGTAGGTGATTACTAAATTAGTCCACTAGTTCTGGATAGGATTAAGGGTCCCCTACCCTGGGTGTGAGTGCTACCCACCATAAGGGACAGAAGGAGGTTTGCTGCTGGTTGCTTGTTGCTTGTCACTTGATGCTTGCTGCCTTCTGCCTGCCGTGAACTCTTTCTCCTCTGTGATGCCCCTCTGCTACACCACCTCGCCTTGGAGTCAGCCAACTATGGACTGAAACCTCTACAAACTGTGGCCAAATAAACTCTTCCTCCTTTAACTTTGAATGTTGGGTATCTTGTCTCAGCAATAAGAAAAATAACTAAGACACACATCAGGAATATTTGACTATAATTTTTTGTTGTGTTCTTTTATGGTTTTGGTATCAGAGTGGTATTCACATCATAGAATGAGTTTGGAAATGCTTATTCTCCTTCTTCATGTAATGCTCTGAGAAGTATTGACGTTAGTCCTTTTTTTAAAGGTCTAGTAAAATTCAGCAGTGATTACATTGGGTTCTGGGATTTCTTCTTTGGGAAACTTTATCACTACTTCAACCTCATTGCTTGTTATAGATGTGCTTAGATTTTTTTTATATCCTTTTGCTTCAATTTTGATAGGACACATGGTAGAAATTTATCCATTTCTTCTCAATTCTCCGACTTATCCACTTCTTCTAGATCCTCCAATTTATTGAGGAATGTATCCATTTCTTCTGGAGTCTCCAATTTATCAAAATATATGTTTTAAAAGAATCCTTGACAATTCTCTGGATTTCAGTGCTGTTGCTTCAGTGTCCCCTTTTTGTTGCTAATTGTATTGATTCAGGGCTTCTCACTCTCTTTTGGTTAGTTTGGTTGAGGGTTAGTTTGTGTGTACCAGTCTTCTTTACTTTTTTAAAGAACCATCTCTGTTTCACCAATACTTTACATTGTTTTTTTAGTCTTTTGATCAATTCACCTTTGGTCTTTATTAGCTTTTTCCTTCTATTGAGTTTGGATTTGGTTTGCTCTTATTTTTCTCATAACTTTAGGTGCTTCGTTGTATTGTAACGAAGGTAGCTTCATCCGCTATGAGTAGCACTACTCCTGCTTGATTTTGGATTCCATTTGCATGGAATATCATTTTTGTCTTTTCACTTTCAGTCTTTTTATGTCTTTGGCCTTGAGGTGTGTTTCTTGAAGGCAAGAAAGAGGTAGGTCTTGATTTTTAATGCATCTTCTATCCAGTATTTTTTGTTTTGTTGGAAAATTAAGATCATTTATCTTCAGGGTTATTTTTGAAAGATGTCTACTAATTCCTCTCATTTTATTTTTCTAACGTTAGTCTTTTCCCCCCTAATTCTCAGTTGCTTATGTCTCTTCATCTTCTAACTGAAAGATTCCTTTAAGTATCTTCTGTAATGCTAGTTTAGTTGTCATGAGTTCCTTTAGTTTTTTGTTTTACTAGAAGATCTTTATTTCTCTTTAGACTCTGAGGGATAGATTTGCTACCCACAGCAATCTAGGTTGGCAGTTATTTTCTGTCAGGCCTTGAAACACATCATTCTATGTCCTCCTGGCTTTTAGAGATCCTACTGAGCAACCTGCAATTATTCTGACAGATTTGTCTATAGAGCAAGTGACTTGGCATTTCTCTCTTGTAGCTTTCAGTGTTCTTTCCTTGTTCTGAACTCCTGGAATTTTAATTATAATATACATGGGGAGATTCTTTTCTGCTCATATCTCGTTTAGGGATCTAAACACCTCCTGTACCTGGATGTCCATAGCTTTCTCAAGATTTTGGAAGTTTTCTGCTGTTCTTTCACTGGATTTTCTAAGCCTTTAATCTATACCTCAATGTTCTCTTTTATACTGAAGATTTGTAAGTTTGGTTTTTATCATGTCGCAGAGTTCTTGGATATTTTGTTTACAATTTATTTTTGTGTTTCTGTTATTAGTGTCTGAGAGAGGTAATTCTTCAAAGTTATCTTCAAGCTCTGAAATTCTGTTTTTATCCACCCTATTGCTGAGCCTATCTGACAAATTGTTTTTTGATTTACTGAGGTTTTCACTTCCAAGATTTCTATTTGATTCTCTTCAAAATCCCTATCTCCTTGTCGAATTACACTTTTATAGCTTTCATTGTCTTCCTTAATTCATTCAGATATTTAACTGTATTCTATTTTAAGTAACTTATTTTAAAAATCACTGTTATGAATTCTTTGACATTTCATCCATGTATGTATCTTTGGATTTAATTACTGAAGGGCTATGAAGCTTTGAAGGCATCAGGTTGCCTTTTTTATATTTCTTATGTTTCTATGTCAAGATCTGTACATATACTGGGCTGGCTCTATTTTCTACTATTACATATGGGTCTTCTTGGTATGCAGCCTTCTTTTAAGGCCCAAACCCCTATTAGCACTCTAAGAAGAGAAAACAAGCTGCAGGAACAACAACATAGTGACAACCCAGATATTAAAATACACTAAAAACAAATAGAAAATATGTGAGCCAATTATGTGCCCCACTTGTACCAGGCACTCCAGTCTATGTACCTGAGGGTGTAGCAATATTCCAAGCAGAGGTATATTCCCCAATGCACCTGAAAATGCAGGGAGCAAACAGATCATTTAGTTCTGTGCTGGATAGAAGTAGCAACAAAAACCAAGCAATCCACTGGGCTCAATCCCAATGCTTTCAGACCCAGCCCTCTGAGAAAGCCATGTGCGAAGGGTTTCATTCTTTACCACAGAGGGCAGAGCTGCCAACCACTGTGCCCTCCACAGCCTACGTTCCCCATGCTTATACTTCTCAGAGACTCTGTGGTAAACCCCATCCCCTCCATGACTGTATTTGTTAGTATTATGCTACTAGGACAAAATACTTGACACAACATTGAAAGGGGAAAGCATTTGTTTTGGTTCACGGTTTCAGAGGTTCCTGTCCATGGTTGGCTGGCTCCAAGGTAGAGACATCATAGCAGAAGGGTAGGATGCAAGAAAGCTTCTCAACTTATCGCATCCAGGAGTCAGAAAGTAGGGGGCGGTCCTAAGAGGAGGATCCAAGAACCACGTATCATTTCTAAGGTCATGCCCCTTTATTAATCTCTTATCCATCTTTCAAGCCAATCAAGTTGACTTTCAGGATTAACTATGACAACTCAAATCCTTGTCAACTTGATACAAAAACTCGTCTCCTTAAACCATACTTAATCTCCAAACAGAGACAATAATACAGTCAGAATTCTGCTTAACATGATGTAACTACCTTGTGTACAATTTAAAATGCATTCATTCTTTCCCTCAAAGTTTCAGCAATTTCGGTGTTGCTCAAAAGTTGAAGCCCAAAATCTTCTCTGGTACTCAAGAAAAATTCTTAGCTGTGAGCCAGTGTAAAACTTAGGATATATATTCCCAAGATACGATGGCACAGTCTAGACAATCCTTGTCTGAAAGGGAAGAATAAGAGAATATAAAGGATTAAGACCAAACCAAGACTGAAACACAGCAGGGCAAACATTAATTCCTATAACTTCATTTCCAGCATCCCAGGCACATGGTGCTCTGCAGTGTCCTGCCAAGGGCTTACACAGCCTTGCGTGGACTCTGCTGCACCAGGTCTGGTCGCTGTGGGAAGCTTTCCTTGGCAAACGGTCCACATTCCACTTCCCTAGACATTCCAGAGAGACCAGGAGCATAGACCTCTTAAAGGCCACATCTCACAAAGGACTTTACACTTTCATACCCTCAAGCCTGTGATGTGTGGGGTCTGACCGGTGGCAGAGAGGCTCTTGAGGAATCCTGCTGTCCCAAAGAAAAGTACTTGATTTCCTTTTGATGGCACTAATCTGTTGCCTTCAAACTCATCCTCTCAAAACATTTTAGAGCATGAACAAAATGCAGAGAAATTCTTTGCTAGAATGTAGCTTTACGTTGCTGGGACAAAATACCTTACACCTGCAATTTTAAGGAGAATTTATTTTGGCTCATAGTTTCAGAGCCTTCAATCCATAGTCAGCTGGCTTCAAGGCCGAAATGTCATGATGAAGAGTATGACAGAAAAAAGCTGCTCAACTCAGCATCTGAGAAGCAGAAAGGAGTGGAAAAGCTCAAGACAAGGAGCCAGGGGTTAGATGTAGTCCCCATGGGTCACACCTCCATGATCCACCCAGACACACCTAGAGGTGTATTTACTAATCTCCTAGGCATCTCTCAAGCCAATCAAGTTGACTTTCAAGATTGACCACAACAATGACTACTTCTTTAGACTCTCTCCCTCCAGTCACTGTGGGAGGGTCCCCCCAGGAGTGCTGAGGTGTGGAGGTTCTGTCTTCTGATCCCCCAACAATAAGCCCCCTCTCGAGATGGTTGCTAGTTACAGCACTTCAAAATATGGTGAGTACTACAGTGAATTTCTTCTTCAAAGCTAGCTTGCCTTGCAGGAGTCACTTTCAGACCAAATCTCCACCCTAGATTTATAGTTTACACTAACATGGGTTTCTCCCTGGAGCCCAGTCCACTGCTTATCACTGGGGTTGCCATCCTCTCAGGACTTACCTCATGCTTGCAGTCATGGGTCAGCGTTGGCATTGCAGACTAATTTGTACTTTTGTCTGCATTGTCTTTCTCTTTATCTATGCTTTTTAGCTTTCCTATCATCTCTTCTTTCATTCCCAGAGTTCCTCTTTTTCACCTTCAGAATCTTGTTTTTCATGGCTAATTCTTAAATTTTCTCACTCAGTTTATAAAGGATACTTCTGTTCCACTTTCTTACATATAAATTTAAAAATCTTAACTTTAACAGGCAGTTCAGGGACAGGTTTAATAGAACCTGTCATTGGAGAAATAGACCCATTATTTGGAGAAATCCATGAAGATTAATACCACGCCTTCGTTGAAGGTAACATAAGCAAGTGGAGAGATGTATTTAAGAAAGACCTGAGTAAAGTAGAAACTTGGCATGGGTTTCTAGCTAAAGTAAGAAATCCTCAAAGAAAAGCAGTGATAGGTAAGTCCTGAGGGCAAGTAAATAGGAAAGGACCAAAAGATAGGGCAAGCAACAGTTTCTAAGGAAAAAAAAAAAAAACTCAGGATTACAAAATGGTGCCAAAGATCATTCTAGGGAGAAGAGCAGTTTGGGCAATAGAAGACCATAAGAAAATTCCAGGTCAGTAAACGCTGACCAAGTATAACCATCTGCCAAGACTGGAGTCAGTTGGAAACATCACCTTCACTCGGAGGCCAATTGAGGGCTGTGACAGAGAGAAGATTCCAGGGCAGCAGGTGTCAACCTTGGCTACTGCTAAGATCACCTGGGAACTTTGAGAGATGGATGGTGTCGTTGGTCTGAAGTGAAAACTGAACTTGTGTGTTTCCAAGAATTTCATTTCTAACAAGTTTTGAAGTGATATTGACGTTGACCTAAGATCTATTTTGAGAACCAATGTAAAATACTTTGGGAACAGGGTTCCTCTACAGAAGCATTATCCATGCTTAAGCTGTGGGATTACGAGTCTGCAGTCTACACATTTTATTTATTTTTTTTTTTTTTGTGGTACCGGGGGGTCGACCTCAGGACCTCACACGCCAGCAGGCGCCCGTGCCGCTGAGCGATATCACCGGCCCCTTTTTCGTATGTGGGTTCCGGGAGTCGAACTCAGGCCCTCGCGTTTGCCCAGCAGGCGCTTAAGCCGCTGAGCCATCTCACCGGCCCCCTACACATTTTATTATTGAGTATAAGGTTATTACCAATAATGTCTCCATTTTATCCATACTGCATGTGGTGGATTGACAAGTGGTGGTCAACTTGTAACACCTGGCTGAACTGAATCAGCGTGGTGCTGGGTGTGGAGGGTCCACCTGAGGATTGTTGCCAACAACAAACTGGAGAGGAAGAGTTGGTGCTGTTGGTTTTCTTTGAGGAGCTTGTTGTGCTGGCTTTCCTGATAAGAACCTGGCTGTTCTCATCATTGGAGGAGCTCGGGACCTCGTTGTCACTGAGGATGGCTGTGGTGCCTTTCAGGGGAGCTCTGGTCCTTACTCTGAGCATCACTTCCTGGCTCTGGTGCAGATCCCTCAGCCTGCTGGCACAGATCCTTCATCCCACTGGCGCAGACTTTCTAGCTTCCACCACTGACCTTTGGGCCTTCCAGGAGCAGATCCGTGAAATATACCTGCATGAGACATTGCTTTGGGCTCTGAGCCTCCAGCTGGACTCATGCAGGACACTGCTGTGGAATCCAGGCCCTCAACTGGATTCTTTGGGTCATTAGTGTGTGGACAGATTTCCTGCACTTTGTATTTGACTCTTCGGGTGACTATTATAAAATAACTCCATAAATTACGTGTCCTGTATTGTATCGTTTCCCTTGCAAACCCTGACTACAACACCGCATAATGATAATGGCTTGTTCCACAACTGTAGTAGGGATTGTATGTGCTATCACATGTAAAACTGTTTAGATATGGACCTAACAAATAGAAGCCAACATTATCTATTATCATTCATTTGAAAAATCTCACCTGAGCAATTACTATTATGCTGGAATTACTATGATGAATTGAGTGTCAAAAGAACGTAAAACATATCTGCAAATAACTTTAATGCTATGAAAAACACAACAATACATTCTTTGATATGGCAGGTCCCCTTTAAGTTAATTATTTTTAGGAAAAGGAAAAGGCCATGACTGATTTCTTTGCTACCACTGAACTCCCATGGGAAGCATAAAATCCACCAACATAGCCGCTACTGACTTCCAGGACACACTACAGAAGATGTGGTGCACATATATATTACGGTGTGTGTTTTTCAGTTTTCATTGCTGGGATATAATACCTGAGAAAGTCCACTTACAGGAGAAAAGTTTTATTTTGATTTACGGTTTCAGACATTTCAGTCCATGCTTGTCTGGCTCAGAGGAAGACACTTGATGACGGAAGGGCATGGCGAAAGAAAGCAGCACACCTCATGGTGGCTGGGAAATATACAGCATTGGAGAGGAAGGAGCCAGCAACTAGATAGAGTCCCCAAGGTCACATCTTCTGACCTGCAGAGAACTCTCAAAAGTGTGCTTCGCTAACCTCCTAGGCATCTCTCAAGCCAAACAAATTGACAATCAAAATTAACCACCACAGGATGTTCCAGGTCTATCCACGTTGAACATAGTGCAGAAAATAATATTTAAGAAACATCTATTAAACACAGCTTTATTCTAAACTATTTTTCTCAGTTCAAAGATGTTTACAATGTTTTTAAATATTTTTTAGTGACTGGTGTTTACATAAAACATTTCTCCCAAAACCATTGCTCCTTGAAGTGTCGCCATCATCTGTTATATCCCTGAGAGATTAAATATTCATTGCTGCCTCATTTTTTCAGAGGGGACATGAGATTCATCATGAGATATTAAGCTTACCTCACCCTAAAGGCCAGAAATCAGGTGTCTTAGTTACTTTCTCGTTGCTGGGACAAAATATGTGACACCCACAAGTTAAAAGGGGAGAAGTCTGTTTTGGCTCATAGTTTGTAGAGACTTCAGTCCATAGTTAGCTGCCTCCAAGGTAGGAGGGCATGGAGGCGTGGCAGGGGGCATGGCAGATAGGAAGCAGCAGGAATAAAAAGAGGATCAGAGGTGTACATCCTCCAGGCCACGCCCACGGTGACCCACTTCTTCCCCACAGGCTTCACCTCCCAGCATCACATCCAGCTAAAAACCCATCAGTGGACTGACCCAGTCACCTCCCAAAATCCCCACCTGTGAGCGCATGAGGCTTTGCAGGGACATCTCAATGTAAACGATAACACCAGGACTCTGACTGAGGGATCCAAGGCTCCATGCCTGCAGTGTCACAATAAATAAAGGATATATAACACCCACAGTCACGTGTCTACCCCCAGAACAGCCAGAGAGCATTTGGAGGGACAAATCTTTTGAGAAAATAATGGTAGTAAGACAGAAGATAGGTATAATTTTTTAGAAATCATGACATCATCAAAGGAGACATATCATATGCGTCTCAGGGTCATCAAAAACAAGCTACTTTAAAGGAAGATGTAAATACCCATTTTCATTCATGGGATATAGCAGTTTCTACTACCTGATTCCTGTGTCCTGCCAAGACGTGTCCTTACCCAATCAACTCCAATAATGTTTAACTAACGGTCTGACCTGGACCACCCAGCTCTGGAAAAAAGAAAGAAATAGCCATTCCCAGTCCTTGTGTTTTTCTACGCTGACAATGTCAGGAAAAAATGAAAACTATATGTTAAAATATAAAAACTTCCCTCATGTAAAATAAATTGCACCCAGAGTCTTACCATGTTAGGGTTAGTAGATCTGCAGAACTTGGACAGATAAATGGTTGCTTTTTCTCTCTAAGATCCTTCAGACTAGCACTATTTACTATTGACATTAACCAAACAACGTAAAATAAGGCACAAGTCAGCCACTCTCCTGTTAGAACTTCCAGGCTAAGCCAGGTCTCATTCTCAGGCCCCAGTTTGTCACAAAATCAGCCCCAAATTCAGTATTTCACCCTTGTCACCTAGAATATCTTCTTCCAGATTTGTGCAGTTCCAGGAAGTCCTATAAACATTTACTATCTGAGGTCTCTTTGGAGTAACATTTTTAGATGCTGACAGAAAACACATCTGACTTGACATGAACCATATCAACTCCTATACTAAATAAGAATATCTTTATTGTGAGAGATTCTTGTAAAACCCGAAGTCAGAGTCATTGCAAAGCTTGGAGAGGAAGTGGAATGAAAACCCAGCGCCTGGGATAGTCCCTCTGGAGTTCTATACGCATTTACTTGTAGTAAACAAAGATTATGGTAAAAAAAAAATTTTTGGTTTAGGGTCATCCCACATTTGAAAGAATCCTAATATATGAGCATAATTTCTGGATCTCTACACTCACACCACTAAAAAAGTGTAAGTAATTATACCTCTAAATCCCAATAAAATCACAGGTAGCCAGTATCTGCTTACGTATTAATCTCATCGCTGCCATTTTTATCATTGTAAGACTTAAAAACGCAACTGTGTTCATCAGTGTCTCTAAGGAAGAGAAAGGAGAACCAGTTAGACATTGGCATTTAGGAAATTGGATTACAATTGTGACAGAGTTACCAGAAAGCTTTGCTTGCAATAAATTGCAAAGACTTACTGCTCCTGGCTCCTTGGGCGTGATAATGATGTTTCAGCAGGCTGCAAAGTTCATGTAAATTGCAGAAAAGGTTTTTTTCATGACACTTGTCCACAACCCTTTCTCTTCACCTTAGTAACAAGAAATATTCTCAGGTAAGAATTAACACGTATTTAGTCTAGCAAATTTCCCCTTAATTCAGCTCAGGTATATTTGTATATCTTCACCGTTCTGTAAACTCTTAGTGTTTCGTGACTTTGGTATCAATCCTGGCGTCAGTCCCTGCCTATATACCCCAGAGTATTCGGGCACATTTTCAGAGTGGGTATGGGTCCCTACCCCAACATGCCCCACAAATAAATAGGACCTTTAAGGCCAGAAGGCTCTGAGAAAGCAAAACACTCCAGAACAAAGGAAACACAAGTTGTAAGTGTCTGAGCCTTGATTTAACTGACGAATCCGAAGAAAGTAGAGGCATTTAGTATGTTTCACCTTGAAGAACAAGATGTAAAAATGCAAACCAAAGTAGCACTGGCTTTAGAATCCCTACATCTAGCAGGATCCGGAATTGATTCTTCTTTCTGACCGAAGCCCCTCATTAAGCCTGTCAGCTCATTGGATAATATTCTCTTCATATTTAACCACTGAATGAGCTATTTCTATTTTCTTAAGGGTTTTCTACTAAGCTGGAATGGGAAAGTCACTTTTAACAATCAGTGGTTCCCCCTTGATTTCTGAAGGTGCTTCAGTTTCTTAACCAGATTCATATAATGAAAGGAACCATATCAAGGACCTAATTCAAAATGCAAAATAATTGCTGGTAGCTCTTATTCTATTCAGTAACCAACAATGAAAAAACCTAGGGTGCTATTTCTTTTAATCCTGTTAGAAAAACAATTGCCCACTGGGTGTGGTGGCACGTACCTTTAATCCCAGCACTCCGGGAGGCTGAGGCAAGAGGATCATCATTTTGAATACAGTCTGGGAAATTTAATGATTTAAAAAGATCCTGTCTCAAAATTAAAAAATTAAAAAAAAAAATGGGCTAGGAATGTAGTTCAGTGCGAAGGCTCTAGGTTCAATCCCCAGTACCAAAAGGTGCAGGAGGGGGAGGGGGAGGGGAGGGAAGGGGGAAGGGAGGGAAAGGGTGGAGGAGAGGAGGGGGGGGCAAGGGACAAAAAGGTTCCAGCACCTCAACCTTGACCACACAGTAGAAGCACCTCAGGAAATTTCAAAGTCCCAATGCCCGTGCAACCTCTGACTATTTAAATGGGGATCCTGGCTTGGAACTCAGCCTCAGTTATTTCCCGACCTACACGGTGACTACAGCACACAGATTAAAAAACAATGTCTTCAACCAGTGGTTCTCAGAATTCAGAGTTCCTCAGAATCAGCTGGAGGACATGATAAAATATACATTTTTGGGTCCCGATCCCAGAATTTCTGAATCTGTAACTCTTTTTTTTTAATTAATCAAGTTTATTGGTATGTTTTAGATATACATAATGATCATATTCATCATGGGAGATTTGTACCTGTACATGATATATCTTGATTCTTCTTTTTTTCCCATTTCCATCCCCTCCTTTCAACCCTTCTTTCCCTCCTTATTTACAAAAGCTTTGCTTCCATTTTTCCTTTTTTTCTCATTTTTTTCTTTTCCCTTCCTTCCCTTCCCCCTCCCCCTCCCTAGTTCTCCTTTCCATTTGAACATTTTCTTCCTATTTTACAATATCTATATGGATAAAGAATATGTGTTTTTTTTATACAGTGGAATAATACTCAGCCACAAAGAAGGATAAACTTGAAACATTTCTAAGTAAATGGATGCACCTCGAGACCATAATCTTAAGTGAAATAAATTGGATATGCATGTGTAAATACTTGTTTCTCTGGTGTGAGAAACCAAAAGTGCAAATAAGAACAAAAATTTATGATGTAATAGATATTGTGAAATAAATATTGTGAATCTGTAATTCTTGGGTAGAGCCCAAAACCTGCAGTTTTAACAAGTTCCCAAATGAGACGGAAGCTGGCATTTTATTAGAGAGACCGTACTTTGAGACCAGTGTCTTACATGAATATGTTGATCTGACAGTTTTAGTAAAAGAACCAAAGCATTTTACATGTTTCCATTTTAGATAAACTGATTTAATACAACTTGCCTTTTTAATAGCATTTTATAATCTTTACTTTGACAACCTAATGGGAATACTGGTGACAGTGCCAAAGAGCAAGGCTTAATAGCTTCTCGATTATATAAGAAATCCATCTCATAAAAGATAGTTGAAATATTTAAACAAACCACTCATTTGGTACTTAGGTAAAAGTGTAACCCTTGTAAAATGATATAGATTATAATCAATTTCATGAAATATCTGGTTCATTTCATCCAGTTCACTTGAAAATTGAGCACCTGAAGAATCCAAGAAAGAGACTTACATCATGACACCTTGATAGCGAGAAAGCAGTAATTCAAAATTTTGTCTAGTTGTTTTTCTCATTTCTCAGAAAACAGCTTGCTTCCACAACTTTGAAAACCTGCCATATTTCTGGCCGGGGCGCATCACACTAAGACCCTCATGTGATTATTGTCTTAAGTTTTGTTAACTGGCTATATAACTCTCAATGGCCTTATAAAATAATTTTTAAAAACTTGTAGATGGATATTTATAACGGCTTTATGCATAATAGAAAAAAAACTGAAAGCAACACATTCATTATAAAAAGAATGATAAATGATGACATTGGTACAAGTAGGCAATATACAACAACAAAGCAATTAATTAGTACATAACATAACAGTATAATGAATATCACAGGTGTACTGTAGGGAGCCACAGATATAAGAGAATTCATTCTGTGTGATTTCACTTATATGAATTCCAAGAATAATAAAATTCAGAATTGTGGTGATATTTAAAGAAAGCATTGACTGAAAGAGGTGACAGAGCCACCTGCAATGCTGACAAAGTCAACATCTTATTTTGGGTTGTAAAGTAGATTTCATTTATGATTTGTAACGTGCTATGTTATAAATTAATTAACAATTTAATTTCAATTTATTCATATGATGAATTTCTTCTTGCAAAAAAGCAACCCCAATTCAAAGCTGCCTATACCCTAGAATTTAATAATTGTCAATGACAAGCAGGATATAAAAAATAGCCCAAAATGTCTTGCTTATAAAGTTAAGTGTAAAAGATTTCTATCAAAAAAACAATTTATTTCCTCTTTTTAAAGAACCATTAAAATAAAGGTAAGGTATAAAATGCTGTTAAAGAGAATAGTACAAAGCGAATAGAAGGGTAAAGATTTTCATCAACTCTTCCTCAACATACATAAGGTTTCAACAAGTTTTTAAGGCAGAAAGCAGATGAAAGATGGTACCTGGGTTAGGGGATATAAGAGGATACAGCATGAGGTGACTATAGAAGAGATGGGAAAATTGGAGGGATGATTTTTTGTGATGAGCCCCAGTGAGATATAGAACACACAGATACCAAATATGGAGGTTAAAGTGGAGAGAAGAGGCAAGATGTGATGATGAAAAACAAAAAGTGATTATTAAAAGTCTGTACATAGAATAATGGAGAGGGCAAGCGATAAAATATTTCTTCTCTGAGGAAATGGAGCACCTCCTCTCTCCTCCCAAATACTCTTTGTATATTAGCATGAGTTTCCCCAGTAAATTTTCTGCTCACAACCCAAATAATCACTTTAATGCAAAGCTCATCAGCCTGTAAACCTCATCAAAATTACCAAGAAGTTTTAGGGCCTCATCGTTAATATGAAATGGACAACAAAGGACTAGCATATATTGGAATATGCTCCCAATCTAAAAAAAGAAGAACAAAATAAACAGATAAAAAAATTACCTGAGAAAGGTTAGAAAACTTCATCAGAAACACTGAGTTGCACATGAAAAATAAGAAATTATTATACTCATAAACAAGAAGAGTATGTTGTTAGAAAAATAAAAGAAATTACTTAGAAATTAAATATAGAATCACTAAAATTAAAAAATAAGTTGTTTGAGAAGATAATATCCAGAGAACATCTCAGAAAATATGGGGAAAAGGAAATGAAAAATATGAGACAAATAGTAAGTGGTTTAGAAAATTAATATGAGAAGTAGACATTTCACATGGAAATAAAAAAGCAAGAGTGGTAAGTGTTTTTTTTAATTATATAAGAAATATTGCCAGAAATAAAGGACACGCATTTCTTACTTTAAAAAGCCCAGGACAATAAAAAATAATAAAATAAAACATAACGATCACACCAATACCCGCATCATGAACCTTAAGACCCCAGGATTAGACAACTTCATAGAATGATAAAGTAAGGATGTTCATGAACTTATTCCTTCACAAAAATATAAAAATAGTGGCAAGAAAATTAAAACTGATCATTTCAGAACTTTTTATTAAGAAAGGAAATCACAAAACAAAATTTCTCAACCTCAGACAAATTACTGAACCTCAGTAAGACCACAGCCATCTCCCTGACCAGCGCAGTGGTGCGTGGCCATGAAAAGCCAGTGGCTACAACACGCACAGGAGGCCTGGTGTCCCCTGTGCTCCATTAAAACCCCATCTTCCCAGCAAGTCGACATTTTATCCAAACTTACAGCTTCCCTGAAATCTCTATTTTCAGGGTTGTGTTACTATTTATTTGATTCAGAGCCCAGCTTGAAAAGAAAGAAAAGAAAAGGAAAAGCCCTGCCCTTAGAGATTAGTAAAAATAACCACAGTCTGCTAGCAACATTGCAGATGCCTGGGGCTATGACGTGAGTTAGGGAAAGCTAGATTCTGGACCAAATTTAAGAGGAAGTCCTGAAGAACTAGAGGAACAGAGGGCACTTTGAAAAGCTCCAGCATATTCCTGGGGATCTAAAAAGGCCTTTGCGTGCATGGTCCCTGTGTATAGGAAAAGCCCAGGAAGGGATAAGTCCTCAGTCTTCACCTCTGGCTGAACTTAAAGATTTGCACAAGTAGAAAATAAAAGCTAAAGCTGTCTTATAAACTTCCTGAGATATGAAGGTGGGATTTCTACCACGCATGCCCTTAGCAAAGGGTAGAAAAATAAATGCAAGGCATTTAGAGAACTCTTTTGACCAATCACTGGTTTACTACTAAATTACACAGACCAAACGGTAACCCCAAAGTTAAGAAGTACAAATTAGAACTCTCTCAGAATAGTAGCTCACACTTTTTTTTTTCCATTCCGTAGGTTGTATTTTCACTCAGTTGATTACTTGCATTGCAGAAGCTTTTTAATTTGACGCAATCCCATTTAGTGATTCTTGTTAATAAATAAATGAATAAAATGAAGAGCTGGTCAGAAAGAAGAAGTCAGGCTTTTGGAAATGGTAAAGAGATTAAAGGGACAGGAAAGATGAGAGAAAAGAGAAAAGAGGTAGAAAAGGATCAGGTATGTTATACACATATACGGTTCCCCAAAACGAACATCACTGCTATGTATTCCAAACATACACTAATAAAGGAGCAAAAGAAAGAAAAACAGAATTTGTTCATATATTTTAAAAGAAAAAATCTAAATCAAGAATTTTAGGGGCCGGTGAGGTGGCTCAGCGGCTTAAGCGCCTGCCCAGCAAGCGCAAGGGCCCGAGTTCGACTCCCGGAACCCACATACAAAAAAGGGGCCGGTGATATCGCTCAGCGGCACGGGCGCCTGCTGGTGCACGAGGTCCTGAGGTCGACCCCCCAGTACCCACAAAAAAAAAAGAATTTTAAAAATAAAACTGGCAGAAGATTCACTGTACTCAAACTGTACACGATATATAATTAGTCCAAGACAGCAGGAGCAAGAGAGAAAAAAAACAACAAAATCAACATCAATAAACCCGGTGGTGGAGGGTGGGGGGGGTAATGTATATGAGTCCAACTGCAGCACTGTATTATGCAAAATACTCACTTTTTAACAAATGACGATGACGTATGAAAAGAACTACAAATAAATGTTAAATATAAAGGGGAGATGTAGCCAACATAAAATGCCTCCAAGGAAGCTCGGGCAATACATTTATCAGAAAAAGATTTGAAGTCAGCTATTTAAAATCTGCTAAAATAACTGACACCCATGTTTAAATAAATAAGTAAAGAGAATATGGCAATAATGTATCACAAGATAGAAAATATTTGATAAAGAGGTACAAATTGTTTTTTAAGAAATCATAAAAGTTCTGGAGCATAAAAAAACACAACAGAAATGAAAAGTTTGCTTGAGTTCAAAGATGGATTTGAGGTACCAGAAAAAGAATCTGTCAGCTTGAATGTAAAATAATATAAATTTTCCAGTCTGATGAGTAAGGGGGCAAAAAAAGGAAAGAAAAAAAAAGAACACATCTTCCTGCACCTGTGAAACACCACCAAGAATAGAAAGATAAATATATATATATGGCATTCCCAGAAAAATAAGAACAGAATGAGAAAGAGGAAAAATGTTAGAAGAAAAAAATGGCTAGAAACCTCCCAAATTTGATGAAAACATTAATCTGCACCTCCAAGAAGCCCTAGAAACTCTGAGTAGAATAAACTCAGAGGCCCACACCTACACACAAAATAGATGGGCAAAAGGCGAAAACTAAGAGAGAGTCTTGAAAGTAACAAGGAAAAAAAAAAAAGTGACTTATCCCATACAAATAATCCTCAGTAAGATTAACAATTGGCTGCAGCCATGGAGACCAGAAGAGCATGGGACGACCTCCTCTAAATGCAAAAAGAGAAAAAATTGCCAAAGAATCTATATCCAGAAAAACTCTCCTTCAACAACAAATGAAAATGTACATTTTCTATGACAAATAGAGATGAGCAGATTTATTAGCAGCCTTGTCTTAAAATAGGGGACACTACAAGAGTTCTCTGCACTGAAATAAAAGTAAATTGAATTGTGTAGGGGCAGAAAGCTGGGTAGATACATTTCCTCATCCATCATAATGGTCATGGGCAACACCCCCATAGGAAAAGTCATATAACAAAAGTCATATAACAAAACCATAACAGATTTAATTAATGAAGGGCTCCCATGACACGGAATCTACAGAAATGACCCAAAGACACAGGAAAATGATCTCTCTTCAGCTTAGTTTGACCAACAGTAGACAGTCATATAGAAATGTGTTTGACAAAAAGGGTATGGCCTACTGGTAATAGAGAGAAGAAATCTAGCAAGCTGTGTGTTAGGATTCTTCTCTGCTCCCCTGTGTAGCAGGGCTTCCTCTTGCAGGTAAACCACTAGTCCACTTTGTAAACCACTGCAGTTCTTTATAGTTACCTGTTACACCGAAAGTTAGGGAAGGATAAAGTCATGTTTCTTAGTTCCATGGCTTGTTTTAATGGAAGGAAGTTCAGTTTTGTGACCTGCCTTAGGAAAAAAGAATTCTAGTCTCCATTAGACCAACAAGACAAAAATTCAAAAGAAATGGAGTAATTGAGTAACACTATAAGCCAATAGGAGCTAACAGGCTTCCGCCTGTACCCCCACTGATTACCTTGTGGCTGTCACGTGTGAACAGAGCCAAGAATGTGAGAAACTGCTGGTAGGGACCGAATCAATGGTCCTAGAGTCCTCCCAGCCCATGTCACAGCTATGTGAATACAGTTGCCTCCAAATAGTCCACCTCCCCTAGACATTGTAGAGCAGAAATAAGTCTCTCTGTTAAGCCCTGTCTGAATTCCCAACCAACAGAATCATAAGCAATAAGTAATTCTTTAAATGAACAAGTGTTGGGACAGTTTGTTATACAGCGCTAGCAGTAATCCAAGCCACATGCCCCTGACCCCTACACGGGTGCCGTCATAGAACAAACCCTCAATACCATGCTGCTTAGAAAAGGGGATTTCTGATGGAAAATTCCCATCCTATTCCTCACTTATTTCTATCAAATTACAATTAAATTAGGGGAAGGGGTAATAAAACACTTAAATTTGAAGAATACAAGACTGGAATAATTATCAAATTTTTAAAAGACCTTTTCATTTGTATTCATTTCTTGAGTCCCTTTTCTTCTTGAGAATGAAATTCTCACTTTAATAGTATTTCTTCAATCTAATATTCCTAGCACAAACCAAAAAAAAATAGTGCATACAAGGTGAAACCAAATGATCATTACATGAAACCTTTCAATTAATGTAAAAATATATAATTTTGTATGTATTTCACTTAGAAAATGACTCCAGGCTTATTTGTATTGTGGCAAATGGCAAGGTCTCATTCTTTTAAGACACATGCACACACACAATTATTTGATCTCACTTAAATGTGGAAAAAATTTCAAGTATGTAGAGAGAACAAAATAGTGTTTACCAGGGAAGAAAGGGGATTTGGAAAATGGGGAGATGTAGATCAGAGTATACAAAGAAGCAGACATGTAGGATGAAAGATAAACAAGTTTAGCGATCTCATGTACAACATGAGTATATTTTAGCAGCTCTTGCCACCAAGTTTAAAAAACAGTAATTGTGACATAATGGAAAATGCTAATTTGTTTCACTTTTTACCACTTACCTGTATCCTATGCATCATGTTGTATACCTTAAAAATACACAATTTAAATAAATGCATATATACAACTGGATTTGTTTTCAAGGCAAATTATAATTATGTTCATGCCACATAACCAGCATAATCACATTTATCTGATGATGGAAAATAGGAAAAAATGCATTGCTTTTGAAAGACTTTGTTTTTATTTGGTTATAGGCTCAAACAACAGGCCATTGTACAAAGGAAATATGTCATGAGTTGAAGTTAATAATGGGAAGGGTTGCCTTATATTTTTTAATAATTCATTCTTCCATAATTTAGCACTTACCACAGTTTATCAACTCAGTTCATCATTTGGGGGGAAGTAGCTAGTTTTCTAAACTGTGTAGCGAATGGCCTTTCATATATCTTAGCTGGGAAGTATTTAGTCTCTAGCGATCTAAATAAACACATAATTAAAATACAACCTGAATTGGTATCTAGAAAAGAAACAAAATAAAGCATCATCATTATTTATTACTTAACTTTTTGGAGAAAAAGTACTAATACTCTAGGATGGAACTCATATTTCACATTTTTAAATATTATTCTAATTAATGCTATATGTTAGACCAAAGATTTGGATGGTTTTTGAGAAGCAGTAGAGAGGAACTGATGGGGATTTTTAACACAAGCCAACAGGTTTGATTTGAAAGGCATTGCTGATTGTTACTCAGGGGCAAATACGAACTCCATGACATTAACTCAGTAGAGGCTAGAGTCTCCACATACGAGGTATATAACAGAAACATAAACTTTTCCTTTAGGCATGTTAGAGCTGTCTCTAATTGTACTTGATCAGATTAATCACAAATGCTTTTGTAACCTCTACGAGAAGGGGATTTTGTTGTGTTAGCCAAAGTATTCCCAACACCTTGCATATTTGATGAAATCAATGTGTACATAAACAATTAATATGAAGTAACCTGCTTGAATATCATTTTAAAAACATAAGCAGAGCAAATGTCTACACATTGTCGTTTTTGATTATTGCTTAATGATTTAAAATACAAAGGGACAGAAGTAATATTTATGAACTGGGGACTCAAGTTGTAAACGAAAAAGAAAGAGTAATGCCATGGTGTGGTGGTCCCTGTGAGGTCCAAATATTCCTTTAAGAATGAAAGACTATTCCTCCATTTGCTGGCAGTGCTGCTAGTGTGTGGCTTCTCCCACCAACCCTCCTTGGGGATTGCTTCAGCTGAAGAAACTGCTTTGTCCAAGATCTTGCCTACTTCCTACCCTACATCTGGTGATTCTTCAAAGCTGGAGGATTACAAAGATAGGACTACATCATCCTAACTAGCTCAACTCTTAAAGAGGCAGCCCAGCCCCAGCTGGGCTTCACTGGGACTGCATTTTTGCTTCTATCAACTTAGGATCTTTGACTTTGACTTTCAAATGTTCATCAGGAGAGCACCCCTAGTTAACGGGATGCTGTACGGTGATCTCTAACATAAGGAGCCAAGCCCATCAGTTTCTTTCACTGTACCATGAATCCACCTCAGAAAGTGTTTCTTGTCATTTTTATTCTTAGCAGAAAGACTTTCCCTAAAATAATAAATAGTTCCTTCCTGATATTCCATTACTTGATGCAGCTTAATTTAATGAATACTTTTTTGTTTCTCTGAAGTCAAGATACAGGTATAGAATGTTCTCATAAAAACATAAAGAAGGGGCTTATTATAGATTTATATGTCTTCCTGTTTTTATGATGTGTTTTCAGAGATTTCAGAGTCCAGCTATGATTATACATAAGAGCAAATCAGTTTTCCAACTCCTCTGGCACATTTCTGGGCAACCTTGCTTAGAAAACACCTGGTAAAACATACTTTCATTCAACTCCAGGCATTTCAAAAGCAGTTGAAAGTCACTTAAATGGAAACCCAACTATGATGCTGCTTTTCAAATCAAAAGCAAGACCTCAGCGCCACAGGACGTGGCAGACTGCCAGGTGTTTAATATTTGAGGGACAAGCACACTGTCGAGAGCTTCTTTACATAATTGACAAACCAAAACCCAACGCACCAAGGTTAACAACTCACTTCTCTTTGGCCGCAGAACTGGTTTTGTGATGTTCCTCTACTGCACATAAATCACTTTCGTAGAGCCATGAGAGGGTGGTTTTGAGTCTCTAGAAAACTAGCAGCAAGCCTCTGAGTAGTCGAGCCATGTCAGAACAAGGTACTGGGTGGGTTGAGGGTCACTTTGGAATCGCCTTCATTTTTCTTCTTTCTGGCTCCGGAATCTGCCAAATTATTTTTGGCCCAAAGGCCATGCCTTCAAAATCTATGCAGACAATTACACAGACTTGCGGTTGCACCACACGTCTTTGATGGATTGGATGCGGACATCAAACATCAGCACATCTCCAGATGTGTGAAGTTTACAGAGGGTTTTTGGATTATGTTTTGCCAGCCACCTGGGCTGGGAGACAGATATGCCATACGGAGGATGTTACACAAGCTAACCAGCATTGTCACAAGTCACTGGTGGTCAGAGGTCGAAGGGTCTTACTCCGCCCTAGGGTGAGCCACAGGATACTCACTGATCTGCTTGCTCATAGAAGGAATGTGTACAAAACTAACTCAAGTAATACTGATTACCTGAAATCTCTGAAGGAAGGATCGAATTATCTCGAGTTATTTTATATTGTTTTGTTTTCTTTGAAAGGTGAGAAGACATTGTAAATGGAGTATTTCCAAAAGCCTGCATCAGTTCCCTTACACAATTTATATGTAATATACATTTAAGTCTAAAATTATATGAAGAACTTAGATAATTAAATGTCTCATTTAATTCTTACAAAATCTGTGAAAAATGAGAAAATAACATCATTAGAATGTGAATAATCTGGCTAAGTCTATAAAAAATAAAGTGGAATTATCAAGACCACAGTGTAAGTTTCAGGGGGAGGCTACAAAACGTATGATATTCCCACGCTTTTACTCACTGTTATACAAGTTATGACCCAAGCCCTCAGTGTTCATATTTGTTTTCTCTTGCAGATTTTCTGTCTTTTAACTCATAAAACTTCCTAGTAGGGCTGACAGTTCATACAATGAGCCATGCTGGCATTACGGTTATACTTATCCAAATCATAGTGGGTTATAAAACAGAGTCTA
Source organism: Erethizon dorsatum (assembly GCA_028451465.1). Lineage (NCBI taxonomy): Eukaryota > Metazoa > Chordata > Mammalia > Rodentia > Erethizontidae > Erethizon > Erethizon dorsatum. Next base: position 13,671,664 of record CM051841.1, on the reverse strand, counting down.
ATCCTGCTTTTCATTTGTTGTATGTGTGTTGTACACAACACACATACGCAGTATCCTATACAGGTAAAGCTTCAGGTGCATGTTAATATTTTAACCTCTCCAGCATCTCGGTTATTTCCAGTTAGAGGTTATCATGAATAAGACTTCTATTAACATCTGAGTGCAGTTTTCGGTGTAAATATAAGTTTTCATTTCTTTGCTATAAATACCTAGGGATACAACTATGGGCTGTATAGTAGTAATATGTTTGATGCTTTAAGAAATTGTTAAATGTTTTTCCAGAAGGTCAGTACTATTTTACAGCAGCACTGGCCATCTATGACTGATCCAGAACTTTATACTATCCTTATTTTTAATTTTAGCCAAGCTAGTAGGTACTGTGAAATTGCACTGTGGTTTTAATTTGCATTTATCTGGTCTCTAGTGATGACAACCATCTTTTCACAGAATTATTTGTCATCTGTTTATCTTTTTATATCTTATACATTTTGCCTATGTTTAGATGACCTATGTTTTTACCTTTTTCTTTTTCTTTCTTTTTTTTTTTTTTTTTTTTTTTGGCCTTTATACTATTGAATTGTGAGAGTGTTTTTACATGTTCTAGATTCTAGGCCTTTGTTGGATACGTGATTCAAAAATATTTTTCTCAGTTTGTAATTTGTCTTTTTGTTCCCTTTGCAGGGTTATCACAGAGCAAATAGTTTTTAATTTTAACAAAGTCAAATTTATGGTTTTTTCTTCTTATGGATCATGTTTTAGTGCCAAGTTTAAGACCATTTTCTCTAGTCTGAGATCCTGAAGATTTTTTCTTAAGGGTTTTTGTTTCTAAAAATGTTTTTATAGTTTTATATTTCATTATTTACTCTGTCATCCACTTTGAATTAATTTTGTACAAAATATGATACATAAAATAGTGTCAGTTAGAAAAAAATCTTTCTGGGAATTTGGTAGGAATTTCTTGAACAGTGATTATCAATTTAAAGAGAATTAATTTTTATGTATCATTGAATATTCTACCCCATGAACGTAGTATTCCCCTCCTCTCTTTTTATTTAGATTTTCTTTCACATCTTTCATAAGAGGTGTGTGACTTGTAGCATGCAAGTTCCATACTTGATTTCTTAGATTATACCTTAGTGTCTTTCTTTTTTTGAGAGAGAGAGACTGTAAGTGCTATAATATTTTTAATTTCAATGTCTATGTGGGGCCGGTGAGATAGCTCAGTGGCATAAGCACCTGCCTGGCAAGCGCGAGGTCCTGAGTTCAACTCCCAGTACCCACATAGGAAAAAAAGGGCCGGTGATATTGCTCAGCGGTACGGGCACCTGCCTGGTGTGCAAGGTCCTGAGTTCAACCACTGGTACCTACAAAAAAAAAAAAAAAAAAAAAAAGTCTATGTGTTCAGTACTCAGATACAGAAATATTATTAATGGTTTTCTTAAATTCTGAAAACTTACTTTGTTATTAGTTCAGGAAATTTTTTATAAGTTTCTTTGGATGTTGCCCATAAACAATTGAGCTGCCTGCTTAAAGGGACAAGTTCCTTTCCAATCTGAATGTTTTTCGTCACGTCTTCTTGCCTTGTTGCACTGATAGAACTTCTTACCCTCTGTTTAACAGGAGTGGCAGGAGTACATTCTTGCCTTCATCCTGATGTTGGGAAGAAAGAATCCAGTTTTTCACCTTTATATATAATGTTAGCTGTAGATAGTTTCATAGATAACTTTTGTCAAACTGAGAAATTTCTCTTCTATTCCTGTCTTTATGATCATTTCTTTATTATGAATCAATGTCAAATTAGTTTGTTCAAATAGTGGATATATTGATTTCCAAATATGGAGACTGTTGGGAACCACAAATAATAAACTAATATAATATCTGTCCAAGGCTCTCCTTACCCTTCCTGCCTTGTGGGCTGGTTTTGGAATGCAGAAATCCCACTTCCTCTGAGATTAGCATCTCAGCTTGTTCCCTTTATGATGTTAAACTTACCCATTCTACCCCTACTTCGGTGCTGCTCCAGGAAAGCCATCATACCCCTCCCCCTGCATTGGCTAAATAAAATGGTAGCTAGCTGGACGTGATCATCCCAGAGCCCTATCTTTTACAATTCCTTTCTCTTGCTCTTTCCTTTCTTTCCCACCAAGCAGAGCACCTTAATTAATCTGGGCGGGAGATTAGGAACCCACTGCAGGGGTCTCTAATAGAAACAGTCTTGTGTCCTTGACATAAACTCCAATTGGTTATGGAGTAAACTATTTTTTATAAATTGCTGAATTATTTTGCTAATAATTTCGTTAGGGCTTTTGCACCTCTATTCATGAGTTCTATTAATCTACAGGTTTCTGATTTAGACTGATTTTGTATTATGGTAGGAGTAGTTTCATAAAGAGAACTAGGGAATATCTTACCCCTTGTATTTTGTGGAATAGATTATGTAGAATTGATACTAATTTTGGAGAATTTCTCTGTTAAGTACATTCAGACCTAGAAGCTTCTCTTTGGGGAATTTTTAAATTACAAATGTAATTTCCTTAATATTTGTAGAGCTCTTTAACTAATCAGTTTTATATTGTGTGAGTTCCCGTAGTTTCTGTATCTTGAGGAGCATCCATTTCATCTAATTGCCGGCTGTATCTGTACAAAGTTACTCCCTTATTGTGGGAGTGTGTGTATAAAGTTTCTCCCTTCTTATTCCTTTATTGTTTTGATGTCTGTAGTGACTTCAGTGACATCTTTGTTTCATGCCAGGTATTGATAATCAATGTCTTCTCTCTTTTCTTTGCAATCTTGTTAAAATTTGTCTGTTATCAATCTTTTTAAAAATCAGCTTTGTTTCAATGATTTTCTCATTGTTTCCTTCCTTACTGTTTATAATTGTTTTCTCTCTCTGTCTCTGTCTCTGTCTCTGTCTCTCTCTCTCTCTCTCTCTCTCTCTTTCTCTCACTTGCCTTGGGATTATTTTCTAGGTTCTAAAAATGGATGCTCAGGTGATGGATATGGAAATTGTTCTCTTTTCTAATGCATGCATTTGTTGCTATAAATTTCCCTCTCAATACTGCTTACCTGTGACCCACAAATTTGATCAATCATATTTTAATTTTACCACATTAAATGTAATTTTTATTTCCCTTGACACTTCCTTTTTAATCCATGGATTATTTTAAAAGGGTTATTGTTTTGTCGTCAAATTATCCTTCTGCTTTTAATTTCTAGGTTCATTCCATTGTGATTGAAGAACACTTTTAAATCTGTTGAGGTTTATTTATTTTGTCCCAGGATATGGTCAATCTGGGCATATCTCCTGTGAGTCCTTAAAAGCCATGGGTATTTTGATGGTGCATTTTCAATAAAATAATGTCAATAACATAATGAGTAATTGATGGTGTTGTTGAAATCTTCTCTATCCTTGGTAATTATTTTTTTGTTTTTTTGGTACCGGAAATTGAACTCAGGACCTCATGCTTGCCAGGCAAGTGCTGTGCCACTGAGCTATATCCCTGGCCCCCCCTTGGTGATCTCTTGCATGTTATTTTATCATTTCTTAGAGATGTATTTGGAGGCCTCCAACCATAATTGTATTTTTGACTATTTCTCTATTCAATCTGTTTTTATTTCGCTTACTTTAATTTTTTATTGTTTAGTGCATACATATTTAGGACTGCTCTGCCATCTTGGTAGATTAACTATCATATGCAGTGTCCCTTGTTGTGGGTGGCACTATTTGCTCTAAAGTCTACTCCATCCGATATTGACAAAGCTATTCCTGCTTTCTTTTCATAGATGTTTCCTTGATTTATCCTTACCTATTTTTTACCTTCAAGCTACGTATATAATTATATTTGAAGTAAATTTCATGTAGACAACATATAGTTGTCCTTGCTTTTTAATCCAGTGTGTCAATCTTTACTTTCTAATTAATATTAAATTGATTAATTCTATAGTTATAAAACTATCTTCACATGAAAGTTTTTTGTAAGGGATGTAGTCTTATTCTATAAAACCTCCCCTCTATCACATTTTGACTGTGTTTTATGTGTTTTAAATTATGTCTAAATGCTTCCTTTGTTGATTTCCTCACATTTGTCCATAAGCCTGACATCAAACTGTAATATTAAGAATTATCAAAATTCAAAATAAAAAATATTATGACAATTAAAATTATGACAGGTGAGAAAATGGAAATAATTCATATACATAGGAAAAAATATTACATTTAATATCCAGATAATTGGACACTTTTCCAAAACCTACCACTTCAGCAAGTCATCTAGATTTTCTCAGCCTCATTTCTTGAAAACCCCACTGTATAAACTCTATTTGGTAACCCATTCCAACTGGTTGACCTTTTGGTGACAGTGAAGGGGAGGAAAGGAGATTAATTGAAAAGGCGGGGGTTGTGAAGTGCTGTGCACATGTACTAAGTCCTTATGAGGAATGTGATCATCATGTACTACAAATACATACATATATATATATATATCCAAAAAGTGCAGATGGGGGAGGGAGGGAAGGAGATTAGAAAAAGGAATTGAGAAATGTCATGTACATATACCAACTCTCCACAGTGAATGTAATCATAATGTACTATGAATATGTATTAATAAAAATAAATAAATGGATTATATCAAATTATAGTTTTGATATGTGTTTTTATAAATAAAGTTCCACTGAAACTCTTTGATATCAGGACTACATTTGTTCTACAGGAGAATAGCTTAGAAGTTGCACTAGAGATCATTTACCCCATAAATACTGAAATATTTATGACATGATCCTTTATAATGAAAGTTTCTTGACTTTTGTTTTAAAAGAATGACACTGCATAAGTTGGTAATAGATCTAGGTACCTGTTGTTCTCTAATTTAAAAATGCTTACAGGGCTGGTGAGATAGCTCAGAGGCATAAGCGCCTGCCTGGCAACCGCGAGGTCCTGAGTTTGACTCCCGGTACCCACATAAAGGAAAAAAAGGGCCGGTGATATCGCTCAGTGGCACAAGCGCTTGCTGGCAAGCACAAGATCCTGAGGTCGACTCCCGGTACCCACATAAAAGAAAAAAAAATGCTTACAGAGAAGTCATTCAAATAAATATCCTAATATGACATGGACTATTTACTGAATATGTGATGTGAATAATTCTACACATATCCAATGCTTTAATTGTAAGGCTTTCATGAGTATGAATGGAATTTAATGGCTTGATTCATATAAAGCACTAAGTACAGGGCTAGTAACCCAGTTATTGTTAGCTTTCCTTTGAACGCCTGGATAAGCTACTAGTGATCTCAGACTTTTCTATCAAAAATATAGCAATAATTTACTATGCCAAATAAAACTGAGTAAGTAAAGAACACAATGATTCCTACTACAGGACTCTGTAAACTTCATATATACAATATTTATTGAACACCGATATGGTGGCATTATTCTACATTGGGAAAATTTTTCACAATTGACTTTCATTGAGCTTGTTTTCTTATTCACAGATAACAGTGGGTAAAGAGTGAATCGATTAAGAGAGAGTTCCATTGGAACCCACACAACTGAGAGGAGAGGTGAAAGAGATGGCAGAAAAAGGTTATAGTATTTGATAAAACAGGCATTTATAGTGACCTGCACAAGAATTGTTTCAGGCAATTGGGAAGAATAAAATAATAGGTAAATAAGAGATGATAGCTGCTATGGACAATGATCTCAAGAAGTTTCCCACAAAGGGGAAGCAGAGAAATAGAATGAAATCAAGAAAACCCATTTAAAGATTATTTTTACATGGAAACTTTTTTGTTATGTGCAAGGCTTGTGCAAAGTGGAAGTTTATGGATGTGGAATGCAAGGCCACCTTATTTTAACTTCAAAGTAACATTAGTTAAGTATGGCTTTCCATGTACACTATGAAAATCAAAATTATAATTGTCCTATTAAAAAAGAATAGAAAAGTTTAAAAAGTCTATTTTTCTTGGGAATAATCTATCTAGTCCTATTAATCTGATGACAGTGTTACATCCAGACAATGGGATGATATTCAGCACTAAAAAGAAATGAACTATTGAACCAGGGAGGAAACTTAAAGAGACGTTGCTAAGTGAAAGACCAGATTTCAGACTGGCCAATCTGAAAAGGGTACATATTACATGCATTCTGAAATAAGCATGTCTATGGATACAGTAAAAATATCAGTGGTTGCCAGGGGTTAGGGAAAGGAAGAAATAAGTGGGCAGAACACAGAGGATTGTTAGGGCAATAAAATTATTCTGTATGATCTAAAATAGTGGATATAAACTATTACATATTTGTTAAAACTGAAGAATGTAAAACATCAAGAGTAAGCCAATCAATACAGTTCATGTATTACGACAAATACACCACTCTGTTGGAGATTTTAGAAGTGAGAGAGGCTTTGCGTCTGTAAAACAAAAGATACATCAAAAATCTTGGTGCCTTCTGCTCAATTTTCCTGTGCATCTAAAACTATTCTAAAAATAAAATCTAGTTTTTTTTCAGAAGGACAATATAAGCCAAGATGACATTTTCTTAGTCTGAGGCAATTAACCCTTAAAAAAATTAAGTTCCACCAAATGAGGTAAGTGTGATGGAGTATCTCGTGGCTTTCAGCGGTTCCCTCAAATGGGCCCCAAATCCTGCCACTTTTCCTTCATCCAAATGACTTGCTAAGGCCAAGTGGAAATTATTTTTACTTGACTGCGTTGCTGGATTATGACTTGAAGCCCCGGGTTCCATGAGTTATAGGCAGGATTAGTGTACTGGACTATGTGAATCAGTTAATCCTAAACATCACACGAAACAGTCGTTACAGCAACTTCCCCCTCCTGCCAAGTGTTTTGCCAAAACTAATAACAAATCACAAAGGTTTTGCTACTCTGTTGGTGATACACTTAGGAACCTCAGCATCAGTCATGTAATTACTGAAGGTCTACCATTTAAGGCAGAATCCATAATGGCAACATAACTTTAGCAATTCATTTGTGCCAATGAGATAAGTAAATACCCTTATTATATAATTTTTTAGCAATAGCATGAGGCTTAATTAATATTTTCCTTCTGCAGATCAAGATAATGAAGTTCATAAAAGTTACTGAAATTGTCCAGGTAACACTCTCTGATATTTACCGTTTCAAATCTCAAAATTCATTCTTTGGACTTGATACACAGAGGGGGAACTAAGTGTCACTCCGTGGTATTTCTGCCACAAAGGCACAGCCAGATTTGTGTGATTCTGAGGATTTTGTGTGTTTTTATGAGGAAACAGCATGACTGTGGCAAGCATTTTGTGCTCTCCTGAGGAGCTACAATCACAGAAAAGCAAGAGGGGCATAAAATAATTTCAGATATGCTATTACCAGACAACCCTGAAGGCACAGGAGCTTGGACTAGATTCTGGGCTGGAAAAATAACACTGGAGGAACTGGACGTATCTGAGGAGTGTGCAGATTTTCATCATTACACAGGGACTCTTTAGGAGTATGTCCTTGTTTTTAGAAAACATGCTCTGAAGTGTTCAGAGGTAAGGGGAAATCAAGTCTATGACTTGCAAACTTTTAGGAAAGAAACATTCATATAAACACACAGCTGGGCCTTGTGTCTCTCCTGTGATTGGAAGAATCCTGAAAGAAGAAGGAGTACCAATTTAGCCCTCAAATTATACTCTTTAATTTTGACAAATTAAAAACATTTAGCAAAGTCTTACATAGCACCAGGGAAAAGATTCACTTTGTTTAATTTTGTTTTATATTTTCAGTGTCTTCCCAGTATTATATTAGAAGACTAAAAAATTTCAGAGACCTTAAAATTCAGAACCCCTGAAGAATATATGAATATATTCACATACACACACACATATGTATTTCTAATTTGAACATTTTATTCATAATTCTTAACACTTTACTAACTAAAGCTTAAAGTGTTCTTTTCATTAAGGTTAATTATTTAGCATATAGGTACCTCCTTCGTATTCAAGCCAGCACCACCTTTTGTGTTCACTGCCTTATCCTCATGACATAATTCAGAAGCCAAAATACAGAGAATTTGATGTAAATGCCAGAAATGAAGGGATAGGTGTCATCTTGTCTGGCATCAAAACTGACATGAGTTTTAATGTTTTCGATCATGGAAAGCCAACTTGCATTCACTACATTCCAGTGCCAGACAACCTTATTTCCGGCCTTTCGAAGTCATCCTTTGATAAGAAATGTGAGATGGTGCATTTCCCAGAATGACTTCAGAGAACGAGCTCACTTAGGCTGAAACAACTTCCTCAAAGAGCACCCATCCTCCGACACTTAGCTTTGCAGCTGCCTGGTAGCACCCACAGTCTTGCTTTGCCTCATTATCTGAGATCAATCATAGTGCGTTCGCTCTGCTCCTGGAAGAATGGCTTCCACACCAGCGGTGAGGATTGCCTCTACTCTCTTTACAGGGTGGCACAGAGAGTAATTCCATTTTAAAATATTTCTGCTGTTTTTGAAATCCCTTTTCTCAACTAAGCAATCATAGTTGGACTACGGTTTCATCAACCATCAGTCATCAGGATGCTGTGAGGTTGAGGGTGGGTAGCTTGCAAAGTAACCCATGAAGGAGTCATGGGTTTAGTTTTTCAGCAGGTCTAGTTTTCTCTCTTAATACTGCAAGTAATGTTTGCCATCACCTGGCATTTCAGATTGCGTTATATGACTCGCCTGGTGTTGGAAGGAGGCTTGGAAGCAACAGTGTAGAACCTGTTAGTCATGTGTTTCTATGGTTATTTATAAATATTATGACCAACGTTAGTCAATATATGATGATTATAAATTATCTTTTAATTACCAGGAGATATTTTCTTTCAGAGGTCTTTTAAAAAGACTTTTAAATTCGGTTGACTCTGATGAATGTAATTTATCAGACACAAAACATTAATGGGGCTAAGATTTTGGCAATTCGGTTGTGAGTCAGACACCAGCTTGCTCTGAAGAATAAGAAAAGGATGAATAAGAGCAAAACATGAAGCCTTTTGATTACGTGTTGGAGGGAGTACTTAACATAAAACCATAGGAACAATAACTCTCATGAAAAAATTATCTCCACCTTGTGGGTCCAGGGAAGGTCCTTGACAACAAAACTCTTCTGCTTCAGAAATCATGCAAGGTAGAATTGGGAAATTTCTCTTATCCTCACAGACTACATAGTTAGTAAATATTCCCAACACAGGCTCAGTAAAGGGTTATACCAGATAAAATGCAAACGTTAAATGGGAAGGGAATTTGGTAATGTGTGCTGAGAAATCCAGTTAATGTTTCATGTAGAACCTGCAAGGTCCATTTCAGACCATTCATCGTTAGGGCAAAACTCTCAGAACACACACGGGAGATTTAAAGATGCAAACTGAATGGCTAAGTAGTCACACACCACATCACAATGCTTCAACAATGGATTGCACATACGAGATTGTATCACCAAGTGACTTCATAGCCATCTATGATGTTTGCGCAATGATGAAAATTGCCCTATAGTCCTGTCACAAGAATAGGTTCTGCTATTCTTCTTCTGCTATTACTTGGAACATATCTTTAAGTGATACATGACTCTGTTACAGTAAAGACTATAGGAGCAAGGCTTTTTTGCATCATGTATACAAGGCAGAGAAAAAAATAATTCATTAATAGTGAAACACATGTTGAAAGAATTTGGCATGTCTGTTCTGCATCTGTTTCTATAAATATCGCCCTTGTCCTTAAACATGACAGGTGCTACTCCGGTAAGTATTAACAACATTAATAAGCTCCTCTTATAAGTAGCTACAATGACAATGCAATGTTTTAAGATCATGATTGTTTCTGCACATCAAGGCTTTTGATGAATCCCTTGTAACTTGTGAAGGTCTTAACATCTTTTTTCCAGTAAGCATGGCAAGGAGTGTTTGGAGAAAGAAGGAGGTGTGGGGATAGATGGGCAGACAAGATGCTCCAGACAAGAAAAATTACTTAAAATAAAAGAAGGAAGTAAAATTTGTTACAACTCATCCAACTTTTAATAGCTGGGGTTTGAATCTAATTATGAAAATTATATATTTTTCTATTAGACCAGGGGTTAAGGGTAAAATTATTATTAGAGGAACACAAATAATTACTATCTTAATTTCGACATTTTAATTTTAGATTTGAACTCTAATTATGACCTGCCTTATCCATTTTGTGTGGCTATAACAGAATACATGAGATTGGATAATTAACAATATATAAACTGGTGTGCAGCTCTGGAAGTTGACAAGTCCAAGGTCACTGTCCTCTTATCTGGAGAGGGCCTTCTTGCTGTGACATCACATGGCAGAAGGCGAGAGGATGAGAGAGACCAAGACAGAGCTGAACTCACCCTCTTTTTTTCTTTTTTTTTTTTGGTGGGTACCGGGGCTCGACCTCAGGACCTCATGCGCCAGCAGGCGCCCGTGCCACTGAGCGATATCACCGGCCCCTTTTTTCGTATGTGGGATCCGGGAGTCGAACTCGGGCCCTCGCGCTTGCCGGGCAGGCGCTTACGCTGCTGAGCCATCTCACCGGCCTGAACTACCCTCTTACAAGGGCACCAATCCTGTTCACAAGAGTGGGTCCCTCATGGTCTAACTACTTCACACCTACCAGCAGCCTGTTGCTTGTCACTACCGATCTAGAGCCCATTCCATGCCACTGATACCTTACAGAGAGAGCTCCGATAGTAGACTAATGCATTTTTCTTCAAGTAAACTCTCTAAAGGTTTAGAGACAACATGTCCAATTGAGAATGGTCTTCGACTAGTTACTTCTAAAGACGTTATTCTATATATTGTGATCTTGTCACGGTCAAAAATGTTTGGATCCCCTATCACTGAGCTCCATGCCCACACGAATCCATTTGAGCATTCAACAAACACTTACCAAACACTTATGATGAGCCAGGCATACTGTAGAGGGTGCGTTTCCCACAAAGAAGGCAAAATCTCTGCCTTCTGAGAGTGCATACTCAAGTGGGGAAAACTGCGCACAATTAAATAAATATATAGTAACTGCTAAATAAAAACTAACCAGGTGGTATGGTACGGAATGAGAGTAAGGTGCTCCTTCTAACAGGAATGTCATAGTAAAGTCATTTTGATGAAGTGATATTTAATCTTAGAACTGACAAAAGAAGCAAAGTACAAGGAGAACAGATCAATGGAAAACATGTCTCAGGTAGAAGAAAGTGTAGAAAAGGGCCTGTGGCCTAAGTGAGTGTGTTTTGGGAATTAAAAAATTTAGACCTTCTGGGAATTACAAAATGGAATGGGAACTGGAAATCAAGAGGAGAATAAACAAGACTATGTAAGCATTTGTGGGTCATGAATAGAAGCAAAATTTTTATTCTATGTGTTACTAAGCTTTCTGTTACTATAATGAACACCCAAAAAAAATCCACTTAGAAAATATTTATTCTGGCTCACAATTTGGGAGGCTCCAGACCATAAGCCATTGGGCCTTTACTCTTTGCACCTTCGGTGAGACAACACATCATGGAAAGGAGCATGTGGCGAAATAAGCTGCTCATCATATGACAGGTGAGAAGCAGAGAAGAGGAAGAGGTCCCAATATCCCCCCAAAGACTCACCCGCAACAACACGAGGTCCTCCTTCTTTGCTGTACTTCCTAAGGGTTCCACCGCTCCCCAGTAGTGCCATGAGCCACAGACTAAGCCTTTAAAATGTGAGCCTTTGCAAGATATCTATCTAAGCCATAATATTCCTAGAACACTGGATTTGAGCAAAGTGACTGATTTTCAGTTTTTAAAAGCTCCCTCTGGTTCTGATATGGAGAAGGGGCAAGAGTGGAAATGATGAAACCAGTCTGGAGGCTGTTACAGAAATCTGAGCACAGCACGATGATGGTTTAGATAGAGTGGGAGTTCTCAAGATAGAGAAAAACGGAAGGGTGTGAGGTTATGTTTTGGAGAGAGAGCTGACAGGAGTCGCTGATGAATTGGCTGTGGAAGATGATGGAAAAGGAGGACTGGAGAATGGCTCTAGGCATCTGGCTTTAGCAACTGGGTTGATGGTAGTGATCTTTACAGAGATGGAAAAGCCTGAGGAGAGCCAGGCTTACGAGGGAAACTAAAGGCTTGATTTGGACCATATTTAGCTTGAGATGACCATGAGGCTTCCAAGGAGAAATTCTAAATAAATAATTGGATGTTTGAGTTGTAGATTTATAGAAAACATGAGGCCTGAAAATACAAAGTTGAGCCCTCTAAGCCTACAAATGGGTTTAAGATCTTGGAGATGACGTAGATACATCTTTCTGAAATGATTTCATCACACAGAATTTTCCATGTGCCTTCAGATTCTAAGCATTTAGATCCTTGACCTGTTTCAAGTCTGATTGCTCCTGCCCACCTCAGCTTCTGTGTTCCTCTCCTCTACAGAGCTACATTTTATGAAAATTTCCACTCATCCCTGCAAACTGACCAGAAAGCAACCAGGGAACCTCTTCTCATTTTAAGTGTTTTTAGCTACAGTGGAAAAACCCCATTGCAAACAATAATAAAAACCACTAAGAGTGGTTTTCAGTAAAAACTGAGAAATTTTCCTCTTACTGTAAAAGGAGCTATCCTTGGGACTCTTTGTTCCTGATTCGTCTGTTGATGCTTAAAGGGAAGTTTCTCATTTATCCTCCATCTCTAAGAGAGATTTACTCGTGGGATTCGTATTGACTCCAAATCTGAGAAACTGAGATCTGGAGAAATCCAGATCCGGTGTATGTTCCATGTCAGAAACAAAAATTTAAAAATAATCTACATTATTTTCTCCAACATTTTTCTTATTTTTCATAATCATTTAATCCACACATATTGAGCTAAGAAAAACTTGAAACTGAGGAAAACAACAGTTTTAATATCAGAAATCTTTGATAACCATGACTGATATTTTGGTATATTTCTTTACAGATCTTTTTCTATTCATACAGGGATATGTGTACTTTCTTATGTGGGTCTGTGGAGAAACTGTTTAAAAACATTTATGTACATGTTTCTGTGTATCTATACATTATTTGCATATATATACACAGAAACACAAACTGTTCTCCGTTGTCGAGTTGATTGTTCTTTCCTCTACCTTAGATTACATGAATGAAGCTGACTTTTTTAACCTCGTAAGTTCCTGAACAATGAGATTCTGTGCTTTCATTTCTCCCCAAGTAAACTTCAAGAAAAGCTGAATGTGTTCTACAAAAAACCCTTCGCTGAGCCAGTATATCAGTTCCCTAGATAATGTAAGAGTTAATGACTCTCAGCTTCCTTCTTCTCTAGAGAACTGCTAATGCTTGGAACACACACACTCACACACATGTCCAAGTACATGCACACTGTACACACACACACACACACACACACACTCATGCATGGCAAGCTGCACAGGTGTTTGAACTATCTGCCTCAAAGCAGAACTAACTCTGTGGTTCAATATAGGATCGCGAGCTGCCCACACATAGGATGAGGTTGAAAATTACATCCACCCAGGTGACACACGTGCTTAGCTTCTCCTCTGCCCTGCCATGCTTCCTTCAGTTACTTTCTCCTAAAAGTTATTCCTCAAGAAGTTATTTCCAAAAATATTTCCATTTCAGGATTGTTTTCAAGGAAGCTAATTAAGCCAATGTTTTTCTATTTTGGTGACAATGGAGAAACACACATTGCCACTCCAGAAAGATTGCTTATTACAGATTTTCAGATTATAATTTTGTTGTACATAATGATCAAAAGAAAATGTTAACATTACATATTTCATATTATCCTAAAATTAAAAGTAACTGGTCTGCCAGCTTTATCTAAATATGTGCATAAAACATATTTTTCACAGAGAGCTGTTCACGATTCAGTTCAATGAAATAAGCTTAACAGAGTGCACGAGAGATAAACAGGTAAGACAGAGAATTTACCTCCCAGAAATTTACATTCTAACAAAGATGACAAAGGATATAAATAGCAAAAATCAGAGAACTATGAAGTTCAGAATAGGTAATTTCTGTTCATTCACCCTAATTTGGTGAATATCTTCCTTGAAACTCAGGTCAAAAAATTCTGCTAGATTTAAATCATCTTGACGTTTTGGTTCAGTGTGTTACTAGGATACTTTATATACATAATTTTATCTAATGCCTTGATGGTACTGTGTGATGTTATTTATACCAATTAAAACATCTGCATTTTCTGAGGTTCTGTTATTTCAAATAGTTGAGATAAGCATTAAATCCATGAATTCCAAGAGTAACCTATAAAGTGGTAAATTGCACAAACAAAATTATAGTAAAAGTAAAATATAAAACAAAAAATTTAATCTTAAATGTGGAGATGGTGGGATTTGTTTCCATGTAAGTTGTACTTTTTATTTTTTTTTTATTTATTTTTTTTTTTTGTGGGTACCGGGGGGTCGACCTCAGGACCTCGCGCGCCAGCAGGCGCCCGTGCCGCTGAGCGATATCACCGGCCCCTTTTTCGTATGTGGGATCCGGGAGTTGAACTCGGGCCCTCGCGCTTGCAAGGCAGGCGCTTAAGCCGCTGAGCCATCTCACCGGCCCAAGTTGTACTTTTTAGACTCATTGTTTGAAAGATCTAATTTTTTAGCATTGCATATGTTCTGTTCTGTAATTTTATGTTTATTACAACCAAATATATAGACAACTTATTTAAGTGAGTGTCTGGCTTCAGTTAAAGATTTATCACTTTTAACTTGACTAGCAATGTTCTTTATTTTTCTGGATTGTATGATCTTCACGATACTCTTATGTCCAGTACATTTATTTCTCTATTTTTCATCATTTTAGTAGGAAATAATAACAAATAACAATAAAATATTCAAATAATTACACAAAATAATATTAAAGAAAGCAGATGCAAAGGGAAGAATTAATTCTAATTGGAGGGATAAAAATTAGACACCAGATCAGATATCAGACTTATGACTTCAAAAATGATGCATCTATTATCTTGGTTACGTAAGAAAATTCCCGGAATTCTAAAATAATAAACATTCATTATTGTTCTCAAGTTGTTTCAGGGCAGTTCTTGTGGTCTCGGCCAGTGTCACTCATGCCCCTGGAGGTATTTGCAGTTTAGGAAACGCTTCTGATTCAGGCTACACTCTGCCTGGCTGTGTACATAGCCTTGGATGGTGTCACAGTCAAGCTTCATTTGTGTCCACTTGCTCAGCTTCAGAGCCACCTAGTGGGTTCCTAAGGCGACTTCCGGGTGTGTCTAGGTGAGTGATGGAAGCACGACCTTAGGTCCTGTATCTGATCCCTCACCCCTTCCTTGCTGGCACTGTTCCCCTGCCCTGCTCCCTGCCCACCAACAACTAACTGGTTTTGCTTGCTCCACCATGCCCTTCCACCATGATGTTCCTACCTTGGAGCCAACCAAACATGAACTAAATTCCCTACACCAGAGGCCAAATCAAACCTCTCCTCCTTTGGATGTTGGATATTGTGTCCCAACAATGGGAAAGTTGACTAGTACAGATAGTACAACAGGAGTCTTTCCACCAGGTGTCTGATTTCTTTCCAGGCTTTTTCACATGACAGGTTTCTGGAGGGAGGGGGGAAAGGAGGAAAGAGGATGGACATAAAACAAATTAAGATGTGTTATGTATATACACCAACTCCTTGTGATGAATGTAATCCTTATATACTGCAAATATGTACTAATAAAAAAATAAAAATATCATAAAAAAGTAAAAATATCATAATAACCCGAGATCCATGGAGCTCTAGGCTTGGCATTGATTGATTCTGCTCCATTCTATTGCCCAAAAAACAATCACAGGACCAGGAAAGTAAGGAAATAGATCCGTCTTGTGAAGGGAAATTCTACAATGCACATTGCCAAGGATGTGAGTTTAGAGAGGAGAAAAACATGGGACCAATTTCACACTCACAAACAATAATCTACCACAGATTTTAATTAACAAACAGAAGGGAATAGAAGCTAAAGCTTTTAATTCCATGCTTCTAAAGAAAAGCTTTGTGAGTTTGTAGGTGTTGACTTTGAGAAAGTTAACTGCTTCTATTCCTCAATATTCTTATCAATAAAATATATGGGAGAACAGTACCTACCTGGAGACATCGTTGAGAGAATTCTGTTATGTAATCTATGTAAGGCCCTTGCAAAATGCATTGCACATTATAGGTTCCAGTAAATGCTGCTTCTGTTATCCTTATAAATAGCATTAGGAGGGTGTGTTTTAGGAGGTAAGGAGTGTTTTTTGGCCATAGCCGTGTACTCATGAAGCAGAACTCCAAGCCAGCAGAATTTATCAGTCTCACAATCTTGTGCTGGAATCAGCAATGGATGGCCATATAGATCACCAAAAGCCCTTTAGTCCAGGTATGACCAGGTATGACCACAAACCCATGTCCAGACTCCCACTTAGAGAATGATAGGTAGCATAGAACATGCCTGCCTGCAGGGAATGAGAAATCCAGCATGTTTAAGATTCTCACTCTTTTTTTTTTCAATTAAGTTTCCTGGTACAATTTAGATATACATGATGATCACATTCATCATAGGGAATTTGTAAATGATATATCTTGATTCCTTTTTTATTCCCATTCCCCTCCCTTCAATTCTCACTTTAAGACTTTAAAATAATAAAACTATTTACTTTCTCTCTAGCAATTTCCTTCTTCCTCCAAATAACTAAACTCCTATACATCTTTAGTTATTGACAGTTTGCATCCTAGAAATGCTAGGTATTGATCAAGAGATGTGAAGGGGAGTTTACAGAAGTGAAGAAGAAATCACATTGGCCTCTGAGTAAAAGTCAGGGGATTTGGGGCCTCTCGCTAAACTCCTTTTCCCAATACAATTACAATTTTTGTTTAACAAAATATGTAAGGATGTTCAAGACCTCAAGAAAAGCTCAAAATAGATGTACATCAATGAGAGAAAGTGAACGAACCCTAAACAATTTTGTAAACCAGAGGAGACAAAGGTGAAAAGGGCTTAATGGCCATGATTGTATGGTAAGAAAATCTTTCCTTATCTCTTCAGGGGTACAACAGTGAAAACAGCTGCAGCCTCAGCTTTCAGAGGGTAGACATGAGGAAGAGTTACTTAGTGAGGGGAGTTGCCTGACGCTGAATCAATGGCTACGTTTCTAAAATATCCTCCGGGGAACTCTCAGCACAGACCCGGTTCTCATCTGTTTGGGGCTGAGCACTCAGATGCGGCCCCCTCTGCAGTAGAAGGCTCAGATACACTCACTGATGCGGGCTCTGCCAAGCCTCTGACTCAGTGAAACAAAAATTGGTCCATGGACATTGGAAAAACTCAATGATGTCTCCTAGATGAGTACCTCCCAGAAATTCGTTTGAGTCCAAGATTGTGACAAGTGCCTAGCGTTGTCCAGACTGACTACAAGCTCGTGGATACTGATTTTTCCAGTGCTACATGAGAACACTGTACAAAATGACAATTCATCTGGTAGGAATTCTCCAAGTATGAAGTACTGTACACCAGTACTCCTTGGAAACATATCACTATTTAAACACTTAGCCATGTAAAAGCTCAAAATATGAGTTTTAATTCCTTTCTTTTAATTACTTTAAGGAATATACACATACATTACACAAAATATTACCATCAGAATTATTTTGGCATCCGCAAATCCATGCAATATTTCAAGTGCGGATAACTGATACCTCAGCACACCTTCAGCCCATCTGCTCTTATTAGTAAAACAGAGAACTCTCCATATTTTTATCCTTCTTTATTTTATAGCTGTACTGGTCAGGGTTCTTTAAAGGAACAGGGCCAATAGAATAATATATATATATATAATTATAAAAGGAGATTTTTTTATATTACCATAGAGGATTTTAGCCTAGATAGTCCCACAGAGGCCTTTTACATTCTGGAGAGCCAGAGGATTCAGTATGTAGCTGATAAGTCCAAGAATCTGGATGCTTCAGAATTAGAGAGACTAGTGATGCAGTCTCAGTATGAAATTGAAGGGCTGGAACATCTTGGGAGAGTTGCTAGGACTAAAGACTGAAGAAACCGGGGTCTAAAGTCCATGAGTGAGAGCAACAATAAAAGATGCACCTCATAAGCAGAAAGGGAGCTTCCAAGTGTTGGCTGGCTTCCTCCTGCTTTCCTTGCATTTAGGCCCATCATATTGGACAATGCCACCCACGTTCAGGGAATGCCTCTGGAAACACCTTCAAAGACATGCAGACGCACCCAGAAGTGTGCTTTACGAATTTCCTAGGCAGCTCTGGATCCAATCAAGCTAATGGTCAAGAATAACCATCACAACGGCCTTCTTCACCTGTTCGTTAATTTACTGGCAGTAAAGATCTGCATTTGACACTAAGATTACATCTGACTTAGAAAATTATGCACTGCCGATCATTTTTTCACACTGATATACTTACCATCATTTTAATTTGTTACTCTCTTCCCTCTGTGTGATGTTTCTCCTGAACAAAAAATATTCAGTTAGGTTTAACTTGTACTTAGTATTCAGTATCTAGTGATATCTGTTATGCGAACCTAAAATGTAACAGAATTGAAATACTATGAAATAATATAAAAACATAAAGATTAGCAATGATTTGTTTCAAATCTCTTATTTAAGCTCAAAAATTAATTCAGGGTACATAATTAAAACCCATTTATTTTAGAAAGACTGGGGACTTTATTGTCCACAAGTGCAATGATGAAGTGGCTGAAAATGCAAGTGTGCACTCAAATTGCATTAAAGGAAATATACCTTTCTTTGCCAAAGGGGGACTATGCCCCTGAGGCTGAAGTTTGTGTCTCCCAAATTTAATATATTGAAATCCTAAAACACTGGGAGGTGATCAAGTCTTAAATGTGTAGACTTTATGAGTGGGATTAGTGCCCTTATAAAAAGAACTCCCGATAGTTCTCTCACCCTCTTTCCGCCATGTGAAGATACAAAAAGAGTCAGGCCACCTGCAACCCGGAAGAATTTCCCCAGCAGAACCTGACTGTGCTGGTATAAAGATCTGAGAAAATGAAACATTGTATGTCTAAAGCACCGACAGCCAAAAGAACTCTATCTGATACATAGGAATAATCCACTAGGTAAGGGGAGCACTATTAACTGGGAGGGCTGAAGACTAAAGGAAGCCCAGGAGATGCGTAGAAACACCGAGTTACTCTGAACATGATGAGAATGAGATGCTTCATAGAGGGCCATATACAGGTCTGGAATTCATAAAAAAAAAAGTCTGGATTAAGTGTAGAGTTTTGGGAGTTATTTACATATCAAAGGCATTTACAATTATATAAGAAAATACAGTGGATCTACAAATTCAATGCAAATCAATAAAATCATAAAGGATTTTTATGCACAAATTGAAAAATACATCCGAAAATTCACATGCAAATACAAGGAACTTAACATGGCCAAAATAAAAATCTTGAGAAAGAAGAACAAAATGGGAGAACCTGCACATCTGAATTCTAAAATGTACTACAAAGCTACAATAATCAAGGCAGCATTATCTTGCAAAAATAGACATATTAATTGGTAGAATAGCATTGAGTCTTGAAATGAATGTCAACATTTGTAATCAATTAATCTTGATAGAGATGCCAAAAAAATTCGGTGTCAAAAAGAACAGTTTTTCAACAAAAGATGCTGGAAGAATGGGATATATAGATGAAAATAATAAAATTGGATACCTATTATATTGGTCAGCTTTCCCATTGCTGTGACAAAATGTCTGACATATACAACTTAAAAGAGAAGAGATTTAATTAATATAAAAAATAAGACCCAGAACTATACATTAGACAAGACAATAATGAGTTAAGCAAATTCTTTTCAGATATAATATTAAAAGCCCAAGCCCAAGAAAAAATAGGAAATTATGCTCATGCAAATCATGTAACTGATAAGGAAATAGTACCCAAAATATTAATAAAACTATTGCAGTTCAATAAAAACAAAAGATGTAAGTAATATTTCCCAAAGAAAATACAAAAATGGCCATTAAGCATAAGGAAACATCATTAGTAACTAGGGAAACACAAATCAAGAACTATAATGAGATATAATTTGATACTAACTAGAGTGAATATAATCAAAATGGTAGATAAGTGTTGCCAGGAAGTAGAGAAACTGGAACTCTCACATCGCTGGTGAGAAATGTAAAATGGTACAGCCAACATTACTTGAAAATAGTCTGACAGTTCATCAAAAAGGTAAATGTAGCTACCATAAGACTCAACAATTTTACTCCTAAGGCATATACCCAGGAGAAATTAAAGCATGTCCACAAAAACACTTGTTCATAAATATTAATACCGAAATTATCATTTATAATTATTATAAAGTTGAAACAACGAAAATGCCCTTCAGTTGATGAATAGATTGGCAAAACTTGTTATATTCACTTAATTACATATTATTCAGCAGCAAAAGTAATGAAATACTAATAAATTCTATAAAAACACTGATTTTTGAAAGATCGAGAAATAAAGCAGAGACAGATGGACACAAAAGACATTTATCACGTGATACCACAAATGTAAAAAGTCAGAAAAGCAAATCCATAGAGACAAAAAGTAGATTACAAAAACAAACAAAATAGCAAAAAACAAACAAAAAAGTAGATTAGTGTTTACCTAGGTAGTTGAGATGATTATGGGAGTTTCTTTGTAGAATGATGAAAATATTCTAAAATTATAATTTGATGGTCCCACAACTGGGAATATATTGAAAAGCTCATAGTATTATGCAATACATGGTATATGAATTAAATCTCAATAAAATGTTTTTTAAAAGTCAAAAAGGCAGAAGGCGACCTTTCTTTTCTTCTTTTTCTTTTTTTTTTTTTTTTTTTGTGGGTACCAGGGGTCGAACTGAGGACCTCACGCTTGCCAGGCATGTGCTTATGCCGCTGAGCTATCTCACCATCCCCCAGAAGGTGATCTTTCTTTGCTCATCAGAGTACAAAACCGAAAGATCCTCCCAATAGCTTAACACTTCCTGATAGTGCAATTCCTTCCTGTTTCTGCCTGGAAACTCTTTGC
Source organism: Erethizon dorsatum (assembly GCA_028451465.1). Lineage (NCBI taxonomy): Eukaryota > Metazoa > Chordata > Mammalia > Rodentia > Erethizontidae > Erethizon > Erethizon dorsatum. The sequence goes on along the minus strand of CM051841.1, from coordinate 13,650,606 downwards.
ATTTCCACATTCTTGGCCAGAAGTTTCCTCTTTGTATTCCCCAACTCCTTCTGCCTGGTTTGTAGAGGCCCCAGAATCATAATTGTCTCTCTTCTTGCCTTCCCTTCCCCCAATACTGTGACCAGCTGGAGAGCGTTGATGAGATTTATATCAGGATTTCCAGAAATTTTGATCCAGATTTTTGTTTAAAATATGTCTAACCATTTGTAAAACAGTAATACAAATCAAGACATTATTTATTACACACTACCTGATGGATATATTGAAATAAGCACTTGCATTCAAGTTAATATCTTCTTTAATGCCAAAATTTAAATGCATCCCTTCCTGTCTTCTCTCTATGTATGTTTGAAATGCTTATTAAAAAGTCATTAACTAAGACCTATATTAGGCGTGTGGGTTTTTTTTGTTTGTTTGTTTTCAGTCCTGGGAGTCGAACTCAGGACCTTGCACTTGCCAGGCAGGCGCTTGAGCTGCTGAGCTATATCCCCTGCTACACTGTGGTATCTAGATTGGGTTTTTATGTATATTTTGGCCTATGCATATCTGTATAAGCACACTGTCCAACAGTGTAGACTTCTAGCCAGCACCTCCCAAATTGAACAGCAACAGAATAATACAAGTGGGTAATTCAAACGCAGTTTGCTGACACTGCTCCTGGAGATTCTGATGCGGTGGTCTCTAGGTAGGAACTAAGACTCCGCCAAAGTTGAGGATGAAAAAATGCCATTGGTTTTAGAGTCTCGTGGTAATTTGCTAACTTTATAGAAATTTATTCAGTTTAATAACATGCACGCAATTGAATGAGTTGTGGAATAAATGGAAGGTGTGTAAATGGAGACATGAAAAGAAACAAAAATACAGTTTTTTAAAAGTTGGGTACTGTATTAGACTGAAATATCTAGCTAAAGAGAACTAATAGGATCAGTCTATGTATCCATCTTTAGATAAACAGAATCAGTAGAACCTATCTATCTATCCAGCTGTGTAGATGGATGGACATATAGTGAAAAGGGGGGGGGAGAAATTTTTAAAAATTGGTTCACAAGATTATAGAAGTTGCTAAATCAGAAGTCCATAGAGCACATGAATGGGCTAGGAATTCAGACAGAATTTCTGCGAGAGTTTGGAGCCGGTATTCATTTTCCTAGGAAAACCTCCACCCTGGCTTTTAAGGTCTTCAGTTGATAGTCTGAGACCCATCTACATTTTGGAGGGTAATCTACTTTATTTAAAATAGTTAATACTAAGTGTTAATCACATCTGCAAAATGTCTACACAGAGGCATCTAGACTAGTGTTTGGCCAAGCAATTAATTACCATAGCTTAGCCAAGCTGACATATAAAATGGTTTGTAGCTGGGTTGCTTAGCTAATATTTGGTGTGGATATTTAAGTCTATTTAAAATGTAATGGGAAGAATCCAGGATAAATATTCAAGAAAGAAAGAAGAAAGAAAGAAAGAAGGAAGGAAGGAAAGAAAGAAAGAAAGAAAGAAAGAAAGAAAGAAAGAAAGAAAGAAAGAAAGAGAGAGAGAGAGAGAAAGAGAGAAAGAAAGAAAGGGCAAACTAATTCAAATTAATAAGGTTACTGGAAGTGATGGGATACAAAACCCAGGTAGAGAGATAGGACCTAATTGGAAGTGATATCTGATACACGCACACACAAAAAAAAAAAAAAATCACGAGAGGTTAGAAACTGGAAAAGGGCAGAGATTATTTGAAATGGTCATCAAGCAGAGAAAGACAGTGAACAGGCTGTAAATTGTAACAAGGTAAAAAATAAGTATGGAAGGGCTATGGGAATGGTGACCAATATGCGTAACTCAAAAGAGAACATACTGTACCTGCAACGTGTATTCTAATGTGGCCACAAAGAAGCTAAATAAATGGAGTCAACAAGTTTGAATGTCACCAAAAAGTATGAATAAAAAAAGTAAGTAGGCTGGCTTATGATCAAGAATGTTATTAAAATAATGAACTTGGAAATATGAAGTGTAAGATGATAGAGATGAAAAATAGATGGGTTGGAAGAAAGGGTGGAAAAGAGTCTACGAAGATAGTAATAGCCATGGGTTATGCTTTGGGCCGAACAGAAAATCTGGACATAGTCAACACAGTGGTTAAGGGTGACTGAGAGACTGAATGCTGGGCAGTTCGAGGTAGTGACAAAGTCCAAGAAGAGACTGTTACAATGGGTAGCTGTGTGTTCTGAAGCTGCACAAGAGAACAGCCGATGACATGTAAGGATCCCTTGTAAAGTCTGAGGTAAATGGGAGGAGTCGCCCAGAGTTGTGACAATGAGAAAATCAGAGAGAGAAGAAGGTGCTATGGGAGAAGGGATGAGTTCAAGGAGCACAGCCTTCGCCCAGCAGGGCGGAGGGTGATGAAGGGAAGCAGTAATGAGAAGCGAGATGGACACAGGTATCAGCTTCCATTTCTGAGATGCCGGGACCTGAGAATAAAACAAGGGGTTGCGAGGGCTACAGGAAAAGCAATGCTTTCTGAGAAATTCTGGGTTACCTGGTGGGAATGCCATTCCCTAATAAAGACAATGTTCTTCACAAAGGTCCTGAGAGGTCTTCTCCTGCAGCCTTATTCCTATCTACCCGAGTCCTGAGTCACCCTCTCTCTCTCCGTCACATATCCCACAGTCACACATCAGCCTCTCTGAGTTTCTTCATGATTGTTTTGTCCGGTTGTATTTGATATCTCCCTATCACTGCTCTGTCTGAGGATACTGACTTCTTTTTTTGGCTGGGACACAGAAATTAGATGTCCCCCAGCCCTCACATCATGTCTTCAACACAGTGGCTTCATTAGAATCTGACTCCCTTGCATTGACTGGGAAAGAGATGAAATAAATAAAAACTCAGTCTATATAAAAGGCAAAGAGCAACTCGGAGTCCACTCTGACTTATACAGCTATTAAAATGTCTCCTGGAAAGGTCTGTTTTACCAAAACCCTGAGTTCTCCTGTACAGCTTGCAAGCAAATGTCAGCGTGCAGACTAGATTTACATCCTACTCACAAAGAAAGAGAAAAGGTTGTAAGGCTGAGAGGCAGGCAAAACAAAGGTTTAGTTTGTAGCAATGGAATCATCGCTGCCTGGTTAGAGATGATCTTAACTGATGGATTCCCCGTGATAGCCTCCCCGCACTTCATCTTAAGCAAATATTAATGTGCTGAATTTATTACAGTTGAGTTCTAAAATTAAAAATGACCATCTGTGGCACACGTGTGTGGTAGGTAGAATAATAATTCATTGTGGACCAACCCGACACCCAGCAAGGGACACTGTGGTGGTGACAAGACAGGCGAACTCACTCAGGTGACAAAACAGCTAAATCAGCCTGGTGACACTGCGTTGGTCCTCTCTACAGCTTACATGTTTTCTGGTACAATGTACAATATCAATGAGGTATTTGTTAGTAATTCCTTCATCACACCTCTCTATAACAGACTGTAGTCTAAATCTGGAAGTGTAGTTTACTGAAGCAGAGCAATCAGAAACAGGAACTCTGAGAATATTCTGGAGAAAGACAGAGATACAGAGAGGAAAGATCATTCAGTTTCTCCAGGGTAAAACAAAGTTGAATTTACCCATTGAAACAAAACCAAATTTTAGAGGAAAAAGATTGCAACCACCCGAGAAAAGAAAAAAAAGTTTCCTCTTATTGGGAGAGCAAGACTGCCATGATGCTCAGCAGTGCAAAGGTTGTTCCACTGGGATTTTCGGTAGATGTCAAGATCAAATAGAGGGGTATGTGGACACAATTTTGGCAGTATATACACAGCATTTTCATCAGGAAAGAGAATGCACCTGAAATGAATTTTTCCTACAAATCTAAAGCAAGCAAGATGTATGTTACAAGGGTGAACACGTAAAAGCTAAATGAAAAATTCATTTTGTGAATTTTATAGGGGACATCCTTAGAGAAATAAAGGATGAAATTTGACAAGGAGTGGGCACCACTGAACATGGGTATATTTGCTTTATTTCTCATGAGTTTGATTGCACTAAATTGCTTTGATCCAGAAAAAAAAAGAAAAATAGGTTAAAATTAGTTCTTGGAATGTCAAGTCATAAATATCAAAGCAAAGATCCAGTTATAATCCCTACGCTTCAGTTTGCGCTTACAGGACTGAGTATAGCTAGTTGAGTTAACCTACAGCTAGACAAGACGTTCACATCAGGGTTCTAAGGAATTGGTGATTTAATGATGTATTCATAATGATGAGCTATAAAATGTCAAAATATTTTCCTGTTGGTCACCTGAACCACCTCAGGAATTCTCGAAGACACTATTTGAAAAGAAAATTAGTGGAGTTGGAGTCAAAATAATACTTTATTCCTGCTAAAGAGCTTCATTACTCTCAAGTTCAGTGATCCAGGAAATATTCTGGAGTAAGACAGATAAATACAGAGAAAAGACCATTCAATTTCTCCAGGGCAAAACAAAGTTGAATTTACCCACTATTTACATTATTCAGTAATTTTAAATTATACATACTAAATAACCCAACTCAAGTTGAGCAAAGAACATGAATAGGCCACTAGAAATATAAATGGTCAATAAATCAATAAAAAATATTTCATACTCTTAAAAGAAATTAAAATTAAAACAATGTGCAATGAGATATTATTGCCCCTAAAATGGCAGGCCATTGAGAAAGGCCAGAAGAATGGTGACATTCATGCATTGTGACATAAAGCGTTTCCAGAAATTGGTTTGGTTAAAAAATAACAAAACATGACTCAGCATTTATCCATCATTAAAGAAACAATTGAGTGTCTATTGTGTACTGAGCACTTTGTAAAATACCTGCACCTCATCCACAAGCTATACAGTACTTTTGAATTTACAAAATACATGGACACTAATAAAATAGGCGATTTCAACCTTCCATTGCATCAAGCCCTATAATTAGGGAAAAGTGAGTAATCACAGAATTCAAGCAAAATTTCTTAGGTTGCACTGAGCCAAAAAGAAGTGAGTAAGTAGAGTGGAAGTGGAGGGCAAAAGTAATGAAAAGTACAAGTAAGGCAAGGAATGTAAAGGATAATGTATCAGTCAGTATAGGCTGTGCTATGCTGCAGGAACAAATAACTAGCATCTTAATGGTTTCAAGAGTTATTCCTCCTTCTTATTTCATAACCATTTTGAGCTAATTTTGCTTTAGACAGTTCTGCTCCTGTTTTTCTCACTCTGGAATATAGTCTGATAAAGCAGTCATTCTGAAATATTACAATTAGTGTGGCAGGGACAAAAAGCTAAAAGGCCAGAGTGGTCTCGAGACCTCACAAAAAGGTGGAGGGAGAAGGAGCTGCATTCCTACAGCGCGTGCAGATGGAAGAAAGCTGAAGCACTTGATGAATAGACTGGTCGCGTGTCCACCTGTGGCTACAGCTGAGAGAGTGAGGGAAACAGGAATTGCACTCAAAAGTCTCTATCCCATAGCCAGTGAGGAACTGTGTAGCTTCTTCGACAAGCTTGTTTACCTAAGAAGTGCTCATTAATTTTATTAATTTTTAAATGGTAGAGGACCGGTGAGATGGCTCAGCAGCATAAGCGCCTGCCCGGCAAGCGCGAGGGCCCGAGTTCAACTCCCGGAACCCACATACAAAAAAAGGGCCGGTGATATTGCTCAGTGGCACGGGCGCCTGGTGGCGCGCAAGGTCCTGAGTTCGACCCCGGGTACCCACAAAAAAAAAAAAAATGGTAGAAAAAACTTAAATGTTCAATAAAAGTTTCTAGCTTAAAAGGTAGTCACAGAATCTTAAAAATAAAATAACATATAATCAACAAAAATAATGTGACAAAAGTCACATGAAACATAGATGAAGTGAAAGAGTATGTCCATGATATAATACGAACTACTAATTTACTACTTAATTTTTTAAAGTATCATATACACTTAGTAAATAAAATATCTTAGAAATAGATATGGTTATACTGTATCCATTTTTAATCTAGGATTATGTTTTGCTTATTTCTTTACTTTTTTGTTGTTTTAGTTGTTGCTGTCTGTGTTCATTATTCATGCACTAATTTTTTAAATAACTTCATAGATTTAAGTATGTAGTAGATAAATTTATATATATTATATATTTATATGAGAACTTATAAAAATATATATTTATATGCCTTAGGAACAAAATATTTTTATATGACTCGCACTTTTCCACCCTTCAAAAATTCATATCTTATTTTGTTTCCTTAGTAACCATGACTAAGCTTCCTGCAATCTTTTCTAAAGTACATGAAGATTATCAGCATGTTATTTTTGCGGTTATTGTTGTTTCAATTCACCTAAATATTCTGAAAATAGTGTTTATACTACCACTAGTTCAGACGATATCTCTCACGAGAAAAAGCTTAACATTTTTTCTCATCTTTTAAATTATCTCCTGCTATGAGCACCCCCATGACTCAGCTTTGGGATTTGTAGTCTGCAGCCTGAGGACAATGAAAGGACCCGCTGTCATCTTGTCTGAAGTGACCAAAAATTCTTCTGGTCGAAATTCTAGAGTCCAGTCAAGCACCCCAAATTTATCAAGCTACAATGACCTTCCGAGAATACATTCTGCACCCTCCTTTTTGACATCCCTTTGGCTATGGTGATGGAATGTTCATAACCATCAGTAATAAATAAAAATAATGCAACAAATGAGTCATTGGTACCATAGTAAGAGCATATATTTTCCTGAAAAAATATGATGTCTTATTTTACTTTCTTACTTCATCCCTGGGCATTTTACAGCAGAAAACTCTCTGATTTTTTTCAAGAAAACATTTGGTTCAAAAACTCAAACCATATTTCAGCTCTGTTTGATATTCCAAAAACAATAAGTCATCTGACTGGACTTTGCAGACATTGGTCAAATGTTGGCCTGAACTCTGAGCTTCTCTCAGTATAGGGTGATCCGACTGACACAATTGGGTTACTGCAAACTGGGCCACCCACGAGAGGCCTGAGAAAGTTTGAAGTCAACCCAGCGCGGAAACCCTCCACGGAGAAGAGGGAGTAGATTTCTACCTCTTGCAGGGATAGTTTTGTAGCTTGTTGCAAATGAGTTTGTTATTTAAAGGCGCAAAAAGACAAAAGAATGAGACAAAAATTTTCACTACAAAACCTGAACACCAGCCTTTTGTGTATCTAAATTACCATTTTTGAATTCCCATCTATGGGGCTGCTCTAGTTTCCTTTTTCACTCTCATGGCACCACAGTACTCAAATACCAACAGGAAGTTCTGATTTAATGTCAAGCTAGTCAGAGTTTCATGGATGTCGCCTATCGTAGTGCAGTGAATGAAAGCACAATCTGAAATAAAATTAAGGCCAAAATATGAAAGCAAGAAACCTGCTTCCTGAACAGGTGGCAGGTAACATGTTTTTAAATGCAGTCTTTGAAAGTACTGCCTGGGTCCTCATTGGTATGTGTGAGTAGCTCTCAAGTTAGCCCTGCAGCAGTAAAGCTGCAGGCCAGAATTCTGTCTAATATTCTACAATGATTTCCTAAAAAAGCTGTGATCTACGTGAAAGGAGATAATGAAACTTTGAGTCAGTGGTTCAAATAAATGGTGGAAAAGGCGAGTCTTCAATGACTATTCTTATTTTTTAATCAGAAAGGAGAAGAGAGATACAAAGGAAAGATTGAATTCTGATTTGTTCCTTTAATATTCAGTTTCTTAAAGATCATGCTATGAAACCATAGATGTTCTTCCTCAACTGAGAAAAAAAAAGCTATGAGAAGTAAATGTCCTTCACTAAAATTGTAAAAGGGCAATTTACACCAGCTGAACTGAGCAACGTGATGAGGGTGGGCAGACCTGCCAGGACTCTCTGGGGACAACAATACAATTCCAGGTTGGATCAGGTGCCATTATGAAATAGATTTTTAAAAAATGCTAAAACCTACTTATAGTAGCAGACATTGAGTTCAAATATGTCCAGGGTCAAAGGGCAGATCAACCCACAAGGAGCCCCAAATTCTAGTGGGCAAGAAATAGCAATAATTAGGTCTGGATTGAGGCCTTTAGAAATTGGCAAGATGACGAGCAGTAGGAATGAGCACAAATGCAACGTCTTTGGTCATTATTGCAGCTGAGTTTGGGTTAAGGGCAAGATCTCCGCCTGGATAAGCATAACTCTCTATTCCATAAGGCATAACACCCCAAGTTTATCTGTCACGAAATGCAAATAATAAATTCAATTTTTATGTATTAAATTATTTTTATTATGTGTTAAATTTTCCAATACATATTTTCATGCAACAAGACAATGTAGAAGACTCAAATTGTCTGCACTTGTCAATTGCTTGCCTGTTTCCTTACACACTACTTATTGGTCTAAGGGCACTGAACTCTCCTGATTTATCAAATTGCTTTAGAGACTGCCTTATTTATTCACTTATTTCATAATTTCTGATAAATTACCTGAGAGAATTCAGAATTTGAACTGTGTATTTTTCATAATACCCAGTATGCGTATATTCATGTAAATCAAGCTAAAAATCCTTCATGTGATAATGCCGATGAAAAATTTCATCTAAGCTCAGATATAAACCCCAAGTGATTTAGAAAATAGTAAACATCCCCGTTTCAAGTAAAAGTCTTATCATCAGCCAATAACTTGTGTAAAATCAGACATTTAGAGTTGGAAGTAAGCTAAGAGGTTGTCTGTTGTTTTTTTTTAAAGGTCCAGAAATTTTGGGCATTCCTTTAACCAAAAATGGCATCTCTTCCCACCCTCCATGTATCTGTATGGGCTTCTGACTCAACTGCTAATGCAGTTGTACAGGAAAAAAGAAGGGGCAGGGTCGGCGAGAATATCATTATAAGGAATAGTACAGCTTCTGCCTTGTCCACTGGGAAACATACTTCTATTTTCCTGAGCTGTCATGTAAGAGGCAAAGTTACTCTGAAGCCACCACCCTGTGAGGAAGTCAAGAACACAAAAAGAAGCCATAGGTACCGGCCCTGGCTGGCAGCCCCGGCTAAGCTCTCAGCCAACTGCTAACAAAACCTGTCCGGCAGCTGAGAGCCACCTCGGACTCTCAGCCCAGCGAAGCCTTCCTAGGATTGTGGTTCTACTTAGCATATAACCGCATCCACTTGACACACCTCAAGTGGCTTTTCCAGACAGAGCCTGGAGTTCCTGATTGCTAAAAATTAAAAGAAAAAAGAAAACCATCAAATTGTTGTTTTAACCCTATAAACTTCGGAGTAATTCATTATACGGGGCAGGTAACTGATATAATGTCTAATCAAGTTTTCACTCTGAGATAAATCATTCAGATTAATTGATTCTAGGAAAAGGGATCCCCTCTCCCATGTTAGCCAAGTGCTGGATAACACTATTCTGTTCTTACAGTAAAAATTGTATAGTAAAATTTTTATAGCAAATTTTATAGTAAAAGTTTCACTCTAACTTCAAACCAATATTCTAGATTAACTTTCTCCGGCTTCTTAAAAAAAGACAGAGGCACTCTGCAAATATCTCCTTTATCTTTTGTCCTATAGGGAAACAATATCCTAAACTTTCAGCCTGAACTGAAAAGATGATATTCATAATTCTCGATGTCTTCATCCAAATATACTCCAGTGAAAGAAGCCTTAAAACATAATGAAAGAGTTTGACGCTTTATTCCACAAGTCATCTCACCAGAAGAGAATTTGGTGAAGTTGTGTTTGTGTTGCTTCCACAGTTCTAGACACAATATTTCACTGTTTTCCTAACAGCCACATCATACTATTGGCTTGTTTTATGGTTGTCATCAAATGGAAATCCCAAAACTTTGCCATCTGTACCGTGGCCAAGCCAACTCATTCTCATGTGGCTGACTTTCTGAACCTAAACCTAAACTCGCAACTCATTTCTGCTTAATCTCATTCCATTGGTTTTGGCTCAGTTTGTTTCTGGTAGTTGACATCATCTTTATTCGTGGTTCTGTCATTTATAATTATAGTATTGTATCTTCACTTCTAAAAGTCTATCAGAATTATTAGTAAGATACTGACAAAGAGAAATAAGAGTATAGCATAGTCAAATTCCATTGGAAAACTGCACTATTTACCACACGTAGGAGGCAAATGCTTAAAGCATTAAATATCAATGGCTCTATCATTCAGTCCACTAAGAAGTTCTTGACAAAAATATTGTCAGATGCATTAATGTAGTTAAAATAATTGGAATACATTTACCCATGGAATTTCTGTTTTCTAGAAATTATTACAAAATGGGAAGTCATGTGAATTTAGCTGGAATATTTTCAATGGATACATGGTGGCTCCTGGAGATTATCTTTATTACCTTTCAAAGTTTTACAAATTATCTGCATAACAATCCATTCTAGTGTATTGTGTTAAACTACAAAAGAAAATATGATAATCTCCGTGTACGTCTTTATCACTATTATTGCAAATGAGTATATAATTTTCATAGTTCAGACTTGTATTGGAAATCTTGTTTACTAAACATATTTTAAAAGTTGAAGTGTAACTATCTTTTACTAGTGGATAATAAATATGAACTTAATTAATTAATGAAAAATCATATGAATTATTCCATTACCCTGGTTTATTATCTTCATGCAACAAATTTGTTTACTGAGTTCATTTACTGTTCACTTTATTTAAGATTTTCTGTAACTGAAACTCATGCATGCAGATCTTGTCTACCTTTCTCAAACTTGTATCCACAGTACCTGAAACAGAGCTCAAGGCATACTCTATCAACTGTATAGCAATATGTTTAATTAAAGACAATATTTTTAATTTTATTTTAATTGACATGTAATATGCATACTTATTTATGGAGCACAATGTTATAATCATATAAACGTATATAGTGTGCAATGGTCAAACCACAATAATTAGCACTTTTATCTCCTAGAATATTGTCTTTTCTATGTGTTGGAAACCTTTAAACTTTTCTCCTCTAGTTATTTTGAGGTGTAGAGTCAATTATTGTGTTGTATAGTTGTTCTATTGTGCGGCATAACAGAACTACCCTCTCTACGCTGTGTTCTGGTATCTATTACCCACCTTCTCTCTATGTCCCCTTCCCCGCCACCCTCCTAATATCTCACGATCTATATTTTACTCTGTACTTCTATGTGACAACATCTTAGCTTCCCCAGTAAGAACATGTAGTATTTGTCTTTTTGTGCTAGGCTTATTTGTTCTCTAGTCCCATCCATCTTGCCACAAATGACAGGATTCCATCTTTTTCATTGCTATTTAATATTCCATTCTGTATATATACCATATTTTGGGTCCTTTCATCTGTTGATAAGTATCCTGGTTGATCCCATATATTGGCTATTGCAAAGAGTGCTGCAATAAACATGGACATGAAGATGTCTCTTTGATATAATGATTTTGATTCCTTGAAACATACAACAATTAGTAAGATTCTGACTGGTGTGAGATGTATCTCACTGTGGTTTTGATTTGTAACTTCCTGATCATTGGTGATGTTTAGCATTTTTTCATATACTTCCCATGTCTCCTTTTGAGAAATATCTGTTCAGATCATTTGCTTGTTTTCAAGTAAAATTTTCTGATTTGTTGCTGGTGAATTGCTTGATTGAGGTGTAAGATTTGATCCATCTACATCTTAGGTTGCAAACTTACTCAGTTACTCAGTATTTCCTGACTGCATTCAGTTTCAATGTCCCAGTTAGAATAACATTTCCTTAAAGAAGACCATAGCTGAGTTTTCTCTCGGTCATATATTAATGTACTTTCAAGAAACACTTAATTTATTCCTATTTTTATTGCCTATGTCCTTTTAAATATAAGGATTTTAATTTAGGTTCCCTCAGCATGCAAACTGAAGCCACTTATTTAGGAGATGCATTCAGTAGGAAACACTAGGAGGAAGCTAGGAAAGTGAGACGGGCAGAGGAAGAGCAGTTGCGCTCTCCCACCCACAGCACTGGGAAAGCCTCCCTCAATCTTTGGAATTATGATGGCCTTCAGGTAAACCTCAAGAGGTGAGTAGGGTAACAAGTTTCAGTGACTTCACATGTCAAACATTTTCTCCACCTTTCTTTTTTTTTTTTTTTTTTTTTTGTGGGTACCGGGGGTCGACCTCAGGACCTCGCGTGCTGAGCAATATCACCGGCCCTTTTTTTGTATGTGGGTTCCGGGAGTCGAACTCGGGCCCTCGCGCTTGCCAGGCAGGCACGTACGCCGTTGAGCCATCCCAAGAGGTGAGTAGGGTAACAAGTTTCAGTGACTTCACATGTCAAACATTTTCTCCACCTTTTTAAGTAGAGTTATGTTCTCCTCTGCAGAGAAATTGATTTCTCCACAGCAGGCTGATGTAGATTTAAATGGGATATCTCTGTATATCTGATTTTGCTTCAAAGAGAGATTTTTATTGAAATTATTTATGTCTTATTTTCCCCCTTTGGCCATTTTCACATGATTTGTTGAAGCAGTGCAAGAATGCTTCTAGAATGGGCATATTTAGAATAAGAATCTTAATATACATACAAATGTATATAAATGCACTAGAATACAATAATTAAAAAAGATAGATATTAGGAAGTAGGAAGATCTTTTTCAAATGGGAAGAAGAACAAGAGATGGGGGGTGGGGAGGGAAGGAAGAGAAGAGGGAATTTTTCAAAAGTGTTGAAGAAATAAATGGAGATATTTTGTAAATGGGGAGGGGAAAAAAGTTGGCCAGGAGAAAAGAGAAGGAATAAAAAAAGACTTTTTAAAAAAGCTAAAGCAATAACTATGCATTTCAGTACAGATTTCCCTCCCTCAACCACTTACCTGTTTAACGACTGTTCGGACTTAACAGAGGTGCACCGTTCTGACTTACGACCCATCTTTTTCTTTCACCAGTTCTATAAATCTTGTTGATCAAACCTCAGTGTCTTTTTTTGTACAGTACACCCTGTTTAGATAGCACTGTAATTTTTGCTGATTGTTACTGTCATTTTATGTTCTGTTATACATTACAGTTCTGCAAGTAAGAGCTATGCAAATAAAAGCAAAGTCATCAAGTTGCAGTTTCCTTTTACCAATTCTTTGTTCTGAATCTTGTAACGTACATATTATGTACAATTCCTCATTTACGGGCAAATTTACTTTATGACCTAGTCACAGGGATGTAACTCAGTTATTAAATGAGGAGTGCCTGCAGCCTTTTGTATTTTAGGTACATTCACTAAGCACATTGTGCAAATAGACACAACATTCAGGTAAAGATAAATGTCTTGGCTCTGTGATTGTTTTATGTGTTTAATTTTTGTCTTATATTCCTGGCTAATAAGCTCTTTCATTACATATTTTTTATGTATTTCTGTCCTCCAAGGTATTTACTGCAGAGCGGGACAGAGCAGTGGCTCCATGAATGCCAGTTTCACTGTCAAGGATATTTGGCATTTCCAATGATTTTTACACAGTCAAGTAGATTCATGGTTCTGTGATATCTTATTAGCAGTATTTTAGTTTCATTGGTCCCTTGCAATGACCTGCAGGAGTTCCTTCATTAATGAGGCAAAATTGCATATTCAAAACATCTTTCAGCAACATCAACTGCATAATCACTGTAACCTTGAAGAATTCATAGAAGCTGCTAAGATGCCAGGAAAGGGCATGTGAGGAAATATAAGAATGGATGCTTTATTGATTTGCTGAAGATCGTAGCTGGATTGCATCTGTTTTGAGATGATAATTATTGATGAGTATTTTCTATAACATTGCTATATCATAAGATATCCTGGATTTTCTGAATGACTTTCATCCCTGCCTTTTCTGATATGTGAGGGATCAATATTTCCTGAACCCCGCTGATGCGATGATTTGTTGGTGGCTACTGTATTTTACTTTGAAGCTGTTGGAGAGCATGTGTTCTTTAGAAGAACCCATTTTTTAAAAAAACTCTTTTTATTGGAATATTTTAGATATACGTAATGATCACATTCATCATAGGGAATTTGGACCTGTAATGATATATCTTGATTTTTGTTTTTTTTCCCCCAATCCTTTCCTCTCCCATCTGCCTCTCTTATGCTCCTTATTTACAAAAGCTTTGTTTCTATTTTTCCTTCTATTCTCTCTTTTTTTCTTTTCCCTTCTTTCCTTTCTCCCTGTCCCTTCCCTTGTTCCCTTTCCATTTGTACATTTTCTTCCTATTTCCCAATATATATTATACATTTGGGTCCTTATTTACCCTTTTGGTTTCTCACACCAGGAAAACAAAGTGATATTTAAACATGTGTGTCCTATTTATTTCACTTAACAGTATGGTCTCAAGCTGCATCCATTAACTAGAAATGTTTCAAGTTTGTCCTTATTTATGGCAGAGTAATACTCCATTGTATAAAAAGCCACATCTCCTTTATCCGTTCATCTGTTGATGGCCACTGGGTTGTTTCCAAGATCTGGATATTAGAAACCATGTCACTTTAAACATGGGTGTGCATATATCACTGAGGTATGATGTTTTTATTTTTTTTTTTCAGAAGATACCAAGAAGGGAATAGCTGAGTCAACTGGAGTCTCTAGTTTTAGTATTTCTGAGGAATCTTCACACTAATTTCTACAGTGATTGCGCCATCTACACTCCCAGCAACAGTGGAGAAGGGTTCCTTTTTCCCCACAGCCCTGCCAGCATTTGTTATTGGTTGATCTCTTGATCATAGCCATTCTTTCTGCAGTAAAGTGGCATCTCAGAGTTGTTTTAATTTGCATTTCTCAAATGACCAGTAATACTGAACATTTTTAATATATATTTATTTGCCATTTCTACTTCTTCATTGAGAAGTGTCTATTCATTTCAGATGCCCATTTTTGCATTGGGTCTTTAAATATGGGGGGGCTGATTTTTTTTTTTTTTTAGTTCGGTATATATTCTAGACATGAGTCCTTTGTCTGAGGAACAGCTCGCAAAAAAATTTTCCCACTCTGTATGCTGTCTCTTTACTCTGTTGGTGATTTCTTTTACTGTGCAAAATCTTCTTAATAAGATGAGATCCCAGTTGTCGATTCTTTGTAATATTTCCTGAGCAATCAGGGTTTTGTTCATAAAGTCTTTGCCTACACATACGTCTTCAGGAGTTTTACCTATTCTGTCTTCCAACAGATTTTGTGTTTTCATTTTAATATTTAGATCTTTGATCCACTTTGATTTTAGTATTGTGCATCATGAAAAATATGATTCTATGTTTAATCTTTGGCATGTGGAAAGCCAGCTTTTCCCACACAATTTATATTTATCTTTTTTCCTTATGAAGGTGTTTGGCCCCTTTGTCAAAGCTAAAGTGAGTGAGTGTGTTTGGAATTGTTTCTGCATCTTCTCATCTGTTTCACTGATCCTTAAGTCTGTTTTTTGTTTGTTTGTTTTGTTTTATTGATTTTGTTGTTGTTGGTCTGGTTTTTGGTTTTTGTTTTGTTTTGGGGGGGTTGTGTGTGTGTGTGTGTGTGTGTGTGTTGCCAGTACCGTGCTGTTTTTATCACAGTAGCTTTGTAGTATAATTTCAAGTCTGGGATTGTGATGCCCCTGCCTTGCCTTTGTTGCTCAGAATTGCTTTTGCTGTTCTAGGTCTCTTCTGGTTCCAAATGAATTTTAGGTTTGTTTTCTCCACTTCTGTGTGGTATACTATTGGTATTTTGATCAGAATTGCATTAAATCTATATAACGATGGTGGAAGTATGGCCATTTTCACTATATTTGTTCTTCCTACCTTGGAACAAGGGATATCTTTCCATTTTCTGATATTTTCTTTTGCAGAATACTGTAGTTTTCATTGTAAATGTCTTTTACTTCCTTCATTATATTGATTCCAAAGTATTTCATTTTTTTATGCTATTGTGAAAGGTGTGGTTTCCCTAATTTCTCTCTCAGTGAGCGTGTTTTTTGTTTTGTTTTCTTTTGTTTTTCCTTATCTGAGTACTGGGAACTGAACTCAGGACCTTGCGCTTGCCAGGCAGGCACTTATGCCACTGAGCTATCTCACCGGCCCTCTCAGTGAGTTTGTTATTTGTGTACACAAATGCTACTGATTTTTGAATGTTGACTTTGAATCCAGCTATGCTACTGAATTTGGTTATTAAACTTAGGTCTTTTGGTGGAGTTTTTGAGATCTTCTATGTAAAGCATCATGTCATCTGCAAATGATGATAATTTAACTTCTTCCATCCTATTCCTTTTATTTCTTTCTCTTGTCTAATTGCTCTAGCTAATGTTTCTAGAACTATATTGAATAGGAGTGGAGATAGTGGACATCCTTGTCTTTTTTCTGGTGTTAGAGTGAAAGCTTTCAGTCTTTGACCATTTAGTGTGATGTTAGTTGCTGGTTTGTCATAGACGGCTTTTATCAGATTGAGATAAAGACCATCTATTCCAATTTTCTGTAGAGTTTTATCTTCAGGGTATTGGATGTCTCAAAAGCTATTCTTTGTGTCTGAGATGATCATGTCATTTTTGTCCTTGGTTCTGTTAATATGGTGTATTATATTTATTGATTTGTATATGTTGAACCATCCCTGCATCCCCAGAAGAAACCTAACTGGTCATGGTGTATAATCTTGTTGATGATTTTCTGCATTCTCTTTCCCAGTATCTTATTGAAGATATTTGTGTCTGTGTTCATTAGGGAGATTGGCCTGTAGTAGATTCTCTTTCTTTTGGTTGGATCCTTCTCTGGTTTTGACATCAGGGTAATGCTTTCTTCTATGAATGAATTTGGGCGTATTGCTTCCCTTTCGATTCACTAAAGAGTTTGAGGAGTAGTGGTATTAGATCTTCTCTAAATTTCTTGTAGAATTCAGCAGTGAATCCATCAGGACGAGGGCTTTTCTGTGTTGGTAGATTTTTAATTACATCTTCAATTTCACTGAATGATATTGGATTATTTAAAATTTTTATATCTTCTTGATTCAGCTTTGGTAATTCATATGTATCTAGGAATCTGTCCCTTTCTTCTGTTTTCCATCTCATCAGAATACACGTTCTCAAAATAGGTATTGATGATCTGGATTTCTTCAGGATCTGTTGTGATTTCACCCTTTTCATTCTTAATTGCATAGATATGAGTTTTTCTTTCCCTTTTTGATAAGGTTAGTTAAGGGTTTGTCTACTTTATTTAATCCTGCAAATAATCAACTCATTTCATTGATTCTTTGTATTGTTTTCTTAGTTTCAATGTACTAATTTCTGCTCTGATCATTATACTTTCTTCCCTCATATGAGCTTCGAGCTTGACATGGTTTTCTTTTTCTAGAAGCTTGAGGTTCAACATTAGGTTGTTTATTTGAGCTCGCTCTGTTTTTATGATGTGGGAATTCACTGCTATAAATTTCCCTCATAGGACTGCTCTCATTGCATCCATATGTTCCAGTATGTTGTATTGGCATACTCATTTAATTGTAGAAACTATTTAATTTTTTCTTTAATTTCATTTGTGCCCTATTGGTTGTTCAGGAGGATTTCATTTAATTTCCATGTGTTTATGCAGCTTTTGTGGTTTCTTTTGGCTTTGATTTCCAATTTCATTGCATTATGGTCTGATAATATTGCATGAGAAAATACCAATCCCTTTGCATTTGCTTCAGCATGTTCTACGAGCTAGTATGTGGTTTATTTTGGAGAAAGTCCTGTGTGCAGCTGACAAGAATGTGTATTCTGATGTTGTGGGGTGGAACACTCTGTAGATATCTACTAGGTCCATTTGTTCAGAGGTTTGGTTCAGTTCTGGGTTTTTTGTTGATTTTTTATCTAGTTGATCTTTTGTTACAATATAGTTACAATGGGTATTGAGGTTTCATATTGCAGTTGTATTGATGCTTGTCTTATTTTTTGTGTCCATTAATATTTGTTTTACATAGTTGGGTGCGCTGGTATTTGGTGCATATATATGTATGATTGTTATCTCTTCTTCTAGGATTGTTCCCTTAACAAGTACTTAGTGACCTTCTTTGTCTCTTGATCAGTAGTGGCTTGAAATCCACTTTGTCTGCCAAAAGAATAGTTACCCCTGCTTTTTTGGGGGGTTCCTGTAGCATAGACTATTGTTTTCTTTTCTTTGACTTTTTGTTAATGGATTTCCTTTTAAGTTAAATCTGTTTCTTGCATGCAGCATATTGTTGGGTGTTGTCTCTTGATCCATTCAGCCAGTCTTTCTTTTGATCAGTGAATTGAGACTGTTTAAAATGATGACTATAACTGACATGTATTGACTTATACTTGTCATATTATTTTCCTGTTGTTGGTTCCCTTTCCTCTCTTTAATTCCTTGCCTTTCTTGGTGGAGTCCATCTATTGGCATTCATGGAATTGTAATCTTCATTATCTCTTTCTAGAATAGCCTTCAGACCATTTTGGAGTGCTGGTTTGGTTGTCATGAATTTCGTCAGGTGTTCTTTATTATGGAAGCATCTTATTTCTCTATCAGTTTTGAAAGACAGTTTTGCAGGGTACATCAATCTGGGTTGGAGGTTGCTTTCTTTTAGGGCTTGAAATACTTGAAGCTCTCCTTGACTTAAGAGTTTGTGTTGAGAAGTCTGCTGTGATTCTGACGGGCTTCCCTTTATACATTATTTGTTTCTTTTCTTTAACCACTTCTAATATTCTGTTCTTGTGTTGAATTTCTGGAATCCTGACTATAGTATACCTTGGTATACCTAGATTTTTTTTCACCGTGGCTAATTGGAGTTCCATATGCCTCATTTATCTCTATGTCAAATTCTTTTTCCATGCTTAGGAGGTTTTCTGTCATTAGTTCTGTGAATAAGTTTTTTATGTACTTTGCACTACCTCCTGATTTTTCATTGATTCTGATTAATCTTATGTTATCCTTCTTTGCCTCAACTAACAGCTGAGGGATTGATTTTTCATGGTCCCTTGCTATTTGTAAGAAGTCTTTCTTTTCATGATTGCTAACCATAAACCTGTCTTCTTGATCTTATATTCTGTCCTCACTTCGGTATATTCTGCTTCATATACTTTCAGTAGACTCTTTAATCTGCTGGATATCTGTTTGAATCTATTTCATAGATTTAATTTGTTTCCTATGTTGGGCATTCATGGTTTCCATCATTTTCCTAAAATCCTCTATTTTTTTTTCATCTATGTCTACTCCAGAACACTAACCTCATCCTTCATCATCGTCACTATCTCTTTAGTTATCTGAGAAATTATTTCTGATTTACTTTTCTCTAGAGCCTCATTCATCTGCTTTGTTACTTCTGCTGTTGACATTTCAGAGAGTTCACACGGGTGACTTTTGATTTATTCCACCTCACTGCCCCTTGGGTTTCCTTTGGCCAAGTTGGAGGTCTGGGGTTGCACCTTACTTCCATGTCTTTTCATTTGCTATTTTTAAAAATTATTTTCCATGTTGATGCTTGTATAGTGCTTATGGTAGGAAGCTTTATTACTAGTATTGAGAGCTCCTTAGAAAGTGACTACTTTTCAGGGATGTCTTCTAGGTGTAGCTGGATTTTGGCTTTTGAGTCTGCTGCAAGGTCCTACCTCTTCAATTTATTAGGGGTGAGAAGTTGCTGCCTATTTGGCCTAGCCCCTGGTTCTTTGGTATTGGACTATAGTATTTTTTGTGACCCTCAGACAATCTCGATCTTGGCATACAAGAAAGAACAGTTTATTAAAAGAACAATGTCACCTTGCATAAGGTAGTATAATCAATAATAACAATAGGATCTCGCATATACCCTGAAAAATGACCAACTGCAGTAACTATTAATTTGCCACTTTTAACCATATGAACAACAATTATAATTATATACCAAAATATAAAACAAACCAGAAATTTATATACATGAAATTTCCCCTCAATTGAGTGATTTTACGCTCTGGTGAGAAAATTTAAAAGGGATAGGAGGAAAAAAATAGAGATATTTCTAGAGAAGGAGAAAGAGATTAGAAGCAAGGTTGAAGGACAAAGGAAGATTAAGCTTTTGGAGACTGGTGAAGAAGACAGGAGGGAAACAAAGAAGAAAGAAACAAAAACAAGAACTAAATAAAACCAAGAGACAAAAAACAATGTTCATACTCATGAGAAAACAAAACGACAACAGAAAACCAAAAAACTGGTGGTCCCCGGATGAAGCCATCCCAACTGCAGGTTCAGCTGGCCCCACCCCAAAATGTCATCAATCACCCTCTCCTGGGGACATTGGGAATGGAGTCATCACCCTCCACTGCAGCCTGCCACATCCCCTGCTCCACTCCACTGGTGCCTTCCTACCTGGAGGCCTCCAGAGTCCCCCACTGTCACTGCACCTCTGAAGGCTCAAGCCTCCTCTCTCATGCCGTGAGCTGGGAGTCAGGGAGAAAGTGCGGTTTGCCGCCTCCCCCTTTTGCCTTGAGGTACATCACCTCACTCTCCCCGTGGATGGCAGTTCACTCTGCAGAACTTTCCTGGGTCTCCAGGATTCACCTGCTTCCGTCTTCTCTTCCCCAAGTTGCTACACTCCAGTGTCTGTACTCCCAGTCTCAGAGAAGCTGGGAACTATTTTGTACTGAAGTATTTTGATAATATGACATCTAATACAGATATTCTTTGCTTAATGACCAGTAGGTCTTTGTTTAATTAAAAACTGTTTGGACTTACAACCGACTCGTTCTGTTCCAACTTATGACCCATCCTTTTCTTTTATACAGTTCAGTACTTTTTGTTAATAGAGCCTCAATTACTTTTTCTTGCACAGTATACCTTCTTTATATAACGCTGTAATTTTTGCTGATTTTACTGTATAGTATTATAGTTCTATGTTATGTTATATATAATGGTACTGCATGTAAGAGTTATGCAAATAAAAGCAAAGTCATCAAGTTGGAGCTTCCTTTGGCCATTCGTTTGTTCTGAATCTTGTAATATACAAAATATACAATTTCTCATTTAGCTACCAATCCACTTAACAATCTAGTCACAGGAAAGGAACTCGGTCATTAAATGAGGAGTGTCCATACTGTGTGACATAACTATTGGGCATTTAATGACATAAAATATGATTACCATTCCTTTATTTAAAAATGTAGACATTATGAATAGATAGTGTTGTTGGTACATTATATACAAGTATTCCTGGGTATATTGGGTATTTTATAGTCACCTAGGTAGTTTATTGTTGAAGAAAAATATAGTACCTGCAAGGGCTAGATTCCTTCTGGAAAGCCACTCAACATGTACCATATAGATAATCATGCTTTCACATCTCAAAATTCCTCTCAAATTTAGTAAAAGCTTACTTGATTTTAGAAAGCTTGAATTTGCTTACATTTTAGATACACGAAAGTCTTTATGATCTGTTTCTTTATAGTTTGCCATCTCTTACTCTGAGAAGCATAATATTTGCAGATAAAATAAGCATCATTTAATTGACTATATCATAGATAAACTGCTCCTTTACTGGAATTTCCAACCTTTTCCAATTCACAACTTACACACTAGGGCAGACTATTTCTGTTTTGTTTTCATCCTTCCCATAAATTGTATCGAATTGTTCTGTCAATATGGTAGACAGAATTTAAAATTAAGTAAAATTTAAAATTCAGTCCCTCAGTTGGACTAGCTAAAGTTCGAGTGCTCAACACCCAACTGTTGCTAGTGGCAACCATTTTGAACTGTGAACAGCTGAAACGTTTCCATAATCACAAAAAGTTTTATTAGATAGCATTGATCCATATTCCAAGTGCTGTCCAGCTACTTGTCAAGACTTAATGAAAAGCTAATATATTAGTGACATTGTAGCTTTGTTATGATCTTTAATATTTAGCTTACTAAGTAGCCAATGTAATGTAAGATAGAATTAAATGTAGTTCTGTGGCCATGTTGCAGAAATCACCTACAAATACACCCCTACACAGACTAATCGGTAAGCAGCATTTGGATGATTTCTGCTGTATTAGCTATTTAATGTGGCATACCAAATTATTCCAAAGTATAATAGCTTAAAAATAATAATTATCATTCACAATTTCTGCAAGCCAAAAATTCAAGAGTAGCTAGCCTCAGCAGTTCTGGTTTAGGGTCTTTCATGTGGTTGCAATTAGGTGATAGCTGGGGCTAGAATCATTCAAAGATTAATTCTGTGGGATTATTTATTTAAAAGTCAGTTCACTCAAATGTCTGGCAAGTTTGTCCTTCTCCATAGAACTTCTTTCAGTGTTCGCACCATGAGTGACAGAGGTAGTGATCTAATCCTAAAGCAAAAGCTATACTACCTTTGATGATCTAGCCTCGGACATCCTGCACCATCACTTCAGCCATAGTCTATCGCACATAGCGCTAAGTGATTCACTGTGGAGAGAACCACACAAAGACATAAATATTAGGAGATGAGGGTCATTGGAGCGCCATCTTGGAGAATGGCTACCACATGCAGCCCACCGTGTTTCTTGGTGGAGTACAAAAGTTGAGAAGAGGGAGTGGAGAACATTACCAAGGAATTTAAACACACACTTTCTGATGCCTGACATAGACTTAACTAGGGATTCCCAAAGGATGCTTCATGTCTTATCTACTCCTTGATTTTTCCTCAAATGATCAAGAACTCTCCCTGCCTACCAGCCTTCCCCACTGGAAACATACACACCACATATGGAGAAAACAATGAGCAAACTTAGATCTTCAGTGGGTCTGAGCTTTATCCCTGAAACTGAATGACTTACAGACCATTTTAAAAAATCTGAGACCTAGTCTCATCAGAGATTCTAATGTAATTGGTCTATATGCAACCTGAAAATTAGAAAATTTACAAGTTCCTCACGTGATTCTAACATGTAGCCAATGTTGAGGACCAGGATCGGAGGCACGCTCTTCTGAATGTCCTCTCCCATAGTCTCTCTTTCTCTTTAACTATTCTGTGCTACTCTTACGACCCTTATTTTTCACATAATTCTTCTGGAGAATTTCTCGTTCTCTTTCAGTGTCTAGTTAACTGCAACTGGTCCACACTCCGAAGAACAGGAATCAGTTATATTCCTAAGGCCAGGGGAGAAAGTAGTATACTTGCATCCATTTCAGGATGCTGACTACAGAGTGATGAAATTAATCTTCTCACTAATTCCTAAAATGCAAATTCACCTTGTTGGAAGGAAAAATTAATATCAACCAGAAGTAATGCAGTCTAATCTAACATGAGGAAAAAAAAGTTCTTCCTGTTAACATGACCTTGATTCTGCTCTTTGTGAAAAATAAATAACCGCAGCATGAGGCGTTAAGTCACCTCTGATCCTTTCCTTATGTTCTGAGAGCCACCTCTGTGGTTGAGAAGGACTTACTGTATTAGCCATCTGCCCTGATGGTAGTAGCATTTCTGCCTTCGTGTTTCCAGACTCTCGTATCTCTGCTCATATAGGAAGGGGAAGGGTGTCCTGCTTCATTGTGAACATCAGAGAAACCCCATACCTCCACAGACGTTGAAAGAGAAAAACTCTATATATCAGCAATGCTTCACATTTAACACAAATAGGAGCTACCTGGGAATCTCGTGAATTGCAAATTCTGAGCTTCTGCATCTCTGAAATTCTACATCTCTAACAAAAGCCTAATAGCTATTCGTGTTGAGATCCTCAAGGCCACACTCTGAGTATCGAGGACACGGGTGTTCACAGAAAAGTAAGAAAAATGATTTCAAAGCACTTTTCTTCTCTCTTCTGCAATGTCATGCTTGTCTGCAACACTAAAATAGGTTTATCATTTTATTCACAATGGTCTATAATAATCAGAAAATTGCTTATTCCTATACTTCCCATCTCATCTCCTTTTTGTTATGGAAAAAGTTCACTAAAACTTTTTAGGTTGTAAGATTACAGATGATTTTTTGAAAGATAAACAAGTAGAAAACAAATTCGTAATATCGTAAAATTTATTCTATTTATAACAAGCATGGCTTTGTTTACTGCTATACTCAGCCATACCAACACTACATGCTAAATCTTCCCAAATATAATTAAATCTACTTTACCAAACTGATTAAATATTGCACAAATATGTATTCTCTTAGAATTGTTTTATTTTAATTTCAAAGAGAAAAAAGATAAAAATAACAATAAAATACAGCTTCAAAACAGGTTAGTAGGATAGTTACAATAACTAATACACTGTGTGTTGCTGTCTTCTTTTTGGAGGGGAGTGGGGACCAGGAATCGAACTCAGGACCTTCAGCATGCCAGGCAGGCTCCCGTCTTGCTGAGCTATATCCCTGGCAGCTGTATTGTTGTCTTCTTAGTAGTTATTCAGAGTGCAATATATAGGTATGCTATCTTGTCCAAACAATATTAGCACAAACCTTTCTTTTCAATGAACTAAGAGAAACTAGCTGTATGACTATCTTAACTATCTTGTGTACACACATATTTTTTTCCTTTTCCTTTTCTTCCTTTCCCCTTTTCCCCCATCACAGTTTGTCTTTTCTTTTGAACAGTTTCTTCCCAATTGACAATATCTATTGTACATTTTGGATCTTATTTACTCGATCAGTTTCTCACACTAGACAAAATGATGTTTACACATATGGGGCTGATTTATTTCACTTATGAGTATGGTCTCAAGTTGCATCCATTTACCTATGAAGGTCTCCAGTTTATCCTTCTTTATGGCTGAGTAATACTCCATTATATTAAAAAAAACACACACACATCTTTCTTATCCATTCCTTGGTTGCTGGATGTTTGTGTTGTTTCCAAGATCTAGCTATTACAAATTGTGCTGTTATAAACATGGGTGCACATATATTGCTGTGGTACGATGTTTTTAATTCTTCTGGGAAGGGGAATAGCTGGGACAAATGGGACCTCTAATCCTAGTTTTCTAAGGAATCTCCACACTGATTTCTACAGTGGTTGCACCGGCCTACACTCCCACCAACAGTAAAGGAGGGTTCCTTTTTCCCCACAGCCCCACCAGGGTTTGTTATCAATTGATTTTTTGAATACAGCCATTCTTTCTGGGGTGAGATGGAATCTCAGTGTTGCCTTAATTTGCATCTCTCAAATGACCAATGATGTTGAACATTTCTTTATGTATTTATTTGCCATTTGTATTTCTTCATCCAAGAAGTGTGTATTCATCTCGGATACCCATTTTTGGATTGGGTCTTTGAACTTGGGGGGTCTGATTTTTTCAATTTTTATATGGTCTGGATATAAGTCCTCTGCCTGAGGAACAACTGGCTATAAATTTTTCCCACTCTGTGGGCTGTCTTTTCACTCTGTTGGTGATTTCTTTTGTTGTGCAAAAGCTTTTTAATAAGGTGAGATCCCGTTTATTGGTTCTTTGTAATATTGCCCTTACAGTCTGGGTTTTGTACATGAAGTCTCTGCCTACACCTATGTCTTCCATCTATGACAAACCAATAGCTAACATCATATTAAGTGGTCAAAAACTGAAAGCTTTTACTCTAAAATCAGGAACAAAACAAGCATTTCTGTTATCACCACGCCTATGAAATATAGTTCTGGAAACATTAGCCAGAGCAATTAGACAAGAGAAAAAAAATAAAAGGAATAAAGATAGGAAAGGAAGAAGTTAAATTATCATTATTTGCAGATGACATGATACTCTACATAGAAGACCCCAAAAACTGCATCAAAAAACTTGTAGATTTAATATCCAAATTCAGTAGTGTAGCAGGATACAAAGTCAACACTCAAAAATCAATAGCATTCCTGTACACAACAAACTCACAGAGAGGGAAATTAGAGAAAGCACACCCTTTACAATAGCATCTAAAACAACGAAATACTTAGGAACCAATCTAACAAATGATGTAAAAGATCTGTACAGTGAACATTAGAGTACCCTAAAAAGGAAATTGAAGAGGATATCACAAAATGGAAAGATATCCCTTGCTCTTGGATAGGAAGAACCAACATAGTGAAAATGGCCATACTCCCAAAACTATTCTACAGATTTAATGCAATCCCAATCAAAGTACCATTAGCATACCTCACAGAATTAGAGAAAACATTCCTAAAATTCATTTGGAAACAAAAGAGACATAGAACAGCAAAAGCAATCCTGGGCAACAAAGGCAAGGCAGGAGACATCACAATCCCAGACCTGAAATTATACTACAGAGTTACTGTGATAAAATCAGCATGTTACTGGCAATAAAAACAGACCTGAGGATCAGTGGAACAGAATAAAAGATGCAGACACAACTACAAACACACTCAACCACGTTACCTTGTTTTTTTTGATACCGGGAATCGATCTCAACCACCTTATCTTTGACAAAGGGGCCAAACATGTTCACTGGAAGAAAGATAGCCTATTTAATAAACGATGCTGGAAAAACTGGCTTTCCACATGCCAAAGACTAAAACTAGACCCACGTCTATCACCATGCACTAAACTAAAGTAAAAATGGATCAAAGATGTAAATATTAAAACAGAAACACTAAATCTACTGGAAGAGAAAGTAGGTAGAAATCTTAGAATTATTATCATGAAACACACAGAACATAATGCGACACCAAAATGACTCATGCCTAGTGGTAGTGCAGTCACATGCTACTTGGTAGCTTACTGAATAATATTTTTTTTATTTTATCCTTTTAACAAATATGTTATCCAGGTCTTTGTAACACTGGGAAAGAATGGTCACAGAAAAAACTGGGCCTTATCATATTCTAATTAGCTATATAGACGGACAGGAATTATCTTCATTGTTCTACTGCATCTTTAAAGCATCCTTGACATTCTGAGTCATTGCCCATTCCAGTGTGCTCTCATCACTGATAAAAAGTAAATAAGAAAAATCCTTCCTGACTCCTCCTATTAAATAATGGCAGTTCAAGGGAAAAAAATTACTGAGATACTTTGAGTAGTAATTTCCTTGGTTTAATAACAACACATTGAAGAAGATTAGGCCTTTCTTTTATCATTTACAATTTAAAGTCCAATCCCCAAAAAAGCAGAATATAATATTGAAAATAAAGCAAAGGACACTAACTTGTGCCCTCATAATTTTGCCTATGTAATACAACTAAGCATTTTTAAATTCCACTTTTAAAATAAAACTCTCTTAGGCTATATAAAATGTATCATAAAACTCAGTTGACTGATTCAGTATTCTATGTATTCTATTATTCTTGAAACTGCGTTATGCTATCATTATTCCAAAATATTTTCAATTAATATTTTTTTATTTAACTCACATGGCCACAAATAAGATACTTTACCCAAAAGTTTCTATAAAAATACTTTTAAATGCATCATCAGCCTAGAATAAAAGGAAAAGAAAAAAAAAAAGACTTTCTTTTTCTTCCATGGTATTCACTAATCTAATTGCACAATATTTCCAAACTGCACTCAGCCCAGAATAAATAAATGTATGAGATGACATTGCAACTTGGACACCCAACTTCACAAAAGCGGACTCTCCCTTAGGAGTTATTCTTAGCACAGTCTTTACCTTGGACATTACATCTGAAGTAATTGGGTCAATCTCTTCAAAGAGCAGATACTGAAATTTTAGTGTAACTCCATGGTAACCATAGCAATGTTTATCTCGTTACTATTATGATGAACATAAAGAACTTTGTACGTAACTATTTAGCAACAAGAATGAATTGCCTACCTCTGGTGGCAGTTGTCCTGTTGGCTCCTGGAAGGTCATCGTGAAATATAAAGATTAAATAACTATGTCCTCAATTACACTCTAAAAATAAACTATGGTTTAATAAGATAGCTTCCATTTGTCTGAAAGTTAAAGATGTGGATACCTGTCCTGTTTTGTTACTGACTAATTGTTTGAGTAATACAATCAGTCTTGCTAGCCTTAGTCATTTCATCTATAAAGTAAATGGTTTATTTGAATAAAACTGAAGCCATTTTGATCAATAAAAATATAAATTATTAATCTATATTCTAAAATCGAATGAAAAATCTGTGTGCCTTACCATTTTCTCATAGCCCTTTTTCCAGCAATTTTATTCTTGACCTGAAGCTTTTCGGAAATTTTCAGCCACTGGTAACTGAATCACTAATTAAGTTTCCATCAACCCACTGGACAAAGGAAAATACCATAGTCTACAAATGTGATATGTGATTATTAGCCAGCAAGTGTTTATCAAGAAACCTCTAGAGACAAATTGCCACACAAAACCACCTGGTATCAGAACCTTATTGAAAACCAACTATGGGCAAGTGGGCAATTCTTCTTATAATTGGAAATGGTATTAAACGGTGATACTCATAGATAACGGTCTGAAGTAGAGATGCATGGGGTTGTCTTAAAGTAGTAAAAGAGCTCTCCATTCCAGGCCAGTTAGTTCCCAGGACAGTGCAAGCAGGTTTGACTGATTGGGAGGGAAATGTGTTTGAAGGAACAGCATCAGTCAACCTTAAAACCTCAGAGATCTAACCTTGAGTGCCTATCTCTAGGACATCTTTCATCACAACGTCCTCTGTAGTCAATGAGATACCACTTTCAGACTAAGTCATAGCCAGCATTTGCTGTAATTCTTCCGAGTAACTCTACTTGTACTGTATGCGTGGCCACTAAACCACCTTCTCATGGAATTTGACTTCCTAGATATCTGTCGCTGTTAAGCATGACAAATATGATCCCACTCCAGGATGAATGTAATTTATTTTCCGACTGGAATTGACAGCTCTTGGTACACAATCTGTATTGTCATTTTCTCAAAATGTTGAAAACAAGGCTTATAATGAATCCTTATAGTGGTGCCAGACTTTCCTAAGGATTACTACACATCATAGCTGAGATTATATTCACACAAATGTTGACATGTTTCTTCTTGCTTTCTCTCCTATTTCTTCTCATTTGTTTTCTCTTCTTTCTCCTTCCTTCTTCCTCCAATAAAGGCAAAGAATGGACATGGGCTTGGACTTTCAGTATGATTAGGATTACACAGATGTTAGAAAGAGGACTTAGGAGAGAAGAGTGATTGAATTGGTTTGAAGGATTAAGTAGACCAGTCCAACTAGTTTGAAAAAGAGTGCTACTTAGGGAGATGATGCTAGAAACTGAAGCTGGATCCAGGTCAGCAAGTTTTCCAAATGGTATTGAGGAACCTGGTCCTTTACAGCTCACTTTGGGAATGCTTATGTTTCTTGGCAGTTAGTGACATAGATAAAAGTTGAATCCTAGGAACACTGTGTACCCAAGATGTGACCAAAAGCTATGGTGAATGTTTGATTTTGTTTTTTAAATTCGTTACAGTAAAAGACATATTACCATTAATCCCTATCAAAATACTCCATTTCAATCACACTTATCCCATCATTCTTTTATTTTAATATGCAGGTACCGGGAGTCGAACTCAGGACCTCAAGCTTGCCAAGTAGGCGCTTATGCGGCTGAGCTATCTCACCAGCCTTATCCCATCATTCTTGCCACTTTCTGAAGCAGTTCTGCAAGCCCTCTTCCCTATCATTAGTTGTGCTGTCACGACTGCCTTAATGTCCTGAATAGATTCAAAACGTTTACCTTTCATGGTCATTTTGACTTTGAGGAGGAACCAGAGGTCACAGGGTGCAGGATCTAGTGAATAAAGTGGATGAAGACACACCATAATGGTTTTATTTGACATAAATTGCTATAAGCATTTTGAATTGATTCAGGACACTGAAGCAGCCATGGAAAAATATTCACCATATAAAGTTTTTGTTTTTGGGGGTTTTTTTTGTTTTTTGTTTTTTGTTTTTGAGAAAAGGCCTTGCTTTGTAGCCCAGGCTAGCCTCGAACTCATGTTGATCCTCCTGGCTCAGCCTTCTGAGTGCTGGGATTACAGGCATGTACCACCACACCTGGCACAGTTTTTGAGATTCCAGCTCACGATCTATTGGCCCTATTGGTTTGGGACCTGTGGCTAAGCAGCACACCACGGTGACAGCACATGGCACAGAAAAAGTGTTCAGCTCATGGCCAGGAAGCAAGGCAGAGGAGGAGGAAAGGACTGGGGTTCCACAGTCCCTTTCAAGCATACGCCCCCACAGTGACCTGAAAACCTGCTATTAGCCCTCACTTCTTAAAGTTTCCACCACCTCCTGAGAGCACCAAGCAGCACACTAAGCCTTTACCTCATGGGCTTTGGAGGACTTTTAAGAGCCAAACTACAGCGAGTACTTTGGACTTCAACTGAAGAGGCCACACTTTCTCCTTCAGCGCATGGACGTGAGGCCCTGGGAAGGAAATGACTAATGTTTACTCGCAAAAAGATAACCGAAAGGAGGTGGCGGGATGTGGGTCTGCCCGTGAGTAATGGAAGGAGGGAGGAACAGAGAGAACAGAGATCGCTGTAATTCGTCTAGCCCCTTTCCTCCAGGGTAGAGTTTGGCTTTCAGATGACCAGCAAGTCAACATTGGCAGTGGCTCAACCACCAGACCAGTATCCAGGAAGCTACTGAAACCACAGAGGACTTTAAAACACATTCGTCTGGGTTTCAGTGTTATTCCCAAGCAATGTTGGTAGTCTTCCCCAACACCTCCCTGGGTGAGGAACGGAAACGAGACTGACACAGGCAAGGAGCAACAACTGGGCAACCAGCTGAATCATAACATCTGGCGGGGACTTTTTTGCTGTCACAGAACCTGAGGGATGCTTCCTAATAGTGCCACCTTCAGAGAGAAGCTTTTCCGGAAGTGGGGTGAAATAGCCTCCCAATTCCAGCTCAGGGGGAATGGTGACGTGCGTGTGCATGCAGAGGCACACCTGTGTCTTCGAACACAGAGCAAGCACAAAAATCACATAGCCTTCTGGTGTGACAGCTTCCCCCGAATTGAATATTTTGGTGATGCAGTTTGGACCTGGGGCCTCCATCCGAGCTGAGGTCTCCTCCCTCTCCTATTGCTTCAGGACAGTGTTTTGCTTGAATCTGAGTCATTAGCTCCCTAAGCTGGCAGGAAATAGAGTCGGGCTGGCAGCTCCCTTTCCCTCAAGCAGAGGGAGTGCCTTGGCTGACACCTAAGCAACCTTTTCCAGCCTCAGACTCGTAATAGAACCAATAACTGTGAGCAGAGTAGGCGCTGGGCTGCATCCACAGAGGAAGAGAAAAGAAAAGCCATTCTGGAGGAAGCCATTAGTTGAAGCCCTGATTTTTAAAGGAAATGGCTTATGAAATTACTCTGCTGCTTACTAAGTCCTTCACATGTTTTGTGTTTATCCCCCCAAAACTGGCCTATTGATATTTGTTTTACTCTTGTCTCTCCTAAAGTACAGATCTTCTAGCAGACAAGTTCGCACTGTTAGGAGGGGCCTCCTTACTCATAGGCAGAGGAATCAGCTGCAATTAGAAGGAATCCAGGAAAGGCCTCTTTCCTGCCCAATTCCACTAGAATTCCCTCTTAAATAAGTTAGGAAGCATAAAAGTGTGATCAGAAAGTGAAGAAATTTTATCAGTCATTGACACCCCAGTTCCCATCCGTTGTCAAATTAACTCCAGCAAAGATCAAGGGTACCAGCAAAGAGGGAACCAGATTTGAGGGAAGGAGAAAAATTGGTGGGTGAACATTGAGCAGTGATTGCTACAATGTGGGTGACCCTGTAGTTCAAGGGAAAGGAGGGTGGGGGTCCGAACACCTGGATGGTGAGAATCTGCCAAAAGAGCTGAAGTGTGTTGAAAAGTAGATGGTGGAAAGTTGGAAAAAAACCTTACCTCCTTCATAGTTTTTTCCTTCAACCAACCTGGTTATTTAAGTTTGGACTGAGCCTTGGCCCCTTTTCTGCATGCAGACCCCAGCAGCAAAAGTCTGCCTCACCAAAAACAGCTCCAACATTCCACCTGCCCCTCTCCCAATTCCCTGTCCCCTCGCAACCTTCCACCATCGTTCGTCTTTTGCTGGCTCTCATTCACATCATCCTACAAAAGTGGACTTTTGCCACATATGGCAAGACTTCCAAAGCCAAGGCCCCTGGCTTGTTTTCCATCCAATGTTCCTTGTTTCTTCCTCTCTGTACCATTGCCTGATACTGAAGGCTCAGAGCCTGCTGTCAATCAAGGGCTTGACCTCCAGAACGCAGTTTTTGGCCACCCAACTTAAGTAAAGTAAACACAGAACAAAATCTCAATCTCTGAAATATTTGAAATGGCTTATGTTTGAAAAGTTAAAACTGGTGAATACCAAATGTGGAAAATAACATCTCCACTGTCCTAAACAGAATTTTGCAAAGCAGCTGTATTACCTATATTTCAAATATATGCAGTTTTGTTATGAATTGAGCTCTTTCTTTTCACAGACACCAGCTCTTTGTTTATTTCAGATATGAGCAGCTACACAGCTGTTCCCCAGCTCAATGTTTGCAGCATATTAGTTATGAGAGATAACATTGAATTATTAATATAAATAATGTGTTAATACTGCCCCACCTGTATGTGTAAAGGGTCTTGGAAAATAGTCCCTATACTTAATATGGAATGATTTTAGAACCAGATTTTCACAGCAGAGAAGAAAACACACTCAGAATCACCAGGTTAAGTCCATTTCTCCTTTCCAATTGGTTCAGATGAGATGTGTCCTCCAATCTTGCTCATGTGACCATCTTGAACACTTAAATGCCAATCTTCCTGCAGACAGATCAATCTCAGATAAACTCAGCCAAACTAAAAACCCTGTGCCCTGGTGTTTGAGCATTGCGGAGCTAATCTGGCAGCTTTGGCTTAGGAACAGAAAGGGTGGAAGTAATCTATTAGGGAGCAAAGAGGAAGACCCTGGATGGGAACTTCATTAATTCGAAGAATTGAGAAAAGACCCACTTGAGGAAATGTGAATTGCAGAAGGAAGAGATAGAGGGGAATCTGGAATATCTAAATTCTTATAATAAATTTACCTCTAATGAGACATAGAATTTAAAGTACAATTAGATGCTTCTAAAATTCTGTAATAGCAGTCTCAGAGAAATGGCATGGTTCTACATACATAATTCATGCAAAAATTAAAAACTGAAATTCCTTATTTGAGTTTTTGACTCTTTAAAGAGAACAGAGAATCTCCAGTATATGTTTTTCAAAATCCTTCCACTGTTCTCATCCACTGAAAAGCAAAAAAGCCACTCCCAAGGCACTGTCTTCAAAATAGCTAGCGAATTTTTACCTTTCAGGCTTCTGCTCTCCAGGTTCTTGCTGCCACTTTCCGGACCTCATCGCTTTGGTATGACAAGGATTGACTGCCTTTTCCTGACCCCTCCAGCCCACAGTCATCCCTCAGGTCCTGGCCTTCTGCAGTCATACTCTGGTTCTCCATACAAGTACCGGAAGGACGGGTCGATCCCTCCTCAAACGGCAGAACTGAAGAGCCAGAGCCCTGTGTATCCTGTCACAGGTGTGAGAGACTGAAGTTGCATACAGGAACGGGTCTTATCCTTTACATTAACGGCTCATACATGCTCTTAAGTAGGAGTGATAAGGAAAATTTTAGTGTATCACTAAGTCTTGTCTGGCTAGAAGTCCTAAATTTTAATAAATTACTGTAAAGAATGTACATTGCAGTAGTGAAAACTGTATTATATGCCATTCTGTGAAAACTAACACACTAGCACCACATATAGTGTGGATAATTGTCATGGTTATATTCCTCTCTTTTCCAGTTCTCTGTCCTTTTAACACCTTTGTCTCCCCAGGCTTCGAGACCTCTTTTTTTTTTTTTTTCCTCCAATTGTCCACCACCAAGCTCTGATCCTGAAAATCAATGTCTTTAAAACTCTGATTTCCATTTATTTTGTCTCATTATTTTGCTTATTTCAAGTAAGTAGATATAGTTCCTCTTATTCCATCTTAATCAGAAGTCCTGCCTATTATAGATTTAACAGAAACTAGGGTTGTATTTGGTGAATTAAATTGCTTAAGGGCATGAATTTAGATGTACAATGGCCTTTCTGCCACCAAAATAAGATGAAAAATATCCAACATACTTCATTTTGATTTCTGGTTTTAGTATGCAAAATATATACCAATCTTCAACTATACAGTTTTAAAAAATGATTTAAAAAATGGACTAGAATATAGACATTTCTCAAAAGAAGACATACAAATTGCCAACTGGAATATGAAATGAGACTCAATACCACAATCATCAGGAAAATCCAAATCAAAACCACAATGGGATATCACTTCACTCCAGGCAGAGAGGCTATTATGAAAAAGACAAATGATAATAAGTGTTGCTGAAGATGTGCAGAAATGGGAATCCCAACATACTACTGATGGAAATATGAAGTAGTACAATCATTACCAAAACCAGTATGGAGGTTCCTCAAAAGCTTAAAAGTAAACTACCATGTGATCCAGCAATACCATGACTGAGTGAATCTCCAAAAGAAATGAAATTGTTATGTCAAAGAGATATCTGTACTCCAGTTTTTATAGCAGCACTACTCACAGTAGCCAAGATGTGGAATCAACCTAACTGCCCACCAACAAATGAATGGATAAAGAGAATCTGAGAAAAATATACAATAGAATGGTATTCAACCATGGAAAAGAATGAAATTCTGCCATTTGCTATAACGTGGTTGACTCAAAGGGTATTATGTTAAATAAAAAAATGCCAGACACAGGAAGACAATTACTACATTATTTCACTCGCTGGTGGAATCTAAAAGAGTAGATCACATAGAGGTAGAGACTCGAATGGTGGTTACCAGAGGCTGGAAATGTTAGGGAGAAGTGGAGGAGAGACACAGTAAAAGGATATATTTCTAGAGGTGCATTGCACAGGAAGATCATTGTAGTTCACAACAAAATACACATGGTTCCCAGTTTACAATGGTTCGACTTACAACTTTTCAATTTTATGGTGGTGCTAAAGTGACTCAAATTCAGTAGGAACAAACTTAAATGTACATTAATTTTACGTTAATGGTGAGTACCCATGCAACCATTCTGTTTTTTATTTTCAGTGATGTATTCAATAAATTGCATGAGCTATCCAGTACTTTATTATGTAACAGGCTTTGTAGTAAGCAATTTTGCCCAATGGTAGATTAATATAAGCATTCTGAGCACATTTAAACAAGGCTAGGCTAAGCTCTGATGTTCATTAAATGGTTCAATAATGCAGTTTTGACATGGTCCTTTCAACTTACAATGCCTTTTCCCGGTTGTAACATCCTATACAGAGAACCATCCATGTTGTATTTTTTAAAACTGTAAAGAGAATTGATAATATATTCTCCTATTACAAAACTGATAATGCTGTGAAGCCATGCATTTTTTAGCTAAATTTAACCATTCTGCAATTATACATACATTAAAGCATTATGTAGTATGAGATAAAAACAGCCAATGTTATCAGTCCACTTAAAAATAAATACATCAATAAATTACATAAACATGAAAAACAAAAATAAATTAGTGAGTGACATCTCTCCAGAACTTTTGTAATAATTACTGCAAACGTGGTCCCTTCAAACAATAGTTTATTCTCTCACAACTCTGAAGGTTGGATATTCGAAATCACGGTCTTGCTCTATCCTTATACAATTAAAATACCTTAGGCGGCTATGGTAGTGCACACCCGTAATCCCACCACGCAGGAGAATGAGGCAGGAGGATCACTGGAAATTGGAGGCTGGCCCGGCTACATAGTGAGTTCAAGGCCAGCCTGAACTTTATAGTGAAACCTTGTCTCAAAAAATGACAAACAAAACAAAATTATTAAAATACCTTTATTTTATTCTAACCCACATTCTCTAGCATTGTACTTTGTTCTTAAATTCTACTATGCTTGTATGATATTTAATGTGTGTATAAATTTAATTTATCTGTGTGCTATTTAATTCCAATAGCCAAGGTGTTTTTCTAAAGAAGCTAATGTCAGGAATCAATTTTTAGTTTAGGGATCCCTACAAATGGTTGCATGTATACAATTCTAACATGACTATAAGTGACACTTGGTTGAGGGCCTTTCCCACCTGTGCAAAAGTCACAGGTGGAAACGCCAAACTGGAGAAATTTCACTATTTTATATGCCAGAGACAAACGAAGAAATGGTGTGTCTGAAACCACAACTAACGCTAACAGCACCAGTTATAAAATGCATCCATGAATTAAGAAATAATTAGTGTGAAAGATGTTGGACTCAGCATCAAATATATCCAGCCGGACGTGGTGAGGCACACCTGTAATCCCAGCACTCAGGAGGCTGAGGCAGGAGGATCGCCATGAGTTTGATGTCAGCTTGGGCTACATAGTGTGACCCTGTGTCAAAAAAACAAAAAAAAAGAAGAAGAAAAGAAAAAGAATCAATACATCCAGTATGGGTCTGTGTTTTCAATGACAGATATACTTGTGTGCAATAGGTACTTCATGGGGTCGCTAACACGTTACTATTCAGAAAATTTCTCCAGCTTTCTACGTTGTGAAATTTCCCCTCTTCCCTCTCTATCCCTAGGCACCTAGCCACACTACAGCCGGCTGGCTCCATCTAGCTTGGCCAAACATATTTGGAATTAAATCAGAACTAGCGGAGGTGAGGAATCTTTGTAGTCAAGTTACATTAACGGCATCATCAAACAGAGGGTTCTGGGATCTTTCTAACTTTCCTTTGGCCTCCTCTTCCCAAAGACTATAGAATGAAATCCTGCTTCAGTTCCACAAAACACCCCAGCATCTTTCCAGGTATTCTATTTTTTTATGGTTTTGGTCAGCTGGTATTATTTTTGTGTGCCCTGAAAACAAGAGAAATTTAACCAACACAATGCCTCAAGAAAACTTTTGGAAAGATACATAAGAATTTTTCTTAATTACGTGTGAAAATTAAGCAAGACTATGTGCCCTAAAGGAATAGAAGGTAATTTTCTTCATTACCTTATAATATTCTGTCCTATAGAATATCATGTTGTTATAACCCAGCTTAGTTTGATTTTGGGGTGCTCATTTTACACGATGAGCATGTATAACTTACAGACTTTTTTCAACTAGGTTTCAAGTGGAGTTTCTACTCTTATATCTGAAAAAGGAATAATATTACAGTAGCTTTGTAATTTTTCATCATTATACTTTTCTAGCCCACTTATTTCAAGGATAAGCAAACTGACCCTGGAATAGTTATGATGCAACCAACCATTTCACACCTGTAATAATCATACACTCATTTTTTCAACCTGGCTCAGAATTAGTCTTATTCTTGGATTAATAATGATTTTACTTGTAGGTGTCATAGATAGTGACCAACATCTTCCTGTTCAGGAGATTTTTGATCTTCCCTTCTACATAATACTCCAGTTGTTACCAATTTGAGAATCATTCTGGTTAATCACACTTTGAAAAGATCATTATGTTTAGATGAGTTGGTTATTGGTCATTTCACACATTAATGTGGATTGTCTAAATTGGGTTAATTTTATCCAGGCATTCCAATAAAATTACTCTTGTTGAATGAGTTGGGAGTTCCGGGGCACTGTGACAAACTATTGGGAGTTATGCAGAAATATTCTGCTACTTCCCTACTCCATCTTTTCCAGCCAATACTACTAAGAAAGGAAAAAGTAGTATAGTCAGAAAATTCTCATCCCCTGGAAAGGAATTAGCACAAGTCAAGACAAATGGACCAAATTAGCCATCTGTGCAAATAACCCATCCTGTGAGGTGACCTGTGAATGCCTTGTCAATGGGAATAAAGGATTTCCAGTCCAGAGAGGGCTCAGAAAACTGGACCACGTGTCATAATTGAAAAGTAGTAAACTGTGCTGTTGTGTTTTACCTCGCTGAGGATGATGTCATGGTGCTTTAGCAATTGATTTTAAAGGAAGAATCAGAAAGTAGGAATGCGTCATTGTTTGTGCAGGGCTCTCTGGAGAGTCAGAGCACCTCCCAGGACCACTTTGATTCTCCACGAGGGCTAACAGAGCTTTAGACACGCAACAGGTGTTTCCTGGACCACGAAACTTCATGGAAACAGGGTCACAAAGAGAGGAAGAAAAGAGGAAGGAAAGGATGAAGTGAGCTTGAAAGAAAGGGACAAATGAAGAAAAGAGGGGAAAGAGAGGGAAAAGATTCAGGGCAAAGAAAAAGGGATGAAAAGACATTATCCTAAAAACAAACCTAATTTGGGCACTCAGAGTGTTAGAATGTTGGGAAAGGGTCCTGATCCCACACCCTGGTCTGCTTTATTAACTTTAATTTACCTGTTACCAATTTACATTGCTTTTTCATTAATTTCTTTATTTTCAGTACCAGAGATTGAACCCAGGGTCTTGTACATGCTAGGCAAGCACTCTAAATCATCATCCTTTTTAATTTTATTCTGAGTTTGGAGGCAGGGTCTCGCTAAATTGCCCAGGCTGGGCTCAAACAAGCAATCTCCATCCTGCCTCAGCCTCTCAAGTAGCTGGGATTACAGGCATGGGCCACTGTTCTCAGCTTCTTAGACTTATTTTAAATATGGAAAGTATTAGCTCACTCCTGAGCTCTACTGCCTTTAGAATAAGGTGGTTTACCAATTAAGTGTGCATTTCTTACCTGAAGAGCTTTGTCTCCCCCATCTATAACCCTCCTCAGTGCCCGAGATTTTGTCGATACTCGCAAGTTCCATAAAGATGCCTTGATTTTTCATAGCCCTGAAGTTTTTCATATCCCACTCTCTCTAGTTAAAATGAAAGTCCGGCTTTCAACTCCCAACCATCACCTCCTTGGTCTTGCTAGTGCGTTTCTCAACCAACGAGATCAACTCAAGCAAAATTTTTCTATAAAACTGCACATACCTCCCAGTAAGATAATGATTTTTGAGGATCCTATGGGCCTTTATCAAATGAACTGTAGTTTAGGAAGCACTGAGCGCCCTCTCATGCGCAGTCTTGCACACAATCTTATAACATCCTCAAAACTACGGGAATGGATGAAGCAACACAAACCGGTGTCAGAATAATTCAAGGCTTGAAAAAATACAAAATAAACACTTCCAGACTATTTTAAAATTCTGTAAGGATGGGTGTTGATTCATAGAGAATGAATAGCAATGGGAATGATTCCTATCCAAAACAGCACAAATGAATTGTGTGAATTCCTGTAAGTCGAATTCTCATTTGATCCAGTTTGCACATCTTACTGACTCTCTCATTGATGAACTAGTTGCAAAAAAATCATCGATGTGTTCATTTTATACTTGCATAATCATGATTTTACTGGTTTTGAAAATTATGGTTTCAGACTATAATAAAACATCTTCATTGATTGTGTCAGCACAAAAACAGCATAGTTTAAGTGAATGCCAACTGAATAGAGATGATTTCTTTTTCTGTTAAACAACTTACCAACTGGACAGCATGATAATATGAAAGCAAAATTAGTATACCTGTTAAAATTATAACACTAAATTAAAACACCAACAGAAGAACAGAATAGAATCCTTTAAAAAGATGGCCTCCAAGTTTGCTTTAGTATATAAACATATATGCACACATACATATCTGTTACATACATAACAAAAATATACACATATATGT
This sequence comes from Erethizon dorsatum, assembly GCA_028451465.1. Lineage (NCBI taxonomy): Eukaryota > Metazoa > Chordata > Mammalia > Rodentia > Erethizontidae > Erethizon > Erethizon dorsatum. The sequence goes on along the minus strand of CM051841.1, from coordinate 13,611,204 downwards.
GTTCGAATGTGACTGCTACCTTGTAGTTAACAATTTTCAACACAGCAATTTCAAGCTTGTGGCTTTCTGTATCATAAGTATGCATCACCCTCTATTAAATGCGTAGTCATAGGACACAATGTTAACTCTGTTGCTTAACTCTTTTAATCACTGTTACTCACTCCTGCTTTTCCGTCATTCTCCCTAACTTAAATATCTATCATCCCTCGACAGACGTGGTCCCACTCATTCAAGTGGAAATAAGAACCTTTCCCAATAAAAGCAGCTGAACAGACCACATTAAGGAGAAAGGCCTCAAACCCAATGGCCCATTACTCATGGTGAACGATGACCCACTGAAATGACTGACCAGGTAACTGGGTCAACAAGGGAAAGGTTTACTATGTCAATAAAGTATTCCACTGAGCTCTTCCTGCTTCCACCCAGACACAGAGCGAGGTGTATGCAACTAGTAGAGATGCTCATGCCACGCTTTCCAGTGGGGGCACCTCACTTCCCCACAACTAATAACCACAACTTTGACCTCAATTCACAAAGACAAGACGTGGTCCCAGGAACCAGTGGCCCATTACCTGGGCAGTGCAAGCTCCTCATAAGGACACACGGACCTCAGGGGACTGGGGGTACACCCTCTCCCTGAAACCAAAGTTCAGATTCCTCCTAAGAGGAGGCCGTTGCAAGGTCACCAGTGTAGCACTCAGATTTTTAAAAGAGCACTGCATCACTTCGTAAGATACATATTACATAGGATTAGAACTTTATCCTATTTTTCTTCCTTTCTTAGCCAGCATTCCATGGCAGTGAAAAAAAAAAAAAAAAAAATCAAAGGCATTCACCACACAAAAGTCCACATTGAAGTACATTTAAGTGTCAGATTAAAACGAACAAAAGACAGGAAGCAGGGAGTTAAGACCTAAGTCTGTCTTGAACTCACCCTATTGTGCCTAGATATCAAGGGGTCACGAAAGAACTCGGAGTCAGAATTAGCTACTTCTGTTTCCTTTCACTGCTGAAATATTAAACTTCAAAAAATATTAAATTGACATGAAATCCCCAAGGACCCATAACCCATACAGGGTGGTTATCTGTACATATCCCTTGCTTAAAGGCGTGTTTCAGCCTTACACCTCTTCAGAATTAGAAAAACATCTGTTATCTTCAGTAAAGCCCCTTTTCTATGTAATCTGTTTTCTGGCTGTCTTGAATCCATTCCCCTCCAAAAACATATACAAGTCAATAAATAAGAAAAATAAAAGATACCAGAAGAAGGGGGAAGAAAAAGCAGATTTCTTAACAAATGAAAATAAACAACTTATTTATTTTTAGTTTTATAAGGAAAAAAATAAGCTCATAGTCAAGCTTAATTTTTAGTTCTAGAAGGACCTCCAATACTAGACATGTATCTGATTGCTCCTGGTCATGTGTCAGATACGTCCAACAGGAATAATCTTTAGTTTCGGCATATTGGCAGGTGGGAAATACACCTGTGCGGAGACAGGCTCCCCTTGGGATCCGGCACACATTTTTTGTAAAGTTTTATTTTCCTTTGTTTTGATGTTTTGGTACCGGGGATTGAACCCAGGGCCTTCAGAGTAACCTACCTTAATTCCCCAGCCCTTTCTGCAGTTTTTATTTAATGACAAGAACTCACAAAGTCACTGAGTTACCCAGGCCAGGCTCAAGCATGTGATCCTACTGCCTCAGCCTCCCAGAGTTCTTAGATGACAAGCACACACCACCATACCCGAGCTTCCTCTGGACTTCTTTCACACCAGTGCTCAGGTATGCATGTGGGTCCGCTGGTTGGAACTAAGACTGCATTGGCTTGTTTCATAATAATAAAAAACTACTGCTGGTCTGCTGTGATCAGTAACATTGCTGAACCAATTGGCAGGGGTTTTGAAGACTTAAAGTACCAGGAGGAACAACAGACATTTGGGGGAGAGACACTCAGGGTTCTAACTCACAGCGCCCGAAACTCTTCCCCATGGGCGCTGCTTGTGCTCCAGGACCTGACACATTTGTTCCAGATGATTCATGTCTCCAAACACGAGAATCTGTAGGTGATGAAGGGTCTCCGCCCACCCAAATCTCCCAGGTGAATTTGGAGAGTAAGTCTTCAATTACCACCAAAGAGGGCTGGGGAGGCGATCTTTTTAATACTATTTCTATCACCGTCTCTCCTTTTTGAGCTCCTAAAGAAGTGAGCAAATTAACACTCTTCCTTTAGCCAAGTAACATAAAGTCCTTTATACATCTAACAGTAGGAGCAAGAGTGTGGGGTAAAGATGACAAACATCAGGACGAACACTAAGTTTAAATAGGAAATACACTAATGCTCTGTCTCCCTCTCTGGGGTAAAAGTTGAAACGTATTTCCTGCTTCCTAGATAACGTCAATTATCCTTTCCTCCCCACATACAAATACAAATCTTTCATTTTCACTTAATTTACAAGAGAAAAATTCAGACATTGAGAAGAATGTTCCATATTTGTCCTTCAAAGAAAAATGGCTCAGTAATTGTAGAGTATGATAAAGACTACAAAAAAGGAAATAAATAAAGATGTAGAGAGTGTTCATGTAATTTATTATCCAAACTGGTTGTTTTAAAGTAAAGGGGACAGGACAAATACTAAACTGGACTGAGAACAGGGACAACAGATTCAAACTGAGACCATCCCAGGCAAACCTGGATATGGTGTGTCCCTAGAAGTAAAGTTAGAACAGTTTTTGGTGAGTTGTTCAGCATCCGTCCTTAGAGGGGCAGTGGGGAGACGGACAGTGCCTGGCTCACCTGTGTTTTAGAAAGATCCATTAAGAACTCAGAAGCAGGATGGATTCCGGAGTCTCCAAGGAGACAGATAGGTATTTAGGCTATTGCAACAGATCTTTAAGAGGTAATGGGGCCTTCACCTGGCTAATACAATGGGATAGATGTAAGGAATTAAAATGAATAAAGCTCTGCAACTTCGCAGATGTGGGAAAATTCTTGTTCATAGACAAGATACATCACAGGTGATATTTTGAGTAAATGAATGAAACCTTTTGGCAGTACTTGGGGAAAACTGAAGCCAAAGGGCTAAGAAATATGCACAAATTTACCAACTAATCCCATATGGCCTGTGAGTATTCCTTTCGGTAAAAAGATGACTACAATATGATAACGGCCATAAATAGAATGGACATGAAATTCCGAGATATAGGAAATGCATTACTATTTAAGGCATGGTAAGACCCTACACTGCAGATCTGAAGATATTCCTTTGAGTTTTGCTAGCTTGATATCTAGCTTCATTACTTTTGGAAAATATTTGTCCTTTTATGGGTCTCAGTCATAGATTTTGAATCTCCAAAATAAGAGTATTCCTTTATCTCTGTGATTATAGTATGTGCGGCTCCTTTGTATGTGCGAAAGGATGCCCTTTCCACCTTGTCTACCTGAGAGCTCTTTGTCATGCCCCCAAATTACTGCCTCTGTGAGGCTTTCTCTAAAAAAGGACCTCCAGCAGGCATAGCCTACCAACCGAGCAGCTGTGTATTTACGCCGTCCTTCCTAAACACGTGTAGCATTGCCTAGCCATGTAACATGTTTCAGTCCAACAACACATAAGCAGAAATGTGTTGACATAGGCATTCAAGAAAAGCTTTTACTTCTGTTGTTTTTAAAGGACAGCTATCACACTTGTTTCTTTCCTTTCTTCAAACTCATTGAATATCATTACAGTCTCTGAGATGAAGCAGACATCTCCTAACCATGTAGTTAACAACGAATAAAAACCAGTACACTGCACTGTGGAAGATGCGATAAGCGGGTCGCTTATTTTACTAGAAGCACTATAGCGGACTTCCACCTAATTTTCTTCTCTTTATCATATAAGACAAATAAATCCTTGCTTCTCCAGCCCTCTGTGATCAAGATTTTTCTTACAACTAAAATTATATATAATTGACATGGTATCAGTTAGCTATTGCTGAGTAACAAATAATCCCACAAATATTCAGGCCAGTGGGGCAGTTCTGCTGATCTGACACAGGCTTCTGCTAGGCTCTCTATGTATCTATGGGCAGTGGTAGGCAAGCTCATCTAGGAGGGGCTCAGCAAGGGCAACCATTCTCTACTCCACGTCCTCTATCATCTTCCACTGGTCAAGACCAAGCTTTGGTAGATAGGATGGCAGGGTTTTGAGAGAAAGCAGAATGTGTGAGATTCTGCTACATTCTGTAAGCCAAAACAAGTTACTAGAACAGTCCGGTTGCAAGAAGAGGGTTAGAAAATTGGAGTCACCACTATGATGAATCTTTCACACAGTCATAGAATATGAGCATTTGAGAGCTGGTGTTGTGAAAGTATTTGTAATTCCCATATAGGAAGCCTTGTCTCAGATTATTTTTAGCTAGATGTTTGCTCTTCTTAATCCACAGTTCTGTTGAATGAACCATTTATTACTGAGTCCACAGTAGGTTAAATGGGAAACCTTTGGAGATGCAAGGAAACAGATACTTTACCACAAACCGAACTACTGCTGGGATAATTATATCTTTGAATGCACATGTGCAGGAGAAAATTTTCACCCATCTGCAGGGACTTTGGAAGGAGACAAGGAAAGAAACCAATAAACAGAAGAGCTTCAGCTCCTGGTCGATGTTTGAAAGTTGAGATAACACGAAGTGATCCCTATTCTTGACATTCAGTAATGACTACCTGTTACTCATGGACAGCACATTGCACTTCTGTCATCTATTTACGATAATAATGTCTTTGCCAGAAAGAGAAGCCTTGCGCTATCTACATAGGATCTTCCAAGACCATTTTAAGTAAACCACCCTTATTGTTCCCCTGATTAAAGGACAAAGGAAACTTAGAAAATTTGTGAGATGTTTTGCAAAGGTACAGTCTTGGCCTTGACTGATTTGGAACTGGAAAGCAGAATGTCCACTGCCTCAGACAAAAAATATATTGATGAACAATTTACTCCTTTATTATGGTGTGTCAGAGACTAGCTTGATGCTCATCAGTTTTTTCTTCTTGGGCAAAATAAATCCCCCTGATACCCTGTGCCTAGGTAGAGACAAGACTGGCTTTTACCACTGGAATGTGAATAGAAAATATCCCTTTGGGTTTAACAGCATTCAGCAAACTATAATGTGGAGGTCAAATTTGCCCAGTGATGTTTGAATGCAATACGGATACTCACTGCGTTTACACACTGTCTATGGCTCCTAGGGGAAGATAACAGCAGGACTGAATGGATTTAACAGGAACTAGATGGTCCACATAACATAAAATATGTGTCCCTTTAAAAAAATGTTGACCTTTTGTTTAAGCATATTAAAAATATATGCCTGGTCCATTCTCTCTTCTCCTTATCTTCCACCTGGAAGATTTCAGACCACTTCTGAAGACATGATTGGGTCTTGCAGAGGCCGATCACAAAAAAGCTTGGATTTCTGAATGGCTGCGTGGAGTTGAGGCTTCATCTTAGACCACAGGTCCATCCTCTACTCTCTTGAGACCCACACGGAACCACCATGTGGGCAAAAATAAATAACAGTGTGTTGCGTTAAAGTACTGAGATCTGATGGTTGTTTATCACAGCAGCTAACACTATATGACTTAACAGCAAAGCACAGTACTCTATACTAATATCATATTTAAAAATTGAGTACTTTTGGCACCAGAAATAAAAGTTTTAATTCAAGACCTACATCAAAGCTTGAAAGAAACAAAAGTGGTTACTACTTTCTCCAAAACGGAGATGAGTGGATAGAGAAAGACCAGAGGCCAACTCCAGCACCATCTTTAATGTCTTCCTTGTGTGAAGAAACTCGGAGAAAATAGAATTTTCAAGCCCAAAAGAGCATCTCCCAGCTGCCTTGTTACTAAAGCCTGCCTGAGCTCTTATATTATTTTTAAATGTTACTTTGTTTTTGTTGAAATGTGAACATCCCAGAAAATCATTAGTTACTGTACATTAGAAAAGATTTTATTACACACTTTTAAGAGGAAAACTAGATAAACAGACCAGAAATATATTTTTATTCTCTCAAGACAATTAAAATCCTAATATCCGGTAGAGAAGATTATGAAAAAAGGTAGATGCTTCCTGAAAAAGAAGGTCACCTAACTTTGCCTCTTTATTGAGCACAAAGCACAACTCTGAGATATTTCCAGAAGCCATCAGGAATCCAGAAATTATTTGGCCATAGAGGCCATGACACTTGCCTTTCTACAGTGTCCTCTGTCTTTTGCCTGCCTTGTCACGTCCTTTCCACAAGTCACTTCCCCTGAGAATTCTTCAGATCCATCCTTCTTTTGCCTTATATGAGCTCTGCAAGTAAAAAATGTCTTAGGAAAGCATGAGACTGTACTGCAAGTGTACTTTTACACATCTGTCTCTCCTACCAGGCTTCAGGCCAGGGCCATTCCCTGGCACACTTTCTGGAATACAGAATATGCTCACTAAATATTTTTGAAATTAATAGGAAACTACTCTCTAGGCCAGTAGCTCTCTAAATCTAGTTAAGACTTAAAATAACTTGAGAAATATATAAAAATATGGATTCCCAGGCCTACTGAATCAGAATCCCCAGGGTAAAAACCACAAACTGCATTTTTCACAAAGTGATAGTGAGTCATTGAGTTCTATGCTCCTATCTTTTTAACCAGGAACTTTTCATCCCAGGAATCTAGCTAAGTCTTAGTCCCTTCCTCTGTGGTCCAGCCAGGGCCCCTGAATTCTCACAGAAGTGAGGTGGACATCATCATGCATTCATCCCTTCCATCTCAATGATTAGTGTCTTGTGTGCCAATCATGGCTGTCCATTTGGAGACAGAGTAATTGACACAGCAGACAACAATCCTTGCTGTCGTGGAGTTTATACTCTAGGAAGTTAAGCAAGATAAAAAGCGAACAAGGTAATATGTTTGTATTAGGAGGAAGAATTAAACCAGGAGAGCATTAGGAAGTATTAAAGAAGAGTCCAACTTTAGGTGCAGCAACTAAAGATGGTCACAGTGAGAAGGTGGCATTGTGTAAAGATCTGAAGGAGCGTGAGAATTATATCTAGTAGAAAAACACTCATAGAAAAGAGCAATTAGCCCTCAGAGAGGGCTTTTTCTGTCCAGTTTGGAAACAGGCAGGAGACCAGGATGGGTGAAGTAGAGTGAGTAAGGGCATGAGTGACATAGAAGGGCGCCCCAAGAATGGAGCTATCTGTATCCATCACACAGGGCCTTGCAGGCTACCTGAAGGTCTTTGCTTCCTCTCCCTGGGAGATGGAAAACCATTGAAAGGTGCTGGCTGAAGAAGAGCTAGGGCCTGACTTACCCTTTAACAGCAACGCTATGGCTGCTATGCAGAAATTAGTTTGAAGTGGGACAAAAGTTGAGCAGGGGAATCTGATAGAAAGCCAGTGCCCCAATTTATGCATGAGACGATGGTGGATGAGACCAGAATATGTCAACGGGGATGGAGAGAAGTGTTCAGTTTCTAACTATATTTGAAAGACAGAACCAACAGGTTTTGCTTGTGGAACAGGGGTACATGAAAAGAGAAAGACAGAAGTCAGAGACAACTCCAAAGCTTTGGGGGTTGAGCAACTGAAAAGATAGCTGTGTCATTTATTGAGCTGTAGAAGACAAGAAATTGAACGGATTGGGTATAGGTCAGAAGCTCGGGGTTGGATTTTTTGAACTGAAATACCCCAGTGGAGGTCTCAGTGATCTATGGATTTCTTTCTCTCAGACCTTCTTTAACTTTGGCCTTCAATGCCCTAATGTGAATGTCCATTTTCTAAGGAAAGGGATGATTGCATATGTTTCTAAAATTAGTTTGTGAAAACACTCAGCACAATCAACTGAATGTTATTAGAAAGCTCGGAATGACGCCACCAACCCGGAGAAGAACCTTTCATTTGGCCTTTGGAAAACCAGACCAAATGAAACAGGGGTCCACAGCACCCTTGGGTTCTTGGACCAGAGGAGTACAGGTGAAATTTTTTTTTTTTTCAAATAAATAAGTGTCCTTTCTAGAAGCCTTCACGGTTTGCTAAACTTTTGGAAAATGAAACATCCATCTGAAGTCATACCGTAAGGGGACATAAAGTAACAACTGGTCATGCAAACCTACCTCTCCTTGCTCAGGAAGTAAAAGCTTCGCGTGCACCCAGAGCAGCTATGATTCCAGCTGAGAATATCTGAAATCCACGGATTTCCTTTTTAAAGAAACCAGAATCCGCTCTCGCAACCTATCTACCACTTCTAGCCCATCTCACAACCACAGCTCTGCCCTCGCTCCCACCAGTCAAATCTGGGTAGAAACAGCTGTCACCACAAAAATCATGCAGGGCCAGGACGGCCAGCTGGCTCTGTGATTCACAAACAAACTAACCTTGGGGTTTTATTTTGAGCAAAGGGGCTTCCTTTCCTGTGTTCTTCGCGGCCATCCATATTTTTGCTCTTGGGTAAACAAACACCAACTCAAATATCATACTGAACTATATTGTGGGTGTTCGGGGTCACTACACACCAGTGCTTTTAAAAAATTTCCCTCCTAATCAAAATCTTTTATCTCTTGTCAACTTTACCAACGGAGACACAGACCCAGTTTAAGTAGCCTGACTCACATCTGAAATCCTGCTTTGTAAACGTTGTTGTTCCCTTAACAATTTAAAGATCAGAAGTCATAGATTTAACAGATGACATAATGTAATAGTTAACATTTTTAAGACCTCAGCCAATACATCTGTTGCAGCACAGCACCATCTACTGGCCGGACAGGAAAAGACTGTGGCGAGAGGAAGAGAAGAGGGGTAGAAAGAGAAGGCTTGTTGATGAGGTGAGGATGGGGGACTTGGAGAATCAAAAAAAGAAAAGAAGAGTAGGACTCTGGATTTCTGTTAGTACAATTCTACACTCAGGAAGCTGAGCTCGGAAAGTTTAGGTGAATTCACCAAGCATGCAAAATTTCTCAGTTGTCCTATCTATATGGAAAATCCCTTTCATATTCCCAAGGTTTGAAAAATAATTAGCTTGCTTAGTATTCAAGAAAAGACATATAGATCAATGGAACAAAATAGAGTTCAGGTACAGACCAACACTTCAAGTTCATTATTTTTCTACCAAGTTATAAAAATAATTCAATGAAAAAACGGAAGTCCTCAATAAAATATTTTGAAACACACAAAACGTATACAAACTCATTACTTCATGCTTTGAAGAAAAATTAATTAAATATCATAATATAAATAAAAACATAAAATTATAAAATTTCTCAAAGAAAACATAAGGGAAAGTCTTTAGTTCCTTGATTTAGGCAAAGAAATCTTTTTTCTTCTCTTTAAAAAATAAAAAAAAATAATAATAAAATAAAAATAAAAAAATTGTAAATGGGTACTATGAAAAATTAAGGATTTCCACTAAGACACTTTTAAGAGAAAAGACAAACACTAAATTGGGAAAATATTTGAAAAGCACAAATCAGACAAAGAACACATATCCAGGATATATATTGCACCCTTAAAATACAGTAATTAAATGGACTGAATTTTAAAAGTTCAAAAGATTGAAATAAATAAAATTCGCAATGTTAGTACTGAAAAAGAAAATGGAAATTAACACAAATACCACTACATACCTATAAGGATGTTTACATTTAAAAAAATTTTAGGGCCGGTGAGATGGCTGAGCGGCATAAGCGCCTGCCCGGCAAGCGCGAGGGCCTGAGTTCGACTCCCGGATCCCACATACGAAAAAGGGGCCAGTGATATCGCTCAGCGGCACGGGCGCCTGCGGGCGCGCGAGGTCCTGAGGTTCACCCCCCGGTACCCACAAAAAAATAAATAAATAAATAAAATAAATAATAAAAAAATTTTAGAATACCAAAGGGTGCAGAGTGATCAGAAATCTTTTATATTATTGATGATGAAAAAACTAACACACGACTTTGGAGACAGCATTTTTGTCAGGGAAGAGGGAGTATTGGAATGGAATCCAGTGCCTTCACACAGACCTACGATTTCTTTATCTGGTCAACTATATACTTGCCACAGTGTGCCTGTTTCTAGGTATTTCCTCAAGCGAAATAAAAATTTGTGTTTAAAAAAAATTTCTATGTGATTGTTTATGCCACTTCATCTGTAACCAGCAAAACTCAGTCTCCAAACAGGCAAACGATAAATAAACTGCAATATGGAATAATACTAAACAATAAAAATGATGAACCTATTGAGCCATTTAACAACACAGATGAATCCCAAATGGGTTCTGTTAAGCAAAAGAATCCAGTCTCAAAAAGGCAACCTACACATGCTATTGCTCCACTTAATGATGCTTGGAAAAGTGCAAACTGCACCACAAAGACAGAATTCAGCTCAGTGGTTGCTGGGGCGTAGCAGCAGTTTGCTATAAAGGAAGAGAATAAAACTATTTTGATTCAGATGGTGATTACAGAAATGTGTGCATTTATCTAGATCATCAGAACTACACGAAGCAAGACAAAACTCCACTATATGTAAAGTATAGTAACAAAATTGTAAAATAGTGGCTATATAGATATATACGGAATGAGAAAATTTTACCTACTCTCATCTATTTGTACTCTTCAATCTGTTAAAATAAAACACTTGTGAAATAAAACCAACACTGGCTCCCGCCTTAAACATCCTACATAAATAAAAAAATAGGATCTTAAATGACAAGTTTTAAGTGTAATATGAACAGTTACATTATTCATATTTTAACGATGAAATGTACTTACCATTGTGAGTGGATTGGACTTGCACTTAATGTATTTTTTTTTTCTACTGGGGGTTGCACCAAAGGAAGTTCTATCACTGAACTACATCCCAAGCACCACCCCCCTTTTTTGAGACAGAGTTTTTTGTTTGTTTTTAAATTAATTTTATTGATACATTTTAGATATACATAATGATCACATTCACCATAAGGAATTTGTACCTGTACATAATATACCTTGATTCTTTTTTCCCCAAACCCCACCCTTCCCTTCAACCCTTCTTGCTCTCCTTATTTGCAAAAGCTTTGTTTCCATCTTTTCCTTCTATTCTCATTTTGTTCTTTTCCCTTTCTTCCTTCCCCCATCCCCCCTCATTCTTCTTCCCATTTGAACATGTTTTTCCTATTTCCCAATATTTATTATACATTTTGGTCCTTATTTAACCTTTTCTTTTCTTACACCAGAGCAAAACATGGAATTTAGACATGCATGTCCAATTTATTTCACTTAAGAGTGTTGTCCCAAGATGCATCCATTTACCTAGAAATATCTCAAGTTTATCTTTCTTTATGACAGAGTAGAACTTCATTGTATTAAAAAAAAAAAAAAAAAAAAAAAACCACATCTTCTTTATCCATTCATCCATTGGTGGGCATTTGGGCTGTTTCCAAGATTTAGCTATTATAAATTGTGCTGCTATAAATATGGGTATTCATATATCTCTATGGTATGATGCTTTTAATTCTTCTGTGAAGATACCCAGAAGGGGAATAGCTGGGTCAAATGGGACCTTTAATCCTAGTTTTTTGAGGAATCTCCACACTGATTTCCACAGTGGCTGCCCCAATCTACACTCCCACCAACAGTGGAGAAGGGTTCCTTTTTCCCCACAGCCCCGCCAGAATTTGTTATTGGTTGATTTCTTGATGATAGCCATGCTTTCTGGGGTGAGATGAAATCTCAGTGCTGTTTCAGTTTGCATCTCTCAAGTGACTGGTGATACTGAACATTTTTTCATGTATTTATTTGTCGTTTGTACTTCTTCATCTAAGAAGTGTCTATTCATTTCAGATGCTCATTTTTGGATTGGGTCTTTAAATTTGGGGGATCTTTTTAGTTCTTTATATATTATAGATAATAGTCCATTGTCTGAGGAATAGCTGATAAAATTTATTTCCCACTCTGTGAGTTGTCTCTTCACTCTATTGGTGGTTTCTTTTGCTGTGCAAAAGCTTTATTTTATTTTACTTTACTTTATTTTATTTTATTTTAAAGAGAAAAAAACAAAATTTCAAAACAAGATAATAAGAGAGTAACAATGGTTAATACATTGCGTGTTGTTATCTTTTGTTACTCAGAGTAAAAGATATAGGCATTTAATCATCCAAACAATATTAGCATAAAACCTTTTTAATAAGATAAGATCCCAGTTGTTGATTCTTTGTATTTCTTATGAGATTGGGGTTTTGTTCATAAAGTCTTTGCCTTCACCTATGTCTTCAAGAGTTCTACCTATTCTTTCAGCAGATATAATGTTTTTTATATTAATATTTAGATCTTTGATCCGTTTCGATTTTATTTTAGTGCATGGTGAAAGATATGGGTCTAGGTTTACTCTTCAGCATGTGGAAAGCCAGTTTTTCCAGCACCATTCATTAAAGAGGATGTCTTTCTTCCAGTGGATGTGTTTGGCTCCTTTGTCAAAGATAAGGTGGCTGAGTGTATTTGTAGTTGTTTCTGCATCTTCGAATCTCTTCCACTGATCATAACTTCAAAAAAATAAAAAAAGAAAGAAAAGAAATACTTAGGAATCTAAGGAAGGAAGTAAAAGACCTTTACATAGAAAACTGCAGTAATCTGAAAAAGGAAATCAAAGAAGTTATCAAAAAAGGGAAAGCTATCCCTTGTTTTTCAGTAGGAAGAACCAATATAGTGAAAATGGCCATACTCGCAAAACTATTACATGTTGTTTTCTTTTCAAACTCCAAATTACATACCCATTTGCCTTCATGGCAGTGACAACCCCAGTGACATCTCAACCTTAAGAAGAGGCTACGTGTGTTACCTACAGGCGGATCCTTTCCTGTATTGGATTTATGATGTCGGCAGTAAGGCCAACCAAAGCAAAAGGGGGGAAATAGCAAAACCTTGTAACAGTGAAGGTCATTTGGCTACACTAACATTTGCTTCATCTGGGGTTTTCTCACTGCCTCTTTTTAGATCCCAGAGCCACTAACACATTTCTTGGGCTATAAAAATTCAATTATTTCTGGTATATCTGTCATGTAAATTACTGAGGTAGAAACAAACTCGGGATATTGTGGAGACCAGAAGCACCAAGGACCTGTCGTGGAACAAACAGCTCACTATCTTAGGGAGGATTTATTTGATACGTAGTGGAGGGTCACAGTTGTGACAGGGAGCTTCAGGGACACAGGAGAGGAAAGGTCACCAGAGAAGGTTGAATATTGTCCTTAAGGAGAAAAATACTAACAATAGCGCCTGTGCGTTCACCCACGTGATACCTATGAAGCACCCTTTAACCAGGTTGACTGCAGAATACAGGCAATGAGAGAAGATCATGAGAACAAATCTTTCAAGACTTAGAAGTCTCCAGCTTTATAAAATTGTATAACTAATGTGTTACTACATGATAAAATTATGCTTAGAAAATATAAAAATTTTTAAAAATTCGTATCTCTATTTAAATTATTCTAGTTGGTGCTAAATGAAAACAGTGGGCAAACCTTAACTAGAAAAAAATTCTAAGGGATGTAAGGAGGTTGGCCTTGATTATGATATTAGAATGACTTATACACTAAGTGCTCCTGGAATGTTGTCTGTAGAGGAAAAAGTAAAGGGTGTTCTAATAACCCCTGGGAGGTGGGGTCTGACTGTGTGAATTTCTGATAAATGGTTTAGAAATAATCACCTCTTGGGCCAGTGAGATAGCTCAGTGGCATAAGCGCCTGCCTGGCAAGCACGAGGTCCTGAGTTCGGTTCCTGGTACCCACATAAAAAGAAAAAAAGAAATAGTCACCTCTTACTTCTTATGCATTTCTTGAAACAGAAACATCTTGAACATTTAGTCTTGCTATTTCTTTGCTCAGAACTTTGCCATTCATGGAAAAACCATTCACTGTGACTTAAAAATCCTCATTTGGATTTATTACTTGAATAATCGCTCTCGTCAGTCATATAAAAGTCTAAAGATGTATGCAAAATTACTTACCAGTAGCTTAAATACTAAGCAACTGATCCTCCAACCTCAGAACCTATAATAAAATGAAAGCTAAAATGTCACAAACCTAGCTGTATTTTTGATCTGTACCATTTTAAAGATAGAATTTCAATAAATATTATTCTTTTAACATGCCATAAATTCGCTTCTCTGAAGCTGCAATAACTTAGTCATAGATTTATAGTTCTCAACTTTTGTGAATCTGTCCATCTTCAACCATCAGTCTTTGCTTTCCCAAAATATTCATAATAAATAACACAGGGCCTGTCTCTTTATTTTTTCCCAGACTTGGTTTCTGTCGTGGTTCTTATTTCTCCCTCCCCTTTATTTCAGTTGTCCTTCAAGCGTCATCCAAAGATCACTGTGATGTAGAAGTGGGAAACTATCTTGAACCCTAAATGGAGGCATTGTTTTTGAAGGTGTGAACTCTCTGGCAGTTTAAATTCATGATCAAACAGCAACATGGATGACATTTTGAGAATAACCAAGAAGCCATCATCTTGATGGTTTTCTCAATAAGCTAAGCAATGGTGAAGAAAGATTTCTCTTCCTTGCATGCCCCTATAATATTCTGCCTGTTACTTTTACAGCTATTTAGCTGGGAGCTATGACTTTAGGTCCTCATTTCTTCCTAGCAGTAGTGCATGGTGAGCTATGTGAGATGTCCTTTTGTGTGGATAACATAATGCTTCAGAGGAAGTACTCCTATAATAATCCTCTGCATGTGTTTACTCCAAAAGAATCTTAAAAAGTTGAGCACAACAGCAAAAGAACCAAGTATGAAACATGAGGCATTTGTCACTTCCAACACGCAGAGGTAAATACACTCACTCCATTTATCATGCGTACCTGCTCTAGCTACTAAATTAACCTCTTCCTCTCTCTCTCTGTCTCTCTCTGCCTCTCTCTCTCTCTCTCTCTCTCTCTCTCTCTCTCTCTCTCTCTCAGTACTAGTGATTGAAATTAGGACCTTCACCCTGAGCTACAACCCCACCCCTATTCCTTTTTTATTTTGAAGCAGGGTCTCACTAAATCGCTAAGCTGCCTGGGCTGGACTAGAACGCTCCTTTCTCAGTCTACCAGAGCGCTGAGATTGCAGGTATGTGCCACCATGTCTGACTTCTGTTTATTAGCATAAACCAACAGAGAAACACAAGAAAGTCTTAAGTGTATGTGGATAAGCCAAAAATAAGGTTAAATTTAGGCAAATGATGCACTATTTACTCTAGGCACTTCTGTTAACTTTTAGACATTAAACCCAAAGTGATATGGGATTCTGCCCATCTTGGGCCGTGCTAGGGAAGGTTGACATTAGACTTCACTACCTGCATGGAATTCGCCTTCATTTCTAGGGGCATGCAAGGAAGAGAAACTACCTTACCGATAGCACTTGTTTATTATCCCTACCTGAATAGCTACAGACGTTGTGTTCAAGCCGCCCTTGATTCCTCATTCCCAGGTTGGTACTCAGCTTCATCCAGCTGCTAGTGCCTGCTTCATATAGAGATCTGCTTGTAAGTCTTGGCTCGTCCTGAGCTTACTGAATGTCACAGTCCTTAAGCCCCTGGATGACCAAGAACTTCATGTAGAGGATGAAATTCATGCCTCACCTGAATTTCTGTCCTCAACCACACTTCTACACTAGTCGCAACCAATACCAGGTGGTTTTTAAGAAAACTGATTATAAAACATGCTTGTCCTAGGGAACACGGCAGTGCTCCATCCAGAAACTCCTGAGTTCCCTATGTCGTGGCCGTGCATAAGCTTTGTGGGCCTTTTTTCCTGTGACTACTTTCAGTTAGGATGACCTTGAATTATTGAAATGACCTTGAGAGAGTCAGAAGTGCCTGGAAATATACAGCCCAGAGAGTCAGAAGTGCCTGGAAATATACAGCCTTCAAAAGTGACAAAGTGTGGTTTGCTTGAGACTGAAAGATTTCCTAAGATGGGGGAATTTTAGTGCTAACAGAAGGATGGTCCCAAGCAAACCAGCCAGCTGGTCAACCAATGCTCCCACCCAACACCATTAAAGAACAGTCCTTAGCTAATATGGGGCTACTCAGGAGTTCCAGTCTAGCTCTGTTGCCTTACTGTGGGACAAATTCAAGTAAAACTATGTCCTGGAGCTGTGTGTAGGAGCCAGCCGAGAAGGGAATTTCCCTTGCACAGTATCTTCATTCTGCTCTGTTCACATTATCTTCAGTCTGGTTCTCCTTCTCTCATTTCCCCTGTCTCCCGGAAGTGCTCTCTTCATAACTTACTTACCTGGACCTCATCCTCTTCTCAGTAAAATGCTCCCACTGAAGACCCCTGTCTCCCCCTGAGTATTAGAAAATAGCACTAAAACCCACCCAGCAGTGACAAGCTTCATTGTAGCCAAACTTTTAGATCTCTTCTCCTAAACCAAAACTGACAAGAGTAATATTGGCAGGTGGAAAGATTCTCTCTTCCTGATGAGATTCCTTTTCTTGTTTCCACAGCCTGAAGGTCACCTGAAGGTGACACTAGGAGGACAAAGAAAAGTAGGACAGTTATGGAATATAAGTAGTAAACCCAAATGATCAAGATGTGATTATTTTTTCATCAAGGGGAATCAAGGAGTATTTTTCCTAAATAAGACTAAAGTCTCCAGTACGTTTTCAGAAAATAATTTGCTTTACTATGATCATTAGTACAGTTACGTAATTGTTTACGTGAAAATATGTTTCTGAAACCGTAACTCAATAAAATACTAATCAGGACTGGAATGATCTCTTCTTAAAAAAATATTTTAAAAGATCTCCTTCACTGACTTGCTATTTCTTTGGACCATTAAATTTACTATATGATGAGAAGCAATTTGCAGTAATTTACCAAAAAGCAATAATAGTAATAATAAGGTAGGTGTATATCCTGTGTGTTTGATTTAAGGAAAAGTGTTTCCCTTTCAGGGCCCTGAGAATGTACAAGGTTCAAACAAAGTGCGGGGCGCTAATGAACAGACTGTTTTCCTGTGCAGGGCCTCTGCATAGAATGACTTCATTCAGGGCTACTGCTTGCGCATGGAAAGTGTGGGTAAAAAATCCCACAGAGTTCAGACGACCTTTTCCTAACTTTCAGTTTTTTTTCCCTTGTTTGTCTTTCAGGTCTAAGCCAGGGATAACATAAATATTCATCAGCTGATATTTGCAGTAGCTGTGAAGTTATGAATGAGGCCATGTGGCTTCCCTCCTATCCCATCCACGGAATGGCAGCTTCTCCCAGCCAAAGGACACTTTCTGAAATCCCCAAAGTGTACTAGTAGGCTTTTCAAATTGAGTCTTTTTTTCCCCCTTTAATGCTTAAAGCAGAAATGCCGTCTGCCTAATGTTTACCCTGGGATTATAGAAGAAGAAAAAGAAAAACATCACTTTGCCAGGCTTTAAACTTTCAGATGCCTTGACGTAACAGGCAAATGTGTTAGCAGCTCAAAATATTGGTAGTATATATCAATGGCGAGGACTGCTGTAGGTTTCTTTTTTATATCAAATACCAGACAGATACCTGGGGCATTTATTGTATGAAGAACAGAGAAATTCACCATAGCTTTGATCTCTTCCTCCTGCTTTGTTAATTATCTGGACAGGTGTTAGATGTTGGAAAACACTTCAGAAAAAAAAAAGAAAAACTTCAAACAGATCTTCAATGTTGAGACTTAAAAAAATAAAAAAGAAGTGATGCCTGCCATGGGGCCTGGGAAGGAGTCCGTTTTTCTGTAATCCAGATTTCCCACAAGTCAATCTTGTAGGACCTGGAATCTTTTCATCTTTCAGGGTCTTACTGAAATAAATAGAAAGCTAGTTGTGGATGTAAACAGAAGCAAAAGAAAGTGTGGTAATAACCCACAGCTGTTCTTCGAACAATCATCAATGGTTAATAAATAAAACATGTTTTCATACAGGGTAAATGTACTAATGCACAATATTTTCCTTTTGACTCTGCTTGTCTGTGTATTTTGTTCGAAACTCTACATTTGGTCTTTCCTCTCCATGACTGTGTAGAAATGTTGCCTATATCATAAGTTAATTAGATAGATCTAGAACTTGAAGAACATTTATAAGAAGTTTTACTACAAGTGCCATACATGGAAAATTTTTCCTGGAAATGCTCTGTATTCATGAATTTTAAATCACAATTTCATCTTAGGATCTCTCATAATCCCTGTTCTGTATTGTTTTTGGGTTTAGCCCTCTTACCCATACCTGACAGTGGAAATAATTGTCCAAACCACCAAGTCAGAGAGATGGAGCACAGGGTCTCAGGTGTTCAAATAAGCACCAGATCCCAGGTTGGCAGGAATCCTGCCTGGCACAGATACCCATGTCTGTATTCCTGTCTCTATCTCCATCCCGGAATCTGGCCTTGCCAAGACCAGAATGGGAGCCAGCAGCAAGGGCTCAACTGTATTCTCCCTGGCTCGTACCAGAACGAGGCCTGATGGAGAATTCTTGGAGTAAGTTGAAGGCAATGACCTTCTGCAGAAACAACTAAACAGCAGACAGGGATGACCAATGGTCACACATGCCCAGATACATTTGGAAGTCCAGCTGAGTGAAGGCAAGAAAACATTTCCTCCCCCTCTGTTCTTGGTCCAATACCGAGCATTATGACCTGGAAGTAGAAGAGAGCAGAATTAATTACTGATCTCTATGAAACTCATTTTTGCAAATTATGTCAGATCAGGGTGTCAGAATCATCCCAATTAGATACAGATCGCTCTTACAATTTCAGGAAGAAAGTAACCTGATTCATCCCGTAAAATCTTTTGTACAAATGATTCTATCACTTAATCTTGAACACAAGAAGAAAATTCTTATGTTTGTTTTCTGAGTTTTCTTTATTTTTAAAGGACTATTTCCATGTTAAAGACCACTATCTGGATTTTAGCCTTGAATCACTCTGGTTTCTCTGGAAATTCTGGCTGTCCCCATAAATACCTCACTTATTTAAGTACATAGTAAATTTTTTAACAGTACAAGAGGACTTCAGATCAGTTGAAGCATATTATAACTATACTTCATATTATCCCATTAGCATGGCCCATGTAATTCATAGTACAAATTGGGAGATTCCAAGAGAAAATTGGGGATTATTAATCATGCTAGGAGAACAAGGATAACACTGGGACAGTTGTGGGACAGCCTCTGTCCCTACTTTTGTTTCCTGGATAAGGTGTGTATCTATAAGGAAATTAAATGGTATCTTGAATGTTGATCATAGCTATACAAATTATTATCAATATAAGATTAATATACAAGGTATGATAGAAATATGGTAACAGATACATTGCCATAAATCTCCCTTAAAATACTCCCTTTGTTTCAAACACAATTATCCCATCACTCTTGCCATTTTCTGAGGCAGTTCAGGAAGTCCTTTTTTGTGTCTTAATTGTGCTGTCATGGCTGCCCCGATGTCCAGAACCGATTCAAAATGTTTACCTTTCATGGCAGCTTTGAGTTTAAGGAAGAGCCAGAAGTCACATGGCACAAGATCCAGTGAATAAGGTGGGTGAAGGGCACACCATAATGTTTCTAAGATCCTGCCTTCCTGTTGGATGGATATTGGCATCAACATTCACTATATTTTTGGTAACACTTCATAAAAACACACACAATAGAGATCCAGAACTGTTTTAGAAAGGGTCCAGAAGGGTAAAATAAGTATGTTTAAAGTGAGGGTGATTAATTGCAATGTGTCTTTTACTGCCAAAATTTTTAATTTAAATATTTACTGCCTGTTTTTGGTTGGCCCTTGTACTAGAATTTTGAGGTTGGCCGTGAAATATCATCTTTCCGCCTTCTTCCTGATGACTTTAGCGATATTTAAAGCATATCACATAAACAACCACGTGATCTGCCAAAAAAGGAGGGCTCACACTACATCGATAAAAATAGAAGATTAAATGAGTAGACAGTTTATTTCTACTGCTCTTAAGAAAGTAGTCAGTTGGCTCTGGGGATCAGATGTTGGTTTTCTACACTGAAGTATGCTCTGCTTCTGAAAGTAGACTCAAAATGATTAAGAAGGTGCAAAGGGGCTTCCAACAACTTCCATGAGGCCAATATCTTTAAGCAGGAAAAAGCACCTCTGAAGATAAGCAAATCTAACACATTGGTGTGGGGTTTGAGGGCTCCAAAAACCTTTTGATTTCCAACTTTGCTGCAGTGGATTTTTCCGTATATTGATCTGGAAGAGCTACCGTATCTCTCTTGTTTCAGCTCTTCAGCATTGTGATGTGGGAAAAAATACTGTGCCACTTCATAGTCAATAATTTTTTAAGTAATTACTTGGAGGTCCCATATACTATTTAACTGATTGCGAGGATCATTTTAGGGATTTGCATAAACAAGTTTTTACATCTCTTCCAACTAAACTTTGCTTTCTGTGGTTATTAAAACTTACCAATTATCTCCAGCACTCCTACTGGTTTACTGACCTTGGGTAAGTCATAATTTTTCTAGGTCAGTTAGAACTCTAGTTCTTTTCTGTATTATAATTATTATTTTATATACACACACTGTTTATAATAAATATCCATTGTAAGACTTGAAATAGCTTAATAGCAGATGGGTCTTTTCAAACCAAAAGATTCAACTTTAAGTTTATGTGATTAAATTAGGCACTTCAAGAACAAAACAACCAGGAAGTTAAATTTTCAAGAACGAACAGAGTAGTTTTGGAGTAACATGTTAAATTTCCATCAGACTCCTTGTGGTCTCAGATAGTATGGTTCTGGATCACTGATTGTGGGTTGAACAAACAAAATTTGTTCTGGAGTCAGTTTTCTAGCTAGCATCTCAATTCCCAGCGACGTGATTCTCTACCCATAAGGTATTGTACGATAAAGATCAAAGAACCAATGCATTTGTCCCTTAGTGTCCACCATGAATGGATTCCAGGACCCCATAGATAGTAAAATCCATAGACATTCAAGTCCTTCACATAAAACACAGGGTACCAAGTTAAATTTGAATTAGAGATAAGTAATATTTTCGGAGATATCTAAAACATTGCATCAGATACACGTATTCTAAAAAAATTCATTGTTTCAACCAGGGACATCTATTATTTTGTTCCTATAAAGCTTTTCTGTACTGGAAACAGCAGTATTTCTTCTCTTCCCTCTTCTCTATGTGACAGTAGTTAGGACTCACAGTGGCCCCATACATATATATATATATATAGTACCTTTTCTTCCTGGCCACATCTGATTGGTCAGGAATAGGTAAGTGGTCTGATTCATGTTCTGTTCTCTGATAATCATGAGGTGACCTGAACAACAAAGTGAATTTCTCTTGGTAACAGAGCCAGAAGATATGCTCTGGGGAGCTGAAGGGGCTATAATGGAGCCCTTCCCATGCGCCCCATCAAAAGGTAGATGCAGGTTGATAGTAAGAAAGCTTAAAACCAACGTTCTGTGAATAACCTCTGACCATAAAACCCAACGTATTCCAAGGAACTTTAAAATGTGACTGAAATTTCAATAACTGATAGGCATTTACCAAGCATTTGAAATCAAAGAAAGTTAAAATAGTAAAATCTATACTTTACAAAATCATTCTCATTATTATAACATTTTCTTTATTATTTCTGTTTTGAAAATTTAATATAATTTCACAATAGTGGTTTACGATCATAAAACACTCATGTATAAAATATATTTCCGGGCCGGTGAGACGGCTCAGCGGCTTAAGCGCCTGCCTTGCAAGCGCGAAGGCCCGAGTTCGACTCCCGGAACCCACATACGAAAAAGGGGCCGGTGATATCGCTCAGCGGCACGGGTGCCTGCTGGCGCGCGAGGTCCTGAGGTCGTCCCCCCCGGTACCCACAAAAAAAAAATATATATATATATATATATTTCCTTAAAATTTTCCATTAGATATTGTGCTTTTAAGTTTACTTAATTTCATACATTTTAGTAATTGCTATATTTGATTCTCAGTATACGATATTAGTTGTTCTTTTGAAAGCCTGTATAATATCCTGACTGATGTTCATCAATTAACTTAACATATATTTATTGAAAAACTACAATTTTGTAAGCAAGGTACTGGTAATACAGCAAAAAGGAGATACATTCCTTTCCTTTACGGACATGACAATTCATCTTAAAATACTATTTCCCCATAATTTTTTAATATTAGCTTCTGTTTAGTTCCTATGACACTATTTTGTAAATTTATCCCTAGGCCTACTTAATAGCATGTAGGTGAGTAAAGATCTTCACATGTCAACCCCAAGGCTATGCACATTCTACAAGCACAACTTGATTTTCAGGCATTTTTACCCTGTGATTTCTCCCCCGAATACTTGCAGTGTGGACAAGACTGGAAGTAAAACTACACAGTAGACAGAGCCCAGCTGAGGATCATTCTTTCCGTGGTTCTGGACACTACATTTTTGTCAGTCCACTAAAGGATTAGTAAGTAAATGAGTGATTATAGGACCCAAGTCCCTAAATTAAATATTAAAACCACCAAGAGAAGGGCAGGAAGACCTGTTCCATTATGGAGAGAGCTCTGTCGAGAACCCAGGAGACAGCTCGCACTCCTGGATTCATCATGGCACGGCCTTGATGCTCACAGAGATATTGGAGGCATCTGAGCAATGTCTAGAAGATTAAAACTAAAGACCAAAAGCTTACACCTTTCTGCTCCGTTTATCAGCCTCCCCATCAAAGGGGTGAAAAGTTTTCCTTTAAATTACATGTTGGTTTAGAAACTGATATGTCATCATAAAATAGCTGATGACAGACATAATTATTCATTTTACTGAGTTGTTTCAATAGTGCAAACAGGATCAGAGAAAGAGCATTTCTGATTGGGTCTGATATTAGTGAGTTCATTCCCAACTTTTAGATTGATGGAAGAAAAACTACAAATGAATCTGGACTGGGAAGTCATACTGACTCATTGGGTAGAGTACTGAGAATTCCTGGTTTATGTTTTATTTTGAACCAGAGTCAAAAAGTCAGGGAGGTCATGAGAACACAAAATACAGTGAATTTGATGTGAAGAATTTAAATCACACAGGATGTAGGTCCTATTGTGTTGTCACTATTGGTACTCTTCTCACTTCTCTCATCTCTCCTTTGGACGACATAAAAAAATATTGAAGGACCATGTGAGTCCTCGTCATCAGGAAAATGAATATTTGTGACAGTTATTAGAGACTAAGTCATTGCAATAAACTCATCATGCACATGCTGATGCCTCTTACTAACTAAGCCTGAATCCTTGAAGAACTTTGAAAATAGAAGTGTTGACAGAGAGGACAGGTACTGGAGAGGGAAGAGATTCTCAACCCTGAGCTCCTGGGAGAGAAGCATTTCAAATGCAGAGGTAAAAATGGAGATGCAGCTCAATGGTAGAATGGTTGCCTAAAATGCACAAGGCCCTGGGTTCAGTCACCAGTGCCACAGAAAAATAAAAAATAAAATAAATAAAATAAAATAAAGGGAAGGCAGTGCAAACATTAACTTTCCAGGCCCTTTTAACCACTCCCTTCCTAAGAGAGGCCTGACAATTACCAGCAGTGCCTAGCTTTCTTTCCAAAGACCTTTCTATTTATTTGTTTGCACTTGCATCATTTTCTCCATCATTCGCCTGCCTAATAAAGGATGGATGAGAGATGGCAAAAGAGTGGAAAGCCAAATAGTCCTGGATAAATTGTTAACAGACCTAGAATAAGATCAGCCAACAAACATTTATCTAAAATGAAATTTCAGGGGAAATCTGTAAATTTCATTTAGATTGTGTTTACATGACAACAAAGCATCTTGTCCATTTAGTGGAAAGTCGGCAAATTGTTTATGCAGTTGTGTAGACAAAGCCACCGGTTGATTCAATGACTGTCTTCTCAAATTTATGAATTCTGGCTATTGTCCTGGCCCAAGCGGTGCACAAATTAATTTTTGATAGACTTAACAGTTTACTACTAGTTGTGGTAGTGCACGCCTAAAATCTCAACACTCGGGGAGGCTGAGGCCAGAAAATCATAAGTTCAAGCCCAACCTATGCAATTTAGTGACTTAATGAGAAACCATGTCAAAATAAAAAATAAAAAAAATTATTGGGGATATAGCTCAATGTGAAGGCCCTGAGTTCAATCCTCAGTACTAAAAAAAAAAAAAAATTAAGTAGTTTACTAATGCCCAAGTCTTTAATTATTGTTGTTCTATTGAGTGATAGTTGTTGTTGAGTGTGTGTGTGTGTGTGTGTGTGTGTGTGTGTGTGTTACCCAGATGTACAGATTTGGGGATGTTCGAAACAGTGAATTTTAACTTCATTCAGTCAGTAACTGAAGAATTTTAAAAGAGGGGTTTCTTCCTATGATTTTAGTACATTAAAAAATTATTATTTAGAAACAGAGATGTTCACACCATGACATATATTAATTAAATTAGTATTATGCCAAAAGTCTCAAAAAAACTGAGATATTACTCTTTAATATTTAAACTAGAAAGAACATATTACACTTTGGATCTTAAATGTTGCACAAGCTGAAGATGTAGCTCGGTGGGAGAGCACTTGCCCAGCATTCAAGTGCCCTGGGTTCAAGCCCCAGCACCACCAAAAAAAAAAAAAAAAAAGAAAAAGAAAAGAAATCAAATGTCCCACAAAGGCCTGTATGGTAAAACCTGGTGCTTGGACTGTGGAGGCGATTAAGCCATGGTGGGAGGCTTTCCTTGAAGGGAATATTGTGACCCTGGCCCCTTCTTCACTCTCTCTTTGCTTCCCTAACACCTTGAGTAGAGATTGCCTCCCCCCACTGCAGTCTTCCGCCATGATGTACTGGCTCAACAAAACCCTAAGTGACAGGCCCGGGTGACACAGACCAAAATTCTAAAACTAGGAAGCAAAATAAATCTCTCCTTATTAGTTAATTATCTCAGGTATTTTGTCATGGCAATAGAATGCTGGTACAGTATGATTATAATGTCAACTAATATTCAAACCGAAATTCAAGCCAAAACTCTATTCTTGACTAAGGGAAAGCAAAGGTATAGAATTATTCAAAATTTTTCAAAAGTGAATTGAGTGATTTCCTCATTAACTTGAAAACTAGGTAACATAGTATTAACAAATAAAAGAACATCAAAGCCAAAAATGTGTTCTTGACTTGGTAAAGAAATTTGTCCTCTTAGATTAAGGAGATGTGCTCTGATTGAGATTTGGGTTAATTCCTGAAAAATTCCTTATTTAGTGCCAATAGTGCCTTATTTAGTGCCAATTCACTATTCAGGATATGGGGTTTTGTCCTCTCTACCGGGCGTATTTCACTATGTCTAACTACATTCATTCTTTTCACATTTCCAAGATAAAAATCATTGCACTATATGCCATATACGCTCATTGCTATTACTTTTATAACAACTTACACATACATATGTTTATACATTTTGAAAGCCCATCACAATTTATTATTATATTCTGTTCAATGGTGGTATTGCTAATCTACCTAAATAATGTAATATAATGTTCAAAATCCTATTCTCACAGTGCAGTATCCACTCAGCGACTGGGCTGTGCCATGAACTCAAAATATTAAACAAAATTTTTGGTTTCTTCCCACAAAATCATAACTGAAGAGATTAATAAGAAAAACAAAAGAAAACAAAAGGCTGCTTTAGGTCAACATAGTGTTCTTCCAAATAATTTTAAAATATTATTATATTAATTATTGAATCGATTTTCCCGCTGTACAGAATAACTTATAAATTAATTAGATTTATTTTTGCAATTTATCGTACAACTAAGAGCAGCTGTAATATTTTAAAGAAGAAAGTTGCATCAGAAATACTTAATGTGACTTGCCCAAGGCTACCATGTGACAAAGATAGGTTAGGTTAACTTTCTTTAGTGCCTAAAATTGTTCTCAGCATCTGTGCTATTCAGTACATATGCACTTAGCCATACATGACTACTTAAATTTAAATTAACTAAAAAGAAACTGAATAAAGCATTTGGTATGACAGTGCCCAGTAGCCACACATGGTTAGTCGTTACGTACAGTCTTGTATAAAAACAGCACAGACATAAATATTTCATCATCACAGAGCTGGCTTATATAACAAAAATCACGAAATAAGTTTGTTGTCTCAGAACAAATATCCAACAGTTCATAATAATCATTGTTATTAACATTGGCACAACACTATTTTAAGAGTAACAAAAAGTAAAGGGCTATGTAAAATATGCTAATATTTGATACAAGATGTAAGCTTGTTTGGGGCTAGGAATGTTTCTATTTTAAACATTCTGAGTCATATGACATTCAGCATTATCCTAGCTGAAATTAGTAAAATCCAAAGGTAAAGAAATAGGCTTTTTAGACATTTGGGGATTTGAGGAGGGGAGAGATCGAGTTAGCATCAAGGAGAGATAAACAGGGTGCTCTCAGTTTCTCCAGATCAAATTTAATGCCAGGAGGCAATGCAAAATGTCTGCAAAAAGAAAGTGGGACCCCCAACTAGTAAGCTCATCCAAAGTGTCACTCAATTATAAAAGCATCAAGCAGATTTTCAACGTGCACAAACTCACAGAATACCGCTATTTGAAAATTACAGACGGCCAATGACACCCAGGGAACCAAGAAGCGAATGAAGGTGAAATGAACCAGAGAATGTCGAGGATATTAAACTGATAGTAACCACTGAACCCATTGAAGTGACAACTATATGAAACAATTTGGGAAATTATCAATATAGAAAATAAAGTTTTGTACTATAACAATGTAAAAATAATGATAAATTAACAAAATTGAGAGAGAAGTGGAAGAAAAAGGAGAATACAGTAGGTGTGAGAGGCTAATTTTTTTTTATAGAAATAAGTCAACTGACACTCTGTAAATTTGAAACATGTAGATGCAATAAATAAAAACTTCTTCCAACCTCTTAAATTTCCATGATTTTTAAAATACATTGAGCATGCAATCTTAAACTATACTCCCTTTTTGAAAAGAAGCATTTACCTTAATTTTAAGAATTTCTTCACTTTCACTTCTCTCATACTAAGAGCACATAAAAATAAATTCAGTGTTTTACTTAGATGCAACATTTATTACATAGCTTTAATTTAGTACAAACAATTCTAGCTATTTATTGGGTGTACACAGCAATGAGATGAGACTCACCTAATATAAATAAGTTATCCCTGTGTGGTAAAATCTACGGGGACTTGTATTTTCATTCTGTTGAATTGCATAGGTTTTGACTTATTTTTTAAAATAGTTAATTTTTTTTCTAAATAGTCACTCTAAAACAAAATGTATTTTGGAACTTATTATGTCTTTCCTTTTAATAATCATTATCAGTTAGATTTTCCTTTCAATGTTGACCTGTAGTTCACAACACAATGCGCACATAGCTCTCCATGCTGTGTTCAGAATGACTCAGCGAGGCGATGACTGCCAGGTTAGCCTTGACCTTTATTAGGTGAGTTTAGTAAGGAAGCTCTAACATAATGCAAAGGATTTTGTCGTAAATGACTATCCCAAAGAAGATCCCACTGTTAGAAACAAACTCAGGGCTTTGACTATAATGGGAAAGAAATCAGCTGTGAAGACCGATAATCCAGCCAGAGAAGGCAGGCAGCAAACCAAGCCAAGCCTGACTCCCCAGTGATGCAGAATCGAAAGAACAAACTCACCCGTGAAAATTCCAGCTTTTGTTTTGGCATCATTCAGGATCCCACAGTTACTGATTTTTAGAAAATCCTAGAAATTTTATCTATTGACTCTATGCTCATTATGTAAGTTCAGAAAATCAGCAGTGGAGAAAAGAACAAAGAACTGTACCTTTTTAAAATATCTTTTTATTTCCCCCAACCAACCCTGGGAAATTGCATTAGGAAGGAATGAAGACACCTATTGCTCAAGTTAGACTTGGGTAAGGACAGGAAATTGCATCTTTTAAAATAGGTAAGATTTCTCATCACGTAAACATATCATTTGGGTTAACATTTATATTACCTAAAACAAACTCTTGCCCTGGTGTCTTTCTATAATTGGCATGTGACAGAGTGCACACTGAAGCAAATATAAGCTCAGGAAGCATTCTCTGTGTTTATATTATAAGAAATCTTCAGACTTTCCTAAACAAACTTTACTTTGTTGCTAGGCAACTGACATGCAACACTCCCTCCGACAGTAAATAAATTAAGAATTTTACAATGAAGAGAAAAGTCATTTCTCCTTGTTTGAGAACAAGCCACAACTTCCTTTCATGCTATCCTAATCTGCCACAGCCTTCTAAAGCTGTTTCACAAACACCAATGTTTTGGCAAGATAAACAAGCAAATGAATAACACTGCGGTGACACAGATGCAGTTTGCAAACTGCACGCTAAGAAGCATCAAGACCTTCACATTTATTCCTACAGGCCTGAGAACCCAGGTCCCCAAGTCTGGCGGAGAGAAGGAAGTTTATTTCACACCCACAGTTTTCCAGGTAGCAGAACATAAGCAAGCTTAAACAAAGGAGATTCTGGCAGTTTCTTTTGGCAGTCGTGCACCATTGCTACAGGTCTCAGGCATGATGCTGTGTAGGGCACAGTAATGTGAACATCCGCTAGGACAAGATGTTATAGGGAGTGAGAACTTGATGTCTCATCAGCCAGATGTGGGATGCATCCATGTTTAACATGACCTATTCAATGCTCAAAATGTTAAATATTTGCTAACATTTAAAGTCATTATATAAATATCAATTTGGTTAGCTTTTCTGGAAAAATCACAAAATAACACTGAATTTGTATTTCCACAAAAGTCAGTTAGAAGCTGCTTCCAGTAGAAAACTGGAAATACTCCAAACATCTGCCAATAGGAGAAGAGAGAGATAAATTGTGGTATATTCCTGTAATGAATTACAAAAGACCAATTAACAGAGGTAGCTATTGATATACTCAACCCCTGAAAATATCTCACAAATGTTAAGCAGAGTAAACTAAATGCTAAAGTACATCCTACCTGGCTCCACTTACGTGAAGTCCAAGACCAGTCAAAACTTGTCAGTGACAATGGAGGTGAGCATAGTTTATTTCAGAAGGAGGAAGTACTTTGAGAACGACAGAAATGTTCTACATTTTAAAATGGAAAGCATCATGTCAGTGTGTGCGTACAATTTATTCACCTATGCACTTCGATTTGTGCACTTTACACACCCCACTGTATGCATGTTATGCTTCAACAAGAAATAAAATTCAAAAGAAAGAATCAATTGCCAAAGAGCAACTGGTGTTTTTAGGTGGGACATGGTCTCTATCGTAGCCCACGTACAACAGCTGGCTCGTTCAGCTGGCTAAATCAGAATCTATGGGGATGGAGCCCAGCAATCTATTAATACCCCTCTGGTTCTGATGCACTCTAACATTTAATAAAGTCGGTTCCAGTGCAGTGTGCACACTAAATAACATGTAAAGGAAAGCAGGTAGCATAAATAAATTGTCCGTTCCTTGTTGCCCTAGCCCTCAACATATTTTGAGCAACAGTACGGAGATAAAGAAGTTTAATGTGATTTAAATATTATTTAATGTATACATGTATTGAAACATCACCTGGTACTCAATTAATTAATTGTGTATTATGTTTATGCTTCTATATATCAGTTTAAAAATACATTTAATTCAAACCAAAGAAAAATAGTATACTCAGGAACAGAAAAGTGACTTAGTTGGCTTAATTAAAGAAGCTTTGTCAAGTTTAATTAACAAAACTCCTGGAAAGGGATTGTGCAAGCAACACATTCCATTCCTGCTTTAACCATCAGTTACCTTTGGTTTTAGTGTTGTTGCAACTAGATCCAAATCCCTCTTTAAAAAATAAAAAAAAGTGAAGGCAAGAAACTGTTTTGATAATGAATAATTGTTGGACATAAAGCATTCAGATATATCCCAACTCTGAAGATATAAATGGAAAACTACATCCAAGGAGGTCACATGGCTCAGGAGCTCATAAAAATTACAAGAAATTCACAAATTAAAACTTGTTCTCCCCTTTCTCACTGTAACTTGCATGAAACATTTTTTGTTGATCTCCATCTTCTGAGTAGTCATGAACATTCTAGGAAGGCACCAATCAACCAAATACTTTGATATAGCCAAAATGAACATCTTATGCCAAAATTGAGTGAAACTGGGGAAATGGAAGTGTTCCTTATTATATATCTATTTGCTGATCAATATAAATTCAAAAAGCATAAAGCAATTACATAATATCATAGCAATATTCTATATTTATATCTGGAGATGAAGAAATAGATGAAAACAACTCTTTATCAGATTAAGTGATTTTCAGTCAAACTTAGATAAAATTTCAGAATGAAAATTTATGCTTGGGTCCATGTTATTATTTAGGAATTTCCTAGAGATGGTGGTAGGGATGGGTAGAAGAGATCTAAGAATAAAGAAATATAATAATAAAATAATAATAATCACACTTTAAGGTAGTGATTCTCTCAATGATTTTACTCAATACCTCACAGTGGTTGAATAACAAGGGAGATGGTGAGAAATCAAATTTAGAATTATTTTGGCTATCAAGTTTACATCTCTTTTGTGAAATGGTTGATTTGGAGATCAATCTCACAGCCATGTAACCACAGGCTCATGAGCGTGCCGCTGATACAAGTCACTTGGGCTCCATATTCAAAAGGGGTCCTCATGCTTGGGGTTTGGTGAATTCATGTCCTTAATAATTTTATCTTTAAATTTGTGTTTTATTTCATGAAGTTCAGTGAGACAATGGAACTTCTGTTGGGCGCTTGGAGCTTTGCATTGCACACTCTCCTTCTACCTTCCACTCCTCCCCATGTCCCCAATGTCCTACTGGCTCAGTAGCCTACTCCACAAAGGCAAGGGGTACAGGCAACATGCAAGGTAGCACCCCAGGGTCCTGGGAGTGTCCTTGGCCTTTTGAAAGGTCTTCACTTCCCCTTGCCCAAGGAAATACAACATTAAATAGAAAAAAAGACACCACTACTGATTAAGAAAAAAATAGAAAAGGATTTTGTTACTTCTTTCTGTACAAGGGGTTGACATTTTCATGCCCCCCCATTTTCCATGGCCCTCCCAAATCATGTAGTTGGCCTTGAATGTGACAATAAATCAGAAAGAAGCAAAGAGATAAAGAACAGGATCTACTAGGAATAGGGAAATTAATGAGGCATGCATAGGGGGAACAGGGTAATAATTAGAGTTTAGACATTAAAATGGCTGAATTTGATATTGTTACAAATGGACCAGATATAGTATATTCTTTCTGAAAAATGTTTTATTTCTTCCTGATGGAGGTAATGCACACCGTAATACATTTACATATATTCAGACACTTAATATGCCACTGGAAATCTCCATTCAAAAAAGAGCATAGCTCAGGGTGTCAAAAAGTCAGAGTATCTAGAAAATACAAATTACCACCCCCTATTCCAATCCAATCCAGTACTATTTCTCCATGATGTAAATCCAAATCTCCTGTTGTCCCAGGCATTTTCAACATTTTGAACCTGAGCTGACAATTTAAGAACCACCGTTTTAAGAATATTCAAACACAACGCAGGTTGATAAACAGTGAGATCACTATCATTTTACTTCAGTGCCCTACCTCCAGTTCTACCAAAGGATATCTTTTGTTTTCCAGCACTTTAACCAGCCAGAGGATGGCGTTGTCTAAACACATTTTCAGTGTTTTCTTTTCAACAGTTAATATATTTCCAGGATGCAAGTCCATTTCTTTCTAAAAGGTTCCTAGGACACCCATTGAAAAGTCAAAAGCAATGAACTACAAGGGATTGCTATTTTGTTGGAGAAGAACGACACCCTTTGTATCGAAGTGAGGAATTACAGACTGTGGTCACCCTCACACAGTGTCTCTTTGTCGAGTAATACATGCTGAAAAAAAAGAATACAGATGGGGAAATATTGTGCACTGTCAGATCTTGGAAACAGTCAAAGGACTTTTCCTCACCAATGTCTTGTCGATGACTTTCACATTCTGGCACCCTGAAAAAATAATGCATACATTTAAGATGAGATGAATGCAATAATAATCAGGCAGGTAATCGTTTTCCCAAGGAATGTAAAACTTGACAAATGTAAGGTTTATGATTCAAGGTAGGCTTGCCAAATCTTATGTGGCATGAGTCCATCTTTATTACCTAAACAGCCCTTAACACAAAATGACTGGCACATATTTTTATTAACACAAAGAGTGTATTCTTTCTGCCACACTTAATAGAGAGCCAGTGGCTGAAAGCTCTCTTTTTGGATATGTCTGTAGCAAATTAAAATGCATAGTGAGGATTCACAGAACGGCATTCTCCTCGGGAAGGCTGTCTGACGGGCTCAGCGCAGTGGTGAGTAGAGACGGTTTATCTCCAGAGTCCTATCTATTCAGACGATCTGAATCATATGGCTCGCAAAAAAGATCCCTCTTTACCTTCAAAAATGGGGCAGCTGAGACTTTACTCAAGGCCCTTTTTTGCAGCTAGAAGTCCATTCTGAGTCAAACTCAAAACAGCCACGAAGTAATAATGGCACTGATTTATTTATTCATTCTTCCAACAAATATTTATTGTTCACGTGCCAGGCACTGCTTTAGGCATTGGAAATAGTGTAGGGATGAAAAGAGACAAAGGTCCCTGCGTCTCGCTTCTTACGTTTTAGAAGAGAAACAAATAGCACATAATGCGTATCATCTAAAAATCAACTTTAGTACAGATTATATATGGAGGGTGATAGATGCTAAAGAGAAGAAGGAAATAAAATCAGAAACCTGAAAAATTGAAAATGCAGTGCTATCATTTATCAGGTGTGATCACGAAATATGGTGAATATTTAAATAAACATATTTATTACAATAAAAGACACCTTGCCCTTAACCCCTCTCAGAGTACTCCCCCTTGGTTTGAACACACTGATCACATTGTTCTTGCCACCTCCTTAAGCAGTTCCAGAAGTCTGCTTTTGTGTCTTCAGTTGCACTGTCATGGCTGCCCTGATGTCTAGAATCAACCGGAAGTGTTTGCCTTTCATGGTCATTTTGACACTGGGGAAAAGCTAGAAGTTGTACAACTCCAGATCTGGTGAATAAGGTGGACAAGGACACACCAAAATGTTTTTATGTGGCAGGAATTGTTGTAAATATTTTGAATCAATTCAGCACATCAAGGCTTCCAGGAAAATATACCCATGAAAGAGTACTTCCAGAACTGCTTCAGAAAGTGACAAGAATCATGGCAAAAGTGTATTCAAAGGGGTAGGGGAACAATTTGAGGGGTTCATGGCAGTGTGTCTTTTACTATACTAACTGCTTTTCACTTAAACATTCACAGTATGTTTTGGTAATATCTCATAGATCTTTAATGTCCCTGAAATGTCCGCATATTGAAGATTTGGTCATCAGTCTGTGGCTTTCTTGGAAGGAGGTGAAAGTTTTAGGAAATAGGGCTAAATTGGAAGTATTTGGGTCACCAAGAGTGTGCCCTTTAAGGGATTACTGGGGCCCCATCTCTTTCTCTCTCTCCTTGCTTTCCATCCACCATGAGATGCACAGTTTTCCTCCGCCATGTGCTTTCACTATGATGTCTGGTGTCACCACAGGCCTAAAATGGCAGGGCCAGATGACCATGGACTGAAGCCTCTGAAACTATAAGCCAAAATAAACCTTTCCTCCTTATGAATTAAAATTATTTCAGATTTTTTGTCGCTACAGTGTAAAGCTGAGTAACACATAGGTTATTAACATGAACCGAGGCTGGAGAGAAACATCAGGTAGAACAGCTTTAACGGGGGAATTTCGGGGTTGAGTTATGGACAGGAAGAGTTTGAGCTGACACTTAGATAGCCAAGTAGAAGTGTACCATGGCCAGTTAGATGTGTGTTCATGTGTTCCAAGATGAGAAAGAACGTGGTGTACCATCCGTGCTTCAGGTACTCTTACCAAAATATCCCTAATGAGATGCAGAGATAACATGCTGCCCACAGGAGACCATGCACACTCTAAGAAACTATTAGTTCAATATGAACTCAATTTCAAATTTAATGTACCCGAAATGATTCCATCTTCTTCCTCCTTACATCCACTTCTCTCCACCAAAGATTCTGGTTTAAAACCATGAACAAAGAGAAAGTTTTAAATGAGAATCACAGCTTACCACTCAGGGCCATGGCCAAGCGAAATTCTTCCTTTAGTATCTTCAGGACATCTTGGACACCTTTCTCTCCCTAAGCAGAGAAAAGATACAGAACTATTGTGTAAATCAGTCTGACTGTTTTTGAGCATTTATTTTGCTATTGAAACATCCTGTGTTATGTGCTTCTTTGTCCAATTACCTGGAAAGCCAGGCCCCAGACAATGGGTCTCCCCACAAAAACAGCTTTGGCACCCAGAGCCAGAGCTTTCAGAACGTCAGTGCCTTTCCTCACACCCCCATCCAGGAAGACCTCCACCTTCCCTTCCACAGCCTCCACAATTTCCGGCAAAGCATCAATCTGTGGAGAGAAGAGGTCAAAAATGCGATACCAGTAACAACGAGCTGCCATTCCCCTCCACCTTCAACAACCACCAACCCGCCCAATAGAGGCTGAGAAAGAAAGAAGCTAAGTAGGTTTGGGGTTAACAGTAAATGATTTCCCTCTGAAAGGCAAGAAGTACAAATGCTAGGCGCTGAAAAACCAAGCAAGTTTGGAATTGAGCAGCTTATTTTTCTTTCAAAATCCAACATTGGTTTGTTTTTCTATTCCTGATATTTTTTTATAAGCACGATTTTGAAACACTTGATCTTTTTATAGCTTTCCTTTATAAAAATAAATGAAGTATCTTGTTGATATAATTTATTCTTAATAAATAATTATTTATTATTGCAAATCAATAGTTAAAATTCATACTCAGATGATATTAGAAGCAGTAGTGCACATAAAATTCAAACATGATTCCTTTGTCTAACATGCTTTGCATCCAGACATATGTTAGGGTTTACAGGGTTTTAGAAAACCATGTAAAAATGGGTTTTGTTGGAGTTTTCTTGTTTTTCATGGGAGGTGTTTTCTTGTTTTTTGTGGGAGGTGTTTTTTGGTTTTGGGAGGTTTGGGGTTTTGGGGGCTTTGGGAGGGTTGGCTCTTAAATGAATGTGACCACGTGCACGTTGAAGGTCCTTGTCTTGATTAGCAGTTGGTGATGGGCTTAGGTTAGAAGTTGAAAATGCAAAATTCTCATAGAGGTTCATGGGATGGATTGCATTATTCTTCCTGATCCTTTACATTTCTTTTTCTAAGGCAACCTCACTGTTTCTCCCATTAAATAAAACAGAATGCATTTGCCCACTCCTTGATTTTGGTCTTGACCTTGCAACTTACTTTGGCCAATGTAATGGTTAAAGTGGATTGTCAACTTGACTAGCTTGGGAGTCACCTAGGGAATTAGTGAAGCACACTTCTAGATGTGTGTGGATGGGTTATGGAGGTGTAACCATGAGGTCTCTATCTGGTCCCTCACCCCTTCCTCTCTAGCACTGTTCCCCTGCTCTACTTTTAGGCCACTACGAACTGAGCATCTTTGTTCCACCAAGTCCTTCTGCCATGATATTTTCACCTTGGAGCCAGCCAAGCATGTACTGAATTCTCTGAAACCATGAGCAAATAAACCTCTCATCCTGTAAGTTGGGGGTGTCAGGTACTGTGTTCAGCAGTGGGAAAAGCTATCTAATACAGCCAATAACATGTGAGCTCAGGTGGCAAAAGGTCATTTCTGGGCATAGTCCTTAACTAACCTCTCCTATTTCTACTTACTCTTGCATGTCTGCCATTTGCCATGAGAAAAGCACCCCCAGGGGGTGTTTCTCTCTGGGCTTGGGCCCCTAAATGACTATTCAGGAAGCAGAGTTTTCCCAGCCAAGCCAAGCTGGACCTGAAACTTGGAGCACAGCAACTAGCTAGTACCGGGCCTGGATCAGCAGACCACCGTTAATTCAAATTTTCAAGGCAATAAATAACTGTCAATTTAAATCACTGAATTTGGAGCCTTTTGTTTTATGGTATTATGTGGCAATATCTAACTGACACTACTGGCTAATTTGATGTAGATCTTTGCACTTGAGAATTTAAAAAATATCGTGGGTGAAATTGTATAGAAATAATCCACATTCATCCCAAAATGTTTAAATCTCGAAGTCCATATTCCATTTAAAGTGTCTGCTGTTGAAGCTGCCATGTACTCGAGTGCACTTTTTCCAGAAATAATTGTGCTGAAATCACTCAAATGCTTTCCTACTTCTCCTCTAAAATTTTAGAGGCTAAACTTAAATAGAGTTTTATGTAAAAGGCTAAAAACCAAACACACACTACAGATTTGGAGGAAGTGGAGGCAACACTTGGCATGTGGCCCTTAAATGTTTGGCAGGTAATATGATTTTCCCCTTTCCTTTTGGATTTTCTGCCTTGCCGAACATGCTTTGGATCCATTTACATATGTCCCCTTACCTATACATAGTCCTTCTTTTACATTCAGGCAACTTACATCAACATATAAATGCTACAATTTCCAAGCAATGATGCAAGCCATAATTAAGCATATTTCCCCATTTGAAACCAGAACCAAAGAATAATATTAGCTAGGTTGGGTTCAATACACATTTTCAAAGTCACACAAATCCAGTCTATTCAGATTATTTCCAATAGCTAACCTGGCCTAAAAGTAAACTAATAAGGATAATTAAAATGTGAATCCTGGGTTACAAAACAGAGCCTACATTTGTGTTCTCTGTGTCTTTGGACAGGAATATTCTATCCATTGCTGAACATTTTCATCTTCCCATTTTTCTTTCAGTAACTGAAGTTTTAAGAGACATGCATTACACAAAGTAATTCTGATCAGGGAAGACTGAAATAATAAATGTAGTAAACAAACACACTATGCCATGGCCCTGTCCTTGTTTCCTTCTTTTCAGGTGCTACACATCCCTGGAACACTCATTATTATTCTTCTGATTTCTGACATTTTAAATATAGAAACTTTACTTACACCAAAACAGTTGCACATATACAAAATCAGATAAAAACCAGAGCAGCGGGCCGGTGATATAGCTCAGTGGCATAAGCGCCTGCCTGGCAAGCACGAGGTCCTGAGTTCGACTCCCGGTACCCGCATATTAAAAAAAAAAAACAAAACAGAGCAGCTTAAGTTAAAAGCAAAAGAGACAGAGTCCAAGCCACTGCCCATAAATCCTCCTCGACCCTCTACTGATTCAACCCATCACAGTTGGCCAGGCAGGCCCGGGGTTTCTACGCAGCACACTTAGAAAATCACCGTCCACAGAGGTTAGCTCATTGCTCCCAAATGCAAAAACGGCAGCAATGATTTCATTGTCTACAATTCTCTGCAGGCTCATGGTGTAACAGGAGAGAAGAATGGATCCGAACTGGCCTTGTAACTGGCTTTCAACAAGAGAATGCGACAGAAGCTAGCAGTCAGTTCTCAGCCTTGATCTCAAGAGGCCTAGTACAACTCTAGGAAGCTTCCCAACTCCTGACAGCAAGCCCACGTGATCTCCTAGGAGAGGTGAGAAGGTGAGTAGCCACATTCCTGAGTCCTACACCAGGCTGCCCTAAGGGACCTAGCTGCGACCACAGGTACATAGGGAGCTTAGCAAGAACCAGAGCCCCAAACCCCAGTCGATCTCAGCCCAAATTCTCAACTCAAAATTGTAAATGAATAAATCACTATCGTTTTTTAGCCAGATGGTTTGTTATGCAGCACAAGCCAACTTATACATCCAATGTTATCAAAGGTAGAATTATATGGGCTTTTCTAATTTTATTTTTATTTATTCCATTTCTCTTCTTCCTCCCCTCTCTTGTGATGTGGGGATCAAACCCAGGGCCTACCACTAAGCCACACTTCCACCCCCATGGATCCCTTTATAAAAGAAAAAGGAAATCTGTTTGATCTCCCAGAACAACAGTTTAATAACCCTGATACTTAGGCAATGGAGATACTATGCAATTAAAAATTTTCAGTGCAAAAGAACATTATATTTGTAAGTCTGAGGTAGTTTGGGTTCAGTTAGGATTAAAATGAAAGGCAAAGTTGAAAAAAAATGCTCTTAGGATTCAAATATTTGGACACTCTGTCTTTAGATGCCAGTTTGAGAAGCTCTAGCGCTATAGGTTTTAGAAGTCAGTTTGATTGTATCATACTATTCAGCCATGGCTTCCAGGCCTCTCTGGGTCATACCGTTACTAAGGACTTTGTGAAAAACTTACTGTTTTAACTCTTTTGAGTGTAACAGGGGCCTGGCAAGAGTTCAGAGAGGCAGCGTCTTCAGATGAACTGAAGATAAATTCCTCGTCTAGGACTCGTAGAGTGAAGAGTTTGTCCCTACAACAGAATCCTGTGATTTATAGAAATGTAGAAACCATATGGTCCAGCCACTTTCTTTTCGAAGCCAACACAACACTATGGAGAGATTCAGACATGAAAGTCTGAGTGGCCCGTTCCCCTATCTGTCACTTCTTAGGAGCGGCAAGACAGGGCCGTGAACATCAACTGTCCCTGTGGCTCCCACTCGTGATATCAGCAGGCCTGCCGGACAGTGAGGCCTTCTGTGCAGCTACTGAGAAACGTTACACCACTGCTTCCTTCACGCCTTGGCCCGTTCACCTTAAAACTCACACGCTGAAGGAAAAAACACCACTCCCCATCAGCCGAGTTCTTTTTTGTATTTCATCATGGCGCTTAAATTTGCTCTACCGGGTCAGGCAGAACTCGAGCAAGTGTCTCCTCTCATGCACAGGGCGTGCGATGGGGAGGGGTAACGTTTTTTAAAAACAGCCTCAGAGACCACAACTCAAAAAGCCCTTTTAGATAAGTTTCCATATCCCCTCAGCCAGAAGGAAATAAACCACACCGTTTAGATATTTTCCCCTTAAAATCGAGTTAGATTTGATTTCAGTAGATTTATATTTTATTTTTAGAAAACAAACTTAATTTGGCCCGCACACTGAGTCTATGTCCTCACACACAAGTGAGGCATAAATCTGAGAAAAAGCCTGGAGCTGTGACCAGCTTGTCCACCCTGCTCAGGGCAGGGCTTCGCTTTCCACCTCTACTCACCTGCAGGCAACGTTTCCTCTCCCCTAAAAAGATGTGTCTCCAGGATTGAGGCTGAGTTAGAAAGAGCTGACGAATCCCGGTTTTATGATTTTTGTATCTTTGATTTGGTTAGTTGCAGCCATTGGTGCTTTAGAAGAAATTATGGATGCTATTTATGCATCCAGTATCTCCCTGTAACACTGACTCTGCCATGGGACTCACACACCTGGGGAGTCCATAGAGATGTAGTCAAATCAACCTATTACTTCAGTTAAACAATAACCTACTTCCACTTGGCTAAGTTGTTTGATCTATGCTATTTCCAGTTGGAATAAATTCAACAGGTCATTCCAATTACAGCCTTCTGTATAAATAACCATGACTGAATGGTTCTGATAAAATAGGAGATATGTATGATGACCCTGTCCAAAGAAAGGTCGTGGTCTGGAAAGTCCATCCACATTATTTAGTCATTTATTAAAATTGTGTTAAATGATACTCATTTACTTTGCCTAGATAAGATCATTCATAAAAATTGGGCCAAGATCCGCTCGGGATTGGGGTTCTGGTTCTGGCTGGGCTTCCTCATATCAAAGGCACCAATAAAATCATCTAATAGATGTCGAATCTTGAAAGATAAGAAAACTAAGATACAGAGCAGAAGTCAATCCCCTCTGGCCCTCAGGAGTGCAGGTGGACTCTTTCTATTTCCTTGTCAATAGTAACCTTCAAAACCACCTACAGTATTTTGTCTTTGCCTCTTGTCATGTCAAAAATCAGTTTGCAAGAATGATGCTAACCAAGGCTCTTCTGTTGCATATCCAACAACTCGTGATATTCATAATATTTCTCAG
Source organism: Erethizon dorsatum (assembly GCA_028451465.1). NCBI lineage: Eukaryota > Metazoa > Chordata > Mammalia > Rodentia > Erethizontidae > Erethizon > Erethizon dorsatum. The sequence continues at coordinate 13,571,270 of CM051841.1, read as the reverse complement.
GACTCTACCAATCCCACCAGACACTGAAAACTCAGTAGTATTGTCCTAGCACATCTTCCTCTTTCAACCATTTGCACATTTATGTTCACAACTCTAAAGATAAGGGGTCCGTGCGGAGATAGAACAGAGCTGAAAGGTACTTGTAATTCAATCTCCTCATCTAAAAGACGACCAGACCCTTGCAAGAAGGCAGCATGTAAAGGAATCAGTTTTTTAACACCCCATCTTCAATTCCCCCCAACCCATTCTGGATCATGGCCTCCTTAAATCCACCTCAAGGTGTGCATCTGTCTTCATGACTTTTGATCCATTTCTCATTCCCCAATTCTTGATCCTAAAATTTGCCCTAGAGCTTCTGTTGGTTTCCTTGGCCTTGGGCTCCCTTGGAATTAAATTGTTCTCTGCACAGTTCTAGGTAAGTGCCATACCTCGGAGGTCAGTGTCATTCTCTCTTTATCTACAGCCCAGACCATGATTTGACCAGCACAATGCACACAGTGAACACGACAGATGCACTTTGGAATTTCCTGGGTAGCTTTAAAAAATCCCGGTATTTACATGTCTCCCCTAATGCTGATATTCTGATGCACTAATCAGGAGCGTAGTCTAGGCTTTGTGATTCTTTAAGTTTCCCCTGGTAATTCCAGTATGTATCGAAGGCCCTCCACAACTCAACCGGAGCAGCCCATTTGCAGCCGATTCAACTCCGCCTCTGCTGGGCCACAGGACTCCTGTAACTTTTCCCTACACCCCACCTTCTCTGTGTAGATTTTCAGCACCCCCACCCCCAGAAATTCCAATCTGTCCCTCTTTTGACTTCTTGTCACACTTGCACCCAAGATCTCAAACTCCACCAGAGCCTTTTCTAATTCCTACAATTATTTACTAGTTCGTACTCTGGATTCTCATAACTTAATCTTTCTTTTCATATTCCAGTTTAAATTGTTGATGTAGCTATGATTTCAAGACTAAGCCCTACACACAAGTGCCTTACTACTTAACAGGGACTTTTTTATAAGTTTACAAATAAATGCATTGAGCTAATTAATAATAATTGTACTAGCAAATGAAGGTCGTTCTATGCCATTTAAAATCTGAGATCGCACGTATTCGCCCATATTTTACCTTGAGCAATCACACAAAACACACACAGATCAGAAACAGGCAGACATACAGACAGTCAAAACTGAGATGGAAATGGGAACTCCAAAAGGAAATCCCAGCACATGTAGAGACTCACAGTGGCTGGCACCCCATCGAGTTGTCGAGCCCCATGATTGGACACCAAGATCCCATCCATACCACGTTTAACTGCCTCCTTGGCATCATCACCTGGAAAAACGGGAACAACCATCCTGTGGAAACTATAACTTAACAAAGGGCTTGGGTTTAGAGGCCCCAGCATTCCAGTCAAAGGGAGGCTAACCTGTCACACACATACTTTTTTCACTACCCTTAGCATAAAAATATCCCCCAGCATTAAATCTAGAATATTAGTAATGGCCAAAATATGTTAACACTTAGAACGATTTAATTATTAAATAGCATTATCAATAGATAGGAAATCGTGCTACAGTTAAATTTTATTTTTCTGTGAAAGAATTACTCCTGCTATGTATTTTAAATTAATAAGATGATAGCAATTTAGTAGAATTGTTCCTCTACAATTTGAATGGCATGAAAGAATACATAAAATGGTAAGTACTTTAAGTGTAACAGGAAATGAACAAGTCTATTACAAAAACATTCTTCAATATACACTGTTATAACTTCAATATTTCAAGTTATATTGTTCTATAATTAAATGTGTTTGCTCATTGAAATTTATTTAAAATGTAATATTAAAATTTAAGCTATATTTCTAATCATGCTTCAAAATATATTGATTCTGAAAATTTGCTTTTATAATACATTAATGTTGTCTTAAATCAACTTCCAACATATTCTTTAAAATATTTTATATTCTGATTGACTGTTCTTAGCATGCTCCCAGTAATAAAACATTTGCTAATAGAATCATGATAGCAATGTTGGTTCTCAAATTTGAAACTCAAAATGTAATAGTAAGTAAAACCAACTGATTCAAAATTGTAGTGAAATCAGTCTTTGGAGACTTAAGCATGGAGATACAGAAGATTGTCCGTATCCATAAATTCAGCGATGGCAATCAAAGCCAAATGTAATTAGGAATAACTTTTAAAAATACACAGAAGAATTCTGTAATTCTGACTGTTCTAAAGTTTGAGGCCAACACAACTTTATTCCAACTGTATTTCGTAGAATACTAGTAGGGAACTACTCCCAGTTTTAAATAATAATAAAAATATTTTTTCTAAAATTAGAGGTACATGTAAATGTTAAACCTATGTTATACAATGAATGTCCTCTCCAAACTTCATAGGCTGAAGCCATGACCCTGTATGGAATGGTGTTTGGAGATGGGAGTCTTTGGGGGTAATTAGGATTGGATGATTTCATGAGGGTGGGGTCCCCTGAGATTCATGCCCTGATAAAAAGGGACACCACAGTGAATGACTTCCCCCACCCCATGCACAAAAGGAAAAGAGACCATGTGAGCACAGAGAGAAGGTAGCTGTCCCTCTGGGAGAGAGCCAGGGAAGCTATCCATGCCGGCACCCATAACCCAGACCACCACCCTCCAGAACCGTAAGAAAATGAATTTCTGTTTTTCAGTGCATCTAGTCCACAGTATTTTGTTATGGCAGACTGAGGTGCCCAAGGCACATTATTATGATTATTATGATTATTATTATTAACTCCATCTTTAAGGAATGCTATGGCAAACTCCAAGATGCAATGAAATAATATGAAAAGTTATCTGACTTATGAATTGCCAGCCTTTACCAACTCCAGATGGTCTCCAATTTCCAGTGGCTTGGCTTATAAATTTTTAAATTTTGCAATGGTGTGACATCATTCAGTAGAGGCCATGTCAAGTTTTGAATTGCGATCTTTCCTGAGCTAGCGATATGCAGTACAACACCATTATATGCCAGCCAAGAGCAGCAGGCCACAGCTCATGGTCAGTCACAGGGTCACAAGGGCAAGCAACCAACACTCCGAAAGATACTGTGTTGGCGGCACATTTTGGAAACAAGTATTCAAGAAATTACACAAGATAATTCATTGTTTAGCACTTTGTTATAAAATAGGCTTTGTGTTAGATGATTTTGCTTAACTGTAGGCTAAGGGAAGTACTCTGAGCGTGTCTAACAGGAGGTAGGCCAAGCTATGACATTTATCATTTATTTGTGTGTTATTGATTCAAGTGTAAGCCTGTGTTTTGTTAGGCACTTGTTGTTTACTCCGTGTAAGGTTGTATTTTCATTTTATGTCAAATATACAATGTGTTTCTATGAGATTGTTTTTCACTATCTGTTTCAGTCCAAGCATTCAAGAATCCTGTGAGATCTCATTGATTTCTAAGCCACTTATGGGTGGACAGACTTAGCCTCAAGATCGCAAGATAAGAGAGGGTAATGGGGGGTGGATATGATCAAAATATGTTAAATTCATGCAAAAAAAGGCCAGAAGATGACTTTTTCTCATACCACTAATTGCTTCAGATTTTACATTTTATCGTTGTTTTATCATTGAGCCCTACATACTTTATTATACAGCATTCTTTTCCTAGGATCCTAATTTTCTATCTTTCCTTTTTGTCCATTGATTCTTCAAACCTTTCAATTCTTCTATCTGCCCTCTTCAGATCACTGTATTTTCTCCCCAGAGGCAACTGCCTGGAGCCCACTGCTTGCTCGCCATTCTGCTGCTGTTACTCCAGGCCTTTCATCTTGCCTTCATCCTGCAGGGCTGTTTCTAATCTCTCTGGGTTGAATACCTTGTAGTCTGATGTTTGCCCTCATTTGATTTATATTTTCATTTGTTTGTGGTGTATACCTATGCAAGTGCCTACAGAAGGGTTCATGGGACATAAAGCCGTATCTCGGCATCTTTGCATGTTGGAATGATGATCAGATTCTCTAGGTTGGGCAGTCTGGGCTGAGCAGTCGTCCTTCTCAGCGCCTTTATAACATTACCTCCTTGTCTTCTAGTACCATTGTAGACTTGAAGACCGCTGCCAGTCCAACTTGCATTCTTTTATAATTAAACATTTCCATGCATTTTCTCTATGTGCATTTTAGTTTGCTGCCATTTTACAAGGAATGTGGTAAGGTGTGATTTGTTTCTTCGGTATAATGATTTATATGACAAAGATTCAGAATTTGCCTATTTTTAATAATTTCTCCTTGATCTTATGTTTTTGCTACATGATAGTCCTCTCGGTGGGATATCAGACATTTTAAAGTGGTACTTGGGTCTCTCATCCATTAGTCATTTTTTCCACTTGTCTTATTGTTGTCATTGTTTTACAGTTTGGAAAATGTCATTGACTGTGGTTTACTTATTTAATCATTTCATTTGTAATTTCAGAAATCTCATTTTTAATCTTTGAGATATTTCCTTTTTTAAAAAATCGGAAGTCATATATTTAATCAATAGGAGTTCTTTTTTATACTTTGATTTTGTTTTCACAGGAAACTCTTCTTATTTGGCTACAGTATATTTTCAAATTCTCTATCATTTGGATTTTTTAAAGTTCTTTTTATTTTATTTCTTCTTCTGCTTTTTATATCACTTTTTTATAGATTTATCTTGGTCTTCCCCCCTCTTTGGGAAGAAAAATGAGTTTCTTTTTTCCTTTTTTTATTTTATGAAAAAGAAAACAAACTTTTATAACAAAATAATAAGAGAATAGCAATGATTAATACACTGTGTATCGCTATCTTCAGAGTAGTTACTCATACTCAAAGTGCAAGACACAAACCAAAAAGATTCTTACAAAAAGGAAACTAACAGATAATAACACAAAACTTTCTTCTCCATGGACTAAGATAAACTAGTATTATAAATAAAACAAATTAGCTTATCTATTAAAATATTTTTGAAACAACGGAATATGTAATCTGGGGAAGTATTTCAAGTTCTCCCATTTCCTATTTATCTCTCTTCTATTCTGCTCTCTCTCTCTCTGTATATATATGTGTGTGTGTGTGTGTGTGTGTGTGTATAAATATATATATTTCTATGTGTTTATATATATTAGATATATACATACTTTAGGTTTCTCATATATGAGAAACCATGTTTTTCTGGTGTTTCTGATATTCTTGTGGTGCTAAATTTTCCATGCATGTGTAGAGAAGAAAGATTGAGGAGCTGCTGTAAGATTTCTGGGCTGTTTTGTAAATCAATTTCCTTCCTGCCAAGTCTTGGCCTGGAGTGGAAATTCTTTCTTGGAGCTCTATGTGGGAAAAGGAAAGAAATGTCAGCTAAGAGGCTGTCGGATCATTAGCTTCTCAAGTGCCAGAATGAGGATAGCATCGTGGCATATTGTAAATGCTACCACCCATGTGCTGCACTGAGGCATTAATTTGTTTCTGTGGAAAGGATCGTGCTACCTCCTTGTTGAGAGGAAAATGCCAAGTTGCCCACAGTTACACAAAAGCGCTGGGGCTGAGCAGGATTGCTGGCTGGTATAACAGCTTCACAAAACCTTCAGCCACTCCCTCAGCTTTCAGCCTCCACTTCTCCACCTCTCCCAATTTACCAGCTACACACTTGGCCCTAAAGCATTTCATCGCATAACTTGTTCCTGCTTCATCTAGGGCTTCCTGAGATGCTATTTCAAGGTCCAGTTTTCCTTGTATTTTCTTTCTATCTTTCTTTTTTTTTTTCTATCACCATGCTCCCTGATATATTGTTTCCATTGTAAATTTCTTCAAATTTCTCAACTACTTATGTTCATCTTCATTTGCTTTGCTGTCACTGGATGTCTTTTAAGTTCAAGTTTGTCTTGAGTTTGGTAAGAGAGTACATATACGTTCAGTCCATCATTTGGAACCTGAAGCCCAATACACTGTTGTTTAAAACATACCAGAAAATGTTTCTCTAAAAGTACACGTACATAGCTCTCTGGTAGAACTTCTGGCAATGCTATAATGCTGTAGATCTGTGCGGTTCCACCCAGTAACCACCTGCAATGTGGCAGTGTGACTAAGAAACAGGAATTGTACTTTTGCGTACCTCTAAGTAACTTAATTGACTTAACTATCCAAAAGCCCTATTTCACATCTCAGCACTCAGGTTTGCACGAGCTTACCTCTCTAATAAACCCATGTCGTATTTAACGTCTAGATATAGACATAAATAACCTTAAGAAAAATTGTAATATTATATTCTGAAATTGTTATGTAGTACTCTGGATATTAGTTGTGTAAATAATACAAAATATCAAATGAAATTTAAAAAACCAAAATAAGTGGATCATATTTTATGAACCCCATAAGTGAGCATGGGTGTAGTTCTCCAATTTATACTCAGATATTTACCATCAAGTAACTACAACCTATGTTTTGGGAAATCAAAGGTTATCAATAAACAGATCCTATACAGTATAGAAAAGTGATTACTGCAAGGGCTAAGTCACTGGACCACCTGGATTTAAACCAGAGTAGCTGCTGGCTTGCTGTGTAAGTAGTGTGTTTCTTAACATCTCTAGGTATCACTGTTCTAACCCATCAAAATGGAGACAGTAATCCACATGAGACTGGTTTGTAGATTATATGAGCTGAATGTTTAGACAGAGCCTGATATGCGATGAGCCACGCAGACAAATATGAGCTATCGTTATTCTCATCTGATGATTCAGGAAGCGTAAAGATAAGCAGGTGGGGAAGTTCCATCCTCCGGAGGCTGCATGTGAGTCAACCTGAATTCTGCTTGTAACAGTGGAGTTTCTTCCATGAGGATGATTATGAAAGGTCTTTTATTTGAAATAAATGCTACTGACAGAACAGCTTGTTATTTTCTATCGTTTTAAATGGGTTTCCATGTTCTCCAGGCAATGCTGGGAATACAGGGGCAAATAACAGGATGGTTTGCTCAGAGGATAGAACTCTGACTTGGTAGAGAAACCAACAAGTAAGAATATTACATGACCAGAAATAAGCCCTTTTCACTAGCTGCTTATAAAACCTCTCCAGAGTTTGACATTTTATTGGGTTTTCATTTATTTATTTATTTTGTAACCTGGACAGAAAACAATTTTTCCTTCGTGTGAGGGTCACAATGTTCTTAGAAAAATGTTTATAATAATTGATTTTTTTAGTACTGTATTTTTTTTTTTGAGATGTAGTCTCACTAAATCAGTAAGTTGCCCAGACTAGGTTTAAATTTGGAATACTTCTGCCTCAGCTTCCCAGAGTGTGAGGGTTACAGGCATGTACCACTATGTCCAGCTAATATTTTCAGTAGTCCAGTGTGGCATTTCTCATTTGTTAATTTACCACTAAAATACTGACTGATTGAGAAACATAATAGTGAGTAGGTAATAGCACTATCTTATTATACTATTACTATATTTAATCTAAAATACCAAAGTGAAATATAAATTCTCAAAATTTACCTTCAAGCCCTTAGAGCTTTTGACACGGGATTCTAATTTGGTACTGACTGACAGGAGTTTAGTAACTAAATCCTAGATACACGGCACCAATTTTTAATACAATCCAGGAATTCTAAGTGAATATCCTTTCAGAGTATCTTCAATATTATCTATCTATCTGAAAAGAGTTAATGAGAGAATAGTTTCTCAAAAACACTAAGTCACAATGGAAGGAAGATAGAGTCATTTCAAAGAGCAGAGAAAAGAAACTTTGAAAAGCATCATGTCTTTGCTCATAAAAGCCATTTGTTCATTAGTGTGAGTTCTGGCGAAGACCAAATCCTGCCTGAAGTATATGTTTGGAACCAGTGTTGATATTCTCCAAGGGCAGAGTTTAACCACAGCAAAAGATTACATCTTGCATTCCAATATGCATTCATTAAAATGCAATTTTTAAACTGGTAGTAAGAGTGAAATGTTTCATCCAGATCTTTCCAGTTGCTCATGATTTCGTGTCCCTGCAAATGTAACCTGCATGTTTCTGGTAAAAGGACAATGAAAGAACATGGGTGTCTCTCAGTTAACCCATGTGACTTCTGATGAAGACCTTGAAATGGAGAAAACTAGATTTCCCAGAAATTACCACACTAACCCCCTCCATATCCAGGTTGGGCATATGTGTTACTTCATGCAGTAGTTGTCATGGAGATGATTCTTGTTTGTTAAATAAATGAAATAAATAATTACAAAATAACCTGACAATGTAAACTTTACATGTATAAATAAATGATTTTCTTTCAAATACCAAATGCCTATTCTCTGTATCTCATATCTCGCTTTTTGTGTTTTTTCTAATTATTTAGACTCATAGTTTCCACTGAGGATTTTACCCCCCCAAAAAAAAATAGCTGAGCTATTTAGTGTGTGTAAAATATTGTGAAAACAGGTAGAATGAGCCAGAGGGTCCATACACATGAGAAGAAAAGAGAGGTGATCATGGTAATGGTCATGGTAGTCTGAGATACGATGATTACAGACTAAAGTTCTAGATGTTAAAGTATTTTTCAATGTAACACATAATGGTAAATCTAATTTAATGGATTTGCATCATATCATAGAGTAAAGTTACAGAAAATTATATAGATTGAGAATCTAAAATTGGAATGTTGATTAAAAATAAAATGACCTCATACTTATATTTGTTCTCTATTTAATCAAGGCTAAAATTTGGAGCCTGGAATAAAATTTAATTTTTCCATGGTGTTTTCAAGCCAATTCTTTTGGGCCAGGTCTGTAATTGACTATATTAATCCTCTAATTCAATGACAGTTTGTCATTTCCTTCCCTGACATTATTCTAGGTCAGTTCATAATCATCTCTTGCCTGGGCAACCATAGCTCCTAAATGTCCTTCCCTGACTTCAATTTGGCCACCTCCATCCATTAGATTCATTGTACAAAGCAAAAGTTTTCTAAAATGTTAATCTGATGAGGTGGCTTCCCTGACTGAGACATTTAAATGGTTCTCAACCACCTTTAAGTCTGTATTCTCTAATATGTATTATGGTTTACATCTAAAATATCCTCCAGAAGTCTCAGAGTCAGGGCCTAGTTGGAAAGGGCAGGCCACTGAGAGTGTGAATTAGCAGGGTATATTCCGGTCCTCAGTTTCTCCTTTCTCTGTCCGCTTCTTGGCTTCCATGGAGTGAGAAGCTTTCCTGTACCATGTCCTTCCACCATGAGGTTCCTGCCTTGGAGCCAGTCTACCAATGACTGACTGAACCCACTGAAACCATGAGCCAAATTAAACCTCTCTTCCCATAAGTTGCATGTGTCAAGTATTTTATCTCAGTGACTAATACACACAGCTTACATGTTGCACAAATTGTTACCTGCTTTATTCTGCTAATATTTCATTCTGGGGCCGGTGAGATGGCTCAGCGGCGTAAGCACCTGCCTTGCAAGCGCGAGGGCCCAAGTTCAACTCCCAGATCCCACATCCAAAAAAGGGGCCGGTGATATCGCTCAGTGGCACGGGTGCCTGTTGGCGCGTGAGGTCCTGAGGTCGACCCCCCGGTACCCACAAAAAAAAAAAAATTTCATTCTGAAATAGTCTGTTGACCTAGTATCCTGTCAAAACAAAAGCATCATCTTTCACTCTGAGAGGAAACCTTTCCTAACCCAGTCTTATAATTGACCACACCCATTTTAAAGTCACTGCCTCGCACTGCAAAGATTTCTGTCTCAACAACTACGCCACTTTTTTGCTTATTTGTAAGTCTATCTATTTCCTACAAAAAATAGGATCTACTTTTGGGCAAAGTCCTCAACCTATTATTTTTTTTTAATTTAGTATACAGTAAGCATAATAAATGTTACAGAATGAAAGACTGAGTAAGCAAATAAGAACAGATGAATGAATGAATGAACAAAGGAATGAATGAATGAATGAATGGCACAGAACCTCCAGGTTAATGTTCTTTAGTCCCTACAACTGACTGGGCCACAGAAGTAGCACTAATAATTATGTGTGACAACAGTAGTGCAAAGGTTATGTAAACCAGATATATTCACTGAAGTATAAAAGCCACAGAAAATGGCAATCAGGATAATGATAATAGGAAACAGTGTAACAACGTTTTTTGTGAAAGTTAAAATAGATCTCTGTTTTATTACCCCCACTGTTTAAGAGGAGCATTAGCCCCATTTTTTATGAGCTTGCTTTTTGCATCCACACGATTAAATACTCAAAATAGTGTCATCCTTAGAGCTTTATACATGGAAACCATGTGACTTACACATGTTGAAGCAAAATCTGTGAAGAAGGTTTGAGTCTATGTTGTTAGCTCCTGGGAAAAATCAATAAATTCTTCCTTCCCAGAATCACTTATGCAAACATTCCAGTTTTTAAAGATGTCTTCATTGTTATCTCTTTAACTATACTTAAAAGTGTTTTCAAAGGCAAAAAAAACACTTTTGTGGGCAAACACGTTTGTACTTCAAAGTTATAATGATCATTGTTACTCACTGTGGAATTTGAACAAATGTGGGTGCTAGAATAAGAGCCAATTTCTCAACATCTATGACTTGACAACTGATGGTTCTATTGTCCTAGTCCACCATTCTCTACAGAAAGATGATGTGGGTTTTACCACATTCAAAAATGACTCCTGGCCGTTGGTACTTGGAGGTAGCACAAGAAAAAGAGGAAAGGCTCCTAAAACAGGTCTGACTATTGAAATGTCATCCCTGGGGTTTTTCTTTGGTCTGAAAGCAACTATGCTAGCCTTCAGATAAAGTAACGAACTCATAATGTTCTACCAAGATTTGCCAACCTCCATGACTAACAGCTCCAAAATAAGGCAATGATATCCCTATACTTTGAAAAAGACAAATTTCCTACTGAGTAAGATTTCACTCTGTTTCAAAATCTTATCTTAGCATGAAGAGATATTTTGTTTGCTGACATCAGAAAAGAGAACTGAAAGTTAGAACGTCTCTTTTGATTTCTGTGATAATTTTTCCTGATTAATGTCCCTCATTAATATCATGACCATATCCAGAAGCATGGGCTCAAAGAGACAAATGAACAAACCTCTCAAAATGCCCTTTACCACGATGGGCAGTGACGTCAATCCCCTCAGCCATGTAATGTCTTCCCAGCTAATAGATGAGTCTATAACTTCTGCCACGTATTCAGCAAGTCCATTGTTGTCACCAAAATTTTTCATAGGAGAAAATGCCAAATCATTGTTTTGGAAATTTTTCAGCCTGAAATAACAAGATATATACAATGAGAAAATTCCCCAAGTCAGAGATATCTGCGCAATTACTGATTGAATGAATAACAAAGAAGTGGCCCTTTTCAAATCAACTGACTCATCGTGCTCCAGTGACATATATGTGTGTTGGATGCATATTTTCCATATTTTCATGTAGACTCTAGGCTAAATGTGACAATCCAGTGGTGTTAACTGGTCACCTCAAGTTTACTTTACATGCATGTGTTTCTACAAACAAATCAATTTCAAGGAAAAATACATAGCCCTGTTCAAACATTTCCTATTGAAGCCAGTTAATGAATAAAGATTGTAGATTGGATGCTATTTTCACCCAGGAGTACAAGTTAGTCATAATGAAAAACATTTGTATGGTGCTTTATAATTTACACAAGGCTTTTTTATACCCATATTTTCATACTTTTAAAAGACTTTTAGATAGTAAAATTGATTCTCCATGATTTCTATTTTACATAGAAAATAACAATGGAAGTGTAGAATGAGATGCCCCCAAAATAAAACTACCTAGCGGCAGCAGTTGGATGCCAACCTGGATCTCTTGATTTGACCCCAAATTATATTATCTTTGCTTATGTTGCATCTGGGGGGTAAACATCACTGCTCCGTTGTCCAAGCAGCCCACCAGGATCATAATTCACCCCCAATAATAAATTAGAGGGATAAAGTTTAACAAAAAATAGATGATTTGTAAAGAGGGAAAGGAAGGGAGGGAAAGGAGAAGACAGCTACCCTGACAAGAGCAAATCAGGGTAGGAGCTCCAGAAAGATGAAGGACACACGGGTCCTTCGTTCTCAGCTGTTTTTATGAGGGGTGACTCTTTCCACTCTGCCTGGAATTTGCCATGCCTGGATTGGCTTCCTCTAGGCACCTTTGCCTAACCAGGCACTTTGTCATTTCTTCTGGTGGTCTATGTACAACTTCTTTCTGTCTGTTTGTTTACTTCTCCTTGACATTTTAAGGCCTTATCTTTGAGATGGATAGCTAGTGGGCAAAGGAATGTCTTATTTATAGCTAGCTTAGAGTTAGTAAGGGGGCATGTGGTTATCTGTTGTACTCTATAATGACCCTACAATGGATAGTATTGAATACACACACACATATGTGCATAGGTGTGAGTACAGACTGCCTTAAAGTTAGCTCGCCCCTTTGCTTCCCCTATATGTTATTGGAGGTGGGGGTGGCTTATTATTGGTGCACCTGGCTTTCTCTCTGTGTTCTACCTGTCAGCTCTTTTTCTGGTCTCTTGTTGCAAGTCCCAAGGTCATTTGGTGCCTTTCTTTATCTGTTTTTTTTCTTTCTTTCTTTCTTTCTTTCTTTCTTTCTTTCTTTCTTTCTTTCTTTCTTTCTTTCTTTCTTCTATCCTTGTCTTTGACTTACTTCCCAGGGGAATCTCTCTAGAAATGTTTATTTTTAACTCCTTCTAGTCAGGATTAGCTGGAAGACCTGAGAAAGCCTCTGTTTTATTTTCTTGTCTACACATGCCTGTGCCCACATTTAGATGAGTTGAATCCTGGCTATTGAACGGGAAACCTTCCAATGCCCTCCTAGTGGAGGTTGGAACAGCAATAAAATGTGTTATCACCCCCTGTCTGCTGGCCCACAGACTCTTTTACCTGCCCCGCTGTGATGGAGGTGGTGGGCACAGGGATTAGAAAATGTGTCCCAGCAGATGAGCTGTCAGTCTCACCCTCCATCCTCCTCCATTTAGCTGTTTTGTCTGAGGCTGTCTGCCTGCTGACTCAATCTTTCCAGATTTTCTAGATAACTTTGACAAGGGTATGTGCTTTCCAATTACCAACATCTTCATTTCTTTGCCTGTGCTTTTCTCTTTTCTTCTGGGCCTGACAGACCCCCACCCCCAACCAGCAGATTGCAAGGCTCAGTGATGCTGAGCTATTGATACACCAGCTCCTCATCCCCAGGTTGACTGACTCTAAGATAGAGTCACACTGACTCTAGATTGATTCACAGAATTTTCCAGCAGGAGGAAGCTGCTGTTGCTCACAGTTGAGGCCCTTTGTCCACTGCCTTCCCTACCTTGCCCCACGTCCCCAACCCTCTAACAATGTTCCCTTTGACTTACTTCCCAGGGGAATCTCTCTAGACATGTTTATTTTTAACTCCTTCTAGTCAGGATTAGCTAGAAGACCTAAATCCCTCTGCAAACTTCATTCCCTGAAAGACTGTTTCTGAGAGATGGCCATGACCTGCATTCCTCCTTGCTCTTCTGCATATTATAAATTACCCCCAAGCCAATCTGCTTTTTAGGTAAAAAAAAAAAAGCTGTACGTTGATCTCTGGCTTCATCCCAGCTCTTTACTTCCCTCCACCAGCTCTGCCACGGAAAACTATAAAGACTTTCACATAAAACCACAAGTGTCCAGGCACATTATCTTTAAGTTATTTCTTAAACAATCCTTTAATAGAAACTATATTGGAAGCTTCTTTTATTTTAATGTATTTTGGCTAAAATAACTGGAGTGGCCTTAGTGGCATTTATTATCAAAAGGATATGAACATTTGATCCCATATAACTCAATTCAAATCACTGTCAAAATTCTATCAATAGGGATTGAATAATTTCTCATAGAGTTTCATGGACTTAGATGACTACAAAATGTCATTGAAAATTCCAATTTCTTAAGCGTCATACAGATGCCTATCTATTTGTTGAACTTTGGTATGGATTTTAGCTGAAATGCCTGACATCTTTTTTATCAAAACACTTACAGTTGTACATTTTATCAGAGTCCTTGGTATTCAGCGGTCACCCGAACTTGAACTGAATTAAGCTTTCAGATCAATAAACACGTCTTTTTTATGGAGACCTATTTCATTTCTTTGAAATATTAAATCCCAAATTTTTAAATAATGTTGTTAATGAGAAAAAAAGATCCAATTTGCCTGCCCCATAGCAAGGCCCGGAGTAAAAAGAAAAACATCTGACTGTATACGCTCTGCGTGGTGCCCCACCCCCATCCCAAACAAGCTGCCGAGTTTCAGGAGAGGTGGGTGAAAGGGTGAAATGGGTAGGAAAAAACAGAAACATGGATAAAATTATATAAATAACTGTTGTTATTCTTGGATGGTGAAAGGCAGATCAACACTTGAATGAATGTTGCCTTACAGAAATTTCAGTGCACAATGAAGCCTTGTTGTTACTCTAAAACTTTGTTCAAAGCCAGAAGCCAAGAAAAAGTTTTCAGATATCTTGACAGGGGCCCACGATGGAGTGTTTTACCAATGGCTCCAAAAGAAATCGTTATGAATGCTATTTTTATTCAGAATATATATATATATATATTGCTGCTCCTGATAAGGCATTCCATTTCAAAAGGAAAAAAACATTACATTACTTAGGGCTTAGTTTTCCCAGTCCTGATCCATTTAATGTCACAAGGGCAAAAGATAGGATTTCATCTTTGTAAGGTATTCATATCTCAAGTGGCCCTTAATAACATACTTTTTAATCTAATATAGGAATTGCTTTAATTTTTGATAAATTAGCATCATAGCAGTAGTAAAAAAAAAAAAAAAAAACTAAAGAAAACTAAATAATATTAAATAACCAGTGGCACAAATAATAATGTTACTGAGCAATGTGTAATACATGTATTATTTATTATAAATATTGGCACTTTGACACTAAAGGTAAAGCCACATTTCTATATCTGGAAAACAAAACAAAACAAAAAAAAAATAGTAGAGTGCACAATATCATCAAAGTACGAAGACAAAGAGAGTTTGAAAGAGAAGTGCCCAACTTGCGTGGGATGGGCACATGACCCACCAGCCTTTAATTCGTTGATATTAAGAACACAGCCCAGGTGATTTCTGCCTCGCCATGGCCAGGCATTTGGAAGGCAAGCACAGGATGTACATTTTAAGTTCAATGTCTTCCTAGTTACAATATATTGGAAAAATGTCATATGTTCTAGTGCATTTTTATTTTCTGACCCAACAGTTACTTATTGAGTACCTACTACACGCCAATGTTTTAGATATCTAGGATACACCAGTAAACAAGACAATCCAAAGTCCTACTCATGATAAACTTAATAGGTAAAGTACAGAGCATGTTGGAATATAAGTAATATGAAAAATAAAGAAAGCAGTGGGGCAGAATAAGAGGGATGTGAGCTGGCAGACTCAAGTAGAAATTTTTAAAGATGGTCATCAGGGCTGACCTCATTGAGAAGCTACTTTGAGAAAAGATTTGTAGTGATAAACAGTTATTTTTTTATTGCTGCTGTAACAAATGGCTACAATGCCACAGATCTATTATTCTGCAGTTCTGAACTTTGGAAGTCTAGACAGGTCTTCCTGGATTGAATTTGAGGTGTCGCTAGTGCACCATTTGTTCTGCAGGTGAGAGGGAAGGACTCACTCCTGGTGTTTCCCAGCTTTCCAACTCACCTGCTTTCCCCACCAGGCTCCTGGCCATGTCCCTCCAACTTTGGATTTTACCATCTCCTCTCCTATTCTGACCCTGAAACTCATGCCTCCCTCTTATAAAGATCTTTCTTTTCAATACATTACAACTCCTAGGACAAAACAAGATCATTTCCACATTTCATGATCATTCATTATCACATTTGCAAAGTCCATGTTGCTGCGTAAAGGGTCAGGTTCATGGGATTAGGACGAGGACACCTTCAGCCCACCACACCCATCAGTGAGAATGTTGACCTCACCACGTTTTAACCTTGATCTTACTCAGTGATCAAAAACGACTTCTCTTCTCTCTACACTGCCTTGGTTCTGCCCTGAAAAGCCCAGTCTTAACCAAGACTAGGATACTGTGAAAGCAAAAGGCCCCAGCCTCAAAGCCTCCATGAGCATCAGTGCGGTGAACTAGCTTCATTCCTTGTTGCTTCCAGAGCAGAGAATTCTCCTTGCACCCCCTCAGTTTCAGGAACCTCTGTGTCGTGTATGATGTGCACACATACATGTGTTTCGAGTATAGAGCAAGTGGAGATTACCCGATGCCTGAACTCTTGCTGCTCTCAGATGCCAGCAGTGGGCCCCCCCCCACCCAGGCAGAGGGAGTAGCAAGGGCTGGAAGGAGCCACTGCTTTACCGACTCATTCTCCTCTGGATTTCCTGCCTCTGTCGCCTGCCAAACCTCACTTCTGAAAAGCCAGGCTTCACCTTCTATGAGTCAGGTCAGTCGCAGACAGAAACTGATTTCATATCAGGCTGTGACAGATGAGCTCTTTGGGTGCGTGTGACCTCCAGCGGAAGCCTGGACGTCCCATTAGTGAGCTCTGCCTTCAGGAGCTGAATGTGGGCCGCTGAGGAGCTGACCTGAAGGCACTGGCTTTCCCTGACGTCCATCAGGACAAACAGTGCCAGTGGGCGTGACAGGGGCCAGGGTGCACCAGCTGCAGGGTGTTCCCCATGTTCCCCATAACCTGGATGTGTTGCTCATTATTCGATCATCTTCAGACCGGACGTGTGCCAGGCTGGGGAGCTACGGCCACTCCTGTGTGCACCGGCAGCTGAAAAGGGTCTTTGTTTCTTGGTCCTTCACGTCATCTGGGCAGAAGCCCAGGAGGAGAGGAAAGGGAGAAAGCAAAGCAGCCTTCCCGCTCCTCAGCAAGCGGCCCAGGACTGAAGGAGCGGAGCACCAGCCAGGATGAAGGACTCTGTAATCTTGCACACCTAATCAGACACCTCTGCAAAATGTGTTTCACTGTCCAAGTGAGACAGTGTCTCTTAAGCTGCAAACAACAAACGAGACCAAAAAACAAGCCAACAAGAAACCCTGCCATATCATTTATTACTGCTGCGTTTAGTGGGGGAAGAGAACAAGAAATGGCAAATTCTTTATCAAAGGACCAGAGGGAAAAAATGAGGAATGTTTCCTGGCAGAAGCCAAGATAGCGGGAAACTAAAAAAAAAAAAGAAGTAGGCAGTCAAAATACAGAGATAATCTAAGTACAGATTGCATAGTAAGGAAATTTGAAGTCATCTGCCTACTGATTAATTTGGCAAGGTAGAGGATTATGTCAGGGGCTTCCCTTTTTGTTTGTTTCCTTTAAAGATGGGGTGCTTGGGTAACCCCACATCTGGGCTATGTAGAAGTTTATTGGCAACTCTGGCAGGGAGAATACTTTCTCTTTCTGTCATTGGCTCACTGTAGGTGCTACAGAAATGATATCCTAGCCCTATACAGAAGAACCAATACTGCACTGCTAATTTACACATGGCTCCACAACAAGGTCTTATGCATAATAGTTTATACTCACATAGGTGTATACAGAGGTAAATGACAATTATGTGGCTCTTATGCAAGACTATATATACGGTTATGACTTATAGGGCGAATGATTTACACTCTACTCTGACAATAATACACACAAAAATCCCTAGATTCCAACAATCTTTTCGTCCTTATGGAAAATACTGCTTTGATCTTTTAATCTTTTAATTTTGGACTCTTTCAGAAGGCTGAGCAAAGGAGGCTAATCCCACTTGGTCTAGATATAATTACATTGTAGTCCGAGAGCAATGGGCCCTGTGGAATGGGGTTTGGGCTCCCAGGAGGGCATCTCTCGTTACCGCGCACACTCTGATGGTTGCTGGGGAATTCACCACTGAGACGCCCTCCACAGAGAGTTTGATCTGCATCCAGATAGTTACAGCCCCCAGGACTATTACACATCAGACATACATGGGCATGAGAAACCCAAAAGCTGATTTTGGTGGGAAATTTAAGGAGGAAAAGACAATGGGTAAAAGAGGTAAATAGATTAGGGAAGTTGGACTCTTTCTCAGTAAGCTCCGTGGAGTTGATTCTAATCCTTAAATATTGCAAGGAAAGGGACAAAAATTCAAAGTTAGTGGAAAGACTGAGAAATCTGACAAAACCATTGTAGTTCAATTTTAGATTATTTGATACAGTATTTTTGCTAACATGAGTGAGAGAATGAATAAATCCACAGTCCTTGAATCGTGATCCATGGATAAACTACATGAAAGAGAAATATTGCTGAAAGAAGTAGACGATGAAGGATCAAAACTGGTTTCTGAGCTGGGCGTGGTTGCACACACCTGTAATACCAGTATTCGGGAGGCTGAGGCAGGGAATTGTCTCGAGTTCAAGGTCAGCCTGAACTACATAGAAAGACCTTGTCTCAAAAAACAAAACAAAACAAAAGTTGTGACTTCTTTCACCTCTACTCTTTTCTCTTTCTTCAACGTTTCTTGTCCTAGTTGTTCCTAATAGAATTAAAAATAAAATCTACAGGTGGCTTTCTGATTTCAACAGACCAAAGAAAGGGTATCAGGAGAATAATATGAATGTATTGCCTAGGCTAACCTACATATCGTCAATCTGTATGGTATTTCATACTTTCAGAAACCTTAATGCATTCTGGTATGTAAATGTACTAGACTTTCACAAGTACATAATAATTCCTTTCTCTGATTTATAGCTCAAATATGTGGTACCCACTACAGAGGTGTTATTCCCTATTGATTATGTGGATATTTAGCAATGATACTATGTCTGGAACCCAGAGCCAATCAATCCTAGACACAATTCTTTTCAACCACATTTTGAGACTAATGTTTTTGTGGCAAACTAATTTCCCAAGGGCACCCATGTAGGAATGCCAGAAAGCCTTTGGATTATGAAACACCAAAGAGAATCAGCAATCCAGCTAAGGCTGTGCACGATTATCGTTACCTGAGCTGTGGTGGCAGTTTGAACTTGTTACGCACATCATCAAAGCGGTTGCCCAGGTAAGGCGTGTCCACGGTCACAAATATGGCCTTGTAGCCCATCTTCTCAGCTCGCTTCACGAGCTGCTTGGTGAGCTGACGGTCCTTGTAGATGTACAGCTGCATCCAGCGAAGGGCAACAGGACAAGCCTCTGCGACCTCTTCAATGGAGGAAGTGGCCCAGGAGCTCAGCATCATGCCGGTTCCCAGGGTCTGACAAGCTGAGAAAGAAAGGAAATCTTCAGGGCAGATCCTGCACAGGTCCCCTTCCCAAGCTTTCCTGTTGTGGTTAAAGAGCTAAAGATCTCGGCAAGGCCAACTTGGCAATATGATGTCAAATCTTTAGGAAGTCAGAAACATGCATTCCTTTTCATACCGTGTGTACATCTTGTTCCTGAAGAATGAGAAGGCATCCAAAGAGGTGCTCTACATAGGGGTGGAAACACTGAGAACGAACTAAAAGTTCAGCCTTAGGGAACTGATTAAACTATACTTCACATATTAAACGAAATGTATACAACTATGAAAAATATGTGTGTGATGGTTAATTTTATACATCAATTTAGCTAGGCCACAGTGACCAGGTATTTGGTCAACACACCTGGGTATTACTGTGAAGGTATTTCTAGAGGAGATTTGCATTTAAATTAATAGACTTTGAGTAAAACAGATTACCCACAATAATGTCGATGGTCCTGACCTAATCAATGGAAGACCAAAACAAAACAGAACACAACAAAAAACAAAAAACTTGTTCCAAGCAAGAGGAAGAGGGAATTTTGTCAGGAAACTGCTTTTGGACTTGAACTGCAACATTGCTTTTTCACCAGTGTTCCAGCCAGCTGTCTCCCCTAAAGACTTTGGGTTCATCAACATCCGTAATTGTGTTAGTGAGTTCTTCGTTGCTGTGACCAAAATGTCTCAGGAAAGCAACTTACAGGAGGGAAGATTTATTTTGGCTCATGGTTTCAAGGGTTTCAGTCCATGGTTGACCAACTCTATTGCTTTTAGGCCTGTGGCAAGGCAGGAATGTCATGGTGGAAGGGTGCAGTAGAGGAAAGCTGCTCACCATGTCATGGCAGCCAGGAAGCAGAAGGAAATGGAAAGAACCAGTGAAGAGGTAGACAGGGAGAAGGCATAGTCCCTCAGGTCACATCCCCATGACCCACTCCCTTCAGCTAAGCCTCCCTCTAAATGTCCATTGCCTCCCAACAATGCCGTCAAATTATGATCTCATTTGTGGATTAATCCAGTGATAAAGTTAGAGCCTTCATGATCCATTCGCCTTCCAAAAGCCCCACCTCTGAATACACAAGATTTTGGGGGACATTTTAGATTGGAAAATACAACAACAGTCATGTGAGCCAATTCTTAAAATAAATTTCTATCTATAAATAGATAGAGCGAGATAGATACAGACATAATATGGATGGATATTGATATAGATACGTATCTATCTATATTGACAGCAGGAGATCCCATTGGTTCTGTTTCTCTGGAGAACTTTGCCCGTTACAATTATAAAAGAATATTTGCAGGTATACTAATAGGGTTAGATATATAGATATGTTAAGGAAAAAAAGTTTACAAAACATGTATAACAAAATTCCACATTTCTACATATTATAATTATTTGTATGTGAACCTAAACAAACCATGGAGGAAGGGCAGAAGAATTGTGATTCTGTTTAATTTTCTTTTCCTTTTTAATGTTTAAATTTCATTTTTAATGTTTTTCTCTAATAGCTATGGTAGGCATGGTGGTGCACACCTGTAATCCTAGAGTTATGGGAGGCTGAGGCAAGGGGAGTGCAAGTTCAAGCCCAGCCTGGGTAACTTAGTGACTTAGCAAGACCCTGTCTCAAAATAAGAAATTTTAAAAAGGGCTGGGGATGTAGTTCCATGTGAAGGCCTTGGTTCAATCCCCAGTACTGAAAACAAACCAAAAAAAGTTTTATTTTCACTAATATGTATGCTACCATTTATGTTACCTTTTAAATTTTTCTGAAATGTCTGTGATATATATCTTAAATAGAGTTGCATCTTTTTGAGCAAGGTAGCAAGAAACAAGCAAATAAATGAAAAACTAAAGTCATCTAACCAATATCTTTAAAGACTTAAAAGAACATGAGGAATAGTTTTCCCTCCAAAATTAAGTAGTAAATTGAAGTCAGCTTAGTGGAGAAGAAACTGATAAAATGATTGCGTGCTATGTAGAGAATGTTGAGAAATAAATTATAGATATCTCAAACTGATGGTGCGACTCAGTTTACCTGCATGCCCACTATGTATCAAAAGAGAATAAGTGTAGTTGTCCGAGTGACTCTCAAGGGATAATGTTGAGAAGCAAGCAAAGCTTTTTGTGAAGCTAACTGAGAAGTGAGAAACCTTCTGTACTTCTCAAACTTTGTCAACAGCTGGGTCCCCTAGAGGATTTACAAAAACAGGCTTTGGGGTCCCTCAGTTTCTCAGTTTCTGATTCCCTAGGCACCAGGCGGGGCCCAAGAATCTCCCTTTCTAACCAGTTTCCAGACAACGTTGGTGCTGCCAGTTTTGGGCCACACTTCAACCTTTAATAGTTAGTTCACAGTAAAAGTCTAAGTTCCGGCAACAGTAAGATAGACTTGGTTTTTGAAAAATGCTTCCTTTGCCATGACTTTGACGTGCTTGCATCCATGTTCTCAGGTCACTGGCCACATACAAAAGATGCGCGCTGAAGATCATCACATCTGTGGGTCACTAATTTGTTCCCCTCAGGCATTGCTTTGAAAGTTTCTATCGTAAGATCTCATGACTTGCAAAATATTGACCCAAAAAAACTACATTTTACTAAGTAATAACACATATGAACATCTGGATCATTGTCTGATTTTCATTAAGATTTGGAAATATGGAAATAACACCGGGGGACACTGATTACTTGTGTCAGAATCTTCTAACCATCAATTTCCCACAATGAAATTATGTCCTGGAGAGGATGTGACATAACTAAGGCCATGCAGAGTTGGGCAGCAAAGTGGAACAAAGCACAGCATCTCTGACTTTTCCTTTAGGGCAATGATCTTTCTAGAACTCCCAGATGTCCAAAAAGACTGTTTGGTATCAAGTACAGATAAAAGCAATTCCTCAATATTTTATGGCCATGACATTCAAAAGAGTAGGTCTGTCACATGCCCAAGGGGCGCTAGCACACCTCAGCTCTGGAATGGCACGGAATCTCAGGATCCAGTGGGAATACCTGCCACATACTGAGAGTGCAAGGTGATCACGCACAAAGAGGCCCAGCAAGGATGACCACTCAGGTGTTAGACCATCATTCTACACTTAATACAGAAGTATCACATAGGCTTAGCAGCAGCTCTGCCACTGAACACATCAAAATCTGCAAAAAGACCTCCTTGGCTTCATGTACAATATCTACAGACCTTGCACATAGCTTGTGAAAATACCTTGAGACAATTCACAAATAATGCTAACATCACCCAAACCATCTCACGTCCACAAGGTGTCAGCCTTCACAAGAATTTCACCCAAACCACTCGCGCGTGGATGTCCAGAGAGAAGGAAGGATAGGCTGTGCCATCTATTTCTTGTGGCTACCTGTTCTGATACAACTGGATCCAAAAGTCTTCGCTCTCCCATGTTTGTTTTTCAACAATTGAACTCTAAGGGGCTGAAATTTGGGGTCAGCATCCCCAAAATTCTAAGCTACCGTTGTTTCCAGTTGTAGGCACTCTATAAATATTGGTGGCTTAATGGATTTATTCCAAGAGCATCTTCTGGATGCAGGGAGAATATCAGAGCCTATGCTGATATATTAGCTGTTGAGGCTAAATTATTACTCTCAAAAGAAAACAGAAGAGAAAACTTTAGAAGGCTTCCTGCTTCCTGGAGCAGTCTCTTACTAATCGCGGTGGTTTCTACTCACTTGTGATTATCTACTATAATAAAGGGAAATGATTGGTGAACTGTACCCATTATTTCAATACTGTTTTATATTAGAATGAGTTCAGGGAGGCTGGGATTTTGCCATTCAAGGAGACAATTAAAAAGTTGCCTCCTCAACTAAGGATCAATTTCAGATTAGATTGACGGTTAATCTTGGTTGTCAACTTGACTGGGTTAGGAGATGCTGAGCAGATGAGTAAAGTGCATGTCTGGGTGTGTCTGTGGAGGTAGTTTTCCAAAGACAACTGGCACGTAGACCAGCAAGGAGTGTGTGTGTGGAGGGGAGAGATCCATCCTAATTGGGGGTGGCACCATCCTATAAGCTTGCAGGCCAAATAGAATGAGAAGGGAAGAAGGAGGAAGTCAGCCTGCATGTGGAAACCTCCAGTTTTCTTTTTGCTACTGTGAGAGCCTGGAGGCATCAGACTCCAGCTTCCTCAGCCTTTCAGTGTGGTCTCCCAATACAGACTCCAGAGAGCTTCCTTGCTTTGGATTGGTGCTGGAACCTGGATCCTTCTTGAAAAGCTTTCCAGCATTTTGGAGCAACTACTGGATCCTCTCACCCATTGAGGTACAGACGGCCATTGTGGACTCTTCGGCCTCTGATCCTGTAAATCTTTTTAATAAACCCCCTTGCATAATTACATATTTTTTCTATCAATTATATTACGCTAAAGAATTCTAATAAATGCACGTTGATACATAAGCGATTTTGCTTGTTAAAATAAAATAACTATGGTTCCGGAGCAAATGCACCTCATCCCCGGGTTGCTTCAATACGGCATCAGTCCCTTCCCTCCAAAACGAATCCTTGGACCTTTCACAACCCAGCAATTTACACACGAATGCCTGGCAGACCTGAAAGCAACCAATGCCACTAAGAGACTGAGACCTACAGCTAAAGCTTTAGCCAGGGAGCA
Organism: Erethizon dorsatum; assembly: GCA_028451465.1. NCBI lineage: Eukaryota > Metazoa > Chordata > Mammalia > Rodentia > Erethizontidae > Erethizon > Erethizon dorsatum. The sequence goes on along the minus strand of CM051841.1, from coordinate 13,547,406 downwards.
TCACTGCTAATTGGGAAAAGTCCTTTGCTGTACTGATTGTTAAGTCTTTCAAACATCATCTTTGCCTAAGAGAGAAATTTTCTAATTCACATTGCTCTTAGGGGATACAAGGTTTAACCTTTATTGTTTTATTAATATTTCCATCACCAGACTTTGTTAAAAGGTCCAATTAGAACTATCCTAGCCTCGTGCTTGACAGTACATTCGTGTTTGGTCCTTTTAGTGTCCCTCTTCACTTCGCGTGTCCCTTGCATGTATGAAATTCTGGCCTCCTGCTCTCAAAAGCAAGAGTCAGATTTTATTACAGAAAGAGCAGGTGTCAGCTTGCATTTCTATTTCCAATTTGTAGCTACTTCTCACACTGTAACACAAGATTCCAACTGTACTGCACTTTTACAGCACCTGGCAAATGGACCTCACAGCTAATTACTAGTATTGCTATTACTCTGAAGGCGAGAACTTGCTCTTGCCCATAATGAACGTTACTAATGTTGTTCCAAGCCTAACACTCTTGGCTTTTGTAGTAGTCAGCACATCACAGAGATAAGATACACAGGAGCCTAAAATACCAAGTAAACATGAGCCCCTGTGACATCCAGGTCTCAATTTCCTTTTACACCTTTTTAAAAAATCATCCCTAAAATATATCTTCAAGGGTGGCCACCTAACCTATGGATGCTTTAGATTGATTCAGACTTTCTCAATGTATTTGTATTTCCTTCTCTTCTTTGTTTAGAAGTACAATAATACATTATGCATTCCTATAAGGAAAATGCATGGGAGATACACACACGATCACTAACACAGGAAGGTTGCAGGCATTAAAGCATCAAAGATGTATGACTGACAGCTCAAAATGATGGTGGGTGTAACGGATGAGGCAGAGGGCCCAGAGCACAGTCCCAGTCTTGCCATTCCATCTGCAAAATGGCTATCGGCACAGCCACCTGACCACTTTATAGCACTGCGGGACAGTCCACTAAGCCGGGCTTTGTGAGCCCTTGCTGTGTAAACCGTGAAGCCATACACCTGTACAGGGTTCTGTGAGAAAATGACTAACACAATTTGTAAAAAGAAGTCCACAGTAGCTTTTAGGTTTTCATGATTTCTCCCCCAAAGACCTGGGTTTCTTAACACTATTCACTTATTTTTTCCACAGTCAGCTTTCCTTTGCAATGATTTTTTGTGTGTTTTAATGTATTTATTTTTATATATTTTAATTGACCAATAATAATTGTGTATATGTAGAGGTACCATGCGATGTTTTGATCTATGTAACATTGTAGAAAATTCGATCTTGCTAATTAACACATCCAACTTATTATTTGTGGTGAGAATATTAAAAATGTGTACTTTCAGCAGTTTTGAAATGCACAATACATTACTGCTAACTGTGGTCATCATGCAGTGCAATAGATCACTAACATTTATTCCTCTAGTCTAAGTTTGTAGCCTTCAAGCAACATCTTCCTTTCTCCACCCTCTTCCTCACCTCTAGCCTCTCCTAACACATTGCTACTCTCTACTTCTATGACACTGATTTTTAGATTTCACATATAATGAAATCACAAATATTTGTTTTTCTATGCCTGGTTTAGTTACTTAGTAAAATGTCCTCCAATGCCACCCATGTTGTAGAAAATGATAGAATTTTCTTTTTAAGACGGTATAGTGCGCACGGGAACTATCCCAAAGAATCAATAACTGGGATCTCATCTTATTAAAAAGCTTTTGCACAGCAAGAGAAACCACCAACAGAGTGAAGAGACAACCCACAATGTGGGAAAAAATGTTTGCCAGCTGTTCCTCAGACAAAGGATTACTATCGAGAACATATAAAGAACTCAAAAAAATCAGACCTCCCAAATTTAAAGACCCACTCCAAAAATGGGCATCTGAGATGAATACACATTTCTCAGATGAAGAAATACTAATGGCAAATAAATATACAAAAAAATGTGCAACATCACTAGTCATTCGAGAGATGCAAATTAAAACAACACTGAGATACCATCTCACCCCAGAAAGAATGGCTACTATTAAGAAATCAACTAATAACAAATGCTGGAGGGGCTGTGGGGAAAAAGGAACCCTTCTTCACTGTTGGTGGGAGTGTCGACTGGTACAGCCACTGTGGAAGTCAGTGTGGAGATTCCTCAGAAAACTAAGGTTGGAGGTCCCATTTGACCCAGCTATTCCCCTTCTGGGCATCTTCCCAGAAGAATTAAAAACATCGTACCACAGCGATATATGTGCACCCATGTTTATAGCAGCACAATTTGTAATAGCCAGATCTTGGAAACAACCGAAATGCCCATCAACTGAGGAATGGATAAGAAAGATGTGGTATTTTTATACAATGGAGTACTATTCAGCCATAAAGAAGGATAAACTGGAGACTTTTATAGGTAAATGGATGCAACTCGAGAAAATACTCATAAGTGAAATAAACCAGAAGCACATGTGTAAGCATCGTATTATCTCTCTAGTATGAGAAACTGAAAGAGTAAATAAGATCCAAAATGTACAATAGACATGGTGAATCAAAAAGAAACTGGTCAAAAGGAAAGAGAGACTGGAATAGGGAAAAGAAAGAAGGGAAAGGGAAAAAAATTGTATATATATATATATAAGATGGTTAAGATAGATACACTACCATTTTTACTTAGTTCATTGAAGAGTAAGGTTTGTGCCAATAATGTTTGGACAATTGAATGCTAATGTCTGGTGTCCTGAATAACTAACTTAAAGATAGTAATACGTAATGTATTAACCATTGTTACCCTCCTATTATGTTTGTTTGAAAATTTGTTCTTCTTTTGATTTGTTTTGTTTTTTCTTCTCTTTAAAATAAAATAAAAAAAAAAAAAAAAAAAAAAAAAGACGGTATAGTGTTCCCATGTGTAGATATCCCACATTTTCTTTATCTGTTCACCCATTGATAGACACTTCAGCTGCTTCCACATCTGGGCTATTGTGAATAGTGCTGAAATGAACAGATTTCTCTTTGATGTACATATTTCAATTTCTTAAACATGTACCCAGAAGAAAGATTGCTGGGTCCCCTGGTAATTCTGTTTTTAGCTCATTAAGGGATTGCATCAAAATAAAAAGTTCCAGTGTAGCAAAGGAAACAATTAACAAAGAAAAGAGGGAACTCACATAATGAAAATAAATCTGCATACCATATATCTGATAAGGGGCTAACATTGAAAATATATAGAGAGCTCGAACAACTCAGTGCAAGGAAACAGTGCAAGTAAATGAACAAAGGATCTGAACAGACACTTCTCAAAAGACAAGGTATAAATATAAATGGCACAAAGATATGTTAAAAAAAATTCTCAGCACCTCTAGTCTCAGAGAAATGCAAATTAAAATCACAATGAGATAATTCCTCCCACTTGTTAGAAGGACTTTTATCAAAAACACAAATGATAACAACGGTTGGCTAGGATACGGAGTGAACAGAACTCTTGTGTCCTTTTCATGGAAGTGTAAATTAGTACAGCCGTTTTGGAAGGTGGTGTGGCAAGTCCTCTGCAATGTCTATGACGTTTGATAAACCTCTTACTCATTTCCCTTGTACATATAGTGTCATGGGTCCATTACCTTTACAGAGAAAGCTGTTAAAGGAGGAAAGAATCCTCTTTTGCAGGACAAAGACCTGACTATAAGAGCTTGTATGTGAAGCAAATATCTAAAGAGATAATGTCTATATTCCCAGGCCATGCATTTCTATGGAGAGCAGAGAGCCCAGCACAAGACAACAGCAAATAATTCAGGAAGCAAAATAAAACACGTGACTTTCCCTGCCACCACTATGACCACTGTTTCTCTGTCACCACCAGATTTCCATGAAAGCAACTGTAGAGTAAGTCTAAAGAGCTGACAGTACTTGCACGAACCAGCTATCAACCAATCACACCTGGAAAATGAATTCAAAGGCCCTTAGTGTATATATTTTCTGTTTCACTACTCTTTCATTTGGAATAGAACTATAAGCATAATAATATGGAAGTAAGTGAGAATAAGAACATTATTATCATCTCCACTATCCAGCTCCTGCTCCCCAAATTGGGCTGTGGGCTAATGGAAAACACTGATGCTCTCAGTTGTACAGAATGACAGTTGCCCCCAGGCACCTGCCTACAATAAAGCTTCTTCTTAAAGTTAAATCCCATGCACTAGGGTAGAAAAATATTACAAATCTCTGCAAAAACCTGGCATAAGGTAAGCGTGGGTTTGCCTCCCTGGACCACCATGCAGTAAAAGGTTAGCTAAATTTTCTACACTGTGGAACCCAGGATTGACTACTAAAGTTTACATGAGCTCGTATCGTTTAGAAATGCAGCCACCTCTGAGGGTGATACAAATCCTACGCACCAATGTACATTGATTTAAGTTGATGGGGACAGGTCAATGGTTTTGTAAAACGTGAACTGGCAGTATCCTCCCTATGCCTGAGAAATGCACTTGTGCTTCTAGAGTTTGACGGGGTTTATTTCTGTATCGAGCCTAATGAAAACTTTCCTTCCTGACCCAGGTAAGCTGGGTCTGAAGGAGCAATAATAGGAAATCCTTAATATTCTCAAGTTTCAGGGGCCTGAACACTAAACCTGTCCGTGCCAAATCTACAATTGAAAATTATTCTGAACACATTTCTGTCTGACATTCACCTAGAATTTGCATCTTCCTCCTCGTTTCATGCAGCCATCCTCAAATCAGCAGGTTCTCAGAAAACCTTACAGGGTCTTCAAAAAGTAATGAGACCCGCGTTTCATGCCTGAGGTTTGAAACTATGCCTTCACTGGGAATCATCAGGAACATTTGTACCAGGCTCTGTCCAGCTCTTCTCAAGCTTTGATGCACATAGGAATCAAATGGATAAGTTGACAAAATTCAGATTCTGACGCATTTGGTCTGCAATAGAATCTGATGTTCTGCATTTCTTAAAGCTCCTGAGTAATACTCTGGCTGTTGACACTTAGACCACAATTTAGAAGCAATGAGATAGATATTTCCTTTCACAAGGACTATCTAAGTTAACGGGATATGTGTGAGAGTCCTCCAAAAGATAGGAACTTATAGAAAATGTGAGGGAGAAACTGACCAGCAGTGGACACTGACAGCAGTGGCTGCCATATGGTTTGTTGACTTCCAGCTGTGCCTTCCTACAAACTCTTTCTTCTCTGTTCCTGCCCTTCCAGAGAAGGGCACAGATACCCTGACCACGTTTGCTCATGTACGATGTCTTACTAGTTTTAAAGTCGAGGAATTAAACTGCACTAGAGCGACAATCTCTAAGCACACTTAATCATCATCAGGTGTATTGTATAACTTTGCCTATTCATGATTTGCTCAGCTGCCTAAATTGCAGATTATAAGGAAAAATAAATAAGAAATATAAAATAAAATGGTGGAAGATGAGAAAAAAGAGAAAGGTTACTCAAAGCTCAGAAGGCACAATTTACCAATTACAAAACAACTTGCAAATGTTTAATGTCACGTCCAACCGTCTTACAAAAGGAGGGTGAGTCATCAGGTAAAACTAAAGCTCATTATGCAAGTCTTGACATGGAAGGATTATAATTTACTTTAAAATGATATCCATACACAGTACCACCACCACCAACAACAGAGGAGAGTTATTTATCAATGGGGATAAATACCTGTTACTTGGAACATTAATTCATGTGGGACAAGTTACGTACCCAGACTGGAGCAGAACAATTAAGCAATGTGCTAGTTTGGGTTCATGTTATTCCTTTGAAATTTGCTCTGTTTTATGGGAAAGGAGAATTGAGTTTCCAAAATTATGTTTTTAAAGGGAAAGGGAAAAGGAGGCAAGAGAAAGGGGTAATTTGTTCAAAAAGCCTAAGGTTTTCATTTTTGTAAGGTGCATTTGATTAAAAAGCTTCTGCAAAACTTAGTCACCAAAACAGCTGTGCTGAAAATAATTTTGTTGAGAAAATGAATTTTGTCATCTGCACAGGAAGTCATTTTGTAATGGGGAAAATATGCAATGACAAAGTACCAAGCAGTTGTGTGGTTCTAAACTCAAGGCATACTGAAGTGTTTGCATAAATGTGCACCATAACTTCCATTGCATGTGTCAACCCTTCATCACACAGAAACTGTCCTTACACTGGTTTGTTAAAGACACAATTATTATCATTCCTTGAATGTGTAAAATTACGGTAGAGACTACTTGGAAAAATAAAGTTCTGAAGTCTGTGATCTCAGAACAAAACTTCCACTACAATTATGCTTGAAATGCTTAGAAGTGGTCAAACAACTCTTAATTTACCAGTTAGGGAATTTAACCAATTTAAACACTTTTAAGAAAGGTCAGGAAACCAGACTTACTCCTTCCAGCACTTGCTTGCTGGTCCATTGTCTGATTCTGGAGCAGTATAGTCTTGAGTGATCGCACTGCCACCACACATCTAGACCTCTTTTTCACTACACGGAAATATTTGCAAGGAACGATTAGTCCCAGTGACATCATAAACCTCCCTGTCTTGTTCCCACTTGGTCCCTGGGGCAGCAGTCTGCAATGGGCTAAAACATTAGCTCTACGGCTATGATACTCCCGTTATTATTCCATCGTCTGATTGAGTTGTCAAGTACAGGCACCACTGGCAGATCACAAGGAAACCACACCACAGTGAGATGCCTTTTAATGATGGTCTTGAGAGGACCAGGTTTGCACCTGACAACTTCAATCGGCTTCCCATGGTTTAACAATCTCAGTGTTGGGACACACACTGAATTCTCATTGTCACATCTTAATATCCTCAGGCGCACTAAGAATTCAGAGAAGACGCGGTCTCTCGTTCTTAAACGAGCTAACCAGTAGCTTGCAAAATCCTTGACTCCATACCATTTGATATTGGTCTTTAACATAGCTAGGTTCTAATTTTTTTTTTTTTTTTTGTGGGTACCGGGGGGTCGACCTCAGGACCTCACACACCAGCAGGCGCCCGTGCCGCTGAGCGATATCACCGGCCCCTTTTTCGTATGTGGGTTCCGGGAGTCGAACTCGGGCCTTCGCGCTTGCAAGTCAGGCGCTTAAGCCGCTGAGCCGTCTCACTGGCCCCCTAGGTTCTAATTTTTTTTTTTTTTTTTTTTTTTTTTTGTGGGTACCGGGGGGTCGACCTCAGGACCTCGCGTGCCAACAGGCACCCATGCCGCTGAGCGATATCACCGGCCCCTTTTTCATATGTGGGATCCAGGAGTCGAACTCGGGCCCTCGCGCTTGCCAGGCAGGCGCTTACGCCGCTGAGCCATCTCACCGGCCCGAGGTTCTAATTTTTAATAGGAGTTTTCCGTTAGCAAATTTGGTCTCATTGCAAGTGATTTCAACCTTGATTCCATCTTCTTGAAAACTAAAATTTAATTTGTATGAACAGTTTTAAAGCCGAGCTACACATTTCTTAGGTACAGATGGTCCCCAAAGCATAATAGTTTAACTTGTGGTTTTTACTTTTGGATGGTACAAAAGGCATGTACATTGAGTAAGAACTACACTTCAAATTGTAAAATTTCCCCGGACTAGCAACATGCCATCTGATACTGTCTTTCCATGGCTCCAGCCCCCAGTCTGCCATGGACCATGAGCGTAAACAGTCAGTAATCTACAGTGTGCCACGTATTAGGTATATTAAGCGCATTTTCAACTTAATGACATTTTCAACTTATAGTAGGTTTATCAGGACATAACCCCACTGGTAAGCCAAGCAGTATCTGTATATAATATAGTATAATAAACATGCATTATATATATATATATATATATATGTATATGGCCCATAATCATTTAATATATATGTGTATATGCATAAAAGAATGCACACATGTGTATGTATGTATATACAATGTGTGTCCCACCCACCACTTCTGATTGTTGGCAAAGCAGGTCCCAAACATGAAGTAGGTTGAAATAAGTGTGAAAAACATGTGGACTCCTTTGGGGGGAATTTTCAATTTTGGATTTTTTCATTTTTTGTTTCTGTTTTTAACTACAGTGACACAAAAAGATATTCCCTTCTAAATGTTTTCTTACTATAATTTGGGCAAAGCGTTAGGGATACTTTTCTCCTCCATTCCTCTATGGTTTTGTTTCTTCTTAGTAAAAACAGATAAAATATTGGAAAAGACAACCAGGTCAGGCTTTAGAGTGAAGCAGCCTAGGATCAAGCCCCCCCTTCGCCATCAAATGGCGTTACAGCCTGCTCCAGGGTTTCCATCTCCGTCACTGTCACATGCCAGTGGGAATCCCATCCCCTTGCAGGTCTGTCATGAGGGGTGATGACAGAGATGAAAAGTCCACATATCACACCTGGTGCAAAAAGGCAACTCCACTTCATAAAGAGTAACTGTTTCCTTCAAAGCGAGTCCAGTATTTTCCCTGGATTAGGTAAAATTGAGACTAACGGGCATATTTTCTGAGTAGGTATGCTGAAATTTATATCTACTCGGTCACCTAGGACAACACATAAATACATAAATCAATAAAATTTTCACAAATACATCCTTTGAGTTTGCAGCAAAGGAAATGACAATTTTTCCTGTTGAATGATTTTTCCCTCTATGTTAAGGTTGATCACTTAATCTCAGAAAATCCAGAAAATTCGACGGCTAAAGCTCTCACCTCAACTTTAATTCAGTTCTTTGGGGTCTGTATGGCTCTTTGTCTTGCTCTGCAATCTCTTTCACCTGCACCTCGATAGGTGGTCAACTCATAGCTGGGTCCCAAACTTCACTTTGGAATGTTCCAGCCTTTTAGGCTCAAAAAGAAAGTGTTTAGATTTAATGGTTTTATGGCCCATCAAATCCTGTGTGGTAGCCTCTAATTGCATCCAGGGGCTGGAATTTCTTTTAAAACTTTTTTTTTTGACAGTTTAATAAGAATTTGCTAATATGCTGAGCATTCCTGGAACGCATTAAGTAGGTTTTAATTTTTCTTTATATGAGGTCCCAGCACTCCCTCATGTGGCACTTGTCCATATAACAAGTCAGAAGTACAAGTGAATTTTTTTTTCCTTTTTCTTGGATTCCTCATATTTAAAAGGGGGGGGGGGAGACTTTATGTAGCTCCATGGAATACAAAGTAAAATTTTATTATAGCCACTGTGCATAAAACCAGAGAGATTCCCATGGTGATGTTTGGAAGCACTGCGCTGTACAAAGCATCTTATTAATTGGTTCTTTGAGAAATCAGAGATGTTCTACTAATCTTGCAAAACTGAAATTGACCCTAATAGCACATCTACTTTAAATGCTGCTAGGTTTTATATTTATTATTGCTATTTCCTTCCATACGTTAAAATACAATTCCTCCCTAAAAAACGTAAAGGAAAAAATTTAAAACTCAATAGCTAAAAATAATTTACTAGCCTCAATTGGATGTGCCATTATTAACAGGTATTTATAAGACTGGTTAAACTTTATAACAATTGCCAATTATTAAATGTTAATTAAATAATCTATTGCAACAAATCTTTTATTTAGTACATAGTTCATAATAAACCCTATGCAAGGTTCTCTAGTTATTTTCTGTTGACCTCAAAAGAATATTAAGAATTTTAAGTTTTGTTTGTTTATAATTCAAGACCCTTCACATACACTTCCAAATTTTACAAAAGGCTCGCATCTCCTAATGAGTTTCATTTACTGTGAGTATTCCATCTTCTTAAGTCAAAAAGATAAAACTAAATACATACTATGTTTTCAATTAATATTTCAGGACTATAGCATAGGGCTTGCCTTAGTGGTGTCATTGCAGTTAATATTTTAAAATATCAGTAACTCACCAGGATATTATAGATAGCTGCATAAATGACCAAAAACTGTGTCATTAGCCTCCCCGGTTTCCAAATCTATAGGAGTGGAAAAGTGATTCTTAGTTCTCAGGGTGCACACATTTTAAGACAGTGATAAGGAATAGATGAGGTAATAAATTCAAATTGCCTATCATGCTCATTGCTCGATAAAGGTTGGCTATCACCATTTTCCACACAATTTTGAGTTATCACTTTCACAATTTATGTTATATTTATTGAGTATCTATATGTTCAGCAACATGCAAAGATATATATGTATCTGCTTCCTTTCCTATAATCCAAGGATGTAGTGTGAGAAATTCAAAACAAAGTCTCAATCCCCACTTAAACTTCCCAGGGGCTGTCATAAAATACAGTGGAAAGAGAGAGAATTTCAGAAAAATAAGGAAGAGCAGGCCTACTTTGAGCTGTCTCTTTTTGTATTTGATATCATTTAAAAGGGGACAAAATTATTTATTACTGAAAAAAGAAAAATGAAGGGTAAGCCATAAAGATCATCCACTCTCGTTGAGAAGTTACTGGTTTTATTTTTGGAGTTTTCTCATGGTGAATTTTTTTCTTTGTTTCCATCTTAGCAGCAGAAATTGCTTTAAAGAAATTTCTTCTAAACACCAGCACTGAGCTGCAGCCTCAGTGACACAACTAAATTCTCTAAGATCTGTCAGAACAACCCCCGTCCCTCGGGACATGGTTTGCAAACCACTGCCTAGCTTAAGCAGCTCACTTTATCAGTGAGGAAGTGTAATCCCAGAGAGTGAAAATGACCTGCCACACGAAGCGAAACTAGTTAGTGGTGAATTTCCACATAAATCAGATGCCCCAGCTGAACAGCCCAGGGGACAGTTGTAGCCCACAAAAGTATTTACTTTGGCCCATATGTAGTTGCCCCAAATAGCATTTTAGAGAATTTTGATTTATTTGCCAACATAAAAACCAGGAGCTTGTACATAAAAGTCAAGATTTCTGGCTTCTCTTAAAATATTTAAAGATTTGGCAACCCCACATCCTCCCTCCCTGGCCGGAGCAGCCAGAGCTAAGATGTGGCTGCCCCTCTTTGGGATAAAACAGGCAGTGTCAGGATGGACTGGATGGAGAAAGCAGTCTGAGATTTAGAGCATTCTCCACCGCTGAACTTGGGTTCTCATCCTCTGAACTCCAGCCCTCTTTGGACATTAACCTTAAAAGCCCAGCCTCTAAGGCATTTTTTGAGGTCCCCGCATAAAGCTTAAGACAAACCATTTTTAGCAAAGAAAAGGAGTAATGTTCATTCCCTTCTAAGGTGTAAATGGAGTGTACTTTTCTGAAAGTGAGTTTTTATGTGCGGGAAGAGAAAGATTGGGAGACTTTGGGCTCTGAGGGCAAAATAAACAGTGTGCCCTGTTTCAGCAAGCTTTTCTAGCATTTATTTTATGAATCTCCCCAAGAATCCCTGAATGTGAAAGCTCTTATTTCTGTAGGATTGCCAGATTTAGTAAACACACAGGACACACTTTGGATGATTTCTTGTGTATCTAAAACTTAAATTAACTGGCCACGTGGCTGTACTTTATCTGGTAACTTTCTGTTCATTGCCATTTCAAACATCACAGAGCGTAGCTCCATCGGTTACTCTACAACCACGGAGCGGTAAAAGAATATGGCTCCGTCCTTGGGCCCAGTTCATTCTGGGGTCGCGCCTGCCCTCACAGTGATGAAAGGAAAGGTAAAAGGGTCCTTAAAGCTGAACTTTGTGAAGAAGCCTGGAGAGCCCACTGGGAATACAAAGCAATGATCCTGTGGAAACATCCAGAAAGTTCTGGAGCCACAGGCTAATTACTCAGGCCAGATCACTCATTAAGGATTCAAATGGCCCTCATTTCATGCCATCGACCTTGCCAACGCAAACACTTTCTCCAGAGTGGTTACTAACCAGCCTTGGTCACCTGAACCAGTCCTACTTCTCTTCCTCTTTAAGAATGACATCTTTGGAGACTAGAATATTGGGGGGGGGGCAGAAAATTTAAGAAAATGACAATAAAAATCCTTCCCTAATAACTTCCATACATTTCACATTATTTCCAAGGTTCAGGCTTACTTGGAAAGATTTCCATATTCTTTCTGGGAGTGATAGAGTACAAATCAATTGATAGCTTCTTAATTCCATGAAGATCTTCTTAGTTTCAGAAAGTTAAGTGTTCTGTACTAAATATGAGTGTTCCGCACTTCTACTTATATTTGTGGGCTTTGGGTAGCTATTATCTTGGTTTTAATTCCCCTAGAAGCCAACAGTGACAGAAGATACGAGTGCAAGTCAAGTGCTCTATGAACGATCCCAAAGTGAGTCGAAAGGGGGGAAAAGTGGGAGAAGCAGCCAGTAAAGGAGACTTTATTCATGGAAGGTAACTTCTGTGGACAACTGGGACTCAGTCCCACTAGGTGACAGCATTAGAAAATGCTTTAGTTATCCTGGCCAAACACAGCTGGGGTATTTGTCCATCAGCTACTGTGCCTCATGGGGTGAGGAACTTTCTCTCATTCACTCACACCAACTCACCCACCCTTGGGCCCCTGCTGCTACAGAGAATGTCATGCAAAAATTTACAAGCTCTGCAAGACAGGGAAAGTAACAAAGGAATATATCTAGTGCACAAACAGCATCTACTTCGGGGACTTATCCTTCCTTCCAACTAAGCCATTATCTCACAGCCAAAATTTTTTTGAAACAGAGTCTTGCCAAGTTACTAAATTGCCCAGGCTGGATTTAAACTTGTGATCTTCCTGTCTCAGCCTTCCAGAGAGCTGGAATTACGAATGTTCACCATGGTGCTCAGCTATAATTAATCGAAATATTAAACAGATCAACAACCTGCATGGGCTCATTAGAACATAGAAAAAAACGGAGAATATTGAAATCTTTGCAGGGAACTTTTACTATAAATCTGGAAGATAAACCGGGATGTCACTGTCTGAAAGGGACTTGATGGAGGACCTAGATCTTGGGTGTAGTGTGTGTAGCCTTTCATTGTCACCTTCAAATTCTCTCCAACCTCCGTATCACTACACTGTCATCACTCCGCCTTTTCCATCTAATCCAAATCGTCCTCTATGGTGCATTTCACCTTCTTGGACAGGGGCTGCCTTACGTGGTCTTGCAGCTCTAACTGCTTCTAGAGGATTGTAACTGACAAATGAATGGGCTTCTCCTCATGTCACTTCCAAGGTTTCTCTAAAAATTCAAGGCGGCACCAATGATTGATTAGAAGCACCCATTCTGGAGGTAGAATGCTTGGATCTGAATCCTATATTTGTCACTTATGAATTCTGTAACCCTGGGCAAGTCTCAGTTTCTGGTCTTTTCCTCTGAGTCTCATGTGTAAAATGGGCACAGTAATATGACCTACTTCTCTGGGCTGCAACGAGGATTCATTGCTTTAAAACTCAAGATGTACTTAGAATAGAGCCTAGGACTTGGTAATTGCTAACTAAGGCCTTAATAAATAAACCTAAGGGAAAAAACTTTATTGAGTATTTAATATCCTCTCTTGATCAGTACTGAGAGGAAATAATGTTGTATTAAATAGTCCTGCCTGGGTTATCAAGTCGCAGTTTCCAAGGAAGCTTTCTTCTTATTCCCAGCGCTTCCTTACCAAGAATAAGGAGCAAGGGACTTAGAACCATTAGAAGCGAGTTGTAGAATAAACCCTATCAGTAATTAGCTATGAAAATCTGCTTTCTCTGGAACTCTAGCTACTTGGCCACAGAATTTAACAGTGACACCTGTCAAATAGCATGTACGGGAATATATACAAGTAAAAATAATTTTCTGGCTCCAGTGTGTCTTCCAAGTAAGCTTCATTTGTTGCGTTCTCTACTTCCTTCCCTTTATTTCCATTCCCTTCATGGTTTTTCATTTTTTTCTCCTTTTAAATTGAATTTTTATTATTTCCTTCTTACAAAATAATCCAAAAAAATTCTGTAAATGTGAAACAAAATTCAGACATAATCTCCTCACACATAACAACTGCAAACTGTAGTAACTATCTTCTTTTTTTTAATTTTTTTTTAATATTTATTTATTTATTTATTTATTTATTTATTTTGGTACCGGGAATCAAACTCAGGACCTTGCGCTTGCCAGGCAGGCACTTGTGCCACTGAGCTATATCCCTGGCCCCAGCATCTTCATCTTTAAATATATTTTAGGCCCTACCTATTGTCTGTAACTGTTTTTAAAAAATATTAAATAGTAACCATGTTCTATGCCATCGCACTCTATGACATCATTTAAAAATTTTACCTCCATTTTCAGAACTCCTATTTTTTTTGCAAAACCTACCTCCAATTATGAGACTATTATTTTCAAGTTTTCTGCCTATTAAAACTAATAGAAATGAAGATCCTTGTAAAAGTGTTTTGCCTCAAAATAATAATTTCCTTGAAATTCCCAAAAGATAATTTACAGGATCACATGGAATTCACATTTTTCAAGCTTTGATATACAGTGCCTAGTTATTTTACAACAGTTATTCCACTTTACACTCTCTCCATCAATTTTTAAAAAAGGAGTTTCTCCCTAAACTCAATATACAGTAAATCTTAAAATAACAAATTAATATTTAGAAAATAAAGTATATGCTTATGATTTATATTTCCTTGCTTCTTCCTTTCTTCTAGAAATAGAGTATTTTTCATCCATTTATTAGAGAGTTTATGTCTCCATTTTTTAATTTTCTATTGATACCTTTTGTTCATGTATATCTTTTTATCCACTGGGAATGATATTTCTTCCTCAAACATAAATGGCCCTTTAAATAGAATGGTCATTAATCTCTTGCAATCCCATCTTTTTTTAAAATTCGTCATTTGCCTTTGCTTTTATAAAAATTTTAGAGCACCAAAGTGCTGGCTATTTCATGTTCATTTGGTTGCTTTTGTTTCATTGGTTCTCATTGCCTATGGTTTTCATCGGTTTCCATTGGTTCTCACCGGCTATGGTTCTCGTCACTTTCCATTGGTTCTCACTGCCTATGGTTTTCATCAGGTTTCATTGGTTCTCACTGCCTATGGTTTCCATCAGGTTTCCATTGGTTCTCATTGCCTACGATTTTCATCAGATTTCCATTGGTTCTCATTGCCTATGGTTTTCAGTGGTTTCCATTGGTTCTCATTGCCCATGGTTTTCATTGGTTCTCATTGCCTATGGTTTTCATTGGTTCTCATTGTCTACAGTTTTCATTGGTTCCATTGGTTCTCATTGCCTATGGTTTTCATTTTTTTTCATTGGTTGTCACCTATAGCATCATACCCTAATTTTAAATAGACACATGCCCATTCTGTACCTCCCATTTTTCCACTCCCTGCCTGTGTTTCCTGATGATCATAAACAAACGTCCCAAGTCCCAAGGCCACTTCTGCATCATTGTCTAAGTTTTAAAGATGCTGCCAGATGCTGGCCTTAGTGTATCATGCATAACCTCACTGTGCCATTCTGATCTGCCTGGCAGAATTTGTGACTGCATTTTAGGAAGAAAGGTGAATCCACAAAAATCTTCAGTTTTTAGAACTAAAATGTTTTAAAATAGATTTAGTTTGTGCTCCTTTGGCCCTCATTTCCTGCCCTGCCCATCAAACATCAAGTAGAACCCATCACCAACTTGTACGTAAAGAGTTCCTAAAGAACTTGTGGAGATCAGTGCATAGGCTTTCAAATATTCATTGTTGCTAGGAAACTAAAAAGTTAATAATTTAGCTATAAGAAGAGATTTCTTTACATCATATTTGATGTTCTCTTCACTCCCTCCTAAAGCAGTTGGAAATGTTCTTTTTCGGGAATGTAACCTTACATAAAAAAGAAGCATGATCCAAAACCATGGATTACTGGGTTTACTTTTTCCTTGTGTAAACCACTTTGGTTAGGGGAGCAGGAGGGATTTGAAACAGGGTAGTAATGTGGCTGACTCTCACCTCTGTCTCTAACTAGGTGCCTAGCTATGACCTTGGGTGAGTCATTTCTCAGACCTCCATTTTCTGAGATCCATTGACAATAATATCAATAATACAACTAACATTAATTGAGCCTCTGCTCTGTGCCAGTCACTGTACATGCGTGGACTTACACAATCCTCACAGTATGCTAATAAGGCTGGTACTATTTTTATCCCCATTTGGCAGTTGAGGAACAAAGGCACAGAGAGAGTATCTTGCCCAGAGCCACACACCTGGACCATAGAAGAGCAGGATGCGCAAGAGCAAGCGCTGTGATGGAAGAACCAATGAGTTTAATTTTTCTCAGTGTAAAAGCATCAGGGAGATGTTTGCTCCATGCATACAGAGCGGGAGTTGCTAACTGTTGGTCTTTTTCTGTCCCTGTGCAAAGGCCTTCTTCCTACCTCGCACGGTTGCCAGTTCCCCATCCACATGGGCCATGCACTGCATGGCGGTCGCCCCGGCGCAGATCGGCATGCTGACCCTTTGTCCTAAAACGGAAGTGGACAGGTCGACCTCGGCCACATTCCGGAGCATCCGGGGATACAGCTTCCACCTGGAATTGAAAAATAAAGAAGTTTTACAATTTCAAAAGCATAACTAAAACTCTGGCACTACATTTTAATTAAAGAGAAAATATATTATTAGATCTTTTTTCTATCACGCAAGTTACTATAAGGGTTAGAGAAGCAATTTTAATGCTTGTCAAGATGGAAAATTAACAATTAGATGACAACGAACATTACACAATATAAATCTATATTGAACATTGCACGGTACCCATTAACATATACAACTTTTTTGTGTGTATCAGTTAAAAACTAAAACAAGATAGTGAATTTCCCAGGCAATTTTTTTATTAAATTATAATCAACATACAGTAGAATTCACACATGTGAGTTTTGTGAATTCTGACAAATTCACACAGTGGCATAAACGCCAAGACAATCAAGATCTAGAACAGTTCATTCACCCCCCCAAAAAAATTCCTTATTTCCTTTTATAATGAAACTCCCTACCTCTACCCTCCCACAATCACTGATCTGCATTTTGACCTTGCAGTTTTGCTTTGCGGCATGATATAAATGGTATCACACAGTAAGTAAAGTTTAGTGTCTGACTTCATCCATCTCGTACAACGCATCTGAGATCCAGCCTCATGGCTGCATATATGAAACCAGTACCTCCTGGTTTGTAAGCAGCATTGCACCTTACAGGGAGCCACAGGTTGTTTATTCGTTCCCAAGCAAAGCCACCTTTCGACTGTTTCCCGTTTGGAGTTGATCTAAGTAAAGCCACTGCAAGCTTTCACATGCAGGTTTTTGTGTGATCTTTGTTTTCCTTTCACTTCCTCAAGGCCCTCTTGAAGATGGTCCAAAGACACAGAGGTTAGATTAGAGTTTCAGGAGATATCCTACATCTATGTCATCTGCTTTTTCTGTGAGAGTAGCTTCAGACAATTGCTTTCATAATTATAATTTGCTTTTTTCAAAATCTTGGAGCCGGTTGAACGTTTTCATCAAAAATGTTATTTAAGAAAAAAAGCACTGGCTTAAAGAGTTTTCCACTCCTGAAAATTATTTTCCATGGCTTTTTCTGTGATTCTCCTGCATTAGAATGAAAATTACTAACAATCCAATAACCAAAAGTTCACCCGTAAAATTTATAGGAGAGTTGGTTCTCTTTCCTCTCAGCAAAATTTATATCTTCTACTTGTTTGGGTTCATTATTCTCCTTATTAGTAACTGATTAAAACTGAAGAAAATATAGCCTTCCTTTTAATGAGCATTGTATAATAAATGCCTTGAATAGACACATACAACCTGCTCAGCACTCTCCGTTCACTTCATAGATTTAACTCTGCTTCCAGAGAAATTTAAATTTTAAAGTAAACATAGTGAAGTGCGATTTAGTAATGGGGTAACCAAGAAAAAGGTTCTTAACGGAAACATACTTCCTGTAGCAGAAGAAATTCTGCCTTAAACGTTGCTTTGTGAACTAGCTAAGAGTCTGTAACTAACCCTTCCTCACATAATAAAGTAAAAACATCCCATCCCTGGAAAGCATAATAAAGAAATTTTACTATGTGATTCTATGCCGTTCCTCTGAACATCCTGATTGTCATTATTTTATATCACACCACATGCTGTGCTGCAGGGAGCCTTTTCTTCTCTGCTAACCCTCACGGCATGTTCCTTTGATCTCTGTTTTGGAGGGGGAGAGGCAGAATCCTTGAAGAGAGTGTTTTTTTATGACCAATCATCTCCAAGTGTGTTCTCAGAATGAGAGAGAATGGTTTTAATAGCAGCCATTGGCATGTCGGCCTTGGAAGGCATTAATATTTACTTAGAGCTGGAGGAACAATGAAAGCTTTTACGGAGGAACGCGCAAAGCTTCAGGGCATCAGCTGTGTGTGCGTGCGTGTGTGTGTGTGTGTGTGTGTGTGTCCTATTTAAAGGACATGTCCCCATTTATAAAGCAAGGCTCTACCCTCCTATCTCCAGACAGCTTTATGCTTGCCCACTTGGTGGCGCAGTGACCTTAATAACGGTGGGATCCTGCTTCTCCATGAAGACTATTTTCTTGTCTGAGCATATTTACAGAGCCTCTTCCACCAACGCAAAAATGCAATTCCTGGGAAAAATTAGATAAAGCCAGTGGAGTGGGGGAATGTATGTCCTCTAAAGAGTCCGCCACGTTTTAACATTTTCCAAATAACAATGACAATAACTCTGCTAGACAGTTCCAAAAGCTTTCCAAATCCCACCCTACTGTACCTTGAAGTTAAAGGACTTTTCCCACAATCATACACCAAATAATGCTTCATTATGAACTTACACTGTGCTCCAATAGCACCCCCACTTTAGAAAAAGGCTATAAAGATGGACAAAACAGATGAACCAATTGAATAATCAACCTTTGTACAAAGGATAGAAAATAAGATGTCTGAGTAAAGGAAACAGGTAAAGATAACAATGCTTTAATAAGATGTTAGGGCCACTCTTTACATCCAATAAGGGCCTCAAATTTAAGTTATCAAAAAATCAAGAGATACGCAATCTCCCCAAGAAGTGGCTGTTCTTTAAAGATACTTAGGGGTCACCACTTTAAAGCTGCGTGGTTTCAGATCACAGCAACTGACCACAGTGAATTCAAGTTTTGTAAGTCCTGTAATACCATCATACCACACTGCATTCCAATTTCCTCACCTTACGTCTCTACTTTAAACATTTAAAAAAATACTTTGTGATATTATCTGATAGATTTTGTAACACTTATGCCTCTGAGAAGAATACTGGAAATGCAATGTTTATATTGCTTCCCAAATATTGAAGTGGGGATGATGTCACTTTTACCCATCAGTTACTGAAAAGAAAACCACACAATTGTCAGGGTTGGTAAGTGTTGCAATGGGAAAGAGACAAGGCTCCATTTTTGAAGTTATGAGTGCTTCTGAGTACCTAAATTGTAGAATTACTTTATATCAATTATAATTTCCAAAAAAGCCACAAAATATGTACAGACCATGGTTAAGAAGGTTGCTCTGAGTTCATGTGTAAAAGAATCAATATGCTATATTTTTTTCCAACTAATCCCAATCAGGTCAGGCCATGAAAAATGTCACAAGCTAACATTTGTGCTGTTCTTGCCATATTTGCAGCAGGAAATTTCATTCTCCTGGGTGGTTTCATTTGTTTGTAATTTTTTTTTGTCATAATAATATTAGACTCCAAGTCTTACCCAGAAATGTCTTCAAGCAAATGCTGGGTCACATGAGTGGCCCATATCTCCAGAACTCTAAAATGTGGTCATCAGATCAGAGTACAGAGAGATAAAGGCTGTCACTGAGAATGACCTTTTGTTGTACTTGTGGGAGGGGGAGGTGTATAAATTCCATAAGTGTCTTTGAAATACCCGGACCTTATGTCACAATGAGTTATCTGAGGCTTGGTTGTTTTGCAGCCTTTACATAAATCAGAATGAAAAAAATTTCAGGATAATCTCCTTCATGCTATCCACCCAAAGCCACAACCCTGGCAGAAAATCTATTCTTGCTCCATGGGACCAGTTAGATGATACAAGGCAAGGAATGAAGCCCCCCCAGCAAGTCACTCAGCAAAAGAGGAACTGAGGTTCTAGATAGATAACCAGCCCTATTTGATGCAATTAAACTCAAGTACTTGATAATAAAAAGAGCACCGTGACAGTCCTCCATCATTGATAAATAACTTATTTTTCCTTAAAAGTGAAGAAAAGAGGATGACAAGGTTTCATGGAAAAGGTGGCATTGCAAACTAACTGCCATTATTTGTGTTCTGCCCCTGAATTACCCTGTCCGTGTGTAGGATGGTAATGCAGTGCTCACCGGAATGCCATCTAATTCTCATTAGCCACAGACACTCTCCCGGGTCACAGTTTGGATGTCAGCACCCTGTGTGCCTCACTAAGTTTCTAGAATTTCTAGGTCACGCAGGTGGTCCATCGCTCTTCTGCACCCCTTTGCTATTTCTCTGAGTCCTCCTCTGGGTTCATCAATTCAACCCACCAGCACCGTGGACACCAAAGATCCGCTGGAATGCGAGCTCCTGAGGGTGGGCATTCTCTCCCTCTGGCTCACTGCTTGGTCCTAAGCCTGTTGGAAGCCCAGAGTCTCGGCTATGGAGACTGCTATAAGCATAAGTTAAGTAATAATTATCTAGAACCCAGTGGAGGAGCTAAAGGCTGAATAAAAATGAAATAGGTGGTCGCCAGGAGCAATGCTGAGTCACCAGCCCATACCTGTCAAGGGCCTGCAATTTCTCTGGTTATAGTGGCTGATTTGGATGAAAATACAGCTTTCAGGAAATCACTCAGACACACATCACATTATCCAGGGCACAGAGTTGACGCAGGCCTGAGAAAGGGCGTCTCCCGAGAGCAGGAAACTTGGACGGGGCCCAACATACTAAACAATAACAGGAAAAGAACGTGCAAGATTTCAGTCCCTCCGCTCTTAACCAACTGCCCCTCCTGTGACTTCTGGCAGTTGTTGAGTTCATTTGGGTTTCAGGGAGCAACCGAGTCAAGGGTGACAGGGATGGTGACAGAGGTTGGAAAGAGGGCTCAATCTCTACCCGTCATCCTTCTCCAGCCCCTGCACTAACCGAGGAATGAACCAAGGACCACCTTTGATTTCATTTTTCCTAATTTATATATAGAAAAGTGATTTTGAGTAATTTTGCTCCAGATTAAAGAAAAAATAAAAAAAAAAGCAAATTCTCTCTAATTGCATATTTTGTGCCTCTTTTTCTTTAACTTATCATCATCAATGAGTAGCTACAATGCTCACTGCCTTTACCAAAGTATGCAATGGAAAATGGATAAAGCCAAAGTGTGTAGTGTATAGAACTCTCTCCTCCCACACTCCAATGAATAACCATTTTCTATCTGCTGGGAGAAAAACACCCTTTAAAGTTTATTTCTTGTTTTTATTACACACAGAAAACATAAGCGCATGACACCCACCATCTTGTGCCTTGAAATATGAAAGTCAAGGGAAAACTAATTTGTGATGAGAGATGAAGCACTTTAGAGGAAAGAGGAAACAGCTAGGTTGAAAGATTAACGTTCCACAGACAAATTGAAATCTAAAGGGAAAGTTAGACAACAGTAATTAATATGAATGACAACCCAGGAAGCCAAGAGGGTGGGAGTGCTTGAGGCAATAATCTTATGTGTTTCAATCAAATAAGATGGCTATCTTCCACTAACAGTTTCCTACACCCTGAGCAGGAGCACCCACTGTCAGAGAAAAAGAACAAGCGTTCTTAGAATTTATAACAATTTTTATGTGTAAGTCGAATATGATGATGAAATTTAGGGTTCATTTTAGGGTCAATATTTCAAGATTGTCCAAGACTTGGAATATTTTTAAACAACATAAGAACCTAAGACTTCTCGCCTCCTTTAGGAATTATCCCCTCTTGGTTAAACACAAATCTGGAAAAAATAATTCCACACCATCAGCCCAAACCCGAATCTTAATTGGATGCAACGACTTCGTGTAATATGAAATACAAATTTAATAATATCTTTTCTTACCTGGAAAATGCTGCAATATTATCAGCCAAGGTTTCCTGATCATCGGCCCCAGACCTGTAATAATCATAGATAGACTTTTGAAGGACTGATTTAGCGTGTTGTTCGTAGTCATTGATACAAAGTAGTCGGGGTAACATTTTCACAGATTATTGCGACCTTAAGTGTTGTGGGTTTTTATTTCATGGGCTGCCTTTACTCCCTGATAATTCCGTTATTCGTCAATTATTAATAGGCTTTTACCAAAGTTCATATTTAATTCTCTGTCGCTTGCATCAAGTGAGCAAACATTATATGCTGAGACTTCGAGATTTCATTTGAAGGCTGTATGCCAAAGAACACCTCAGCCACAAAAAGTGGGGGTTAGGGAAAGAGCTGGAGGTGATCAAGTGTCTGTCACATTGAAAAAGTAGAGGAATGAGGCAAAACTTAAAGACTGAAGCAGTACTTACATGAAACAGCCCTTGGTTCAGTTCTACCGAAGGCTGATTCTTCCCCAGAGATGCCTTTGCTCTTTGCTTGGTACCCAGAATGAGCTAACCTCTCATTCTCCTTCCACACTTAGATCATCAAGTGAAAAAGAGCTTCCAAAATCAGTGAAGTATCCAGCAAACACAGGGCTGCTACACAAAATGAAATTCAGCTAGTGATACGAATTTGGCTTTCACACAAGATGCAAAGGCCATGCTCATTGCTCATTTTTAGGAAGTCTTCGCTTGCTCTGCAGAAGATGTAAAGGGGTACCATTCCAAATGCAATCTACTCTCTCAATCTAAAATTCACCCATCCCTGGAAGTCCTAGGGAAGGATTCCCCTGGATTATTCAGACAAGATTGAGGATGCAATGGCTGTGTCATCAGCCAGGTCTGGGAGCCTTACTTTGAGCTGCCCCTCAGTTGCCTGCACCTGGGCAAGAACTTGCTTTTGAACTTGGAGCATGAATTTCCCTTCACAGGCATGCTAAGTATTAGGGAATCAACGCCCTGTGGAACAGCTCGTGACTTGCGGGACATGTTGCATAAATGCTCAGAATCCCTCTTTTCTCTGGTGGGATTCCTCATGTCCCACTTTGAGGGCTTCAGTTGAACACAGTGAGAGCTGGTTGATAGCCCACACTGTGCTGACTGCTTTCCTTCCAATCCCATTTCCCCACCCCTCAGCGGCACTCTTCTCCCTCCCAAATACACCCCTTATGTGCAGATGCTTGTCTCAGAGTCTCCTTTTGGTGAAACCCAAGCCAAGCCAAGGAGAAATATTAATACCCACCCCGAGGGGTGACTGCGAGGAGTGAGGGGCACATCACTAGTGCAACATCCAGCACACAGTAGGTATTTCATGAGGATCCCCAACTCTCACCTTCTCGATATATTTTACCAATAACCTTTTCTAAAAGGCTATTTAAGCACAATCCTTAATGTACAAGAAAATGAAGGAGGAGATTCGTGGACTTCCAGAAGGCCGCTGCTGTTCTGTAAGTATGTTGACCCTTCTGAATATTTCATCACTAGATTTCCAATCAGTTCAATGCATACTGTGCATCCTCTACGGAAATGCCTTCCTGCAGTAATATGTGTTTACATATCCAGATATTTTGACAACTGCCTTACATTTACAAAACTCCGTAGAGTAAACAGGGTAGGATATAGCATCATAGTATCTTCTACTGGATAAGATTCCTCTAAGTTTATTATGGAGGAGGACAAGCATCCAAGGTGAAGAATTACTAGGGCTCACTAGGTAATCCGTGACTTAATGTTGATGCGTGGTCACAGAGTATTCACAGAGCCCAGTCAGCTCTGGTCCCAGGCTGAGGTTAATCAAGAGCAGGAGACGGGCTGTAGATCAAATCCATTTCCACCACTGAGAAAGCAACTGGAAGCTGAAGATGTTCGTACTGGGAGTGAAACCAGCACCAAAAACATAAACTTGATAGGCCTTTCCCAGAAATAATGATAAACAATAAATAAAAGGAAGAGTTCTAATGCAATTATTGGTTATTTTTATTTAGGATTCATACTGAATTATTCTAATGTTCACAAATGCTTACTTCTTGCATCAGTGCAGTGATAGATAAAAATGACTGATTAAAATTGCTTTTGGAGGGCTCGATCCTCTACATCAAGAAAACCTCAATTTAAAGTATGAAAAATCTGTTGATATGCTCGGGGAATTCTAAATAGCTCAGTTTCACAGCAAAATCTTTATAAAGTTTGATCTAAGGGATCTTAATTGCTGCTAAGTGCCCTATACAGCTAATAGAATTGGGCTAAAGAAGCAACATAGCATTGTACAATAAACCCTAAGCAGGTCAAGTCCTGGTGAAACAAAAAAGAGAAGTCACGGCCAGGGTTTGCTAAAGTGTGGTCATGGGCAGAAGTACAATGCCACCTGGACATTTGTCAGGAAGCACATCTCCAGGTGCCACCTCCAATGGGCGACTACAGCCTTTTTTGTTGTCAGGAGATGTCCAGGTGACTCTGATGCACAATATTGTTTAAAATCCATCATCCTGCACAATGCAGAAGAAAGGAGGATTAAAAAAATATATATTTGAATTTAAAAAACAAACACACCCTTCACTCTCCAGTACTGTTGCAACTCAACAGCCGATTTTGAGTACCGCCGCAGTGAGTAAACTCTGAGAGGCCGTCCTCACCTTGCGGAGTTAATATCTTGCATAGGACTAAAAGAAACAATCGGAATGTAAAACAGCTTTTGTTAATTTGTGATGATTCTGTTTCTAAATGGTCTCACCTTCTTTGAGAGATGACACAATGTGTAACACTCCTCCGCGCCCTCCTTCACAGTGGCCCAATCACGGCGGGGGAGGGGATTGTTTTGGTTTTCGTTTGCTTTTACACTGGACTTAATAAAATCTTTTTTAACCGTTATACAATCATTTTTATTAGGAGATGTTTACAATGCATAATAAATATTTCACCATGGGGTATTGGTACATACATATACCACATCTTGATCCTTTTTTTACTTGTCCTTCCTTTCCCCTTCCTCTTATCTCCTCCCAACCCCGAATCCCTTCCCATCTATACAAAGACTACTTCCTGCTTTCCTATTATCTTTCTTTTAGTTTGCACTTTAAATTACTTATACTTTGGTTTTCTCACATCAGAGAAAATGTGATACTTAACATTCTTTGTCTGTTCTACTTAGCATTATGGACTCAATGTTCATCTGTTTTCCTACAAGTGACTAAAGCTTATCCTTATTTATGGCTGCATAGTGCTCCCTCATGTATATATATATATTACATTATCTTTATTTATTCATCTGTTGATGGGCATGTAGACTGCTCCTATATTTTAACTATTATGAACTGTGCTGCCATAAACATGGGTGTGCAAGTATCATCACTGTAATATGATGTCTTTATCTTTTTCAGGAAGATACCCAGAAAAGGTCGAGCTGGGTCAAATGGAATTTCTATGTTTAGCTTTTTGAGAAATCTCCATACTGGTTTCCATAATGGTTATACTAGTTTACATTCCCACCAACAATGTAGAAATGTTCCTTTTTCCCACAACCTCACCAAAATCTGTTGTTTTTTGCGTTCTTGATGATAATCTTCCGGAGTACGATGGAATCTCAGAGTTGTTTTGATTTGCATTTGTCTAATGGCCAATGATGCTGAATGTTCTTTTCATGTCCCATTGGCCATTTGTATTTCTTTTGAGAAGTGAATATTCATTTTAATTTCCCATTTTTTGATTAGGTGTTTTACTTTGGGTTCCATTTTTTTAAGTTTTTATATGTTCTATATATTAGCTTTCTGTGGAGTAGCTGACAAAATAGTTTCCTATTCTGTAGGTTGTCTCTTCACTCTATTGTTTATTTCCTTCTCTCTATTATTTATTTCCTTTGCAATGCAGAAGATTTTTAGTTTGACATGATACCATTTGTTGGTTGTTGGTTTACTTCTCGAGTAGTAGGGGTTCTGAAAGATTTTGTTTGTGGCCTTGTCTTCAAGAATTTTACTTATTTTATCTCTCAGTAAAGTAAGTGTTTCTGTTGGTACATCCAGGTCTTTGACAGATTTTGATTTGATTTTAACATGGAACGAGAGATATGGGTCTCTAGTCATTGTTCTATGTGTACATAACCAGATTTATTAGCAGCATTTAAAAAGAAAAGCTAACTTTACTCCAACATATATTTTTGGCCTCTTTGTTGAAGATCAGATGCTGAATGTACTTGGGATTGTTTCTGCATTCTCAATTCTATCCCACTGATCCAAAAATCTGTTTGTGTCTCAATAAAGTACTGTTTTTAGCATTGTAGCTTTGTAATACAGCTTGAAATTCAGGACTGTGATGTTTCCCACTTCGCTCTTGTTGTCCAGGATTGCTTTTCTATTCTGGGACTCTGCTGATTCCATATGAATTTTAAGATATTTTTCCTAGTTCTGTGAAGACTGCTGTGGGTGTTTTGGTTGGGATTGAATTAAATCTATATATCATTTTTGGTAATATGTCCATTTTGAAAATATTGATTCTGCCTATAAAGGAAAACAGGGAATGAACTGTAGTTTCTGTTACAGTTTTTTCACTTCCTTGGTTAGGTTAATTCCTAGCTATTTAATTTTTTGAGCCTATCATGAATGGGATTGTTTTTCACATTCTTACTTTTGTGTGAGGTGTGTCTCCTGCAGGCGATGCATGGCTGCATTTTATTTTTTGGTGAAATCTGCCATTCTGTGTCTTTTGATTGGGGAATTAAGACCATTAGCATTGAGAGTTATTATTGAAAGGTATTTCCTGAAACCTGACATTGCATTAATTTTCCAGTGCCAATTCCTTTATTTCTTTTCCTTTTGCTTCACTACTCTCCCAGTCAGATATGTACCTTTCTTTTGGCCCTTTGATGCTACTGTCCTTCCCATGTCTGTCTAGAATTCCTTTACATATTTTTTACAGTGTTGGTTTAGTGATCACATATTTCTTTAGGATTTATCTGTCTTGAAAAGCCTTTACTTCTCCATCAATTTTCAAGGAGATAGAAGTCTGAGTTGATGATGTCTTAGGGCTTAAAAGTTTTCACCCCAGGCTCTCTTGCCCCTTGAGGATTGTGTTGAGAAACCCACTATTAGTCTCCTAGGCCTGCCTGTAAAGGTTACTTGCTATTTTTTTTCTAACAGCTTTAGTATTCTTTCCTTTGGTTGAATTTCTGAAATTTTGATCATAATTTGTCATGGAGAGGCTCTTTTCTGGTCATGGCTATTGAATTATTTCCCTAAATTTTGAGAAGTTGAATGTAATAGATCATACACTCAATATTATCCTAAAATGACAAAATACCATGCAATGTAAATGACAAAGAAAGCCTCAGAATTATAAGAACAAAAGAAAAATTACAAGATGACTCGAAAGTTATTTAAAAATGTAGTCACTGAAATCGCAGCAGAACAAATTCCAAATCTAGGAGAGGATTCAAGTACAAGAGGCATATAAAACCCCAAAGTAGCAGAAAGGCAACTTGCTTCTAGCTAGGTAGAAATTTCTTTTTCTCATTTAAAAGCATTGTCCTCTGAGGTCCTGGCTCTGAGCTGGTACTTTAAAGGGCATGCAAGTGTTTACAAACTTCCGGGAGACGTTCTGTCTTTCATACTCTGCAACAATAACATAAATCAGCCAGCAGTCACCTGCAAGTGGTGTGAAATTTGAGATAGAGCGTGAGAGGGGCTGACTTGGGCTTCCACTACTACAAATTAGGCAACTCTTCAGTCTGCATCTTTAAAGTGATAAGATCTGCCTGCAGTTCCACCAGCACCTGGGAGAACATTAATAATAAGCACCAGTGCACGCCTGTTCCTCAGCACTCTGGAAGACTGAGGCAGTCAAGTTCAAGCCCAGCCCGGGCCACTTAGTGACCTCAGTGAGACCCTGTTACAAAATAAAGAACAAAGATAGGGCTGGGGATATAGCTCATTGCAAGGGCTCAGAGTTCAATTCCCAGTACCAAAACAAAACAAATCAAAACAGAGCCCCGATATCGTACTGAGTTGGCACAGTAAGCTGTCCGGAGTAAAAGCAGCTTTAGAGTTCTATTCATTTTTCAGGGCTCTTACCCTCACATATCTTGGTCTGTTTATTCCTTATTATCTTATGATGTCTTTGATGCCTTTGGAAATAGTTTGTTATATTTAAAATAACTTTCAGTTATTCTCAGAAGAATGGTTAAACTAGCACAGTATACATCTACTCAGTTCTTACGAATATGGACAGTACCTTGACTACTAACTGCAGGTCAGCAGTTATTAGCTTTCTTCTCCTTTTTCCAATTGTCCTACATCCAATATGTGGACACAAGGAATTTTCTACTGGATCTTCCCTTAGAGCAAAGTGTTCTCCCCTTCCTTGCACTGTCCTTTCACTGGTTTATGGTCCTTCAGCTTCCCAACTTTGTATGGGATTCTCCATGACGCCATCTCTTCCTCTCTATGCAGTTACAAACACCGGCACCCTGTTTGAGCAAGGTGTAGTAGATGACCTTTGGGGAACCTCAGGTTTAGTGCCATTTCTCTGCCGGGTAAGTTTTAACTTGCTTTTGTTATTTTTATTGTCTTGTTGTTTAGTTTTTGGCTTCTCGAGAATATTCATTAATTTCTTGCCATCTCAGCAAAACACATAGTGTTTTATCTTATATCAGTAGGTGTTTTGGGGAAGACTTTTGGTTAAGCTAGTCAATGGATCTCCAATTTTGGGTCTTTAAGTATGAGCATTTTATTTACAGAAATTTAAATGTTTAGTATTGTCTCATATATCCATTGTGTTGCTGATGGTGTGAGTTTTTTAGTGTCATTTAAAAAAAAAAGTCTCCCAGAGGTCTTAAAGATATTTTCTTACATCTGGAACTGATCTTTGTACAATGTTTTGCTTCAGTATACAAAGCGAGCGTAATATTTGCTTCAACAAATATATTCAGATCCTCCCTTTAAAGCTCATAATGAGACTTTTTGTCCTAGTTCTCTTGTGGATGGAGCCAAGCTGGTTCAAGGTCATAAAATGAAGATTAGTGTCTGTGACTCTCAAGCTCAGGTTTGGGCATGAATGTCCAGGGCGAGACCTCTCTTATCTCTCCTTTTCTTGGCAGAGCAGCCCTCTCTGTCCCAATGGCGGCTCTTTGTCAGCCTGGGTGATATGAAGAGTCCCAGGCAACACACAACTGGCACACAGTGTGATCTCAATGACATCATTGTCATTCTACGTCGCATAAGGTATCCCAATGTTACCCATATGTGTAAGACCTACGATAGGAATTAATTTATTTTTCCAAATGCATGATGAATTATTTCATCATCACTCACTGAATAGCCATCTTTCCCCACTTATTTAATAATATTTATTAAAATAAAATGTTTCATACTATGAATACAACCAAGAGAACCTCAACCCTCTCGTTTTAGACTAATTTTATGCGGCAATGTTTCCAGTACAGATGTAAAGATATTCCTGAGGTTAATAATGAAAGAAGGTGGGTAACAGATGTTTAACATATACTCTCTGTAAGCACTGTGGAGAAGGTTAACCAGCACTTTCTGGAGGAAGCTTTTCTTTTCTTTTCTTTTTTATGTGGGTACCGGGAGTTGAACTCAGGACCTCATGCTTACCAGGCAGGCGCTTATGCCGCTGAGCTATCTCACCAGCCCCAGGAAGCTTTTCTTAAAATGCAGTTGCACTGGAGACCAGGGAGCAGGAGTAGACTGGTGGTAAGGAGATGTCATAAGCTCTGGTGTTAGAGATGAGTAAGAGTGGAAATGACCTTCAGCAGTGCAGTTTTCTCTAAACGATGGGCTTCCTTTAGGAGGAAAAGCTCTCTGTATTCAAAACAAGACGATTTCTTCAAGTGGGTTTGAATTTGGACAGGAAAGGT
Source organism: Erethizon dorsatum (assembly GCA_028451465.1). Lineage (NCBI taxonomy): Eukaryota > Metazoa > Chordata > Mammalia > Rodentia > Erethizontidae > Erethizon > Erethizon dorsatum. Next base: position 13,517,629 of record CM051841.1, on the reverse strand, counting down.
AGCACTACGGAAAGGCAAGGCTGCAGAGGTCACATATGTGGCTGCACATGCCGAAAGAGACTCTGCGGTCACCTCATCCTCGCGCTTGACGGGGCTGTGTGGTCCTTTGATAGGAATTTACCGAGTACCTCACCCTCTTCTGAGTGTTGTAGATGACAATCAATAGCATGCTTCTTGTAAACTGTTCCCAATCACTAACAGCTAAAAGTCAAATCTCCATGTCAAATGGAAAATTTCTTTTGCATATTTGAAAACTAGAAAATTGCTGGGGCCAACATCTTTTAGAAGTTACCGAAAAAGCATGGGAGAGGGGTTTTAGCTATACGAAGTGTGGATGGGAACCAGGCAAGTTTATTAAAAGCAAATGAATTTAGGAAAGGGAGAAGGCAGAATACACTCCATCTTGCCTCACCTCCTTTTATCAATAGATATAAAAATGATAATAATAATAACTTAGTTATTTTGTTGTTGCTTTGTTTTTGTTTTATAACACAAGCAAAGTTTTATTAAAGGTAGAAAAAGAAACAGGCTCTGCAGAGGGAGTTTGGGCCAAGTAAAAGTAGGAAAAGAAGTACACCCTACAGCATAAGGGTGGGTACCATGCAAGAGAGAACACAGTGGCCACCAGCTTTTTAAAGTATATATATATTTTTTTATATTCTAATACAGTGCTAGCAAACCTTTTAGAGACGTGTGCCCAGACTGCACCCAAAATCCACTTACTTATTCCAAAGTGCTAACACTGCAATTAAACCTGAATACTGAGGTTTTAGCTTAGAAAAAACAATCCATACATTTACATCTTTTGTCTTCAAAGAAAAACAAATAACACGTGTGCCATAGGCCCACCACCACTGTTCTAATACTTCAACTTGACTGCTGAAAATATCCTTTACGGTGAACAAATTTAGTTACCAATCCACAAAGGAGAACAGAAGAGGGGAAAAAGGTTTTATCTTCTAACTGATTGCCCCTAAAGGAATTGTTTGGCAGGAATAGAATTTCTTTATCTGTTTTTTGACCATTGATGGTGAATATTTTAGTGTGAGATTTCCCACCAAAATAGTTATGTGAAAATTGATTCTTAGTTTTTTAAAAATCTTGATGGAACTCATGCATTTAGCCAACTTTAGGTTTCATAACCTACAATAATATATTAGCTTTGCTTTTCTTTAATATATAGCTACTCATTATAATATATTGATATGTTATATATCATAATTACTATCCATAATAGATAATTAAAATAGCTAATTAATATGAAACCTCAGTAAGCAAAAGTTATATAAACCTTAGTCCAAGGCAAAATTGGAGAACATTAATTATTACTTATGAAAGTTAATTTCTGTGGTGGTCACTTCAGAATCATTAAGTCCCAGTGACATGAGGGGTGGTGAGAATAAGAAATGAGGTCTTCTTTCTTCACGGTGCCCCTTGGGAGTTCCCATCCTGGTGTATATGAACTGGCAGTTTACCTTATATATAAGATATGCCATAATTTATGGCTAAGACTTATATATATATTATGATATATATATCATAATATATTTTATAATACAGTGTCGGGGCAGAAATAGTAGAAGTCATTGCAATTCTCATTGTGGAAAATACTAGAAACCCTCCTTAAGATGGCTATTCTTGCTATTTTGTTTTCTCTTTCATGAATTTATCAGGATGAGTATAAGTGTGTGTGTGTGTGTGTGTTTTCTGTGATTTTGCTACTCAACATTAAGGGGAAAAAATCATCATTGGAAGATTCTGTGTTACCTCTTAGCAATTAAAATTTCCTAATGTAAGCAAACACTGTCCATCAGGACAGGGTAGAAACCACGAGAACATTAACAGAGCCTAACCATAGCTTCTGATGTCACAGGAGTGGAGTGAGACCCCTCTCAAGTTTTCTCATAAAATTCCATCTCAAAATTATATGCCAAGGACTACAGGTATTGGTGGAGCACTTAACTACCACGCCACAAAAAGGGAGACCTCATACCTCAAAGTTTCTGAGACTGGAAATAGTTCAAATACCTAACTGACCACTAAGCTAGGTCACTTGGCTTTTTGAAATCCAACAGAAGAAATTTTCTGCTCTGTTCAAGGAGATAGATGCGAGACACATATTCTAACCCGGAGTCCCTCCTGCCTGGGTGGACGTGGACCCTCGTTATTGTGGCAGGGCAGTGCTAATGTCATTCTGTCCTGAGTAACAGGCCTTTTTTTCTTCATGAAACTTTCCAGCCGCTGTCAAGTTCAAGGAAACATTTTCAGTCTGTTAAATGAGACTGTCACCGTTCCAGCCCTCTCTTTGATTAAAAAAAAAAAAAAATCCTCCCAAGTTTCTGCAGGGTAGTATAAATTTACCTCAAGCTAACAGCCTCATTAAATCAGAAAAATAAAAGCTGCTTTTCAATTTCTGTGCAGCATCGAAGTGAAGTCTATCAGTGAGCTCATTATAGAACATAAAAGCAGTTAATTTTTTCAGGTGTTTGATTCTTTTTACCCATGTGAAGTCCTAGCGATGGACAAGCCCTTCTGTGAAAAGACAGATCAGTTTCTCACGGTTGGCTTTCTGTCCGGGTTAGATTGAGACAATGTCATAATGGAAGCTTCTAACTCTTTTCTGAGCTCTACTTTACCAACTGTGGAATAACTCCTGAAAATTCGACCCACATGTGGAATCCTACTGTACCTCTTCTCTAGGAAAAAGAAAAGCACAGAGTCTGACGTGTCGAAAAGAATGAAATGAAATTGCTATAGAAAGACAATTAGAAAAAAAAAATCCATCTTAACATTCTCTAGATCGAGTGGCTTTCTCATTATTACCTAAGGCCATTGTCCCCTCTTACGTTACTTCTGTAAATAATGACGTCGCATTGCCGCTGGTGTGTTATCCCAAGTCCCCAGCTTCTAACTTTTCCCTTCTCCTGGTCCCACATTCATCCGCTCTGTGACACAACGGTTAGACCAACACTGGGAAGCAGGCCAGCTCACAACTCTCAGCCCTTTTCTCTTAATAGGACTTTCCAGAAATCAGGCGGATAAGGATCATACAAATTATTCTGTTCTTTCAGTTCTCAGTAACGAGAAAGTGTCTGTTAATGAGATTTCAGTATTGATAGATATCAGCATCTTCCAGAAAGAAGATGGTATCATTTTCAATGTGCAGGAAGAAATTTTTTGATGGATAGTCAGGTTCAAATGGCACAGGAAATATAAAATGATAGACCTAAAAATTATGATCATATGAGCAGATTATTTATTTTCATGAATATTTCTAAGCAGTAATAAAATATATTTTTATGATTCTTCCCGTCTAGAATCAGCATCTACTGTAAAAAAAAATCAAAATTTAATAATGTTAAATAATTTCTGTACATAGAAGATATACAGTTTCTCAAAATATTTGGATACATATAAAATTAGCTGTAGCTAGAATTAAAGTTCAGTTAGAGAGTCACATAATAGTTGTGTTGCTTTTTTTCATTTTTCTCAATTGGCACACTTATAGGAAGGCAATGACTTTTAAAGAAGTTCAAAGCTGGGCGTGGTGGCACACGCCTGTTATCCCAGCACTTGGGAGGCTGAGCCAGGAGGATCACTGCAAGTTCAAGGCCAGCCTGGGCTACAAAGTGAGTTTGAGCCCAGCCTGAACTTCATAGCAAGACCTTGTCTCAAAAAGACAAAAAGGAAAGAAGAAAGAAAGAAAAAAGAAAGAAAGAAAGAGAAAAAGTTCCCCACACTGACTTGAATGGATCACTAATAAATGTTCCTTCACAGAAACTGCCTGTATGTAGGAAAAAATATGTGCTTCGCTGGAAAACTATGGTTATTTAGATCACAACTTTTGAGATAATTTTATTCTAGTGTCTCATTGTCTTTGAGCAACTTTACAATTTAGAAATTGAAAATGTCTTTGGAAATGCAAGACAACACACACTTTCAGTCTGTCGGAGTAGTTTAATCCAGTAATTTCATCTTCCATGATCATTCACACAGTGCTCATCCTGGGACTTAGAAAACATTACTAATTCCTCTCTATCATCCTCAGCTTATCCAATAGGGAGTCCGATTGCTGTTAATGTTAAATTACATCCAATTCCCAACACATGTTTCAACCATCCTGTCCCAAGCCACCATCCTTCCTCACTTGAACTAATGACCAGATGATGAACTTAAAAACTTGAACTTCTCCCCACTTTCTACCCTCCAGTGGCTTTCCATCACACTTAGAACAAAATCCCTACTTCTGACCAGGTGAACTTCGAGGCCTTAAACACATTTCCTTCTCCCCACACGTGCATATACACACATGCAGTTTTCACCTCCATCTATTCTCTTTCTTGCTCATCATCACTTGAGGATATCAAACTTACTCTAGACCCAAAGCCTTTACAATCGCTTCTTCCTTCTCCACGAAACACTTAACTTTCTGATTCTATGACTGTTTCTTATTCAAAAACTATTGAAATGGCACAACTGGAGGGATGCCTTCCTTGCCCACCCTACTGATGGGTTCATGCCCATATAAAAGCTGCTTGGCTATCATGGAGGTGCTCCAACATGGCGACAAGCCCAAAACAACAGCATATCACCCACTTCCTCCTTCTTCTTCCCCAGCCCAAAATAAACGTCCTCTTCCCCTTTCACTCATGCTCCAAAAATCTCCCAATACCCTTCCGTTATGTCACCTTGCCTGCCCCTCCAAACTCCACCCCCAGCTAAACCCAATAAATGCTTTGTCCCACAGCCTCCTCCTCTGAGGGTCCTCTGCATCCTAATGCAGCCCTTCTGCGCTCCCCCATTAAAGGCTTTTCTCAACCTCTTTTCTTTGTCTTTACTTGCACCAGACCTAACACCTACAAAAAATTGTGTCCTCCTTCCACAGGTTCCCTTCTCTTGTTTCTTCACACCCTTCGTGAAAATCTAAACTTACACTACTTGTCAGTTTATGTGTTTACTGTTATCACTGCCCCTTGCTAAAACGTAAACTCCTTGAAATCACAGGTTCATCTCTCTTTTTCACACTGACTTTCCAGTGTTCACAACTGAGTGTGACACTCGGGATGCCATATGAGGCTGAATAATGGCCCCCTCCACCACCACCGCTCCACACTCGAATCCTTAGAGCCTGTACTATGTCACCCTAAGTGGCTGTGGGACTTTGAGATGGGCATAGATTAAGAACCTCGTTGCTCTGTTGGGTCCTAGATGCAATCACAAGAGTTTGTATAAAAAGGATGGAACAAAGTCAGTGGAGGAGGACATGGTGATCGGATGATGAAAGCCAAGAGGAGAGCAATGAGGTACAAGAAAAGAAGGCTGGCAGCCCCTGGAAGCTGGAAGATTCCAGAATCCATTCTCTCCCAAAACCTCCAAAAGGCAAATCGTCTTCAGACACTTTGATTTTATCCCCACCAGCTTCATAGCTTTTCACCTCCAGTACTGGAGGATTATGTATTTGTTTTACATTAAGCCACGCAGTTTGTATACAGATTCATTCAACAGATATTTTCCTAATGAATCAATTCCTCACCAGGGGCAATCTAACAGTTTGGAACATACATTGTATCTTAAGACTTTTTTAGGTTCAAATTTCATCTCTTAGAAAGTATGTCAAAAGCATGTTATACTATCATTCAATAAATGGCAGCTATTATTTTGTGTTTTATAGCTCAAAGAAAAAAGTACTGGCCCTGTGTTCCTTAACCCTGACTTCATATTAAAATCACTTGAAGAAGTGTAACGTGCTGCTGCTCGATCCCCCAAAGCAGCTACATAATTTGCAGCGCCTCATTCAAAAAGAAAGTGCAGGGCTTTTATTCACAAATTATTAATATTCTTTTTTTGTGTGTGTGGGTACCGGGGGTCGACCTCAGGACCTCGCGCGCCAGCAGGTGCCCATGCCGCTGAGCGATATCACTGGCCCTTTTCTCATATGCGGGTTCCGGGAGTCGAACTCAGGACCTTGCGCTTGCCAGGCAGGCGCTTACACCGCTGAGCCATCTCACCGGCCCTATTAATATTCTTAAAAGAGCAGCAGCACCATATCATTTAAACCAAACGCTGGACCCTCATAGGTATGACTGCACAAGTCATTTTCCTGGAGAGTCCTCTTTTCCCAAAGGACTTTGAAATAATTTATCTAGGGAAATGAAAGGAGTGGGAGGGGAAGGAAAGACAAAGAGATTAAAAAGAGACAACTGAAGAAAAAACTGGAAATAGAGATTTTGCAAATGGGAAAGGGAACAAGAGTTGGGGGAGCAGGGAGAGATGGGAGAGGAAGGGGGTGAAAAAGAAGTAAGATGTGTGTGTACGTGTATAAACTCCCCACAATAAATGTAATCATTCTTTACTGAAAACGTGTACTAATAAAAAATAAAAGCTAAGTTTTTCTGGTATAAAACCACAGTTGAAAACAACAGATGTATCCCAAGAGTAGCAGTTAATAAACCAAAAACACTGAAAGCCATGCCCCAATGCTGGTTCCCCAGAATCTCTCTAAAGCAACTTGCTGAGAAGACAAAATTGAGCTTTGCTAGGAGTTTACTTCAGCAGAGGCAGAGCTTTGCCTCCAAAGAATGTTAATTGCATCTCAGATGGAGAAGGGCAAAAGGGAGATATTTATTGAAATTTGGAGTCTCCTTCAGAGTGTGTGTTCCTGCGAGAGGCTTGGGGCTTTGTTAGGAGTGGGTAAGTGCTTCCTAGAAAGTAATGATGAGCAAGAGTGTGAAATGATAATCAGTTAAATATAGAGTAAGCTGTGTGTGTCATCTGGAGTCTCAGCAGCCGGGCTGAATGATTCCAATAGTATTACACCAGCAGTGGGTGAATGCATGTGGACCTTTTAAAGGTTCTGAGTCGGTTAATGCTCATACCATCTCAGGCTACTCCCATAGAACACGGGGATCTAAATAAAACCTCAATTACAGTTAGAATTTTCACAAAACGTATCTCAAAAAACAGTATTCTTTTTTTTTTTTTTTTTTTTTTTGTGGGTACCGGGGGGTCGACCTCAGGACCTCGCGCGCCAGCAGGCACCCGTGCCGCTGAGCGATATCACCGGCCCCTTTTTCGTATGTGGGATCCGGGAGTCGAACTCGGGCCCTCGCGCTTGCAAGGCAGGCGCTTACGCCACTGAGCCATCTCACCGGCCCCAGTATTCTTAATAGGTATTACACTTCCAGAAAAACTGTTGAATAGTAATTTCTACTTGGGTAATTACAATGGAAAAGCTCTAAGTGTTAATTTTTCGTCATAAGATGAGATCTTTAAAACTAAAAGTAATTCAGGAGAAAGTATTTGTGGGTTTTAAAATTGTTCACCTCACATGTGATAACATTCATAAATCTCATAGCTACGTTTGTAGCGGAGGAGACAATTGGTACAAGAATCAGAATTAAAGTGGCTTCCAAAGTCATTATTTCACGGTTTTTGCTGTAACCTGAAACATACACCAGATCTTTAGTCTGACTGCTTTCTCCTTTGTCAAATGATGCAGCAATGTACGCTTTTGAAGTTTTTACAAGAAAACCCACCAGGGTTCACTAAGTTATGTCAAGAATAGGTCTTTGTTGAATATTAACTAAATTAGAAAAGTTGTAACTCTAAAAAAAAAAAAAAAAGCCCATGTTTTTGCAAACATTCCCAATGAGATTAAATTCTAATTTTCTTTGGCTTTTTGCTATTTTCTAAAACTAATTAATAATGCTTTCTTTGATGGGGGGGGACTGTTTCCTTGAGTAGACAAGGGTGTGGTATCCAGAAGAAAGTGGCCCATTAAGGAGCTTTTTATATATGAATTGCATTAAATTGCACTCAGAAAAGAATACTTTCAGTAGTACACATTCTTTTAGAAACTCATGATGGAAGGGAGAAAGGCAGAAGGAAAATTCTTTCTCATTTTAGAGCCGCGATTGTGAAATTTTGTCTACACCTTTGAGGATAACTCACTTCTGAGCAGACAGGAAGAACTTAATGGAATCAATACCACTAACTTGGCAACTCATTATAACATCTTTCACTCAAATGTAATGCATCCTATAAGTAAATACTGGAGAAGGAGAAAGAACCATTGTTTTATTTCTGGTTTTAGATTAAAGATCCAAAGAATCAAACTGAAAGAAAGAAAGGCAGATAGAAAGAAAGAGAGAGAGAGGGAGGAACGAAGGAAGGAAGACAGGAAGAAAGAAAAAGGAAGAAAGAAAGAAAGAGAGAAAGAAAAAGAGGGAGAGTGAGAAGGTAGTAGGCAGAAATACACTCTACAGAGGCAACAAACATCAGCCATGTTAGTATTATTTTAGTGTGACAGACACAATATCTTAATTTGCGTGTATTTGATGATTCTCTTCTCCAGCAAGGTATAACATAACTTAGTCCTGTTTTTTTTTTCCTTTGTCCTTTGCCTCTCCCCCTGGACCTTATTATTCCAATTCGGAGCAGTCAGGTGCAGAAGGGAGGACAAACAACAAAAGAAAACGAAAAATAAAGAAGATGCACAACTGAAAAGATCGAGATACATGAAAGAAGAAAAACTGAGACATGGAAGGAAAAAGGGAGGAGGAAAAAGCATGACCTAATGCAGAAGAATGCAAGGAGTCTTGTGAGGGAAGCAGATGGGGGCGGAGGCGGCCCGGGAGTTGAAGGGCAGCCCCCCGGATCTGTACAGCAGGAAGAGTGTTGGGCAGCTTTCCCGCTGCTGGAATGGAACACCAACATCCACAACTTAACGGAGTTTGCCTCACAGTTTCAGTCCACGGCGCCAGGGCAGAAACATCATGGCGGAAGGTTGTGGTGGAGCAAAGCAGAGCACAGGGAAGGAGAGCCAGAGAGGAAGAGGCCAGGGACCGGGAAGTCCCCAAAGTCCTGCCCCCAAGATCCACCCAGACACGCCCAGACATGTGCTCAACTAACCTGCCAGGCATCCTTTAATCCAGTCAAATTGACAGCCACAATAACTGGTCACAAATAAATCTGTGAAACTTCTAGGAAATTTTAATCTGGATAAATAGGACTCTACTATTTTATCCCAGAGATAAAATGATGTTTCTGAGTTTTGTAGAGTCACTGAATTTAGATTCTGACAGTGCATCTCCATGTCTGCAGATTAGTGATACAACACCCTGCTGCGACGTGGCTTAAATTACTATGCCAATATTGCGTATTTGGTATAAAAGCCAGACTCTTGTAACAAAGGAATAGAGAAAGGGGAACTGAGGAGTGGGCTCTGGAATTAACTCCGGAAAGCCGGAGCAACATGGTGGAGACTTTGACAACATGAAATCTAATTTGATGTTGGCACTGGGGGCGGGAGAAGCATGGTTGTAATTTGAAATTTAGACTTATGGAGCAAATAGGATTTATCAAAATTGAGCTGTCTTTAAAAGAAGAATTTCCCTTGTGAAACTGCAAACTGGGTATCTGTGAGATGGCTTCAGTGTCTTAAGAAATCACATTCTGGGGGCTGGTGAGATAGCTCAGTGGCATAAGTGCCTGCCTGGCAAGCGCGAGGTCCTGAGTTCAACTCCCAGTACCCACATATTTAAAAAAAAAAAAGAAAGAAATTGCATTCTGTTGTTAATAGAGAAAGGCGCTTGGAGCAGTCACAAGCAGCTGCCTTGCTCCACTGGTGAACAGATTCCTTACAGAGGGATCTGGCCAGTGCCATGGAAGTCAAACTCAGGCAGATTTTGAAATAGAGCATGCTAATGGCTTCCAGAAACCTGAGAATTGTGGAAAATACACCAACGAAGGGCCAATCAAAAACCATTGAGTTGTAACTTGAGCATTCCACTAAAGTGCGACAAAGCTGCACAGCACCTAACATCCCACACCGTGGGTGACTAACGAAGTAAAAGCTAGAGAAGTTGCCATTAATGTTATGGATGGTTTAGAGGGGATGTGCCACGAGTGGCTGGAAGAATTTCTAAGGTAGAAAGGCTGCCAGGAGTGATGGAATGAAGCTTGGCAAATCCGGGTGAAGCAGGTAAGTGAGCAAGCCAACATTTGCTGCATTGTAACACGAGTAAAATCCACATGAAATTTCAGCGCTGATGAAGCTGATCAACCTGAGGAGGAAAGAGAATAGATTGCGATGGTCTTGAGGACCACCTTGTGGGGCTCACACCAGAGGTCTTGAGATGTACAGAACTGGCTGATAGCAAAGAAACTCCGTCTTATTGACGTCCTCCTCAGTCAGCAGGAACAGGGTCCAAACGCCAACAGAGACCCCACAGAGTTCTTCCTGGGGAATGCGGACCAGTATGGTTCCAGTAGTTTCCTGTGATGAGAGATTAGGAGAGACCCAGCATGGGTGTGCCCATATGAGAATCACCCCCAGCCTGCCTAGCCAAACTTGGAGGGCTGTAAGTCACCAATAGTTCTTTATGTTTTGGAGGAGTTTCTATTGGTAGCCTTCTCCGTGAGGGTGTTCAACAGCTCATCTCTGCCTTTGTAAGATCAGATATATTTTAGCCAGATTTCTGGTTTTTGTAGTGGTAGGGTTTCAAATTTTCTATTACACCATATCGCTTATCAAGTAATAACAATTCACATCATTAGCCCATTAAAAACCACCAATTTAAAAATTCCTTTGATCAAAAAACTCATTTTGATATAATGTACACAAAGCTCTCCTGACTTGGGTTGGACCTTAAATCACCATTTTGTTTGCATTTCATGAATAAGTTCTCCCAGCTCAAGAACAGTCAGACTGGCTTCTTGAGCTCCTGACTTGGAACCACCACTAGGTCTGTGTTTGAATCACGGGACAGAGGGCTTATCTTTCTGCTATAAGAGCAGACCTGCAGTTTTAAAACAAATGTCAATACTCTTGTATGAAATACTGTGTTTAAAAGCATAGGAAATTATCCTACTTTATGCCATTTAAAAAATACATTTAGCTCTGTCAGAAGAAGGTAATTGCTACTTTTCCAGTCAGGGTCTGGAGAAGGGCCAGATGACTTGATGTCACTACTATAATCACATGGCTTTGCCCAGCTGGTTCTCATCTGTGAAGAGGGCAAAGATATTAAAGTATTAGAATATGCTGTTACTAGTCAAAAAAAAGAACAAGCGGATGGTCAACCTACAGTCTCCCAATTTTTAATGTTATTTATTAGAGTACAACTTCTGTTTGGAATTCCCACAGAAAGCTAGAGTTTGAAAAGCATCCCACAGGGTAAAAGACCTGTGATTTTGTAAACCTAGCAGGTTGTCCTTGTGGAGGATAAATATTCTCTGGCTATATCCTATGGTCTCTAACCAAGTAACTATATAAAGTTATTTTAAGAAAGGGTCACCACTCTACCAGAACACAATGCATTCAGATGACATAAAGCTTTCCAAAAGATAATTTTCAGTACTATTAGTCGTATGTATATTGACCAGAATCCATTTAGGAATATTTATAGAGCCTACAAACTACTGATTGCCTACCACAGATAGTGAGATTGGAGAATGGGAGAAAAAGCTCCTTAATTAGAAACTCTGCACCCATAATTCTAAACAAAACAAAAACAAAAAGCACCACTAAAACTAGAATTTACCCTGCTGGTTTAGCAAAGAATCTCCACCAAGAATGGATAGCCAAGCTCATCTTAACTGAGATACAGCTAACAGACATATTTCTCTATATGGGCAAATAAGCATCCCAAACCAGCTATTCTGAGGGGCCTTAGTGGGACACAAATTTAGTAACTTGTTTTTCTACTCCTTCCACTACCATTTTCCCATAGAAAAGTCAAATCCCCATTATATTAGTGTCTAAGCATATGTGAAGAATTGCCCAAACTCCTGTGTGGTTTTCCATGGCTATAGTGATGAGGGGAGGGGGGATTAGATGTAGAATGAAGTTTTCTGAAAGTCCTGGACCAGGTCAGTTCACGGTGTCTTGGAGAAAGAGCAGCAGCATTTGTCATCTGCTCCATCCCTGGCCTCCTCCAGGCCTCCACAGAGAGTGAGAACCAAGAGGTCCATGCAGTGAGTTTCGATAGGCAACATAATAGGCCCCAATGAGGGGGAGTCCCTGGATCTTTGGACTTGTCCTCGAGCAGCTAAAAAGCACATGGTTTTGGTTTCATTAAGCTGGGAGATGGGGGAAGAAGAGAATGAACAGACTGATGGAAAATAAACACAGGGAAAAATTTTTTTTAACAAAGTAATATTTTAACTGGCTAGGCAAATGGTTTTTGTGAAAATACTTACATGAAAAGCAATACATCATTTTATTTTCACTTAGTCATTACTATCATTACATTTTGATGAAAATGGAAATTTGCAGTAAAATGAAACCACATGGGATCAAAAATTATGTACAATTCCATGATCAGATGATCTGTAATTCAGGCAATGTCCAGCTTCAAACGATATCTTCATTTCTCAATTCAGTTGCCACAGATGCTATTTGAGGAAGCAAAGAGTACACAGATAGAGAGAAAAATAATTAAATGCACTGGGCTAAATAATCCAGACGACTACAAGGAATATAAATAACAAACAACGTAGTACAGTACAAATGAGCAGTGTCTTTAGTATAAAAATTGCACTTCCACGAAGAAGCTGTCTGGTAACAAGTGATTGCACAAAAACACGTCAAAGTTGCACAAGTCACACGGATGCAGTGTCACAGTCTACATGAAACTTGGCTGAAAACAAGGCATCTGAAGGCCACATCCCCAGCGGAAGCTATCGAGGGCTTTCGATGGAATCTCCTACTTCGGAACAGCTGTTCTAGAAAGCGCCCGTCAGGCTTCTCAAGGGGATCAACTGTAAGACTGAGGTAAAGGTACTACACAAGAAGGAACTTTTTGTTGGCACAAAAGATTTGTATGAATACTCTCCAAAATGTTGGTATTTCTGACAGGACGGGTCCACCATACATCTGTAATACTGGCAGTAGAAACACTGTCATGTGGAGATGAGACACACAGACCATCTCCTGATACACAAGTCCCGTCTTCCACTGCACTCCGGAGATCACGTGCTGAAATCTCTCAAGTTTGCCCTTTTCAACCTTTCATCTTTTTTTTTTTTTCCCTTTTATGTGGGTACCAGGAACCGAACTCAGGACCTCGCGCTTGCCAGGCAGGCGCTTATGCCGCTGAGCCATCTCACCAGCCCAACCTTTCATCTCTTGAATGCTTCCCATCCTGTAAAGCAATGTACTGTACCAGCTTCATACCCGAAGGACTTACTAATAAAAAGTATTATATAAGTCTTCCTTTAAATAGAACTTTTTAATCATCTACCCCAAAGGTGTTACACAGTTCTGAACACTCACATACACTCAAATCATATAGCAACATCAGAGCTAACAAGGAGTTTTGGCCATAGAAAGTGAAACTGTGGCTTTCTCAACTATCAAAAGTCAATCTGGCCACCCATTTACTTCTCTCAGTGGTTATTTCTGGATCACAAACAGCAATCGTATTCACAAGATGAGGCAGTCGGTGCAGCCACGCAGCACGCAACCTGCGACCTGAACGGGCCCTGTCCTCGGCCATTCAAGGATTGTACCTCAGAGGAAAGAAGAGCAGCCACCTGCGCTTGCTGCAGGATGAGATCGCCAAGCACTCTGGCTTGGCTGCAGATCTATCGAGACAGCAATAACAGAAGATATCAACGAAAAGGTCATTTCTGTATTACTTTTCCTCACTGCCAAGTCACCGTGCTCCAACTACCCACACACGAAGTGTTGTGCACTCCTATTGCACATCATTACTTTTATTTCATCCAATTTTAATTTAAATAAAATGCTATTCTATAATTAAATGACTGATGATGCAATAGAAGGACGCATGGTTTTTTATTTTTTGAATCAAAATCATGTTTCCTTGCACTCAACACCTAGATAAAATTTATTATCAACTGGAAAAATCCCAATGTCCTATTGAAATGCTGAGCTAATTTTAAATTTATATTATTTTAGGTTGACTTCTTTCATTTAGCTTTACATTAACTGAAAACAAAAGCTTCAGTTGGAGAGAAATTAAATTAGATGTGGACTTCAGCCACCCGCCAGAAAATCTTTTTGCCAGGATGTTAATAAAGGAAAAATCAGGAAAAAATGCTTCCCATGGACAGATACTTAAACTTTTGCTGAATCCTCTTCTCCAAGATATTCTTCTCTGCACTTTCCAACTGCGGGAAGCACTGCAAATCCGTTTTTGCTGTTGTTATAGAAGGAGGTACTATGTAGGAGACAACTGGAAACTGGCATTATCTGTTTAAGCAATAGGGTAGATTCTATTTCTGCATGCCTTCCCCTCTAGTTGAATATTCCAGTAAAAAACTTAAATTTGGGGATGGGCCATTAAAAAAGCCAAACTATAAAATCCTTCTATATTCTCTAACCTTGAACTTGAACTCACTATTCTTTGAAACTTTATTTCAGTTGATTGTGAGAGAAAGAAAAGCAGCAACAAGAGGCAAGTGCAGCTCAGCGCTGATTCAGAAAAGCCTGCACGGCACTCTGGATGAGGACGTAGGGGCAGGAGGGGCAGGAAATGGGCACATGTCAAGGCTCTCCCAGTCCCCCAGTGCTGTGGTGGCAACTCGAGGTTACAATGCCATCTGTGAGCACATTCCTGGCAGCTCCTAAGCTTCACCTTCACTATGCTGGAAGAGGAGACTGCTAACTGAGTTGGAAAGATGAAAAATAACCACAGTCTCTAAAATCTGATTGTCAGAATAAGCAGCTCCATGGTGCAAGCCTTGTCGCAGCCTTAGCAAAAGGCAGTGAGAACCTCGCTCATGATGAGCCCCATATTCACAGCATGTCCAGACAGAAATGCACTGCATATTCCTTTTTAATCATGATAGAAACTTTTTGAATTTCATAAACCTGTACTCATTTTTCTGTCTGGACCCAAGGGGCATAGGATTGACTTCAGGCATCTTTCATATGCTTGGTATCTAATTTTATGAATTTATCCTAAGACATAAACCAGGTATGAGAAATAGGATAGATGGATTTATAGAAGAAATTGGGCTCCCTGGGTACGTGTGGTAGATTCAGCAGTGAGAGATTTACAAAGATACAGTCCTCTAGAAGATTAAGGAAAATGGAAACAAAATCAAGTCTTTCACTTCCCAGTGTTGACTTGGATAAATTTTATCACCAAAAGCACATCACTGAAGGAAAACCAGAAATGGTCTTTCAGTTATTATTAAACTGGTTCAAGAGCCAGGGAACTCCTTGAGATAGAAACAAAACAACAGAGCATTCAAGTTTTCTTCACAAAACTACCTTATTCTGGAAAGAATTAGAGTACTTCTGGCTTAAAAAAAAAAAAAAAATTTGCTAAAGAAATTTTTGAAAGAAAAAAAAAATACTGCTGCATGTTGGCCAAAAGAACTTTAATCTGTTCTTTAAAATCCCTACTTCCTCCTGAATCTCCGAAGGTCACACCATTCATTCGCGATGCTGGGCAATCAGCTTCACGGACCCGGGTTCCGGCTCATCTAAACCTGGCGGCCAGCGTAGACGTGGTGGCTGTCGCCCAGCTGCGGAGTCCGTCCTCTCACTAAGGGAAACTGTGAAGACTGTGGGGCACTGCAGGCCGCAGTAAAACACGTGGAGAAACGCAGGAAAGAAATAAAATGTAACAAAGGAGACCTCAAGAGCCTGGGCGCCTTCCAAGCTCTTTCCTAAAATTATACCCGAGCCCTCTCAGCGAAAGTGTCCATGCGTGGTGGTGCCTGATGTTTCGTACAATTTGACAAAAACAAATACCTATGACACGGAAAGGAAGCAAGAGCTCTGCCACACTTTGAGGATGCTCGGGGTGAAGATGCTCTGCTTTCATTTTGGGGGCCTCCTTGTCTCTCGCAGGCGCTAATGAGGCAGGGGGTTGCCTCTTCTGGTTAAGACTCTGGCCGGGTAAATAAACTTGCTCCTTTTCCAAGTCCCCAAACAGATCCTAACGCCACTGGTTTTCTGTCTCCTGATTGTCATGCCTGAAAGGCTCTCCTCGACAGGATACATGCGGCTTACTACCATGAGACCAGATGAGCGCTGGCCATCTTTTAAGAGAGAAGCTTGCTCATTCAGGGAAAAGTTAAGGGTTTGGTTTAAACTGCAGACCAGAGGGAAGTGTCGTGAAATCTACAGTCCCTTGTCGGCACGCTGACTCCTGCGCTGCCGCAGCGAGTCTTCCGCCACCTCTGTGTCGGCTGAGGAGGGCTGCTCAGGGGTGTCTCCTTTAGTCTCCTCGGGCTCGGTTTCCTCCTGGGCCGCGCCGGCCTCTGGCAGGGGCCCCTGGTCGTTGGCGTCACTCCTCTCCTCATTCACACCACCAGCCACACTGTCCACTTCCTCTTCCTCCTCTGCCTCCTCCTCATCAGCAAGGTCTTCTTTCTCCTCTTCATCATCTAAAAGGCTGTCCTTATTCTCTTCTTCATTCGAATCATCCTTTTCCTCCTCCGCATCCTGCAACTGCTCAGCTCCCTGAGTCTCCTCTGATCTCTGATTTTGCTCTGCAGAGAGAAAAAGAGAAAAACACTCTCTGATTAAACAATGGAAATTCAGTAATGAATTGTGTTCAGTTGTGAAATGAAACAAACAGGGGAAGTGACTGTTTTCTCCACCTTGAAGTCCCAGTATGACACAGCACAGCGTCTCCAGTTGGCACCCAAGCCCCATTCAGGGCTTCGCCCAACCACTCTGGGGACCTCACTGCCCATGCTGCCTTTGGCAGAGCGCGTGGGCATGGAGGGCAGCGTCCTTCACGCTCTGCACCGTGCACCTTATAGAAGGCTCAAAGAGGCACTGGTCTTAGTGACTGACACAGGAAAGTGATGAGAGCTGAGCCAGTCAGAGCACTTTCCAGGGGCTTGGAGCCAGGGTGCAGAAGAAAGGCCTTCTTCAGGATCTGCTAAACTAAGATGTGAGTTAGGACTGGTAGCAGCTACTGAGTGAGCCCCATGGAAACAGAAACCCAACATCACTTGGGCTGAGCTTGAAGCTAGAACACCCTAGATCTTCAATTACGATCTAATAAATCTCATTTTTCCCAAGATTTTTTTATATTAGATTTCTGTCTTGCTTAAGAATTCTAAGGATCATATATCTATGAAAAGCCTCAAAAATTCCAAAAACTAAAAATAAATATGAGTTTATTTAAACTCCCAATAAAACCAACAAATTACATTGTGCAAAGTCTGAAAAACAGGAATAACAACATTCAAATCCAGGGCCCTTCGGTCCTGGGTCAGGAAGCAGCAGAGCAGGGAGGGACACAGGGAGGCCACTTCTAAAGGACTCAGGACCCGTCAGGACGCAGCACAGACTCGGCCCACGCGACTCCCCGCCTCCCTTCTCGTTCCAACTCGAATGAGGAAAAACTGCCCATTAGTTAATAAAGGGCATAAACTGCAAGGCAAAAAAAAAAAAATAAATAATAATGACCAATAAGAAATATACTTTAAGATAGGAGGAAAAAGAGAATTCTTGTCCTAGTCCACCTGAAGAACATATTTTAAGGAATCTGGTAGTGGTAATGGTTTGGTCACCTAGCAAATCAGGAAGAAAATTCGGTATCTCTAAAAGCATAACAGGGAATTTCAAACCACAGGACACTACAAAATTACAAAACTATTGTGCCACATGAGTTTATTATACTCACCAGAATGTTCAGATAAATTCCTTGGAAGTGGTACATAGAAGCATTCTGATATTACCACCAAGACCTGGAGGGAAGAAACATGATTGTTACAGTTATTACCAAAGGGCCTCAAAATCAGGCCTTGCTTCTATAATCAGATATTCTTAGAAAAATAATTAGCAGCTGGTCAAAAGTCTTCAAAATGGCATGGTTATAATTAAGAATTTCCTATTCAATATGCACCATAATACAGGAAAATATCATAAATTTAGAAGGGCCATGAAGTCCACAGTCTACAGAGAGCCCACTATAAAAAAAGTGAATGGAACGAATACAAGAAAACAGCATGGGCAGCCAAATCGAAA
This sequence comes from Erethizon dorsatum, assembly GCA_028451465.1. Classification (NCBI taxonomy): domain Eukaryota; kingdom Metazoa; phylum Chordata; class Mammalia; order Rodentia; family Erethizontidae; genus Erethizon; species Erethizon dorsatum. The sequence goes on along the minus strand of CM051841.1, from coordinate 13,499,664 downwards.
ACTGTCTCTTTAAGAACACTATTTTAAACAAATAAAACTGTATTTGAACTGCCCTCAGCAACAGGTGACTCTCAAGTGAGGGCAAGAACACGTCCGAGTCCGGAAGCCTTGAGAAAGCACCGTGGGAAAGCTCTCCACAGAGCAGCTGTGGGGAACCCCTCCGGGACGGCACCTAAGCCCTGGGCTTCACCGCCGACCGCGCTGAACACGAGTCCTTTCTACCATAAAAACACGTCTTCATCGGGCTGCTTAAGGGCACGGGCAGCGCAGGCCATCTCCCGTGTGGGGACCAGCCAGCACCACACCGACGACACGGAAGGCTCGTGCCCAGCAAGGCAGTCGCTCGCAGCCACCCCCTCCCCGTGACTGAGCCCACACAGAGCCGGTCCAACACGGGAAGGAACTGTGCGCTCAGAGAGCGACACCTCTCTTCCCCACCGCCCAGCATGGCGGCGCACGCTGTAATCCCAGCTCTTGGGAGGCCGAGGCGGGAGGACTGCTGCTGAGAGTTTGAGGTCAGCCTGAACTACCTGGAGGGACCCCATCTTAAAATACACAAACAAAAACTTCTGGTGCCTAGCTAACACTGGGAATATAACTTCTCTTTGATAATTGTTCTGTCTGTAAAGATAAGAATACTGCTAAATATGCTATGTTTTACAGGTACTCTGAAATTTTAAGTCAAAGTCATAATCCCTTTGATTACATTTTATGAGCATCAAATGCATACACTACTTTGCGTTCAGGATTATTACCATGTACATATTCACTTATTACTTTACTCAATATCTGGTTCATTAGATTCAAGCTACCATGTTAACATCTGAGAAGGAGGTGTTGAAAGAAAAAATGCCAGTTTAATTATAAAGCAACACAGAAGAGGAGTCTCACACAATGAATAGAGCACTTTGATGCTTAAGAGATAAAGAGAGTAAGAGATTACACCCCATTATGGGGTGACAAAGGATCGAGAATTCTCCTGAACGGGCCTTGTGGGGAGGAGCAGTGCAACACCCCACTCCCACTACCTGCACACACTAAGCTGCCCCAGGTGGGATCCCCGAGGTTCTGGAATCCACAGAAGGCCCTGAGGGCCCGGCTGAGGAGACTCACGGGTGAGGTGATGAGACGCGGGAAGCTCCGTGTGCTAAGGAACAACAAGCTCCAAGCTATTTGCTGTGGCTTATATCTAGAGGTCCCCTCAAAGCCTCACGTGCTCACAGGTGGGATTTCTGGGAAGGTGGCTGGATCATGGCTGTTACACTGGATTAAGGGTGTGTGATATTTAGATTAGCCCACTGATTGGTTTAGAATAGCTCTGAGTGTACATGATGGAAAGGCCCACCCTGGGTGTGGGTGGCACCATGGTTTGGAATAGCTCTGTGTGTACATGAAGGAAAGGCCCACCCTGGGTGTGGGTGGCACCAACCAGTAGGCTTGTAAACTGACTGAACTAAAAGGGAAAGCGGAAGGCTGGTTGTCTCCTGCCTACCCTGCCATGGACTGTTTCTCCTCTGCCATGTTCCATCCTGCACTGGAGCCAGCCAACTATGGACTGAATCCTCTACAAACTGTGAACAAAAACAAACCTTTTCTCCCTTAACTTGTGGGTGCTGGGCGCTTTCCCCAGTAATGAGAAAAGTAAGAAAGACACCATTAAATTGATTTGAGCAGCAAAGAAAACATTTCTAATGTGACAGTCATGTATTTACTAGCTAGCTATTCATAGGGCATAATGTGTTTATTTGTTCTTTTTTCTTGTCCTAATTTCACCAGGGGAGGGAAAGTTTTGGTCCTGACACATTACAAGGGCACAAGAAACACCTTCTAGCAACAAGAAGTACAGCATTTTCCCACAAAACCTAGGAGCAAATAAGTTGTACCTGTGATATACACGAGCCCTCAAGGGGTTGGCTGGGTCCTGGGGCCCAAAATAAAGACTCACAGGACGCCTGTGTCACTCTTGTCTTGCATTAACGGTATGACCTCAGACAAATCAAATGCCTTCCAGCTTGCAGCGTCACTCAAAAGGATGAGACTGCACCACGCTATGGCCACGATCTTTCTATGTCTAACAGTGCACTGTCCTATATATGTCTTCCTTCTTGGAAACTATGAGAGAAGTCCTCTCATCTTTTCATTAGATTCTCTTGGTTTAAGATCTATTTTCTGGTCTAAAGAACCACTCCCATGGAATGGGCAACTAAGCTTCCTCAACATGGCGCTTTGTCCACTAGAGGCAGGAGCCCGCTGGCCCCTCTTTCTAAATTAATTGTCTTTTTGTTTTTCATCCTTGTTCACCCCCTGGTCAGGGACAAATTTGGAGCCTGGTTCATACAAGGACCTAATGCATTCCCTCTGCAAAAGCCTCACATTCATATGGCCACAGAACACACTGTTAGAAAAATCTAGCACTAAACAATGGGTGGGAGAAGTACTGACAATCGCACTCTATTTATATCCAAAGTCAAATCAAATCCCTTTAAATTAGGGCAGTGGGAACATGTTAATTAGCAATATGATTTGTACAATAGAACAGGACATACCTGGGACCTGTTTCCAGCTAAGTTTCATCTCCATCTCTGAAATTAACATCAGCAGCCATATCTCAAAGACAAGCCCTGACAAGAATAAAGCATCTTCACAGCGAAAGAAAATCAAACTTCCTTGGCTCCTTGCGGTTCTGTCATATCAAGTTATGAGTTCCTATCGAGTCAACTGCTAACATTCTAAGCTTCTTTTAACAAAGATCTTGCTAGAGAACCAAAATGTCATTACAAGATGTAAATAGTCTTACCTAAAGTCTATTGTTTTAAATAAATTTTTGCAGTCACTAATTATTCCCAGTACAGAGTATTTAGGAGTTATGTAATTAATTACTATACAATATAAAGGCTTTTAACAACTCTTAATTAAGAGTTTAACACGCAATCAAATTTACAAAGTATAGGTTAAGAGAAAGATAAAAAATTATTTATATCAAAAAATAAAACATACCAAAACTTTTTTCCACAGTACAGGGATTCAACCTACATCCCCAACTCATTTTTTAAACTTAAGACAGAGTCCAGCTAAGTTGCCCAGGCTGGGCTCAAACTCAAAATCCTCCTGCCTCACCCTCCCAAAGTTCTGGGACTACAGATGTGAAACAGAACAAGACATACCTGGGACCTAATTAATATAGGCAGCTAAGTTTCATCTCCATCTCTGTGCTCTCTAGCTACCAAACCAATTATAGTTGCCTATATAGTTAAGTAAATAAATTTGTCATTCCAATTCTCATCTGAAACACCTAGGGATAAAAATGCAGATACCTACAAAATTCTGATTTTCATGCTCAAAAAAGATACGGTGATTTGCTTTGAATCTTATATTTTTTCACAGTGATGTCTGTTTTCTTTTATCTACATTATCTTATAAAATACACCTCAGGAAAACCAGTTAGCTGGTTAGGATTAGAGGTTCAACTGATGGATAGAAACAAGAAAAAAATAATCTTTCATGTACGCAAGAAACAAATTCACAGCTCCGGCCTTATCGCCACCATGTTCTAATCAAGCAGGCAGGGTGTGAGCTCGCGCTGACTGGGTTGTCTTGGAAACTGACCATCAATTCAAGAAGGCTCTCTATGTCGCCTTACACCACTGTCTATACTCTGGGCAGCACACGTCTGAGAATATTTACGAGACAGGATTAGCGGATAATACATCAATTTTCCATTTTATCTCACACTACCATTTCCCGAGCAGTATCAAACAAGCCCATGCTACATAAATGCTCAGATTACACACAGAGAATGTTCAAGTGTTTTTCTCTTTCTTGGCTGCATTTTAACTTAATGTGAAAAACACTTTGCTTTGAAAAAGAAGAACATTATAAATAAGAAAAAAGAGCAGTATTATTTCTTACCAGACCCATGAGAAGGCCAAAAATCAAAGTGGCAATGATGAAAAAGACATAAGAACACCAAGCAGGAATTCCGAGGGTCACTGTGAAATAGTTGTGAAGATGCTAGAATCAAAAGGGAAAGAATAAAATATTACTTGTAGTGAGGACCAAAGATATTTGAATCCCTTTCATTAGCTATAACTCCAGTCTGCGAACTGTCTCTTCTATGTAAGTTCCCACAAAGGTTTAAGTACCTGAACGATTCTTAACAAACAATACAAATTTTACAGCACTGGGAAATAACAGGGAATAATCTAGGTTGTATCTAATATGAGTTAAACTTCCTTAGAGTTCAGGATCTGGACGAAGTCTGGGGAAATTATTTTGCTAGTCCTTTCTTCCATCATGATTTTTGGTGCCCTTCAACTAATAATTACATACACTTCAATGTTTAATTGTAATATGGCATCCACTAACAATGAAACTTCTTGGGCCTTTATCAATTTTTTGATAAGGCTAAATGACTACTTAGTGAATACCAAGCATTTCAAATGTCTCGGTATTTTTTGTAGTCAGGTTCTTACTATTCTACTCCTACCCACCCCAAACACAAAATGTAAACAGGTTTTCCTGGTTAATTCATTATGAACAAGTGATATTTCATTTGTCTTCAAGCACAGTGCACATCCTTTCATGCTTACTGTTCTCTGGGCCTCCATCTGATGATAAACATAAAGATGAATGAAGAAACATAATCTTAGCTGGGAACTGTTTACGTGCTAAATCACGTAGAAATTACAGCAATGAACCTGCTCATTAATGTCAAAGCTCATTTAAAAGTGGACTTGCTGGAGAGATGCTTCCCCATGATGATTTAGTCATCTGTTTTGACCTATAAAGCTTATAAAACTGTCATTAACTATAATTTAGGAATTACTAGACACAGGATTAAATAGCTCCAAGTCTAGGTATCACCTGCAAGCACAGATGAATCTGACGACAGTGAGCCCAAGTTTCTATTTTAGTTTCATATTCCTCAAAATCTAAATCACTTCCATCGGTTTCTTAGCTTATATCAAACAATAAAATATTTTATTCTGTGTTACCTCTAAATGACAGACAAGCAAACAAAAAGTTTATCAAGTAATCTAAAATAATATGATAGATTTAAAGACTAAGCAAGTACTTTAAATAATAAATGCATGTAGTTAAAGTATTCAATCAACATTTCTTGAGTAATGAAAAGATGTATCCAATGCTTGAACCATTCACAGGAAATACAGATAAGCTCTTGATTTGCAAAGCCACCATCTTTCCTGTTCACAGCACCGGTCATCAGCTTGTGTTCAGCCGAGACAAGTGTTTATTAAGAACAGCCCAGCATTCTGCAATCCACCAGGTAAAAGAGGTATCCGAGATACCAAAAAGTAGCTTGAAGTTCTTTTCAGTATAAGTTCTAAGAGGCACTGCACAGTTCCCAACTTTGGAAAACATTGTGCACTGAACACTTTATACTTTTCTTCATGACTCAGTGCCATCATCAGGATAAAGCCTGAAAAGTGCCGAAGAACCAGAAGATGCTGAGAACCACTGTCTCACCGCGGACTCATGCGTGTATTCTGGTACCTGCTTTCTGATACCTACTGGTTTATTTCCCTCATGGGCTTGGAATAGATAAAGTGAAGTTTTGGGATAAATGCTGTGCCGTTCGGACTGCCTCTGGATACTGTTTCACTCCTTTACTGAAAAACGATGAAAGCAATCCTCAAGAAACTTTTTAATTTGATTTTTATATATCAGTTATTTACATTTTAATTACTGTATTTTGAGTTCAACACTTAACTTCAAAACATCCTCTTATTTTAATAAGCCCCACTTCAGTTTTCTTGTATCAAATTACTCCCGAAAGGACTTGCGCTTCTTACGGAACTCTGCCATCTTGTGGTCTTTTAGGTAATGATTCCTAAAGACATGTTTTCACAACACAGGTGTAAATCTTTTATCTATTTACTTTGAGCTCACAATGGCTTTAGAACCCTTACAAATATTAGGCTTTATGGTGTTAGGTACTTTAAATTCTGCTGCATATATATAAATGTTTCCAAGGTGATGATGGATTGATCTGGTCTAATTCAGTTTTAGAACCGTATGTCTCTGTTTAATTAATTTCTTTAGTATCAGTTTTCACTTGTGCAAAATACTGATTCTTGTTTGATATTACTACACTCATTGCGAGGAAGTGCTCCACGCTGTTTACTGAAAATGCACTGGAACGTCCCCTGACGGGCACGACACCCCGTACTATCAGACGCGATACCACACGACCAAGTGTGAGCTCATTTTTGGCTACACAGTCAGGTAAGGAGTCTAAATGAAAACATCACCCTCACAGAATAAATGAGAACGTTCCAGCGGCTGGGTGGATTTAAGAAACAGAGCAGGCCAAGGCCTCCGTGGCCGGAGGGAAACCGCCTTTGCCCAGAGCAGCCGCACTCACTCTGCAAGTCTGGAGAAATACAGGCTGGACTAGAAGCCACCCTGGCACACCCGGACGCCGCCGGTGCCGCGCGGTCTGATTCTAAGCTGCTTCGGCCCTGAAGGGCAGAAAGCCGCGCATTTATAGCTCGCCTGTATGACAGGACATATACCCGCGCGCAAGCCCTTGATCCTTTTCACACACAAATCAGAATCCCTCAAAATTCTCCCTGCCGGGGAGCAGCGAGGAAGACCCTGCGGGGAGCCACAAAGCGCTTCTCCGTCCACTCTCGGAGTGAGAGCCAGCCCACAGCCGCCTGCAGTCTCCGTGGGAGTTACCTCGTGGATGGGCACCACCCCACCTAACATCTGACAACACAGGCTCGACATTTTCATAAGGGGGAAAACAGGAAGAGAAGCGAGGCTGTTATCTAAATCACAGGTGAGTATTTTCAAGTTTTAAAATACGGTGTTATTCTCCAGGCTAAACACGCACGGCCTTTACTTCTCATCATCAGATGCTTCGAAAGCCCTGACTCTTCTGTTACACATTCTTCTAATCAAAAGGGAGGAGTCGGTATCCATCACACAGGCTGTCCGCCCAAGGATGCAGCACACTTACGCCTCCATCTTTTCCTAACAACAGTAACACACAGGACAGGTCAGTTACACCCCATACGACCTCGGTAAACAGTACAGATTCACCAAATCTGATACAATAATACTTTATAAATATTTAAGTACTAAATCTAGATAGCAAAATGCAAGTGTCATCAAATTATACCTTGAGCCTATTATTTGCATTGGTTAAAAAAAATAAAAAAATAAAAAGTTTTCGGTGTTGCCTATAACCAGAAGAGAAAAATAAGACAGCGAAGACAACAATGATTAACGACTATAGCAAAAAGCAGTTAAGTACATCCTAGGTGCCAGGTCCCACGCTAAGCACGCAGAGTTCCAGTAACGACAGCCTGTGACAGGAAAACAAACGGGCTCACAGCCACGCACACAGGGTGGGAGGGACAGCCTGTGTTCCCACGACGGAGGACAGGCCTCCCTGCAGCGCTCAGCTAACCGTGGAGAGAGGACAGGACAGCAGACCGGGAGCCTCGCTCCACACACGCGCCACGGACAGAACCTCAGCCCTTGGGACGCCGCCTCACGACAGCCGGCGGGGTGGTGCAGCGTCGGAGATCAGCCTTCCACATCACGTCCACGACGTTCCCCTCACCCTGTGCCGTTCTTTACACTACTAACATTCCCATGAATCATTTTTTTTGAACCACTTTTTTTTTTTTTTTTGTGGGTACCAGGGGTCGACCTCAGGACCTCGCGCGCCAGCAGGCGCCCGTGCCGCTGAGCGATATCACCGGCCCCTTTTTCGTATGTGGGTTCCGGGAGTCGAACTCAGGCCCTCGCGCTTGCCGGGCAGGCGCTCACGCCGCTGAGCCATCTCACCGGCCCCTTGAACCACTTTTTGAGTCACATTTTTAACCTATAAAATTTTTTAAAGCAATTTCCCATTACTACCATAACAGAAAATCCACCGATTTGTGCTCTGGGACTGCCCGAGACGCGTGCCTCCTAGGCTGCAGTGACTCTGCGAGGCAGCAGGTGCAGCGTCGAGACTGGCCATGAGGCCAGAACTGCAGCTGACCGCCAGCTATTTCCACGAGCTTCTCAAGATTAAAGCACACATGTGAATGCCACCATGACTGGATTGGAAGGACGATTTGAATTTGGTGATGGAAAGAACACCGAAGGCCATCGCTTCCCCATACAGTGGTACGAATTACGTATCAACAAATGCTGGAAGTCATGGTAACATCAGGAAGCTCACAGCAACTACCTGATCAGGCTATTTCAGAGGACTTCCTCGCTCAAAGCTTTATTCAAGCTGGAAAATATGGAAGGCTGGTGTAAGGTTATAAAGGCCAAATGCAACCCAAACAAAACCCCTGATATCACAGAAATTCAGCCATGTGTGTAAACCCACACAACACTCCCCTCCCAACAGCAGCTGCTATCCCTGGAATGTCAGAGGGGTGAGTCGGCTTCCCTGCTACGGCAGAAACTCGAGGACTTCAAGGAATCACCAGCAGCAGGCTCTGATCTAGATACCACTCCTGTTTTCACTGTTTCTTTCTCACTACAGAAACGTTAGAAATTACAGAAAAGGACGATGGGCTGTAAAAACTTGGCCATAATTCCAATATTAGGGAAAAATGTTGACATCTACTTGAATTCTCTGTAGGTATTTTTCTAGATACACAATCACATTGTTTGGTTACTGCTTCCCCCATTAATAACCTGCATCTTTCTCTTTGGAAATATTTATATCTAACCAGCTACCCATGGGGAGAGTCGATGGCTGAGGAAAGCTGAACTTCTATGGATTTTGTGCCCACAAAATCTCAGCAGGATAAAAGAGATTATGGGTAAGCTTCAACAACCTGACCTCACCAGCATCAGCCACGCTACTTTCTTCCCACTTGCATGGCTGTATCTTCTTTTTCTGCAACTTCACTCTCTCCGGTTGTAGCCTTCTCTATAGTTTCTTACTGTCTCATCCTCTCTCCCCATGGGCCATATTTCCTCTATTCATTATCTAATATGGCTGCACTGCAGTTTTACATGAGTTAAAAACAGATTATATTTCACAAAATTATGGGTCCAATCTTGATGTGAGGTTTCTGAGAAAAAAGAAGGCCAGCTAAATGAACTCACCAGCAGCTGGGACAGTCAGCTAGGCCTGGCTGAGTAAGAGCAAGGCCAGGGCCTGGAGGCAGAAGCGGGGACCAGGGACCTGGTGAGCCAGCAGGACTGGATCTCCGCGTCAGAAGTCAAGCGCTAGATTCCAGAATGCATTGGCTGTATCTCCTCCCTGACACAGGCTTTAAAAGCTAAACTTCTCTGTAACCACCTGTGAGGGCTATGACAACTTCCATCTAAGCTCTTCTGAACCCGTGGGACAAACTCCTCTCTCCATCTGCATTCGCCATTGCTTCTGGCCTAAGAGCTTGCTGCCAACGCTGTCTGACATCCACGTGGTACAAGTGTCCCGCGGAATCAGATGTGACAGTGCTACGAGGCTCAGACGGCTACCAGAGAATACGACTTTATTAGCATTTAACGTCAACACACCGCAAAAGGCAGAATATCCTACCCTCAACTCCCAGTTTACAGTCACAATTCTCGGTCCTTGATTGGACTTCTCACCAGTGTTAATAAAAATGCAGAATGAAACCACATCAAACAAACTATCTGGAGGGAAGGGAATACTAGTTACTATGGTATTTAATGTGATAAATGCTACAAAAACAAAACCAGTTAAATTTCAACCATAAAAGACTAAATCCAAGTTTCTGATTAGCGTCAGTTATAAACAAACAAACAAACAAAAAAAACCCAGAAATATTTATCTCACAAGCCAGAACATATAACTAAGAACTTGGAACATAAAAGATGGATCTTAAATTTCCCTTATATCAACGTGCATGAGAAACAATCTTCATGAGCTCCATGAATCTTAATTTCCGAATATGACACAATAACCAGTAACGATATCTTAGAAAAGACGTATACAGGAGTTCATGTCTAAAGACTTATTTCAAAATATTTTGGGCTGTATTTACTTCCAGGGCACTTTTACTAAATCTTGGATTCAGCCCCCTCTGCAGAGAAGAGAAACAAAAGGTCACAGAACATACTCAAGATTATATAATAGCTCCACATGTTAACTTGAACAACACACTGAAATGACTAAAGTCACAGATAGCAGGGGTCAGCAAACTTTTTCCTAAAGGCTAGACAGTAACTAAACTAGCGGGTCACAGCTCCGTGTCTCTGTAACAACTTACTCAACTCCACCACCGCAGTACAAAAGCAGTCACAGACAAGAGACTGTGTTCAAATGAAGCTTTGTTTACAGAGAGGCAGCCCACCCACAGGCCGCAGCTCACTGACTGTGGACACGCAGAACTACTCTCGGGCTAGACAATCTTTGGTCTGTGAGAGAGCTAGCAGTGGGAACATGAGACAGAGTAAAACTACACAAGCCCTTCTGCTTTGATAAGGACTCCAGCACTGATCTAAGAAAACATGACTTCCACATACTCGCTACAGGGCACTGCTCAATCATGCCCTTCTGCACACAGACACATGCGCCCCGCCTGAGAGTAGCTGTGTGGCTCAAGAACAAAGTAGAATTACGAAAGTCTCTATGAACATGTATTTTCCTGTTCTTTAAAAGCTACATTTCTATTCTTAAAAATCTCTCCGCAAATATAATCACAATGATTTCATTTAAGGTTACTCACCCAAATTTTGCCAGAGATGCTAAAAAGGCCAGCCATGCCGGACATCCTGAAAAAAACAGAAAGAAGGGAAACACTGGCCATGTGTACTATGAAAAAACAAAGCAAAACAAAACTTGGGGCGGTGGTTCTTCCCCTCCATTGATTCTGCTATTTGTTGCTGTTCGTTGTTCTCTCCTAGATTCACCTCTGCTTTTACAAAGTTTAGATTCTGAGGCCATCACGTGACTCACTTTGCTGAAAATATATTCTCATTCCTTGGCCCTTTATCCCTTCATTTTCCATACTAAGCGAAACCCCAACCCCAAGCAGCTGAACATCTCCTGGGAAAGATCCCATGCCTTGCTGACTCCCAATATAAGAGAAGGCTCAATTTCACCCAGGCTTGCATCAGCTCATGTCCTTTTCCCTCTCTATAAACCTTATACATCCTCTCCTTCTCAAGGACTCTCATCCAACAAACGCTCTTCATGTATCACTGTGAAATCAGGAGCCACTGCACCACCAAATCGGAGCCTGGTGCGCAGCCGCATGCACCTTCTCATTTCAACAGGGAAGTCTACCTGCCCCACCGAGTCCAACTCCTCCACCTGCGCTTCAGTCCCACCCCTCTTGTCCCGTTAATGACTTGCTTCTGTCATCTGCTCCTCCTACGGCAGCAATTTCTGTCTCTGCTGCATTAGTCTCCTCAGCATGCAAACACGTTCTGCTGGCTTCCACCTTTTAAAAAGAGCAATCCACAAATTCCTCCCAAGAGGGGCCCCACTTGCCATTTCTTCTCCTGCGCCACATCTTTAACCCACTCAAACCCGACTTCCACCCTCACCGCTGAGCTGTGACTGCTCTCCAAGGCCAGGATGACCTGAGCTTGCTTTATTCCATGTCCAGGTCCAGACCTGGTCTTTCCCATCGGGTTAACACTGGGCACAGGTAACTACTCTTTTTTTCCCCCGAGCACCCTTTATTTGGCTTCTAGAAGATGATACATTACTTCTTTTTCACCTGCCTCATTAGTAATTGTTTTTGGTTTCCTTATGCTGACTCATTCTCTACCCAACTTCTTCATTTGAGAGTGGCTCGTGGATCAATCTCAAGCATGCCTCTTTTTCTTTCTAGGTGTTCCCCTCCTTCCTTGCTAAAGCTCCGAGCACCATCTAAATGTTCCTCAATTCTCCATGAAGACCCAGCTCCATGCTCCGCACCTCTACAAAGTCTGCATCTCAAACTTCTCAAATCCAACCAGAATCCCTGACTTACTCTTGCCCAAATGAGTAGCAGAGACCAAGATCCACCAAGTACTCAAACCTAAAACCCTAGAGTTTTGCCTTGAGACTCCTCCCTCTCTTCACCTTGGGCAGGTGTTCATTCTCCATCGCCACTGCTGCCACCCTGCTCTAGCACGGGGAGGCTGGACGCCACGAAAGCCTCTGTCCCTCCTCATTCCTGCCCTCTCCGATCTCCTCTCCCGTGAGTCAGCTTCTCACTGCACGCGCTGGTCACTGCCAAGCTCCTCATGTGGCCACAGTCCTGTGTCATCTGGCTCACTCAACTCGTGCCACCACCCCTCCCTGTCACTGGGCTCCCTCTGCTTGGCACTGGACTCCGCAGCACTTTCCCAAGTTGGGGCTCATGTGCCTGCCATACTCCTCCTGGGAATATTCATCTCCCTGCTCCTTACCCAGACCAGTTCTTTCTATCCTGCAGGTCTCACTGCTAATCCTCCCCTCCGAGCAACCTCTCCTCCCCGCTCTAAGGTAGGCCTAAGACTGCAGTTTCTCCCTTTCTTAGTGAAGTATGATATCTTTAACTGCCCCATCCAGATTATGATTCTTTGTGTCCTTGATTTTTTCCTAATCTGTCCTACTCATTTAAATTTATCTGAGGGGAGTTGGGGGGCCATGACTGTCTTGTTCCCTGATGAACACCTAGCACCTAAAACAGTATCTGGCATAAAATCAGTGCTCACCTATTTAAAGAATGAAATGCTAGAAGTGAGCTGCTTTTAGAATAAACTCTATGCTGACTGAATATTAGCATAGATGGCACTAGAGGATTTACTCCTGAAACATCATACTATCTGTTCCTATGTTAGCAGGGATAGTTCTTACACCTATATATGCTAAAATAAAACTAATTACAAACATGACCATTCAAAATTAAAACCGACTGAGAAAAAAATTATGATGGTTCAGCTTTATCTACTACACAAAGTATTATAGAGTTTACCACTCTGGCCAAAACTTACCCCAGCAGTACTGGGCAAGGCGGCCAAAAACATCATAGGTTTTATTTTCCATGTAAGATACAACAGCAATTCCTTCACAGGAAAGAACTGCTTCTGCACCTTACCAATAATTTACAAGAAAAAGAATAGCAACTGATGTTCAATACCAAGCTTTGTAAAGAGGAAATGGTTGGAATAGCTCCGAGCAAATGCTGGAAGAAAAGCTTTTTGTCACTCACACAAATCTGGCTACTTAACTCTCAGCTGACTAAAAACTACCCGAAACATATGTGAGTCCACAAAGCCAGAAACACTACTTGGGCCAATCATGGACATGGGTGGGCCGGGTAACCAGTAGAGATTATGGAGGAAAACGTAGGCTTGTGAGTCCTACAGACTAACTTGATACCACTGTTTTATTTATAGCACTGTATCATCAAAAAAATGAATGAGTTACGTTAGAGAAGCTGGGGACTTCCAGCCAGTCAGAGGCTCAACTGATTGCCACTTCTTCTCTAAGATGTAATTCTGTAGATCTTCAAAGATTCCCGGGCCTCGGTAACGGCGGAATATCCCATCTTTTGCACTACAGATTAAAAAAAAAAAACGCAGGAAATAAATGAGTCAAAATAGCAGGTGTTACAGGTAATAAATAGTAAATTAACTATTGGCCATACATGTGAATGCCACCAAAATTTTCAATTGGATCAAATGAAGAAAATTAAAGCACAAATCAGAAGGCATGCATAAATTTTAGTGTTACCAATGAGAAATTTGAAAACTGAAAAGTACTAAACATTCCACTTTATCATTACAGAATTTGTAACCATAAGCAAAGTTCGTGGTGATCCTTAATCTATCAAGTTACTTTTTTATTATTTGTACTTTTTTTTAATCATAGTAAATAGCCATTGTTTTCACGTTAAAAATGTGTCCACATTTCCAAATTGACATCATTCAAGTCCCTCACCTAAAATCAACACCAATTCTGCTTAATCTCACGCCCCCCCTTATCCCTCCCACCCTTTCACCCTCTCCACAGTCAAGCGTCCTGGGGAAAGGTCTACATTGGCCATTTTCTCTTCTCCAGCACTCATTCACTCCTCAGTGGGACTGGGGGTTCTGCCCCAGGACTCCAGTGAACCCGCTCAGACTGAGGGTCTCCAGCGATTCCTGAGTGCCACATCCATGGAGCACTTGGGGGCGTTTTCCATCCAGCTGTTCATTGCCACTGTCCACTACTGAACATCCGTGCCCTTCTCCTTTAGCCTGACCCCTCCTCCCGGGTGTAGAGGACAGACCCCAGGGCCTGTACGTGTGAGGCAAGTGCTCCACCACTGAGCGACGCCTCTAGTCCATTTAGTTTGACTCTTAAGTCCTGAGTTCTCTGGATTTCTTCCTACTATTCTGACAATCCCTTCTCAATCCCTTCACTCACTGTAGGTGTCCTGATACTGGTCAATCCCAGGTTCTATCCTTTACCTGCTTCTCCTTCCCTTGTATGTGTTCTCTGTAGATACAGGAATATTTCAAATGTTATGTCCCTTAATGCTGAGAATTTCCCTACACCCATCTCCAAGCTAGATCTTTCTTCTGAGCTTTAGATTATGACATCAAACTGTCATCTAAATTTCTCCACCCGGAATTACCATAGACACTTCACATTATCTTCTCCGTTCTGGCTTTATCTCCCAAAGCTCATCTTATTCTAAGGCTTCCTTATCTTGCAGGCCAACAACAGCATTTACTACCATGGCTTGTTCACAGTCATCATAAAACTCTTCCTTCCCATGGGTAATCAGTCACCAAACCCCAGCCGTCCTACCTCTTAAGTATTTTGGAAATCCATCCCTTCCTTTTTCTCCCCACTATCTGGGCCTCTCCAGCCTTATCACCCAGCGTGATCCAACCGCAGGTTCCGGGCCAGCGATACAGAAGGTTGCAATTCTCAGAAGGGCTCATTTTCTCCTGAGCTTGAACGTGCCATTTCCTTTATCTAGGAAGGTCTTCTCCGCTGCGTCAGCTTAATCCATCCCTATTTACCTGGTAAGAACTCCCCACCTTTTAAATCGTGAGGAAAGTCTCTGGCCTCCTCCCCACCCTTTCCCTGCCTGAAACCAAGGTCCTCTCTCCCCAGCTCTCCAGGCACTTCCTCTCCAGAGCAGTGCAGTTTTTCTCTCCTCCAACTTTATGCTAAATGAGTAGTCACAGAAAACATTTCAGAATTCCTGGGATATATCTCTTGATTTTTAATCTTTACAAGACCAGAAAATTATTTAAACTTACTGAAAAAAGGCTGGAAGAGTGGTGACAAAGAAACGGCCACTCAAACCTATAAAAAGTATAAAAAAAAAGTTACAAAAACTCAGAGTAAACCAAGCACCTAAGTTCCAAGAAAAAGCATCCTCAGGCTACTTTCATAACCATATTATTAAAATCATTACACACTTAATGCTTTTTTTACTTACCTAACACTTTCCAGTCACTGACATACTATTTACCTTCCATGACTTACCCTGGAATTTGCTGGCTTGTGTATCACTTTGGATTGTATGAAGAATGAAAAGACAGGTTATAAAATCATACAATTTGGGTTAAATACTAACTTCCCTCTGTACTCACTTAATGGCTTTAGATAAATTATTTGACCTTTCTGAGTCTCAATCACCTTCTCTGTAAAATGGGTACATTAAAGTAAACTGAACTGTTCTTAAGTTAGATTAGATCAAGTATATTGAGAGGTTAGCATGGTGTCTGACACATAACAAAGTTCTCAAAAAATTACAGACACTGTTAGTATCAACTGAAGAACAGTAAGAAAAGGCACACCTAAAGTTGCATACAATCTTCGCTCACTTATAAAATTCACAATTACTGTAAAGGGAATATATAGATACAAGAACCTCATTTTTTTCAATTTGCCTTAGCAAACCTTTACTGAACACTAAGCATATACGGTATCAAATGCTATATACTATGTATACGGAAAGGCAAAGATAATAAAACCCTTAGTCATTCAGCAAATATTTACTAAGAACTTTTTGTTTCAGCAACTGTGATAACTGCTCGAGACACTTAGATGAACAAAACAGGCACAATCTTGGTTCTCAGAGCTTGTAGAGCCTACAGTCTAGTGGCAGAGAGAAAGGTTTGCACCCAGTAATCATAATCGTGACCCTAAACTGAGACAAAAGATAACAAGAGAAAGGGACACACGACAAAAATCTAATGAGACTGCAAGTAGAGAACAGATCCCTGCCCTTTAAATGCTTACAAACAAGCAATATTTACTAACAAATTCTACTTCGGAGGGCACCAAGAATTAAGTGAAGAGAAAGAAAGTGAAAAAACCCAGCATGGAAAAATAAGAGACATTACTTTAGTATTTCTGACCATTTTTACCTTTCTCACTGAAGAACAACATAGACAAAATTAAATGGCTATTAAAATCAAATTACTCAAATTGTACATCCCTGTGGTCACCTGAAATTTAAATATTTCAGTTTTACTAATATGGGAAATTTGCTTTTATCCATTTTATCAACTAAATCCATATTCAGCATAGTAGTTTTTGATTCGTGGTGAGTCTTCTTAAAGAAAGATTCTCTAACTTTTTCTCATATCAGACCAAATGGCCTCTAAAATATCCCTAAGGTACTTAAAAGGAAACACAGTACTGTGATAGTAGTAAAAGTCAATGTCACACACACACACACACACACATAGCTACTACTTACATTTGTTATTGTACATTTTTTTAAGAAGTTGTATGATCAGTCACGAAAACACGAGGGACCCTGGGACCTGAAGAGCGGTGAGCCGAAGGTTTTAACAAGCGCGTCTCTCTGAGGGCCTCCTCCCAGCCAGCCCTGCCTGGAGCCCTACCGCGGGGAGCCAGCAGCCTGCGGTGCGTGCCAACTGAAATGCCAGGAGGGAAAGGGGTTTCTAATGCTTATAAATGACTAAATGCTTCTGGTTTACAAGCAAGGAATACCTAGCATTCCTTTCCTAGGTATGGTTTCTTATGCCCACCCCAAAATTTTATCAAAAGAGAGTTATGGACTTGGGCAAGTATGCTTTCTTGATATGACCTTTTAATGGAATGAACAAAACAAACAGTGTCTCATCACTTAGTGAAGTTTTTTTTACTTGGATTTTATTTTTATCACAATAAAACAGGAGTTTTAACAAATGTTAGCTACACTTAGAGCAATTTTCTTCACTTATTCTATAAAATTCTGTATATGGTCTTAACCTTCACTGGCTATGCAATAAATAACAAATACATGAAGTACAAAATTATTTCATAGGACATGTTTATTTACACAATACACGAAAGAATATTTCCAGATTCAGGAAGCAGCAGGCCTACAGTGAAACCCTCCTTCTATCCTGTACTAGTTTTTCATCTGGAACAGTTAGGCTCTCTGGGCTTCAGTTTTCTTACGATACATGGTGTCACGTTTTCTAACTCACAGTATTTTAGCATTATATGATTTTATATTCAAAAGCACATAGAATTCAGTGCCCGACATACGATAACTAAATAAATCCTACATATAATTTTCTATATTTAAATCTCTGATTAAATAAAAGAATGTAGGAGACAGAAACTAAGTCCTTGAAAAACTGCATATTATTCAAGGAAACAAATTATATACATACAAATAATGTACTGGTGAAAATCAATAAATATAAAGAAAATAAGGGGAAAAAAAGAAAGTGACAGATGGCCTCTGAAATTCTACATCTTTCCAGTTCAGGCTGAAGTTACAGTCACAGGACATCTAGTCCCAGAACTGCTTTATTAAGGGTACCAGAATTTTGCAGCTCTTGATCTAACTGCTGTTGTCTTCTGTAACTACTGTACCGATTTACAAGGCCACCAATTAAGACACATTGAAAACGAAGGACGCTGTTAATAAATTCTATCTCAAGACTGCTTTCACGTGTGTTTGTCAATACGTCCTCCAGCGCCGACGCACGTGGAGTATTAGGAAGGCTGCGGCACCCGACTCACGGATGAACTCGGGGTGCTGTCTACAGCAATGCACTGTCATCGAGGACACGTTCAGTGAAACCAGCGAAGTCTAGAACAGCGATGTCACCCTTGTACTGTGACACACTCCTGAGACCCTTGTAGACCTGACACCACAGGAAATTCGCCTCAAGTAAATGTCACTTCTGAGAGGCTTCAAGACATCAGAAAGCCCGGTGCCACTCTTCGTGCTCCCACTATGCGCTGCAGCAAGCATGCTGGTGCCACGAGGTTTTAAAACACGGCCACCTCGGAAGAGCCAGGCACCAGCTGAGGCTGTGGCCTCAGTACAGTGAGGGTTTCACAAGAGTTAGACTTTGCAGAGAGCATGGCGGCCACCAGTCCCAGAACTACATGGTTTACCACAGGAAGCTTCAGAAATTACGGTAGTGAGTGCACTCCTGAGCCTTTAGACATAAAATACAAGGTTTGTCCGCAGAGTCTCCCATAATTTCCACACGTTTCCACTTTCAGGTAACTACTACTTTTTTTTTTTTGTGTGTGTGGGTACCGGGGGGTCGACCTCAGGACCTCGCGCGCCAACAGGCGCCCGTGCCGCTGAGCGATATCACCGGCCCCTTTTTTGTATGTGGGTTCCGGGAGTCGAACTCGGGCCCTCGTGCTTGCCGGGCAGGTGCTTATGCCGCTGAGCCATCTCACCGGCCCTTTTTTTTTTTTTTTTTTTTTTTTTTTTTGAGACAGGGTTGTGCTATGTAGTGCAGGCTGGCCTTGAACTCACAGCAATCCTCCTGCCTCAGCCTCCTGAGTGCTGGGATTACAGGCATGGGCCACCACACTCAGCATGTAACTTCCATTTTAAAATGAACACTAGTGTAATGTAAAAGGGTCATAAATTCAGAACACGTAAAATACTTGCATTTCTTATCAAAAACCTTAAAACACACATACAAAAAAAGGAAACCAAGAAATCTTAGAGAAAAAAATTTATGGGAGGGAATTACATTTTGATATGCGGCAGATATTAAGTTCAGTCCTAAGAAAGCAGAGAAAGTGGCCAGGGGCCGGTGAGACGGCTCAGCGGCTTAAGCGCCTGCCTTGCAAGCGCGAAGGCCCGAGTTCGACTCCCGGAACCCACATACGAAAAAGGGGCCGGTGATATCGCTCAGCGGCACGGGCGCCTGCTGGCGCGCGAGGTCCTGAGGTCGTCCCCCCGGTACCCACAAAAAAAAAAAAAAAAAAAAAGAAAGTGGCCAGGCACAGCAGTGCAGACCTGGAGTCCCACCACTGAGCGGGCTGAGACAGGAGGGTCACAAGTCCAGTTCCTCAGAAAACAGAAAGGGCTGAGGATGCAGCCCTGTGGCAGAGCAGCTTGGGTTCAGTCCCCAATACTGGAGGGAAAAACAGAGAAAACCAGTAGCCTTTGTTCTATTTATTAGCTGCCATATCTCAGTCGTATTACTAAGCCTCTCTGAGCCTCGGTTTTCTAAGCAGATAAACAGTTTGCTCTTCAAAAGGTCGTCATAGCCGAAATGCGTGATCAAACAGTTATCACCAGGGTATCAGAAGAAAGAGGCAATGAAAAACTGTAATCTTAGTTTTCAGATTGAAATGAAGTTGCCAGTGTAATAGAACACAAAGACTAGTTTTTAAAATTGTAAAATTAAAAATGTAACACTGACTAAAGTGTATTAAACTATGTGGACTTCCATATGAAACTGGCTTTGTTTTTGTTTTTTTGTTTTTTTGAGACAGGGTCTTGCTATGTAGTTCAGACTGGCCTTGAACTCATTTTGTAGCCCAGGCTGGCCACAAACTTGCAGTGATTATGCTGCCTCAGCCTCCTGAGTGCTGGTATTACAGGTGTGAAATTAGAAATTAGATTTACTTGAAATTAGATTTTAGCACAATATTCACTCTTGGCAAAGGAAGGGCCTGGCTTTTCCTCTAATGTAGTGACAGAGCCGTCACCCACAGGCAGAAATGTATGAGCAGCCGCCGTCTGCCCACCCTCGATGACGAAGTTTATCTGCATGGAACAGAAGGTTCCAGTACACACTCACTAAATTTAACTTTGCAAAGACAGCTCAACCAGGGATCCACTGAGTATTAAACAGGCAGTGCAAGGTAGCCAAGGTCTAGCCTTTCCTTGACTTCTACAACTCAGCTGTAAAAACTCACCGTGTCTATAACCCCAGTTTTGATCACTGTGAAATATATTTATTTAAAATATCGAAAACAATCTCTAATTAGATACACTGATGGAAGTGCTACGGGCATAACTAAAAAAAAGTATGTGTGAATAATTCATACATGCCTGCTTTCCCGTCATTTTACACTATCTTACAGAGAAAAAACTGAAATTTTCCTGTCTAGCGTTCCTGTGGCAAGGCAGCCTGGATCAAAGAATATACCAGCAGAGATCCGCAACCAAACAGAAATGCACATACGGAATTACCCAGCGAAGCGCTCAGCTCCGCGGGAAATAATGATACTGATGGTTTCCACTGCTCACTGAGAATGTTGGATTTTTTTTTTTTTTTTTTTTTTTGGTGGGTACCGGGGGGTCGACCTCAGGACCTCGCGCGCCAGCAGGCTCCCGTGCCGCTGAGCGATATCACCGGCCCCTTTTTCGTATGTGGGATCCGGGAGTCGAACTCGGGCCCTCGCGCTTGCCAGGCAGGCGCTTATGCTGCTGAGCCATCTCACCGCCCGGAATGTTGGATTTTGTAAAAGGAAATACTTAAATTGTTTCTAAGAACAGAGACAAGGCCCCAGAGAGGCCACTCCGTTTACTCGGCCTCCAGACTCGCCGCCTGCTCCTTCCCTCCCCTTCCTCACTGGCTACTTCTCCACTGCTGCAACTGGTTTTGCTCCAAATGTTGAACTGTCCCTGTTCTTACTTCTTTAGCACCGCCCCCCCCAGGTCAGTGGTGGCAAACCTTTTAGAGACCCAAAACTCACTTATTTATGGCAAAGTGCCATAAATTAAATTAAACTGGAATACTGAGGTTTTAGCTTAGAAAAAACAACTCATACATTAACATCTTTTGTCTTAAAAGAAAAACACAGTAACGGAGCTTTCAGTGACACACACAGCTCTGTACTGAAAGGTAAAAGTTCACATTTGACCTGCTTTTGCATAATTACTGTGATCTTTGTTGTTGTGTGCGTGCTGATAATCTGTCAAACCCGGGCTGGGGTGACCCTGCTCCAGTGCCGCAGGTTCGCCGCCACTGCCCTAGGTAATCGCAATTCTTCCCCTAGCCTGAGACACCCACGCTCATGGCCTTCAAATTGATCTGTCCAGGTCAGCCCTATCTGATGTCTATTTAAATTGCTGAATTTACTACTGCTGTCTCAAACTTGTTCCTCTTCGGTCTCCTCCATCTCCCCTTGTCCCACCACATCCTGCAACCCATCGATCCATCAGAAATCCTTGTCTCAAATCCAACCCCTTAACCACTATGACTATTAGCCCAAGGCACCATCTTCTGACTTCCGGTTACTGCACTGACCTCCCACCATTCTCGTTTCCATTTCTGACCCCCTCCAGTCAATGTTTTTGCACACCACTCAAGGAAATTTTTAAAAAATATAAATCATGTCACTCCCCTGTTCAAGCTTTCCAGCAGCTTTCCTCCTATCACACTTCTTATAAAATCGAATTCCGGGGGCCGGTGAGATGGCTCAGCAGCATAAACGCCTGCCTGGCAAGCGCGAGGGCCTGAGTTCGACTCCCGGAACCCACATACGAAAAAGGGGCCGGTGATATCGCTCAGCGGCACGGGCGCCTGCTGGTGCGCGAGGTCCTGAGGTCGACCCCCGGTACTCACAAAAAAAAAAAAAATTGAATTCCTTGCCATGACCAATAAGACCCCATTTACCTCCCTGTCCCCCTTCATCTCAAGTATCATACTGGCTGTCACTGTTTCCTTCTCAACCCAGCCAAATATATACCCACCTACACATGGTTTTTCCTCTCCTGAAATGTTCCCTCTCCCAAAGCCTGTTGAAGTTCACTGTCTCAATTTATCAAGACCTCTGGTTAAACAGTCCTTCCCTGGCCATCCTCTCTAAAAAACAGGGCTCCCATTATTTTCCACATTTTTATTCACTCTGTTTTATTTTTTCTTCACAGCTCCTACCATCATCTGGCATTATTTTCCATCTTATTTTTGTTGCTATTCATCTTTCACCAGAATGTAAACGACGAGCCAGGCTTCTGATTTCATTATTCACCTATGCATCATCTGAATCTCGAACACGCCTGGCACATGGTAGGAACTCAAATATTCATTGAATAAGTACATTATTGAATAAATACAAATATTCACTGAATAAATACATTATTTAAGCCCTATTAAAAGATCAATGAAACCATCAGATTTACTATTGTCATTCTATTATTTTATTTTCATTAAAAAAGATAGTACAGTCAAGAGCATATAGCCACGCACTGCTTAAAGAGAGGAGCGTGTTCTGCACACACCACGTCCGGCACGTTGTGTCAACACCTCAGGGTGTCCCTACGCGAACTCAGACGGCTGCATCGCCGGGTGTATACCTTATGGGACCACCGTCACGCACCTGTCCTTCACCGAAACGCTGGCACAGGACCCACAACAACGTTCTCTAGGCCAAGTAACCCTGCATGTAGAATTGTGCCTCCCAGTATTTATGAGTTGCAGTTTTAAAGTTTTTTATCATTTAAAAAGAATTTTACAGCCTTTGCCTGAAAACTTTCCCTCATACATAATACAACAATTTTATTAGACCTTTCTTCTTCACTGTTTCAATAGACTATGAGACAGGAGGGTTCTTTCTTTCTCTTTGATGAGTACTAAAGTACATTTAGATTACAGTTACATAAAACTCTGAGTCAACAATAAATACCTTTAAGATACTAACTGTGGTGGATCAATTAATGACCACCTGGAGTGGGGCACGGAAGACCCCGAGGATTACCGCCCAACGGCGCAGGAGGAGAGCGCCCCCGGGGACGACTGCGCGCTGCTCACCTCCCAGAAGCCTTGCTGCGCTGGTTTTCCTGACACAAACCCTCGCTGTCGCGGGGCGGCTGCTGCTCTCTTCGGGGAGCTCTGCTCTCTGCCTGCCTTGGGCGTAGCTCCTGGCTCCAGTGCGGATCCCGCAGGCTGCTGGCGCAGACTCTCCGGCCGCCAGCGCCAGCCCCTGGGCTTGCCAGCACAGACCCTTCGTCTTCCGCCAGGGATTCCTCAGCCTCCTGAGGCGAACTTCGTGAGACGCTGCCATGGCTCCAGGCCTCCAGCTGGACTCCTGGGGGACACTGCCGTGGGCTCTAGCCTTTGGCCATACTTGTGTGGACACTGCCGTGCGATCCAGGCCCTTGGCTAGATTCTTTGGGTCTCCAGTGCACGGACAGATCTGCTGCACTAGTCTGCTTTTGACTTTTTGGATGAATTTTGTAAGATAATCCTATAAATGTATGTGTCCTCTATTAAATCTATTCCCTTACAAACCATAACTACAACATTAACCAATTTCTCTCTTACTTTAATCTTGATCCAGTCACAATGGAAAAGTAGCTGTAAGTCTACGTTCTCAGAAAGACTATATTCAATTAAACATTAGATTTATGAATCTATCACAAGCCTGTTTTAACTCTTCTAATTTAAATAATGCCATGAACACACAGCAGGATAACAAATGACTGAAGTATGAAGCTACAATTCTAAGAAAGCCATCATGAAATGTGCCTGGTGCCCACTAATTAACATGTCTTATGCCAGTTTTCCTTGGACTCAACTATTAAAAGATAAAAATAAGTGTTTAGCAAAAAATGTGATTGCAATGATTTGCTCCTCCAAATAGAACAACCCATTGTAACAGCCCAAACCATGAACTAGTAACTGTAACTGTCTGCCTCTAAGAAGAGGACGGGCAAAGATAGACCTGTTTTAGATGCTTAAAAGGTTGAGGCTCGAAGACTCCGGCTTTTAATGGAAATCTCTCTCTGTGGACTTGTCCATATGTAGATCTTAACGTATCCCATGCACTTTGCACTTTGTCATCTAAGTAATTGGTACTTGATTGCTTCACGTTTTGTGAACTCACAGTTATTACAGAAAGGTGAATAGGTACTCTTCCAGGCTTACTTCCTTTGTCCCTCATACAGGAGGGAAACTAGAAATTGAATTTTGTTTTTCTTTGGTACCGGGAATCGAACTCAGGACCTCACGCTTGCCAGGCAGGCGCCATGCTACTGAGCTAAATCCCCAGCCCCCTAGAAATTGCATTTTAATAGAAAAACATAACAAAATTTGAAAAGAGACATTTTAGAGATTTAGATAACAAAAGTCCAACTTTTCTCCCCAACTCACACATAACACAGCTGTTTTTAAATTACAAATACAAATTTACTGTGTGTATCTTTTCAAAATTTAAGTTCTCTTCTCTTTCACTCTAAATTACAGAATTAGAAATTCACCATTCTGGAACTCACAATGAGATATGATTTGGCAAGATCATCATGAATCTTAAAACTCCAAAGTATCCCCCCACAGATTAACTGCTAATGATAAAGTAAAGACTTTCTTAATTGAGAAATTTAGTGTTACCACATCAACCAACTGTTCCTACTTCACTAACAGTGTCAATATGTGCCCAATGCAACAGGAAGTCCCAGCACCATCTATGAAGTACTCTTGCCATAAACTTTGAACCTGAATTGAATCATGTCTCCAGATCAAACTTTCAGTTTACAGAAAATGAAGGAAACATGACTATAAGAGCCTGGACCCCACAGCAATGTCCACGCAAGTACAGCCAAAGGCCTAGAGCCCATGGCAATGTCCCCATGAGTCCAGCTGGAGGTCTAGAGCCATTGTAATGTCTCATGCAAGTTAGTATCAGGAAGCTAAGGAAAACCTTGGCCTGTTCTCTTCCAGGTATCAATGTCATGAAAAAAATGGGGGATAATTCAAGATTGAGATGGAGTGAGAACACCTAACAGCCAAATGCAACTTGCAAAACTTGACTGGACCTTGGTTGAAAAAACTATAAAAAGACCCATAAGAAATTATCAGTAAGATTTCACCCTGCTAAAGAACTGAAGGTGAACTAGCATGATGTCTGCAACTAACTGCCAATATCTCAGGAAAAAAAAAATATATATATATATATAAATATTTATATATATATATTTATATATATTTTTCCATATAAATATACATGTATATTCCATATAAATATACATGTAGCCACACGCATACGTAGGCAGACCCAGATAAGCTAAAGTATAATCTGTTGATTCCAGGTGGCTAGTTCATGTGTAATTAGCATCTTAGTCTTTCAACTTTTCTATACGCTTGAAAAAAAATTTTTTTAAATAAACAAATAAAAATTCAAAATAAAAGGTTGTTAAAGTTTCTCGTTAAACGTTTACCATTGACAGTACCTGGCTCCTGAATGACGTCCACCTTCCCCACGCTGATCTGGAGAGTTTCACCATTCTTCGCGAAGGTCTCCCACTCGGAATCGGTCTGCTGGCACGACGGACACCACGGGGCATAACTACGAGAGAAGAACAACTCATCAGCACAAACATGGGAAAACAAAGTAGAGAAACAGAACATTTAAATTAATAAGTAAATTTTTCACTAAAGGCTATTATAAAAGCAAGTTTTTCCAAAGTCATTTGATAGAAACACAGAAGTACAATTCTCCCCTAGGATTTAATATATGAACATTCACTCTACAAGGAAAAAAAAAATCAGCTGAAGTATGACAACAGTTTTAGTAATTATTGTCAGATGTAAAATATTTTTTGCAGTTATGCTTATAATTGAACCAATTCTATCACTTTCTAAATAGCTTTTGATTTCTGAGGTTAAATAATGTTTTGAGCACCCTGCTACAGGGGGGCAATTTTCACGAGGATGCCCTTATAACAGCCGAACCGGTTTCGGATCTATCAGTGCTACAGATCCGAGAGCAGACACCAAAAGATCTGTTTCTACTGGCTCTGAAACGTTGAAATATCCGAGGATCTGGGGCAGTTCGGAGTCATTCCAAGAAAGAAAGCAGACGCTACAGGCTAAACTAGCTCTACCCAATACTTTCTTAAATAAAAGAGGTAAAAATACCTAAGATTTCAACACAGAACCCTGCTTTTTATATTTATTTTCAGCCAATAAACATTAAGTACTATGCTTGAAACTGAAGCAACCACAGTGAATGGGATCGACTTGGTGCCAGAGAGGAACTGAGATCAGCAGGGGGTCAATATGATTCAAGTAAAAACTGCTACGACAGGGTGCGGAGCGATGCTGTGGAAACATCAAGAAGCCGGAAATGCGCCCTGAGAGAAACAGCGATGCTAAGGTCTAGGTCGGAGTAACAGCCTTTCGGGAAAGGGCCGCGGAATGCTCCAACCTAAGCAGAGCGAACAGTGTGCGTGAAGGCTCAGAGGAGGACGGGGAGAGCGAAGACATCACCCGCCACCTCTCAAAAGCCGTATAAGGACTTAATTGAGGCCCTAGAGTGACAAGAGCACTATGGTCAGACTTACATTTTTAAAAATCTGAAGTGGCAGCTCTACAGACAGTGGATCAGTGAAGAGCAATATACAATCGAAGGGAAGAACCGCAAGGACAGGCCGTCAGCCTGGCAATATGTTAGCGGCCCTGCCTCGCCATCCCATGTCCTGGAAAACGCCATTAGAGACTCAGACCATAAAGCTTCGATCTTTTGTCAGGGTTAAATCTGCAGATGTTAAAAATAGGAATACAGAGAAGTCTGCTGCTTGGCAGTACAGTGGATCGATACTCCCTAAAAAGACAGGCCCAAGTCCTAGCCCTGATGCTTATGAGTATGACTTCATGTGGAGGATGGGGTCTTTGCACAGATAATTAAACCAAGGATCTTGGCAGGAGACCATCCTGATTTAAGACGGGCCCTAAATCCAGAAACAGTTCTTCTAAAGAAAGAGCTCTGATGCAGACCAACGGGAAAAGCCATGGAAAGGTGCAGCCCCCTGGGGTCGTACTGCTTCAGACCAGGGACACCAAGAGACGCCAGCAGCCAACAGAAGTCAGGAGAGAGGCACAAACAGACACTCCCAGGCAGCGTCCAGAAGCTACCAGCCTCGCCACACGCTGACCTTGAACTCTGGAGCTCCCAGAACTGTGAGTCAAAATTTCTGTTATTGAAAGCTATCCTGTGGTAGTTGTTACAGCAGCCCAAGGAAACCACTACAGAAAAGAAGACGCTATTTGAATTTAGAAGGAAGTAGACCAGATAAGCCTTATGGAAACTTAAGAGAGCTGGCAGGGCTGTGCTTAATATAAAATACTGTGAACAAACAATACCATATGCTGGAAATCCATTTCAAAATATGAACATGGCACAATTAAAAGGAAAGTTAACATCTGCAGAATAAGGTCACAAAAATGTATCGGTACAAATGGTGAAACATTTGGTTTTGCTTAATAATACCCAGGAGATAGAAGAAATAAATAAAATCAATTAATCCATGCCCACAAAATAAAACAGGATACTCCAGGGAAAACAAGACATCGAGCACACTTTGAATAGTATTTAAAGATGCCACCAGAATTAGACATTTTTAAATCTTAAACTTTTAAAAAATCTTTAACACAAGTCAAAGTGTTGAGGAAATAAGTGACATAGACACAAAGGACTCGGCATCACTAAAGTGTTCACGTACAATGAGTGACTGTTACATAAATTACAACACGGAAGGGTAGAGGGCAGGTGTACAGATGGGACAAGCTCGGCAATATACTGACAACTGCTGAATCTGCGTGATGGTTAGTAAGGGTTCACTATATGCTATTTTTATAGCTACTTAAAGTTTCCAAAATATATTTTTAATGAGTTGATTAAATAAAGAGATGTATCAAGGTGCAGATGAGAAGGTTGAACATTGTAAAAATGTCAGTTCCCCTCAATGTATTTTTTCATTCCTGAATTGCGGAATAGAAGAATGAGAGGAAGGCAAGAAGGCCTGGCAAAAATAACAGAACACACAGGCACCCACTTACTATGCCTTAAAAAGGGAACAGAACAATCAGGTACATGGCTTTAATCTCAGCATTTTGGAAGCTGACGCAGGAGGATCACGATTTCAAGGACAGCCTGAACTACACAGCGAGACCCCGTCAAAAAAAAAAAAAAAAAAAAAAAAAAAAAAGTAAATAGAATAAGGGAGGAAAGCAGTAAGCCGATCAAATTCTATAGCAAGATTTAGGCTCAGAGGGGATGTCCGATTACCATTTTCTAGTTCTTTTAAGATTGTGAACTGTGCAAAGGCATGGATATAAGGACTCAAATATAAGTACCCTCCTCAAAAAAATTCAATGCAATGATGCACACTAACTAGGCTGAATAAAACAGAAAAAAAAAGAAAAAACACAAATAACTAAAACCAGGCAGATTTTGAACTTTCACATTATAAAGTAATGGGATAAAGATGTTAAAAAGCCAAGACCAGAGGAAAAGATGGATTTATTTTAGGAAACATACTGATAATTAGTGAGAGCCCAGAACAGACAGGGCTGCCCAGAGCCAAGGCGTTGTTTTCTCTGTAGCCAGACCCCGGAAGCAGAAAGAGCAAGACTCACACGCTCAGCTTCTCTTACTCCACTTCTGGAGAAGAGCACCAAGGTCAATCCAAGGTCATTCTACAATGAGGTTAAATCTCCCCGTACGGTTCACTGTCTGTGCCCTGAGACCAGAGACACGTGGACCTCAGACCGCCTTACTGACATATTGGAATGTTGATTTTTTAAACACTTGTACCTGCGCATTTCTAGGACAAAATACATTTCCATACACAGTAGATTTCCATAAATGTATGCTGGATAAATACACAAACTTTAGTGAAAATTACATATTTCATCAAGAAATATATTTCATCTTTTCTATGTATTTTCTAAATGTCCAAATGATAGATGAGACCTATGCAGTTCACAAACACTAGAAAAAGAACATTAAGTTATGCGTACATTTAGACATTTCAGGATATCGGCTAAGAGTTCTGCCACAGGAATCAAAAAAAACAGCTACAAATTAACCATGTGACTTCGAGCAGGTAATAATACCTCTGCGCCTCAGCTTCCTTAAATGTAAGATGGGACAGTAACGCTAGCTGCCCAAGAAGGATGGCTGACACGCCACGTAAATAAACACACAGTAAGAACAGTTATTAATACGAATCACGTCTGCAACGTTCTGTTCCGTTTCCATGACCCTTTGTGATACCTATGCCCCCCTGAAATGCACAAGGTCACTGCAAAGAGGCAAAGCAGCTTTAGAGATTTAAGGGCAAGTCCATACTGGACGAAGAACCCAAATGGAGTGCTTACGTGATAGAAAGACTAAGAGGAAAAACAGACTGAACACCAGCCCCAGCTCTTAGAGGGAAAGAGAGAGAAGGCATAAAAAGAATACGCCAAAAACAAGGATATCTTGAAAAATTTAATTAATTTTGGATGCCTTTTACTTTATTGTCCTAGGATGCCGTCTTTCCATACATGTGCTACATTAATATTTATTAAATTATCAAAATTTCATAATTTTAAAAAACCATTCCCTCATTTCTAGATAGGTTACTATATACATTGGGGTTTCGGTGACATTGGTCTTCAGATACACAATGATGACACATCCTCAGAGAAGCCACTGAAATAAGCTATTCCATTTTCTACAATGCTGCTACACACAGGCCCGCCACTGTCAATGCCATTATTTCTAAGATTTCCTCCCAGCAGCTGGCTTGAAATGCACCAACAGGTTCTTCCTGTGGTGGAGATAAGACAGCGCTCAGTCAGGTATGGAAACAGTTCACTGTTCACTCTTGCTGCAGCTTTTTAAATTTTTTTTTTTTTTGGATCTAAAGGGCAGCCATTCAGAAAGGAATTTAGAACAACTGAAATATCTCCAGAGGTAAAAGGAATGCAAGGATAGGTCCTATTGCTTCTCCACCTCCCACATACGCATATGAATATGCGTAGGTTATTTAGGTGTATATGCATGTATCCATGAACAAAGCTCCTGAGGATCCGACCCTCAGTAGCCTCCTCTGACACACAGTAACCCTCCTGCCGTAGGAGCCTTCCCAGGGAATTAGCATCACTATACTCGTGGAGCGGTGACCCACATCTTTTCCACCTCAACTTTCTGCAGATGATGGTGATATACAGAATTAGTCCAAAGACACGTGAAATATATTCCAGGTAGCTAAAACACTCTGTTACATTAGACCAACTTGGAAATGAGTCTAATATTTGTAACCATTTCTGGGAAACCAAATTCACCAGAAAGCTTCTGTTACCAGTGTTAGTATTCATGTGCAAAGTACACCGAGGCTCCACTACTTAAGGTGGTTGAAGAAGCTTGATTCTTTTTTTAATTCACCAAAATGTACAATACCCCCCCTTGGCTCTGACCTCACCAGTGTTTCCTACTAATTCTGACTTGTTCTTATCCTTGAAGAAATGAGATGGAAAAATAATCGTTCATTTTTACTTAGAATTTACTTTGACCAAAACAATCAGCAGAACCTGTGAGGATGAAAAGGAGAGAGGAATATGAGGTTCATTTTTCTAAGACTTAATAAATGAACTAAATCAAAATATCAACAAATGGGCCACAACTACATCAAGTGGCCTCCTTTCTGAAAAGTCTGGAAACATTTCTATATGATCCAAGAATTGCAACCTTTATGCTGAGATTTATTTCTTCGGGAAATAATTTTTCAAACATTTTAGCACAAAGTTTAAAGGAAAAATAAAAATTGACAGCTGTACAAAATTATGACACTTGATAGAGAGAGTACAATGCATTGCTGTCCCTAGCGCGAGCCCTCCGTGAAGGCAGACTGCTGCGTCACTTGTATTTCAAATAGAGCCTGGCAGGTTGTGGCCAGCAATAGCGAACCTTTAAGAACTACACGGTGAGACCTGGTCTCAAAAAACCAAATAAATAATAAATAAAAAAGAGCTTTCAATGATACAAACAGCCCACTGCAGCACGTGTTACATAGTTTCTCAACCACTATCCTAGGCCACTATAGCAATGAAGAAATGGGAGGCGACGGGGATAACCCGTAATACCTAAGACAATACATAAAGATGCTTCCATCAGCAATACACTTGAAAAAGCACTTGATAAAAGGAACAAGGTCTATTATTCATTCATATGGTCAGTCAAAAAGTATTTATTGAACACCTATTAATAGGCATTGGAGCTAAACAGGGAGGAAAAATCATTCTTCTACTTAAAAGCTTACAGCCTTGTGGTGAAAAAACAAAAACTGAGTGCAAAAGCACGCAAATATAATTACTACTGTGGTAAAGACCATGTTAGGTACCAGTCACAGTGAGGAGCAATTTTTGTGGGGCGTTGAGAAATAAGGAAGGCAGGGCGTCTACGTAAACAGTGAGTGTCAGGAATGAGCAGGAACTAGAGAGGGTAAAACACGGACGAGCTTCTGAATCGCAAACGAACAGGGACTCCTTGGGTACGTCAGGGCGCTGGACAGCTGAGCACATAAACAAGTCAGCCAGGTTCTGGGCCCCTCCAGGTCCCCAAATGCCCGGGGGCCTTGTATGTGAGATTGCAAAACTCGGGTCTTGCATCCTACCACTTACTAAACACCGGGGTTTGGCCAAAGCTTTAACTTTTTCAGGTTTTCATGGTCAATAAGAATGAGAATAGCCACGCTGCACCAGAGTGCTAGAACACCAAGTAAGACAGCATTCGCAACACATGATGCAAGCTCTGTAACTGCTTATTGTGACTGTGAGGATGAAGAGGAAGAGCAGAAGGTGGCTGAAGGGGCTGCCAATGACAGATCTTAATGAAGCTTTAAACCCTCTGTGGAAACAGTCTGAAATCAAAGACTTCTATGTTAGCTTAGGAGCCCCCTTCTGCATGTGTTTACACACCCATAACAATACCTAGGGCACTGGTTTTCAGCTAGAGGCACTTGCAAGTGTCCACAGGAGATGGGCACTGTAATTTTTTGATGCCACATGGACTGAGAGTACTACTAGAATGGAATGGGCAGGGAGCAAGGGTACCAAAGGTTTGCAACACGTGGTCCATCACCATACATCAAACAGCCGTTCAATCCAAAATGCCAGTAGTGCCCTACGGAGAACCACTGATAAAGGTCTAACACAGCAATGTTCAGTAAATGCTCGCTAAAAAAGGGATGATACTTGTACTATTTACTTCCTTCAGCGCACAATAGACGGCCAGTCCCTTTAGATCACGTTCGAAGCCCATTTATCTTCTCCAATTCCCCAACCCTGAACCTGACACATAATAAGCATTTAGTGACTATCTCCTAAACATTCAATCAGAAAATCAATACAATCTATTAAACTGCAGGAAAACATAGCTATTTAACAAGGGCAAGTTAAGGTGACAGCGTTCAACACATCCCCTCCAGGTATAAGAAAGATACTGGAAAGACAATATCCCAACCGAGAGGCCATAGGCTTTGCTCCCTCACCAGATCTCAATTCTGAAATATGAGAAGCCCAAGAACAAAGTCAGAAAAGGTAATACTTTGTAGGTATGATCTGCTTTATAGAAAAAAATTAACTCAAAGATATACTGTTTCTCTAGACATTAGTTTAAAGGTAAACCAAGCTACTTGGATGTCTACTTACTTCTTTTGGAAGAAAAAAGCCATCAGAATGTACAAAGATTGTTTCATATTGCGTACTTAAGATTGTTTCATATTGCGTACTTTGCGTTTCCAATGAACAAAAGTAGTATTCTCAAAGACTGATATAATGAGAGCTAAGCAAGTATTTAAAATAGCAAAAAGTTGCAAAGCAATGGAATAAAGGATAATATAAAACAATGGAAAAGGATAAAGCATCCAAAGGTTTTTTTTTTTTTTTTAAAACACAGCAAGCCAATTATGGTAATACTGAAGAAACAAGTAAATATAAAACAATATATAAAAAAAAGAGTAAAACAGTATACAATAAGCATGGAACATTAAAGAAAATACAAGAAGTAATGGAATCATTTAGCAGGTAAAAAGGTTTAGAAATAAAACTGAATTACTGCAAATATATTTCATATTCGTATTTTTTTATATTTTAACTCATACTTCTCTAACAGAAGTGTTTTTTTAAATTCAAAATTGAATGGCAAGGATCTCAAAACTCAACTCTCTGAAAAACAATGAAATTAAAACAAATTAGGGCCGGGAATGTAGCTCAGCAGCACAGCGCCTGCCTGGCAAGCGCAAGGTCATGAGTTTGATTCCCAGTGCTAAAAAAAAAAAAAAAAAGAAAGAAATTAAAACAAATTAAATTTTATAGTAGGATCTTTCCATATCTCGGAGCAGTCAAACATTGCTAGGTTGTTAAAAATAAACTATCAATACCAATATAACTATGAATTTCAGTACAGGGTCTTTATACAAATAAGATACAAAAGAAGATTCCCAGAAGAAAGACAACATATAAACAACAATTTGTCCAGTAAATGGACAAATAAAGAACTGTTATCCACAGTGATGTCAAAATTTTCATACTACCAGAATGTTTTCTAACTTGCTTCTTTAGAGAAGTTAAATACATCATCAGCAAACGCCTGATAATCTCCCAGGATAAGACTGGTTTACCGGAACAAAGTGTTGACAGGGAGGTAGTATAAACACACTTTTTCTTTCTGTTATATACATCAGAAAAACTATTTGAACTATTAGAAAAGTACAGTAAGACTACAGTGGTACTGAGATTATTCATTTTTTTTAATGTTGCATGCTTTGCAAAGGGAAGAGTGTATCTTCCAACAATACAAAAACTAAATCAATAATGGGTAAGACAAAAAAATTCCTTCAGAAGTAGCACCTTGGAGGGGAGGTCCTGGCACGCAGGAAGAAGCTCCATGTAATGGTTAAGGCCTCTCCTTTGCGGCCTTACACCTATTCACCCATTCTGAAGTGAAAAGAGAACTAGGAAAATGATCTCTGGCGTCTACACGGCTTTCTTCCGGGTTACTACCTCTTCTTGCATCACAGCCCAAGCACAGGCCATACGACTGGACATACAGCAAGTCGACAGCAATTGATTGCTACCATCTAGGCCTGTGCACTTAGGAAAAGGTAACATCTGAACCATGGAAACAGCCAACCATAGGAGATGTTACCTGTCACTCATTCAGGCACTTATTAGGGCTCACACTCTCTACAGCTTTAATGTTTAGTTCTTTAACCTAAAAAAAAAAAAAAAGGGAAAAAGAAAAGAAAAAAAAAAAGCAATTCCAAAAGGCACCATAAGGAGTTGACGTCCTTAAATATTAAGGAGGCCTTTCTGCTCTGTCATCACAAACTCAGCTTTTTTTAATCAGTAAATGTTTGCAGTATATAATGTTTACATTCACTTACGGAGTAAGTACATGTACCTAATATATCTTAATTTTTTTAATCCCCTTTCCTTCCCCCAGCCATTTTCATTTTTTTTAGTTTATGACAAACCCAGTTTTAACCAGAAATTTGATGTCCACAAAAACTACATTGTGTAAGGAGCCACTGAATAAAAGGCCTTTGTGTAGTATCACCTGATAAATTGCACAGTTTTCCTAAAGTTCTTACAATTTATTACAAACACAGCAGCCCTGGTATAAAGCTCCACGTACTTTAAAAGTTTTTCTCATAAATGGAATACGACGTCCTCACTTCCATCCCAAGTACCTGAGTGGTTTATTTTACTACATCGTTTTTATCTGTGGCTTTAAGAGTTTCGCTCATTACGAGGGCATTTCATGTGGAAGTCTAAATATCCCCTTCTTTGTAACCAAAAGCTAAATGCATATTTGAAGGAATAATATGCATTATGTTTTTTGAGCAATACAACTTGTTATCTTCTGGTCTAATCTTACATTCAGGTTTTTCAGTCCATAGGCATCTTGCGATCTGAATGGAATCAAAATTTGGTTTTGGGTAAAGATACAATTTTGAGAGTGTCAATGTAAAATTAACTATCAAACAGTAGATAGATAGATAGATATATATATATTGGCCTGAAAACACATTTCACAAACGTGTGGTCTCGCAATTATTTTGGGGGACATAATTCATTTTCCCTACAACGCCATCATGATATCTAAACCCTATTCAGACACTGTTCCCAGTCAACTTCAAATTTTCTTTCAAATGATTTTTTATGTTTATTTTCTTTCAAATGGTTCTTTAAGTGTATTTTCAACAATCAACAAATCCCTCGCCTTTCTCTAAGCCCCCGCCTCTTCACGCAAAAGCACTGATCACCATCTACCTTCTGTTGTTCAAGGGGGCGACTTCTCAATGACGTTTTCTTTATGACGCCAGCACCCATCACACCAACTCGCAGGCCTACCGCTAAAAACTGCAACGCACATAAGCATTACTCGTGATCTCGTCTTAAACACCGAAAGGCACCCGTGCTTGTTTCATTTCCACAAGGGCATCTCAAGGTCTTTAAAGGGGAGGCTGCGGTAGCTCGCAGGCGTGCTCTGCCTCCCGTCGGCGATCACCCAGCCTGCGCTCTCCGTGCACACCGCCACTGTCACTGCACGGCCGCCTTCTGCACGCGCGCACCGCCGCCTAAAGAGCACGGGGCTGCGCAGCGGCCTCCTCCCCGCAAAACCGCCCGCCGCACCCCGAAGCGCTCTTCCCGTGCGCATGCGCAGTGCCGGCGGCGGCGGCGGCGGGCCGGGCCGGGCCGGGGCTCCGCGGCGCGGTGGCGAGCGCGGCGGACGGGCACACTCACAATTTCAGCATCCACTCGCCCTCCATCACCAGCGTCCAGTTGGAAGCGGTCATGGGCTGCACCCGGCTGGGCTCCGCCGGCACCGGGGCCTGCTCGGGGCCCTCGGCGGCCGCCAGCGCCGCGACCCAGGCGACCAGGAGCGCCGTCCAGCGCGGGCCAAGGCGGCCGCCCGCCATGCTGCCGGGTGCGGGCCCAGGGGCGCCGGCCGCGGCCTCGCTCGCCACCCGCCGAGCTGGCTCCGAGGCGGTCGAGGAGATGGCGAACCGCGCCGGCTCCGCCCGCGCACAGCGACCCCGCCGGCGAGGAGGGCGGCAGGCGGGCGGCACCGCCTCTTATGGGCGGGGCGCGCGAGGCCACGCCCCCTTCGCGCCGCGCCGTTGCCCGGGGTGCCGGTTGCCACGGCAACGGCCGCCCTTCCTTTGACAGCCTCGCTGAAAATAAACAGATGACCCGCGGTTTCAATTACAGCGTGCGCTGCGGGCGCTCAGCCTGTCGCTCTCGCGGAAGAGAAGAAATGCGGCCGGTAATTAAAAAACCATCCCCTCTTCAGTGGTGTCAAAAACGACCTCCGCAGACTGCGCAGTAGATGTGCAGTTCATGAAAAGTGGAGGGACCGGTGAGCGCCCCCCGAAGGAGGAAGAGTTAAGTGTGCTCTGAACGAGTATCTCAAAGAAAGCATCCCCACCTCATCGGTCATAATGATGCAAGTCGATCGTACAAGTCATTTTCTTACAACCACATTTTATTTTATTTATTTATTTATCTTTCTGGGTACCCGCAGTCGAACTCAGGACCTCACACTTGCCAGGCAGGCGCTTATGCCGCTGAGCTATCTCACCGGCCCCCACAACCACATTTTAATGTTACAGAAACTTTTAAAACATGACTACAACAGGAAAAATGAGGCAGCTAATATTATTACCAGTTGGAATAAAATGGACCTCATGCTTCTTTCAGCTGGAGTCCTGTCGGAGCTAAAATAAAAGTAGCCTTAAATGATTTCCGTGTCTCTTTCCACGTGAATATATTCGCCTAATATTGGGACCACCGCACTTTGAATGTACTGAAGAGTGATTCCAATTAGAGAGTGGGTGAACTTTTTCAACGTGTGCTTTATAACACTTATTAGATGGCGCAGAGCTGAAATTTAGTTGTGTCGTTAATATATCCTGGAAAATATGTAGTTTCTGGCCTGGGTTTAAAACAGACAGCTTTACAACTGAGAATACCAAGGGCACACGAGATTAATCTCCAATCAGTAAGATAGGAAAGATTCATTTTGCTTGAACAGATCTTGTTTCAATTAGCTGCTAATTAGTATTAGATAAAAGCTGTGTAGACCTAGCTCTTCCCATCAAAATATAACACTGAAGAATTTACGAACTATTGTAAATTAGAAAAATGTCTTCGCACTGAACGTCACTACGACTATTATGGTTATAGATCAGTCCTACAAAGTCAATGGAAAACACTTTACTGTGCTTATAAAAAGAAATAAATCACAAACAGGAAATCTCATTCTTTCCAGGGTAGCTTTTTTGTATAGGATATGTAATGAGTAAAACAAAGTCTTAAAATAGCATCTGCTATTAGTAATTGCTACCAATTTAGTTGACTATAATAATGATGTTATGACCATATTTTAAGTCATTAAACATTATGATGTTTAGAATTTGCTTTAAACTGCTCCAGAAATAAAATATGGAGAGTAGAGGGAAAATGGATGAAACAAGAGTGATGCAGGGCTGTGATAGTTAACTGACCTTGTCAACTTGAGTAAGAGACACCCAACCAAATTGGCTCAGCATCGTTCTGGGTATGGAAGACCCACCCTAGGGAGGATTATTGCCAGAATGTTATAAAAGGGAAGTGGAGAAGGAAGGCTCGCTTCTGTTTCCTTTGGAGAGCTCCAGGCTTTGCTTTCACCTTGGACGTCGTCTCCTGGCTTTCAGAGCAGACTCTTCCTCCTCCAGCATCAACCTTCGCCTTCTGGTGCCCACCCTTCGGCCTCCTGATAGGGAATCACACAGGACAGCACATAGAGCCCCAGGCCTTCGAGTGGATTCTTTGGATCCCCAGGGCGCAGACAGACCTTTTGCACTCTTCCACCCCTGACTCTGTGGCTGGCCATTGTAAGCCCATCTGTAAATTCTTATATATTTGTATATCTTGCATTGTATGTATTTCTCTAGTAAACACCGAGTGATACAAAGGGTTAGTGTTAAACTTAAATTCATTTTCCTATGTTACCTACTCTTGTATATGTTGGAACATTTCAAAATGAGGAAAAGAGAGAGAAAGCCCCTGAATCACAAAAGATACTCATCACTGAAGCCCTAACTAACTACCTCTAACACAAATTGTGTTCAGGGATTGGACATCTTGGCGTTTAGACAGAGGACAACAGGAGAGGATGATAGGAAACAATACAGCAGGCATGTGTGAGAGACACTTCGCCATAGGAACAGGGAAAGGTGCGGAACAGAGAAAGGGAGCAGTTGTCAGACCGTGATGTCCACCAAGCTTCTTTCTGCTTAAATTCAGGAAACGGTAGGTCCTGCTCCAAAAGGTGGCAGTGAAGATGATACAAGTATAATGCCAAGTGCATGGCATGACTCCAAAAAAGTTATTATTATTTGCAGGCAACAATATCCCATGGGGCTTTTACAGAGCTGTTTTCCCTAAAGCCAGATTCACTTAGCATAACACACAATGTTCTTTGCAATCCAGCTTCAGTTTCACCCACTTTGCCCTCCCCCATTCCCACCATTCCCTATGATCCAGTAACACTGAGCTACTCCCATTCCCCAGGCACACTGTGTACCTTCGCTCCTCCTTGCTTCTTCGCTCTGTTTATAATAGTTACCTAGTGAGTCATTAGGCAGCCTCTATCGTGTAGTTCGCACTGTACCTCCAGTCGCCCATGCAGAATGAGCTGCTGTGTCTTCTCAGGTCCAATAGCTCGTCCGTATAACTCTACCACACCCCTTTCATATTCAGCACGATTCATTTAGTGATCGCCCTCTCTCCTCAATTCTCCAGCTCTTACCAGAAACTCTTCAAGGTTAAAATCTTTACGTTACATATTGTTACGTCTCTTGCATAGCAGAATACCCACCAAATAGCAGTACATAGGGTAGGCAGCTTCTGGAATGGACTCCAAGATCCCCATCTGTTGGTGCTCGGGTCCTTGTGGGATTATTTCCTCTTGAGTGTGGGCTGGGTCCAGTGAATCACTTCTAATTAATAGAATATGATAAAAAGCGATGGAATATTCTATAATAAATTTACAAATAGGTGGTATGGATGGTTCCCTAGATTCTCAATGGACTTCACATAAGAATAATATAAATTTTTATGAAAACCTATTCAAGTTAGCCATAGCTACATAGTCAACTGTCCCAGAGCTCATCTCTTATCTCTCATGGTTCAGCAGAGCTTTCTTGTTTCTTTTCTTACCCTGTGTTCCTTCATCTGGTGGCGGATACATGGAAGCCAAGGCAAGAGTTAAAGTTTTTGTACTCACATCTGGCACCTGATGACTGGGGACTGATCAGGCATCTTTCTTATCTGCCAGGATTCCCAGGAGACTAGCTTGGACTTCCTTAAGCATGGCCCTACTTACTTTCTCCACAACAAGAGTTCTCAGAGACGTAAAAGCTGCACTGCTTCACAGAACCTCCACTGAGAAGTCTGAGAAGCCAGGCCTGGTGGTGCACACCTGTAATCCCAGCATGCTGGGAGGCTGAGGCAGAAGGATTGCAAGTTCAAGTACAGCCCAGGCAACTCAGCAATTTAGACCCTGTCTTAAAATAAAACGTTTCAGGAAAGCTCTGGGGGTATAGGTTTGATCCCCATTACTAGAAAAAAGAAGTCTGTGGAGGACCACCTGGATGACTGTCCCTGAAAGAAGAGCAATTATCTCCATTCTGGCTCAACCTGGCCCTATTTCCATGTACTGATACGTACAGAGCTGGCTAGGACTTTTCCTTATCCCTTCAATTGGTTTTAAGCAATGCCCAAGGTGCTGATGTGTAGTCTTTGAAGCAAGGCGACAGGTCAGTGTTTCCCTGCCCCTGTAGCTCCCAAAACACATGGGTGAGCCTAGCAGGATGGAGAGCCGTTTTCTATGCTGTTGGCCGGGATCGAGCCTCGAGAAAGAGGCTATGACTTCCCAGGGCATAGAAGATTACACATCAGAGCTGAAGCACCGACCCCAAAACATTAGATACTGCCTTGAATTGTGTTATGCAGATTGCTCCTTCTGCATATCCTTCCCTCTGCATATTGCAAAGGTGATTTCAGGCCACCTACCTAGCCCAGCTCACGGTACTCATGGACTTCCCGCCATTCTCACAGTCACTCATCCCCGAGCCACTCCCCTCCTTGAGGGTCAGTAAAACCCGGGTTCAGCCCTGGGTCGTGGCCTTTGTTCCAGTAACCACCATTTTGCCTGGACTTAGGACCCCTTGGCTCCCCAGAACTATAAAAATGCCTTAGTGTCTTTATTCTCGCCATGGGTTGCACTGGAAATGGTAGATTGGAATTAACTCGCTAGAATCCCAATAACTTTTCCATGGGATTACAAATATAAACTTCCCGGACTGAGACAAGGACTGGGAAAGGTTCGCTATAGAAGTCTGAGTATGTCACTCCTACCGTAACCCAAGATCACCCAAGGACTAAAGCCCCGCCTAGACTAACAAGCGGCAAAACTAATGGTGGCCCTCTTTAATCTAACAAAAAGCCACTGAAAATTGGAATTGTCACTGAAGCGTCTCCTAGCCTGTTCTGACGGACCCACCATCTTCCTCTGATGCCTCAATCAGTAATAGCTGAGGAGGAAGGAGCTGATATTTCCACAGAGGAGAATAGAAACTACCCCTCCCCTTTCACGTTTTGCAGTTAGCCTCTGAGATGCGTGTTTTGGCAAAAAGCACTGGTGAGGATTGTTTTCAAGCCTTTGAGGAGCCAATCGTGATGGTAGAAACTTTTAATCCATAATTACCAGCCAAAGACTTTGATGTAATTGGCAATGTAAGGCTTAATGTTCAAAGGCTAATGAAGGAGAGATAAGAAGATTGCATTCAAATAACAAAAGTTCTATAATAATAGGGTATAGAAATAATAATATATAGCGATTTCCCTGTTGAGGATAGTGAAACTAGTATGGAAATATTAAATAAGCTAAGCAAAGCTGTAAAATTAGTCTATAAAGTAATAATAGTAAAGGAATTTAATTACACAAACAGATTTGCTAAATGCCTTACAGGAACAAGAGGTAGAAGGGAGGATTTAAATAGGACACAGTAATATGTCCTAGAACAGATGGTAGAAGAAGCCATGGTGTGCAACTCTCCAAGAAATAACCCTAGGACCATGTCTTATGAAAGAAAACCGACTCATTTTTAAGAACTAATAAGTGAGCTAGGGAAGCAGTAATTGCACATAAGTGAAAGGTATAAAAATCACTTCTTGGGCCGGTGAGACGGCTCAGCGGCTTAAGCGCCTGCCTTGCAAGCGCGAAGGCCCGAGTTCGACTCCCGGATCCCACATACGAAAAAGGGGCCGGTGATATCGCTCAGCGGCACGGGTGCCTGTTGGCGCGCGAGGTCCTGAGGTCGTCCCCCCGGTACCCACAAAAAAAAAAAAAAAAAAAAAAAAAAAAAAATCACTTCTTTTTCTTCACACCAGGAGGAAATAATTTTAAAATGTAACATGGACAAAGATTCTATCCAATGGAAAAAATATTCTTCAAAAATTTATAAAAACATGAAAGACATAGGATAAAAGGCACAGAATTTTATTTGGCATAGAGAGAAATTCTCCTATTATAAATCTAATCCAACGCTGTCCAAAACTTAACTAAGATCTTTCTTATTTCTAAAAATCTATCTTCAAGTTTAATGCTTATGACTACCTTATAAGATTTTGCAAAGAGCAATGTTGTAGGTCTTGGTTCTCTTAGGTATTAAAATCCACTATAAAATTACAATAAAACAGGGAGATAGTGCTACAAAAAGAAGCAAGTAGAGAAATAGATGAGTGTAAAGACCCAAGAAGGCACACACACACACACACCCCCACACGCATGCACAGATATATGCACATATATATTCTGTACCTCCAAATAAGTTGCCAGATTCACTGAAGTTCTAGATCCACTGATAACCAAAGTTTCTTTTTTCTTTCTTTCTTTTTTTTTTTTCTTGTGGGCACCAGGGGTCAACCTCAGGACCTCAAGCGCCAGCAGGCGCCCCTGCCGCTGAGCGATATCACCGGCCTTTTCTTCGTATGTGGGTTCCGGGAGTCGAACTCAGGACCTCGTGCTTGCCGGGCAGGCGCTTATGCCACTGAGCCATCTCACCAGCCCTAAAATTCTACTCTTGTAAACAATGTTGCAACAAATAATCCTGTACATAACACTGTATTGCATATGTGTAAGCACATTTGCAGAATAATTTTCTAGACTCAGAATGGCTGATTTGAAGGAAATACGCGCTTGCAATGGTGACAGCCTCAGTGCCCCCAGCCATCATCCTCTACAGAGATTTTCTCAACTTACGCTCCCATAAGCAATGCGTGCAAGTGCCTGTTTTTATATCTCTGCAAACATAGCTTGTATTTTCTTCATTTTTTCTCTGCAAAATGGGCTTAATGCAAAAAATGTAAAAAAAATCACATGAAAATATTTTGGTGGTCTTAGAAGTAATCCCCTTTCCTTTTTTGTTTGTTTTTGTTGTTGAATTTTTTTGTTTTGTTTTGTTTTGCTTTGCCTTACTCTTTTGTTTTAGATTTTCCAATTAACTGGACAAAAATCAAGTTAGAGTCTGTCATTCATGTAAAGAAATGTTAGAAAAAGAGAAGTATGTGTTTATGCATATGCGTAGAAGTTGAGATGATACCCAGAATGC
Source organism: Erethizon dorsatum (assembly GCA_028451465.1). Classification (NCBI taxonomy): domain Eukaryota; kingdom Metazoa; phylum Chordata; class Mammalia; order Rodentia; family Erethizontidae; genus Erethizon; species Erethizon dorsatum. The sequence goes on along the minus strand of CM051841.1, from coordinate 13,457,068 downwards.
CATAAATCGGAGAGGTATTTCCCCACACTAAGCTTTTATGATGAACAATGAAAATGCTCCGAGGAAGCAGAGAAAGGCTTGTGAAGTGCAGGAGACTCCACAGGTAGCACTGCCTCGAGATGCGTCCCGTACCTGAGATTCACAGGACGCTGGAGCAGGTACAGCCTACTTGAGGCTCTCTGGGGAGTCCACTCCAGCATTCCAGGTTCTGTTGATTATAAGCTATATTTAGCCAGAAACTATCTCCCAAGAACCTTTGAAAGACAGTTCCAAACATCAGCAAGGCTACTGACCTGAAGATCCAGGTGACTTGGAGGTTAGACAAGATCCCGAGCTTTCCCCTGAGCCATGTCCCTTGTACAAAAAGTGAGCGCATCTCAAGCAGCAACTTCTAACTCCTCCCTTCCAAAGGGATATGCAACAGTACCGCAAGGAAGCTAGATACCTAGGAACAGCGTAAAAGGGTGACTTGAAGCTGAATATATCTATAGTCCATGTGAATCTCTTACCCATTTTAAAATGATTAAATAAACACAATCAGCAGAAGTAAAGTTGAAGCAGGTGATTTATAACCCAAAATATGCTATCTCTGGACTCCTATTTTGTCCATGTTCGCAGAAAATGTACCTGTGCAATACTTAAACATTGCCAATTTAATTTTGATAATGGAATATCTGTCATAGGAAAGATTGTGATCAAGTTGAAGAATGTGACAAGATGAAAGTCCTTTGGCTAAGAACAGTAGATAGCCTTGTGTTTGATTTTGGAGTCCTGCCTAATAGAAGCTTTCTCCCTCCCATGAAATGCAGTTGTGAATTTTGTGTGCTTTCCAAATATATTGATGATATTACCATTTTTAGATTTGAGCATTGTTTTTTTTTTTGTTGTTGTTCTTTCTGAAGTAATGGCTAGGTTTCACGACATTATCAAACTAGTCTTGTCTTTGTCACTGTATTGCCTTAAGGAAGACATAACTTTCAGACTTATTTATTTATGAAGACATAGTATGGTATTATAAATACATCCAGACAGACGCAAGATTTGGAGTGGGTTTGGCCTGTCACTTACTATTTATGTGATTTCAAAGTTAACGTCTCTAAGTTTCACTAATACTATCCTCTTCTGTAACATGGGGATATCAGTGCTAGCCAAGCCTAGATTCCCTAGAAAACAAAGTCCAAGCCTGGGTTGAAACCCACAATACTCAATTTGGGAGGCATTGGGAGGGTGAAAATCTGGAGCTTTGGGAGTAATGGAGAGAGAAGACAGAAAGCAAAAGGAGGTACAGAGCCATAATCATCCACACATCTATCCAACTGGCACAGGATTTCCTGGATTGCTGGACAGAATCCATGCATCGGATTAGTGCATCAAGGGGGGAAGGAGGACTATACTGGCCGAGCCTCACTCATCTGTTCTTTTTCATGGACCTAAGTTTGTCTCGGTGGAATTTAACTCTGCACTCTGCATACTGGCATCCTTTGGCCCTTTCAGCCACCTCTTAGAATGCCACATCCCAAGTCCTGTGGTCTGACATCCTCTCGAAGCCTTCAAGTGGTTGGAGAAGTCAGAACTCCAGATGGATCTCTTTGAGTGCTTTATGATGGTCACGAAGGAGTTCCTACCACTCATGAAACAAGAACAGAGTGGGTGTGGTCAGTGGGCTGATACATCTCCACGTTTCTTTTCATCAATAACAAGTCCCCCTCACTTACCCTATTATGGATGCTTCTCCACTTATGAAAAGGTTACTATGATGGTTAATCTTGGTTGACAAGTTGAATGGATTGAGAAATGCCTGGGAAATTAGTAAAGCGTGCTTGTAAGTGTGTTTGTGAGCATTTCCTGCAATGATTGGCATGCGGGACAGAAAACTGAAGGGAAACACCTACCCTGATTGTGGTGGCGGCATTCAGTAGGTTGGATCCCCCAGTAGTTAAAGTGGAAGAAGGACCTGAGGGTGCAGGCTCTCTCATACTCTGCTTCCTGGCCACCATGTGGTGAGCAGCTCTGCTCCACCATGCCCTTCCACTATGATGTAAGTAAAAAATGCATTGAATACACCCGACCTATGGAACATCATAACCTAGAAACACAGCACACTATAAAATATAAGCTGTTGACCCTTGTAATCACATGGCTGAGAGCTACCTATCATCAGAGAGGCTATCTTAGCACATACCATTAGCCCACAAAAAGATCAAAATTCCAAGTTCACTTTCTACTAAATTTGTATTGCTTCCCTACCTCATAAAGAGGAAAACTTGTAGTCAAACCACTATTAGTTGGGGACTATCTACTCTATCAAATCTCTGTTTGAAGAAAGGTTTCCCATTTTTAATTAGGATGGTGTAGCCAAATCCATCTCTACCCTTATCCTGGAAACTACTGATGTTTTCTTGGTCCATATAATTTAGTTGTCCAGAATGTCACACAAGAGAAGTCATAGTATATAGCCTTTTAAATATGGCTTCTTTCCCATAACATAATACATTTGAGATTAAAGATGCTGGATGTATCAGGAGTATGTTTCTTTCTATTGCTAAATGTATTCCATTGTTTGTATGTGTATTCCTCAGCTAAGGGACATTTGTGCTGTTTCCATTTTTCAACAGCTTTAAAAGTTACTACAGGTATTTTCATATGGGTTTTGGTGTGAACTTAGGTTTTCATTTTATTTGAGATCTCAGCCAAATAGTCAACATGTTCAGCTTTGTAAAAAACTGCCAAACTCTTTTCCATGGTGACAGTACCACAACATTATTCACAGTGTATGGGAATTAGATCTGCTATACATTCTCACCAGTGCTCGGGGACTATTTCAGCATTTTAATCATTCTAATAGGTATGTGAATACATACAATAGAGGTCCGATACATAGTAGGATATGGATATGCCTTTAAAACATTATGCTAAGTGGAATAGACCAGATACGAAAAGACAATTATCATATTCTATGATTATGAAATACCTACAGTAGGTAGATTGATAGAAAGAGCAGAGGTTTCTAGACTGGGGAAGAAAAATGGAGGGTTATCCTTTAATGGATAACAAGTTTTGTTTAGGGCATTGCAAAAGTTTTGGAAATAGTGGTGATGGCTGCACAACATTGTGGATATAATTTATGGTGCTAAACCATACATTTAAAAACTTCAAATATTGAACTGGGGGCATAGCTCAGGAGTAGAGTGCCTGCTGAGAACGTACAGAACCACAGAAAAGAAATCCAACGAAGCAAACAACTTCGACTGGTAAATTTTGTATCTATTTTGCAAAAATTAGAATTATTATAAATAACGAAAAAGTGATTACTGAGATGTTTGGACTGATTTTAGGAAGTGAATGAAAGGGAGGAATTGTCATGAACCTTGAGTCTGTTCGCGCTGTCCAGAGAGAGAGCATACAGGAAAAAAAAGAATTGTGAGAGAGAGAAAGGGAGATATTTGTTGGATTTCAATAACGCTGAATTTGAGCTTGTTACAGGCTATCAGTAATATGATTCCAAACAACGAAAATCTTGCTTCGTAGATTAGCATTTACTGGTAGCTGAAAAAAACGGTAAAAGTTGAGATGATTTTAGGAAAATTTAAGCTCCTCTCCCAGGCTAATAAATTTGACTACATTATACTAAAAAAATCAGTCAGAAAATAGCTTCCTTCTTAACAGCAGTCACAATTCTCGACTTTTCTTGAAATGGAAGACTCGGAGTGAACATTGCTGTGCCACTTCGTAGCAACAGTCTAATTTGGTTTTCTTTTGTTTATTGCCAAAAATTTAATTATGTATATAATCTAGGGCCGTTAATAGTTCATCTGCTTTCTTCAGGGGACAATGGACATCTGCAGGCTGGCTGTGAGAATCAACTTGAGTGCCCTGGTGCCTCTGTGGAGGCTGGGGTTTTTGCTAAGACCTGCCAGAGACAGGAATTTGGATGATTTCTCGAAGAAAGGATCCATGCGCTGTAACCTGGAATGACCTCACTGCGATAGCATCACAAGCCATGGCTCAAAGGGGGAAATAGGGGAGAAAATCTGATATAGTTAAAAGTCTATGTCAATGGCATTTATTGTGATGGTGATGATGATAATGATGATGATGGTACATTAAGCCTGAGTTAGTGGATAAGCCCCGTTCTCACTGTCACCTGATTTGATGGTCATCCTCTAGTGATGCTTAGTGAGAGATGCTAAGTGCTGGAGAACAAGGGAGTTGCTCCAAGGGCAGCAGTTGATACCAGGAGGCCTAGCAGCACAGGGGCAACTGGGTCCTCCAAACGGAAGTGGCCAGGTAAAGAATTTCCTCCCCGATGTGAGGTGTGTCCTCTGTGCACCTAGAGTTTGGCTTCCTTAACCCTGCATGTTCCCAGTGGATCCTCCGACACAAGCCACCACACAGAGTAAGTCACTCACAGCAAATGGAGGATGGGGTTTGCCCTACTTAGAGAGATGGGTAATACTTTTTATGATACTGTTTTTAACTCTGAAATATTGATAAGACATAAAGGCAACCATACAAAGCCTAACTTATAAACTCCCTCTTAGTTTTCTTGTGTGGGTGCGGAACTATGCTCCCCCACATTTATAGGTGATATAAAACATATTTAGAAAGTCTCAGTGTCTTGCTGTTGTTGCTGCTTCTGCTTTTGTTTTTAAAGTGGCGTTCTCCTTAAGACGCATAGAAATGTGCATCCTTTTCTTTGCTGGTAAGTGAAAATAATAAAAACTACTGTCAGCGTAGAACGTAACTCCAAAAAAAAAGAACAAATTTTTAATGCATTTTCAAATATTCATATACATATAAAACTTATTGAAAAGTAATTTTAGATTTACAGAGATATTACAAAAATAATACATATAGTTCCTATGTATCTCTGACCCAGGTTCTACTAATTTTAACATCTGACAGCTATGAAAACAAGGATATTAGCATTGGTACAATATCACTAGCTGAGCAATCCTAAATCAAAAGTAAAAATTTTCCAAAATCTGAAACCGTGAGTATCAACACGACACCACAAGTAGAAAATTTCCTGACATCGCATGATAGCAGGTAAGATGCAGGCACATCTAATAATATTAATAATGCTGTATCAAATTGTCTTCAGGCTATGTGCATGAGGTACATATGAAACGTAAATGAATTTGATGTTTTGATTTGGATTCCATCCCCAAGATATATTATTATGTGTGTGCAAATATTACAAAATCCAAAATTCAAAGCATATCTGGTCCAAGCATTTTGGATACGGGATACAAAACTTATTTTAAGACTTCCTTATTTGAGCTTCGCCTTTCTGCTACCATTTGTTTTTCTGTTCCAAGACATAATCCAGGAGGTTACACTCCCTGTTGTCTTGTTGGTCTCTTCTAATCTGCAACAGGTCTTTGTCTTTATTTTCTTTTCATGACCTTGGCAATTCGGGTTGATGTGATGTTTTTCGATGATTAAACTGCGGTTCTGCACCTTGGCAAGAACACCACAGAAGCGATACTGCGCCGTCCTCTAGTCATCCTACAGGGGCCTTTGCAAGGAAAATTGTCTTATGACCAATGGATGTTGTTCTTGTCCCTGTGGTGCAAGTGGTGCCTGCCAGGTTACAGCACTGTAAAGTTATTCTTTTTCCTTTTGGATTTTATTAGCCTCTTGGGGAAGACACTTTAAGACTATACTGTACAGATATCTGTATCTCAAATTTTCCTAACAACCTCAGCACCCGTCAGTATTTCTTTCTTGCAACAATGATCTCTTCGGCGTTTGCCTAGTGGTGATTTTTCTATTCCTCTCCTTCCTTCTACATTTATGAATTATAATCTTCTCCCGGTAGAGCTTTCCATTCTTCCCCACTTATTTATTTATTTGACCATTCAGCCATTTATTCTCTCAGCGTAAGTCCATGCTATTTCTTTTATTCTCTGGGTTATAATCCAATATTATCATTATTTATTTAGTTGCTCAAAGTGTCCTCGCTTTAGCAGTGGGAGCCTTTTTGCATTGGTGCATGTCCTTTGGACGTGCCTACATCCTTTCCCAGAGTACAATTTCCCTACTGTCTGGCGCCATAGGAGCTTTGAGGCTCATTTTGCATCTTCTAAATGAATGTTCTCTTTCTTCTCATTTCAAAATGGGGAATGAAAAAGATTTTCATGCAGTTAATAAAAAAGGACTAGGATTTACAAAAGCCAAGTAATTATTGTAAAGGAAAATAAGACTTAATCTCTAAAGAGAAGAGAGCTGGTAGATTTTGGGAGAATAATATGAAAGGAATATGCCAAAGGGAACGCAAATGACAGAGGAAAACTGGTGAGTTTGAGAAGCAGAAAAAACTACACGAAAGCAGACAGAAAGACTTTTTTTGTGTAAATGACACTATGGCACAGTAAATAAAAAGTACCTGGGAGAGAAAAATGCAGTAGTGATGGAAAACAAAGACTAATTTACATTTGAATTATATACATTTGGGTGCTTTGTAATATTAAAATTAGATACTTTGCATCATAATAGCACAAAAATATGAATATCAGAATTCTAATCATTTTTGCTCTGTCTTTTGGTTGCAAAATTTGTTAAATTTGTAAATAGCTCCTGTCTCTCAGACAAAACACTCATTTTTTCTTTTTCAGAAAAATGAAATGGAGGAAAACATCAGATTTTATGTTTTATTGACATAATTTCCTGCCATCCTCTTAAACCTATAGCTAATATATTGATTCCCTATATACCGTCCAGGCTTCTGAACCAAAACCAAAACCGAAGACAGAAGTTCCATTCTACAGCGTTTGATTCCTGAAATGAGGCCGCAGGGTCCCAGGCAGGTGGGCTTCGCTTCCTCATTGGTTCAGGCTTTTAAGGCTTTTGCCACTAGATGGTGTTAGAATTCACAACCATATCAAATCTTGTAGGCTGTGGGGTGTTTCTGGCGCTCTATGATTTATACATGTGATTCATTTAAAATTATTCTTTATTATTCAGATGTAATTGTGATTCCAATAAGTACAAGGTACCATGAATTTCTTTTTTTTTTTTTTTTTTTCTTTTTGTGGGTATCGGGGGTCGACCTCAGGACCTCGTATGCCACCAGGCACTTGTGCCGCTGAGCAATATCACCGGTCCTTTTTTTGTATGTGGGTACTGGGAGTCGGATTCAGGACCTTGTGCTTGCCAGGCAGGCGCTTATGCTGCTGAGCCATCTCACTGGCCCCCTAAAAAAAAGTTTTAAGCAGCAACATACATACTTGTGTTCACTGTCATATATAAATAAAGTTTAATCCCACACCTTGATGACTTTCTGACTCGCAGCTTTTTGTTCGCCCAACAAACAGCAAGAGCTCAATAAATATTTGTCAAAAGAATGAATGTATTCAGTTGGCTTTCATGTCTTCTGCATCTTTCTAAAACCAATCACCATTTCCCAAATACACTATTTCTTTAAAATTATAGCTGATTGACTATTGAATTAGACACTTGAAGCAGGGCATCAAATTTAGTCATTACATTGAGTCTCTGATATACTTTCTTTAAAATATCCCATTTTACTACACTTATTTTTAGTGCTTCCCTTCATCATAACCAAATACACAGAGAAGAGAAAAAAAAACAGTACTTCCTGAAGTGCCTAAAATCAGATGAAGCAGAAATGGATCATGTGATGACTGAATAAGACAAAAAGCAAATTAGCATCTGCTTAGAACTTGTAACTTTCCATGTAATTTGGAAAAGTCTCATTACTCAATTATCCTTTTCCTTTCTCTTTTTAAAAACTTTTTATAATTAAGTTTATTGGTACAATTTAGATATGCATAATGATCACATTCATCATAGGGAATTTGTACCTGTATATGATATATCTTAGCTCCTCTTTTACACCACTCAGTTATCATATAACCAAAGAAGACTACTTAATTATGGGAGGGATACATAGAGTATGTTAAGAGCTATGTATTTCCAGTGTAGTCTTCTCATTTCCAAGGAGCAGTCCATTTCTAATCCAGTCCTGACTTTTGGAATTAACTTTAACATGTGGCCAAGTTCTTCTCCTTTTCTGGGGAGCCTCCTCTGAACTAAAGAGATAGAAACCCCCATTGCTAATGTTCCTCATAAGTCTGGCTCCAAACCCTACTGGATTCCTCCTCATCCCGGCATCCCTTCTGTGGAGGTCCCTTCTCCACGTCACGTTAATTAGTTCAGCGCTGTGCCTTTGTTTCCCCAGCTCATAAGGTGATACTTGCTGTCTGTAGTTCCGGATTCAGCAAATTCCTTGTTCTGTACATTGTCCCTTCAGTGCTGGTACAGCAGTGGTTTCTTTGAAATCTTCTCTGTCCACTGAGCGGATGTGGTTTCTATCTCCTGAGGAGACACTTATTAATAACCTCCTCCGTTGTGCCCTTCCAATCTTCTCTATTAACTCTTGGTAAATTTCTCACCCAAGATGACAAGAAGTGGACGAATCCATACTAAATATATATCTTTACTTGGAAATTAAAATGAGACAGGAAAGGAAAAACACAAAGGGAGATCTAATAAATATTCCACCTATTTTTTCAAAGTATATACCTTGATTATAGAACAAAGAAGTCAATTTTACAAATATTATTTAAACTTACTGGGAAAATGCAGTTCAAGAACTTCAAAAAAAGCAAGATACTTTGAACCTGAAACCGAATGCATCAATATCTTATATAAAAGTGAACAAGAATTAGATATTTTAAGGAATTTTGACTCCGATAAGGCCCACCGATTTAGCAACAGCCTACCATGTTTTATGTAACTTGCTGCTTCTCAGAGTCAAAGGAGACCACGAGGACATCACATCCTTGTTCAGCAGCTCGCCTTTTTCAAAGAGCAGACGGTTTAATTGGTTTAATTGGATGGGAGTTCTGTCAGAGGAAAATTAAATTAGCTGGGGTTAAGATTCCAGGATTATGACTTATCTATTTTGGTAGCTCCTGTTTATCTGTAACATTTCTCGGACTATAATAACAGACTGCAGCACATGGCAGAGTTTTAGTATGTTTTGCTGTGTTTAGTGAGATATCCTAGCTTGCTTTTCTGAGTATAGCATGTAGTTACCATGGCTACCCGAGTTCTGCAGATTCAATTTTTTTCTTACGATGAACTTCCTTTAAGTGAGTTGTTTTGCGAATTACATAAATAGTACTTCCGTGTAGAAAAAAAATTTCAGAAGATATATCAAGTTATACAGAGAAAAGCAAAAATTCCCTGAAATCTCACTCCTGTAACTCATGATACACACACGTTAATTTACAAAATTTTATGTAAAATTTATGATGGAAACTTTTTAACACCACTTTGAAAAGCTATGTGCCATCATCTTGTAAAGGTGATCGTGTGGGTATTCAACAACCCAGCAATTCCAACTCTTAAAGATAAGAGAAACCCTTGCCCGATCCCCACAGAGAAGTATACGGAACTATCCCTAACAACCCCAGTGAAAGAAAAGCACACTTGTCTGGCAATAGAAGCAGAGGTAAATAATTTGTAGTGTAGTCACAAGTTGGTGATTATGCATGATGAAAATGAATAGACTACCCAGTGGCATAGATGAGCCTTAGAAATATTTTTGAAGGAGAGAAAGCACTTGCAAAATATGTATGCAATAAAATTCCATTTTTTATGAAGATGAGAAACTAAACTGTGTTTAGAGCTATGTGAGTAATCTACAAATGAACAAGAGGTGATAAAGCACCATAATTTTCTCTTTTACTGTTACCTCTTTTCACCCCTCTTTCTGCACTCAGATTTTCATTCCTTCCTAAAAGGTGGCACACATCTTTCCACTCTATGACACCCATGTGGATATATTGCTTGCTTGGATCTCCCTTCAAGAAGGAATTCACCATTCAGTAGCTAGGAATGCAACTGGCCGTCGATACCGTGCTGTGGCTAGCGACCGGGCAGAGCCATTTGTGCCCTACGTGGGACTCCTGCAGTGGGCAGATTTTGATCCAGTGCATCTCATTAAGTGGCCCAAGGCCTTGAGAAATTCAATTATAATCTAAAGTTTTCTTTATCTAACTTCCTCCGTTTTTTATTTCTCACAGGTTCAGCCCCCCAGAAAAATCTCTTGCACCCTTAAGCCCATGTGAAAGAATTTGCCTTTTTCCAAGTCACTAATTTTTTTTTTGTTGTGGGTACCGGGGGTCAAACTCAGGACCTCGCGCGCCAGCAGGTGCCCGTGCCGCTGAGTGATATCACCAGCCCTTTTTTCTTATGTGGATACCAGGAGTCGAACTCAGGACCTCGTGCTTGCCAGGCAGGCGCTTATGCCGCTGAGCTATCTCACTGGCCCCCCAAGTCACCTAATTTATATACAGCATAAATGCATACATCAGACTGTTTAGCACTACTTACAAAACTGTGATAAGACATACAATTCTATTCATTTTGCTTTTGATCATTTAACAAGATACTGTGAAAATGCCTCCAAGTTCCCTACTGGAGTTAATAGCTACGGGACACGGGATGACATTAATGTACCTCAGTGTGTTAGCTTCCCTCTGATGGTATTTTTCCCACTATTTTTGCACTCCAAAACACATTTGTAGTAAGTACACTTGTGTTTAGGTACTGGTCTTTTTATTTCAATGAGGTAGGTGTTTTTGAAGTAATGTTCCAAGAAGTACAAATATGCATTTTTTGAATATATTTTACTAAAATTTTGGCAGATTGCATTCCAGAAGGATCTTAGCCATGAACATGCACGTAGGTCAAATGAAATGGTGCCCTTTCTCCCCCATTCTTACCAGCAGCAGGTTTACACATGTTGGTGATTTTTTGCAGCCTGTGAGTTACAAAGTGATATCACTGTTACTTATCTCTCTATTCTCTGACTACTAGAGATATTGAGCATGGTCCATGTTTATTGTTTGTTTGTTTTTTACTTGGTCACAGATTATGTTTTCCTATCATCAGTCTATTTTCCCTATGCATTTTTATTAATTAGTAAGAATTCTTTTAATATCAGTTAAACTACATGTTTTACATTGGTGTGTAGTCAAATACATTTATCTTTTCTTCGATAGCTTCTTGATTTCCTATCTCAGTTAAACACATTTCCATAAAACAACCTTCCTCCTCTTCTTTTCTTCAAATTGTTTACTGAACTTTCTGTGATGCTCGTCTCTTGTTTTCTTTTTACATTTCTGCATTTAATCCAAATGGAATTGACGAGGCTATTATGAAGTTGGAATCCAGTCTGCAATCTTTCAGATGTGTACATCAATATCCTATGGCCATTTTTTCCTATGCCCCTTGCTTTTCCCACTATTTCCAATCATTTTACTTATTAAGTTCTTACACACATTTTGATATTTTGGAGAGACTTCTAGTATGTCATATTCTATATATTATTTTCATGTTATTGGCTTTAGAGGGTAGGCTTCAGTATTTGAGAAGTTCTTATTATTTTTCTTTTCATAATTTCTTGCCTGCTTTTAATATTTCTTCCATCATATGAACTACTTTTATGTCTTTCAGTAGGATTTTACAGTTTTTCCCATAAGTCATTTACCTTTCTTTACAAAATTATCCACAAATATTTTGAAGATTTTTCCCCTAAGATGGAGTATTTTTCTATTTTTTATTTCTAGCTTATCATTTCTGCTGGTTATTATATCTTCTAATAATCTATTTAATTTCCTCTAAAATTCTATTAATTGTTACCAAGATCTTTTTTGCCTTGTAGGTAAGAAAGACTAATTGTACATATTTTTGAAGATGGTATTATTTTATTCTCTTGTTTTATTGAATTCTCTGAGCCTTCTAAAGCGATGGGGAATAGTGATGACAATAATTGGCTTTTCTGTCCTATTTCTTGTTTTAATGGGGGTGGACTTAGTGCTCCATTAACTCAAATGTTGACCAGTATTTGAAGCTTAAACATACTGTCATTTCTTTTTCTTCCTGTTTTAGATTTTTATTGTCAGTGGCTCCTGAATGTAGTTGAATCCTTTTCCAATATCTGTGTGGTATGATCTTTTCTTTTCTTTTCTTTTCTTTTTTTTTTTGTGAGTACTGGGGTCGAACTCAGGACCTCACTCACCAGCAGGCGCCCATGCCGCTGAGCAATATCACCAGCCCTTTTTTCGTATGTGGGTTCTGGGAGTCGAACTCAGGACCCCGCGCTTGCCAGGCAGGCGCTTATGCCACTGAGCTATCTCACCGGCCCTTGTTTTCTATTTAATTTGTTGACTTTATAAATTGAGAGATTTTCCTGATGTTGTAGGATTTGAACATCACTGAAACTCACCTACAGTTTTCGTTGTATTATTTTCTATCTGTTGACTTCATGAAATGAAGAGAGCTTTCTAAGTACAGTATTTTCCTATATACAGAATTGACATCAGCATCATCTGTTTTGAAAAACATGTCAATTGCTTCATAGATTAGTACCATTTTAATGTTTCCTGAAGAATAATAATGTTTTCAATCTCTTATTGATCTCTTCATTTTTTTTATTAATTTGAAGGTATATTTTGTTAATTTTCATCCAAGAAAGCATACATTTTCTCTAAATTTTCAAGTTTTGTGTCATAGTTACGTATTTCTCTTCATTCATTTTAACATTTTTCCTGCATAACTTCTTTGTCATTCTTACTAATGAATATGTTTTACTTGTTCTCTTTTAACCACTAGTCATATTTTTCTATTTTAGGTCCAGAATTTGCTTATTTATTCTATAATCAATAAACTACTTTTTTCAATTTTCTATTTTTGTACTTTCAGTGTTTAGCTTTATGCATTTTCTCTTCCCACTTTCATTTATATTTGTGTTCTTCCAACTTCTTATTTTTTTTTTTTTTTTTTGTGGGTACCAGGAACCAAACTCAGGACCTTGCGCTTGCCAGGCAAGTGCTTATGCCGCTGAGCTATATCACTGGCTCTTCCAACTTCTTAAGATGAATTTTGTTCTGCAGATCTAAGTGCACAGCATTAGCAGCTGATAGATGTATAAATTAATTTGATGGTAGTTATTATTACACAATGTAAAAGTACACCAAAACATCGACGTGTACACCTTGAATATATTGCACATTTACTTGACACATTTTGAAATAGTAATAATAATAATTAAAATTTTTGAAGTTGTAAAAAGGACATTGCGTAAGGACATGGATCCATACTTTTCTGCCTCTGAAGCTTGGGGGCATCACCTTGCTGTTACTTTAGTCAAAGCCTTCAACCTCCCTAATGCCTCAGTTTTCTACATTATAGGGATAAAAAGTAACTACCACATAAGGTTTTTGTGAGAGTTAAATCATTTAATACATATAAAGAATACATGACATTCTTTGCATGCAGTGAGCACTATGAAGTACTGTGTTTTTTCTTTAAGATATTATTCTCTTTCTCTTCTGATAATGAAGCCATTTCAGAATACAAGTTTTCTCCTGATTATAGCTTTAGCTATTTCACAATGATGGGAAATGCTTTTCTTTATAGTTCTTTCTGTGTAGATTTTCATGTAAAATTTGTTTTACTAAAAACTCAAAGGTCATTGGTTCTATACTTAATAATTTTCTGTTTGGGGATTTTTTTTATTAAGTTTATTGGTACAATTTAGATATACATAATGATCACATTCATCATAGGGGATTTGTTCCTGTACATGACATATCTTGGTCCCTCTTTTCTTTCCCTTTCCCTTCTCCCTTCAACCCCTCTCCCCTCTCTTTATTTATAAAGCTTTGTTTCCATTTTATCCTTCTTTTCTCATTTTTTCTTTTCCATTCCTTTCTTTCCTCCTCCCCCATCTCTACTTTCCCTTTCCTTTTGAATAATTTCTTCCTATTTCACAATATCTATTATACATTTTGGTTCTTATTTACACTTACAGTTTTCACATCAGACAGACAATGTGATATTTACATGTTTGTCTGATTTATTTCATTTCAGAGTATGGTCTCAGGGTGCATTCATTTAGCTATAAATGTCTCAAATTTATCCTTCTTTATGGCTGAGTAGTATTCCATTGCATAAAAAGAAAAACAAATCTTTTTTATCCATTCGTTGGTTGATGGGCATTTGGGTTGTTTCCAAGATTTAGCTATTACATAATTGTGCTGCTATAAACATGGGTGCACAAATATCTCTGTGGTATGATGTTTTTAATTCTTCTGGGAAGATACCAAGAAGGTGAATAGCTGGGTCAAATGGGACGTCTAGTCTGAGTTTTTCAAGGACTCTCCACACTGATTTCCACAGTGGCTGCACCAGTCTACACTCCCACCAACAGTGGAGAAGGGTTCTTTTTTCCACACAGCCCCACCAGCATTTGTTATTAGTTGATTTCTTGATAGTAGCCATTCTTTCTGGGGTTAGATGGAATCTCAGTGTTAATTTGCATTTCTTGAATGACCAGTGATGTTGAACATTTTTTCATATATTTATTTGTCATTTGTACTTATTCATCTGAGAAGTGTGTATTCATCTCAGATGCCCATTTTTGGATTGGGTCTTTGAATTTGGGGGGCCTGATTTTCTTCAATTGTTTATATGTTCTAGATATTAGTCCTTTGTCTGAGGAACAAGTGGCTAAGATTATTTCCCAATCTGTGGGCTGTCTTTTCACTGTGTTGGTGATTTCTTTTACTGTGCAAAAGCTTTTTAATAAGATGAGATCCTAGTTGTTGATTTTTTGTAATATTTCCCATGCATATGGGGTTTTGTTCATGAAGTCTTTGCCTATACCTATGTCTTCAAGAGTTCTACCTATTCTCTCTTCCAGCAGATTTAGTGTTTGTTTTAATATTTAGATCTCTGATCCATTTTGATTTTAGTTTAGTGCATGGTAACAGATATAGGTCTAGTTTTAGTCTTTGGCACACAGAAAGCCAGTTTTTCCAGCACAATTTATTAAAGAGGCTTTCTTTCTTCCAGTGAACATGTTTGGCCCCTTTGTCAAAGATAAGGTGGCTGAGTGTGTTTGGAGTTGTTTCTGCATCTTCTATTCTGTTCCACTGATCCTCAGGTCTGTTTTGTTTTGTTTTGTTTGCCAGTACCATACTGTTTTTATCATAGTAGCACTGTAGTATAATTTCAAGTCAGGGATTGTGATGCCTCCTCTCTTGACTTGTTGCCCAGAATTGTTTTTGCTATACTTGGTCTCTTCTGGTTCTAAATGAATTTTAGGAGTGTTTTCTCTAGTTCTGTAAGGTATGCTAATGGTATTTTGATTTGGGTTGTATTAAATTTGTATAACAATTATGGGAATATGGCCATTCTCACTATGTTAGTTCTTATGACCAGTACATTTAGCTAATAAAATCTAGTTTTTCAGGTTTTTTAGGGAGGGTTATGTGATTAATAAATGTTCTTCTACACATATACCTATTTTCTATTTCATGATATTAATTTTGGTGTGCTGCCTACATCCTGCTCAAGCTCTTGCTGACTCTTAAAATAGTGTATTACAGTATTTCAGAATAGCCGTATTTTTATTAACTTCTCCCTGAATTCCTACTTGTTTCTGTTTTGCATTTATAGCTGCCATAGTCATATATTATTCATTATTTGTCCCTTTCACCTTATGTAATAATGTCTTAACCTGTTAATACTTTCAATCTTAAATTCTCTCTTCTACTGTTAATATTGTAAAACATAAGTTCTTTCTTTTTGCTTTAGCATTGCAGTGTCAGTATATTGTTTTTTCTTTGCTTGAAGAAATAGTTTCATCTTTTCTTAAATCTTTCACAAATTTATTCTTGAAGTTCAATTTTTTGCCAGTATAGATCAAATATCATTGCATGAGCCCTGTCAGGAGCTCATTTTGTCCTTTCATTATGAGGAATGGGTCTTTTCTCCACTATCAGTAAATTTCTTCTATTGCTTAATTTTTGTCATCCTCCATCTGTTACTTTTTGTCTCTTTCATGTTCTTATTAATTGCATGTTAGAGTTCCTGCAGTTGCACTCCAAATTGCTTTCAGTTGTCTTCCTGATTTCCAAATCGTTGTAATTTGTTTCCTGCTTAGAGATACTTACTAGACAGGGTCTTCCGGCCTGATATATCTGGTCTGTTCCATTTATCTCATGAATTATAAAATTTTTAAGTCATTTGTTTTCATTTACAAATGAAATGTATGTCTTATAATTGAGCCACTTTACCTCTTTTGATTCATTTATTTACTTACTTAGTTATGAGGTTTCCATGTTCCTCCTGGAGAAGTCACTGTTTGCTAGCACATATCTGTGCAGTGACCAGATCCATTTCTCTTTCCATGATTTCTGTTTACCTCAATTTATTATCTTCCCACCTGTTTATAGATGACTTACTTAAGACACACTTAAGGCATAGCCTTAAGTAATTATCTGGTGTCTACCACAAACATCCAAGATAGAAAACATACTTATTGGTAAAATATCTTAGGAAATTTTACTTGAGTTATCATGGTTACTGGTTACTGTTTTGGTGATCACCGTCAATGAAATAAAACAAAAAAATTAAGACACATTTATTTAAAAGGAAATGTTAAAACTGGTATTTTTACAAATTATAGTATATAACCAGAAAAATCTAAGTATGTAAACCAAAATATTGTTAGAATAAAACAATTAACATGATCAGATATAAGGTTAGCCTATAGATCTCAGCATTCAATGACAACAGTGAATATTTTAAAATATCGTGAAATAAATTCATCGAAAGATAAGTGGAAAATACATGCGAAAACTATGAAACTGCAAAATGGAATAAAAGACAATGAGTACATAGAGAAGCATGCAAAAATTCTTATATAAAATTTCAGCAGTATAAACATTTCATTCTCCACACATTTTACTATAAATTCAATGCAATTACAAGTAAAATCCACATTGGATTTATTAACATGGAATTGAGAAACTATTTAAATTTCATGTGGAAGAGGAATGACAAATCTAAGAAAAGCTAATAATACTTTTCACAGAAAATCAAACTTATATGTGTTAACTTGTTTGGCCTACTATCAGAACTTACTCTAAACCTACAGTCTTGTAAACAGCATGGCAATATCTTTAAAAAATACAAAGAGAGGCGTCAGATATCTTAAATAAACCAAATACAGAGTATGATCAAAGGGAACTTCAGTATATGATAAAGGTAATATTTTAAGTTGGAAATAAAAGAATGGATTGCTCTCTAAAATGTAGTATTATGAAATTCAGGATGTGGTAAAGGTGACATTTTAAATTGGAAAGAAAAGGATGAGATTTTCAGAAAAATGTACTGAGATTGTGAATTCAGTACTTGAAAGAAAAGTAAATTCAGTTAACTACTTCAAATTTCCTGCAGTTCAGTTTCAGAAGCATATTTGTGTATGTGTGTGTGAGTGTGTGTATATGTGTGTGTGTGTGTGTGTGTGAGTGTGTGTATGTGTGTGTGTGTGTTAGAGATTGAACCCAGGGCCATCACTGAATGTATTCCGCAGCCCTTTCCTTTCCTTTCCTTTTCTCTCTTCTTTTCTTTTTTCTCTCTTCTTTTCTTTTCTTTTTTCTCTTCTCTCCTTCTCTTCTCCTCTTCTCTTCTCTTCTCTCTTCCCTCCCCTCCCCTCCCCTCTTTCTTTTCTTTCTTTCTTTCTTTCTTTCTTTCTTTCTTTCTTTCTTTCTTTCTTTCTTTCTTTCTTTCTTTCTTTCTTTCTTCCTGAGACAGGGTCTTACTAAGTCACTAAATCACTAAGTCACTAAGTTGCCCAGGCTGGGCTCACACTTGAAGCATTTCTGGGACAAGAATTTGTTGGCAGGAGGTTTCCTGAGGAGTTGCTCTCAAGATCACCTGCGGGGGGGAAGAGAAGGAAGCAGCAAGGGGCAGAGGGTGAAGCTGAGCCGCAGTTTAGTGTGGGTCGAGGCCTCAGCCAACCCTAGGGCAGCTCTGAGGCTGGGCCGTCCTTTCCAGCCGCCAGCCCTCAATGGACGTGGGCTGCCCGAGGAAGGGAGTGTGACCAAGAACAAGGCTGCTCCCCCAGCTGAGATGTTCCGCACTGCAACTCTCATGAAATAAATGCCAGATGTGTCTAAAAACAGTGGTAGAAATGAATATATGAGACATGAGTTAGAAAAGAATATATTCGTAATCTTATAGTAAGAAGGCATTTCAAATAATAGATAAATTTGATGACAAAAATTGAGACTGTCTATAAATGTATTACATAAACATAGTCAAGGGACAGGAAAAATAGGAAAAATATGTGATTTTTTTTAACCAGTGTGTGATCCATAGGATAGACCAAAAGTCAACTTTACTTTTGAGCCCCTAAGTACATGTAAAAATGAATGAAGAAGAAGGCTTAGTAGGTCCCAGGACTCTTCTGTTTTGCATCCACGTTCAGCCAGAAACATGCTACTCTCATTTTAGTCCAAGATGTTCATCAGCCCTTCAGACTTCCTTCTAAGATACAATTTCCTCTCCTCTCTGCTCTGTGCTGCAGTTGGTGGCCCCCAGCCTCAGGGAAGGGGATGTGGTTGGTTTCCGGTCATTCTTTTATCATTTTTCACCCGTGCCTTCTCAGTGGCTGTGGTTTTTGACCCTGCCTGACAGAGAAGAGTGTGGAGAAAGCAGGCGAAGTGCAGGAACCGAGCTGGAAAACTCACTCAGCTGGGGATGGGTGTGTCACAGCTGGCTTGTGCTTCTGCCTGGCTGGTGTTCAAGGGGAATATCGTATGTAGGACATTCGATGCAGTCTTGGGATGCCAAAGGCCCCTTCCCTCCCCAACCACAGCATTCACGCCTCCCTGGTTGATGGTTCCAGTTTGCTGGTAGGCCACTTCTCAGACTCTTGTTTTGGATTCCCCATACCCTTCTAGGTGGTTTAGGGAATGTTTAAGAAAGATTCCCACATTCCTGGACCCACTCTGAGAGGGAAAATAGTTACTTCCCTTTACATTCTCTTTTGCCAGTCCTCCTGTCCCCTGTTAGACTTCTTGAGCAAGAGCCAGAAAGCAGTCTGCTTTGCCACACCACAATACCCTAGAGAATGTTCCTCCTGTGATGAAGTGCTGGGTATGTGGGACAAGGACTGGGACAGGGATAGAATTCACACCAGGCAGAGGCTCTGCTAACAAATCCCTTACCAATCCCCACCCATGGTCTCAACCTCTTGAGAAAAAGACTGCTTATTTGTTTCAGGTTCAACTATGTTAATTTTGAAGACATTCTTTCGACATATACATCAGAAAAGTAATTTATATCCAGAATACATAAAAAAACTTCTACAGACCAATAAGAAAAAAAAATCACAGTGAAGAAATGGGTGCATAGGACACACAGTCACTTCAGAGAAGACAAATACAAAGGGACAATTACCAAGGAAAGGTGCCCAAAGTCATTGATAATCACCAGACTAGAACTTAACTGGCACCTGAATTGTCAAAATTAAAGAGATTCAAAGAATGTAATTTGGCAAAGATGTGGGAACATAGATATTCTTATTTCCTGTAGTGTGAGTGTGAATTAGCTATTTGAAAGGACTGCTGAAATATTGGAGGGTCCTTTGGCCCCACAGCTAATAATGTAAGTCCTCACACCTTTCAGTCCACTACAAGCGAGGATGCTGTTTTGTGGTGAGTGGAAGTGGGTCATCACAGATAAGGAAAACATGCACGGTGATAGAGATTTACATTTGTGACATCTGATTTGTGACTATCAAAGGCATATCAGCAGCCTCTCTCTTGATGTTCTGCAAGAACATATTCCTGTAGTACTTGTGCATGTAAAATAATTTTAAGAGATCATTCCAACTTATTATTGCTTTCCAATAATTAGTTCAACAAATGCAATAATTGTTTCAGAAGACGAAAAGCCACTTCACTAACACTCTCTTTTTGTCTTTTTTGGAAGCTACCAGCTTCAGAGAAAGCAAACAACACATTTTTAACAAGCATTTTATTATAGAGAAAGAATGACAAGATGGCAGAATTCAAAGGGCAAGACATTCCTGTAAGGTCCTGGTTTGCCAGGTTCATCAGGCCATTTTCTGTACTCTTTTAAAATTACAGATACCACAAAATTTCACAATTAAAATGGTTTCCTTAGCCCTGAAGTGAAAATTATTTTATTTCCACAGCATCTTCACAACGGCATCATCTTCTGATTAAACAGATGTCTACTCACCCCGTCTCCCCTCTCGTAGGGCTGTCCTTGTAAAAGAGCTTGGCCTCAGCAGCCTTCTTGCCCACTCTGAATCCTTTGCAAACTGTTTCTGAAGATGATTAAATCTGGGTGTTCACACAACCCAAGATCTATTAACCAGAATGTCTCTTGTTGGTATTTTGGGGTGAGATTGAGGGATTCTAAAGAGCCTGGACTGGTTTAAACAGAGAATACCAAAACCAAAGAGGTTGGGCAGCTATGTTAGACCCACACATTCTGGAGATAGGAACATGCTCCAGAGAGGGAAAAGATTAAAGCAGGCCCACAGAGAGAAGCTGAGAGGGAGACAAGCCACAGCCACATGGATTCATAACATTTTTCTTTGCATTAGAAGTAATCACTATGAGCAGTGATATTTATTGAGCACTTACTGTAGGCTGAGAACTGTTCAACCGCTTTACCTATGATGACTGTCTCTTTCAATCCCTATAATAAACAGATGATTAAGGGTTCTTGCCAACCCTATATATGAAGGCAAAGCTTATCTGTTTAATGTAATTAGAAGAGCTGAACATAGTCCAAATTATTCCCGAGCCTAGATTTGTTCGCCTTTCTCCCTTTTTAACTTACACTTTCAATTTTTTCCCCCTTCCACAAATTCTGATTTTGAAAATTCCCACTTTGCCCTTAACATTTTCTTCATGGTGCACCCACCAAGGATGCCACCAAGATTATATATTATGCTGTATTTCAGTGTTTTTGAAGGTCCTTTATCCCATATAGTCCCCAATTTTTTTTTTTAGTCTTTTGACCCATGCCTTTTCAGTTATCTACTGTTGCATAACAAGCTATCCCCAAACTTGTGGCTTTATGTCATTACACAACTACCATTTTCTCATGGTCATAATTATTTTAGGTCAGAAAGAATGGACAGGCACAGCAGAGAAGGCTTGTCTTTACTTCATGACACCTGATGCCTCCACTCTTGAATAGCTGGAGGCTGGAATTATCTGGAGGCCTCTTCATCCACGTGTCTGGTGCCTGTGCTTGATCAACTCTAGGGCTGGGTTCAGCTGTGATTATCTGCTGCACGCAGCTGTTCTATGCGGCTTGGGCTTCCTCATGACATGGCAACCTTGGGCTATTTAGACTTTGTACATGTTGGCTCACAGCTCCACGACAGAATGTTCCAGCACAATAGTGTAGAAGCTGCAGGACTTTTAATGACCCAGTCTCAGAAGCCACATGATTTATTTCTGCTGTACTGTATTCATCAAAGCAGCCAGAGCTATAGCGGCACATCCCTCCCCCACCTGTATCTTTTAACATGAATAGTGTCAAAGAATTTATAGTCATGCTCAAAAACCACCACAATATCCTTGAATTCTTTGAAGAACGCAGGCCAATTAAATAGGCTTTTAACCCTCATGTCATGTTGTTGTCCTGGACAAGCTATCCTATTAGATTTCCAATTTTCCTTTTTGAATGCTAGTTTGAAGTAGGCTTCTGTTAGTTAAAATTAAAAGGGCTCTAAAATATGAGTGTATTTTGAAAGTCTAAGTTACACTGAATTCTAAGTGTGCTGTGTTGCTAATAAGTAGGTTGGTCTACGGCAAAACTGCCCCCAATGCTGAAGAAAAAAGCAATGACCTTCATTTCTTCCTACTCACATCACCAAATCAATGTGACACACGATGCCTATAGCCCAGAACCACACCGCCCTGTAGCATGCATCGTCGCATATTGTGAAAAGAAAAACAAGAGGGATATGCCATTCTTCTAACAAAAATTAGAAGAAAGTTTGACCAAGAACATTTTTCAAAACAAGATTTATTGATGTATAATTTACATGCAGCACCATTTGCCTGTATTCATATGGTATTCTATGGGTTTCAATTAAATATAGTAGATTGTTATAGGTACATCATCACCACCACAATTAAGATATAGAAAAAATTCCACTTACTTCAAATAATTCCCTACTGTGCCTGTAGAGGCAATTCTTTTCACCCAACCCCAGCCTCTGGAAACTATTGATCTTATTTTTTCCCCAACAATCTAGAATTCTCCAAGAGGCCATATATGTGGAATTAAACAATACCCAGCTTTTTGTGTATGGCATCTTCCACATCACAAGGCATTGAAGATTCATTCATGGTGTTGCATTTATCAATAACTAATTTTCTTGCAATGCCAAGTAGTATTCCATTGTATGAATGCACCACAATTTGTTTTTTCCATTTGGTTTCCCAAAGGATATTTGGGTTGATGTCAACGCAGAACATTTTTTAAAATAGCAGAGATGAGTAAACATGAATCTGGTCATACAACCTTGAATTTCTCAATTCCCTTTCCACTTCAAGGCATTCTAAATGTCTTATTAGCAAGAATTAGAACTCATCAATCTGATGGGAATCATGCAAGTTTTGGGGGCGCAATGGTCTTTTTCTAATCAATCATTTTTCCACAGAATTACTTCTGGTTTGATAAAATTGCTCCTGTTTCTCAACTGGCACATTCATGGAGTGTTGAAAGAGGACTGTGTCCTATCGGGGAATAGCTTGTTTCATAACAACTGTATGACTGAAGGATCATCCAAGTGCAT
This sequence comes from Erethizon dorsatum, assembly GCA_028451465.1. NCBI lineage: Eukaryota > Metazoa > Chordata > Mammalia > Rodentia > Erethizontidae > Erethizon > Erethizon dorsatum. The sequence goes on along the minus strand of CM051841.1, from coordinate 13,434,384 downwards.
GAATTTTACAGATGGGTCCAAGAGTTGGGTCAGAGGATGAAACACCCTCTCTGGCTGATTTTTAAGCCTCGGGCCCTCAAGTAGTGCTGTTGTGTAAACTGTGGCAGACTTTCTGCAGGACGGACCGTGCACAAGCAAGGGCAGTAGGAGGCACCCTCGAGGAAAAAACCCATGGCTATTTCAGCTCTTTGAGTTATCCAGCTCCCTTTCTGCACTCACTCAGACTGAGTCACTGCGCACGCTGTGCATGACTTCAATAGGTTAAAACTAATTTTAAATCTATTAAAAACGAGCCTGAGTCAGCATCATCTCCATGACCCCTTGCCTTTAAAACAGCTGAGAACAATGCTGCCTCGCTGACTTTCTCATTCTACTGTGTCACTTAGCATAAAACAGGGGTGCCACAGAGGTCTCATTGCCAGCTCCACGTAATGTGCCCACACAGTTCTCTAACTTCACTGTCAATGCGGCAATCTTTCCTTCTTTGTTAAAAGACTCCCCAAATCACCGTAAGTAACGCCAATGCATACTAAATTTAAGTCAGATAATACATTTGCCTTTCCCAATAACTTTGCATTCTTTAAAAAGCAAGATCTGAAAAATTAGAGATGAGCCCTGGAGTGAGTCATTCCCTATTAAATTCCATATTAAATTTCTCCACTTTTGAGACAGCCAGGATTTTGAAAAGGAAGAAAAAAGTAGGAAAAGGAGGAAAGGATTTTCTATCATACCTGAGGCCTCAAGTTTTATTTGAGGCCTCAAGGTTTATTTGTTTATTTGCTTGTAGTTCCTTTCATTTATAATAATCATTTCCTCAAGGGAATTTCCATCAAAAATGAAATACCAATTTAGACTCACACATCAACCTCCTGTTTTCGTTTGTCTTCTACCACCTTTCTCCTCAACAATGCTAGTCTCTTAGGAACTCTCATCAGCCATGTCCTGGTTTGCTGCATAACTAGATATTTCCAGAGTTATTCACCGTTCCTTCAACCAGGATTACGAAATGCACATTTATTTGTCTACACTGATCACTTGTGCACAATGGCTGGGAACAAAAAGAGATTCTATTATTTCATTACCCATTAAATTAGTGTGGGTAAATTAATCCATATAGAAATATATGTAAATAATTAAGTAAATATGTATATAATTTATGAAATGTATATTTAACAAACACACGCATACATTCGTGCATATATAAAACTTTGAAAATGCAAATTGGATCACGGAATTCTCATGATTGAACCCCAGGGGTTTTCCACCCATGTCAGTTCCTGCCCCAGCTCCTGGCCCCTCTGACCACACTCTTTGCCTTCTCCCTTGCTTTCCTCATTCTGGCTCCGCGGGTCTTCTGATACTTGTTAAACACATCAAACTAATTCCTGCACCTTGCTCTTTGCCCTCAATTCCTCTTGACTCCAAGAAGTTTTCCTCTTTTATGAGCAAGACTACATCTCTCTTGTCTTGCCATCTCAGTCTAATACTTAGTATAAGTTTGTTGGCCAATTTAACAGAGGTACCCAGTCATTCCAACTCTCTTATGTTTTTCTTGCTTTTTTACTTTGCTAACAACCAGCATTCTACCTGCCTTTCTGTAGTAGAGATGAAGATGCTCCTATTAGCACCTCTCAGTCCTGGTGGTTTCCACTCTTAGTACCTGCTCTTTCCTGCTGGGGCTTTCTCTGGCCACAGGATCACGTTCAGCCTGCACAAGGGGACAGGCCAGAGTGCCATGAGTTCATGTTCCTGGAGCACTCCTCAATCACCATGGCCAAAAGTTAAAGGACTCTTCGGTGGACAACTCTGAATATTTTTTGTGAAATATTTCAGAGATTCATAGCAGCACTGAGCCCCAATTGCCCATAGTGGCACCAGCTCTTTAACACACTTTTATTACCTTTTCTTCTGCTCTTTTTCTCATTTTCCCCTATACCTGTTATCTCCCAAGTAAACCATCTGTGCCCTCAGAGTTATTTCAGGGTCTGCTTCTGATAGAATTCAACCCAAGACACTCCTTCATCTTGAATGTAATCTCCAATAAAAGTAGGGAATGGAGAAATGTCTGACTCATTCATCCTTATTTAGCCCCTTCCTTCCAGCACTGAACACAAGACAGGTATTTGTCAAATATGTATGTGATCACATATGAATGCACATGTGTGTGGCAGGATATAATTTGGACAGTCTAAGAGACTGTGTCCCTCATTCTATTTTTTGTGGGTATCGGGGGTCGAACTCAGGACCTCGCGCTTGCCAGGCAGGCGTTTATGCCTTTGAGCTATCTCACCGGCCCCATGTCCCTCATTCTTTGCAGTTTCTTTGTTGGCCCATAGAAGAAAGTTGTCCATTACCTCAGAATCCAAGTACGGTATAAGAGAAAAAGTACGAAAGCATACAGATGACTTGAAAAGGCAACTGGAGAGCTTGGAAATGCTAAGCTAATATTTAAAACTGTGCCTGACTGTTGAGAACGTCATTTCTGAGAGGAGGGTTTATTGGGAGAGAAGAGGCTGTTTCAGCAGGGATACGGTGAGAGGTGCTGAGGGACACTGCAGGGAGTGAGAAAGACCAGTCAGGACCAAAGAATTTACCACACTGCCTCTGTGCGGCAATATTTCTCTATCACTCACTCAAAACTGTCATCACGCACCTGTTATATATTTCCAGTGTCTGTTTTAGAGATTGAGTTTATCATGAACCAAACAGCACAAAATCCCTGTCCTAGCTTCAAGTGGATAGAGGTAGTTTAATGAATAGATTTTGCAAAGAACCTAGGTATTAATATGAGTGGTAAAAATAAAAGAAAGTAAGAGAATGGACAGACAGAAGTGATGCTGATTTAATGGAGAGGTGAGCGGATGTTTGAACAGAGGCCTAAGGGAAATGAGGAAGCCATGTCTGCAGAGGTCCTCAGAGGTAGAACATCAGAAGCAGATGAAATAGGTCAGAGGCTTTGAGACCAGCGTGTGCTCAGCGCGTTTGAGTAACTGCAAGGAGACCCTGAGGCTGAGCTGGTTGAAGGAGAGTGAAAGTGGAGAATAGGACCAGAGACAAAGAGAAGGCCCTGAGGCATAGAGGCTTAAACTCTCTATAACTACCAAATCATCTTTGTTTGACACCCATTCAGTTCATCTGACAATTGTGCATTCATTGAAGAGGTCCTGCTTGGGTTGTTTCATGGTCACGGGAGGGATGCTGTCCTCCAGCCTCAGGTCCCCATGGTAGGTAAAAAAGCAAAGGCTTAATTTTACGTGTAAAGTTTCAGCTGAAGAACAACATGCATATTTAAAAGGTGTGATAATCCTAAGTGTTCAACTTGATGAATTTGCAGACTGAACATATTCATGTAACCAATATCCAGGTCACAAAATAAAGCATTATTCTATCTCCCAAGGGTAACGACGATTCTAACTTCTGCCCTCCTGTGTTATGTTCACTTCTTTTTGAAACCTTTCTAAATGAAACCAGAGGGCCAGTGAGATAGCTCAGCGGCATAAGCGCTTGCCTGGCAAGCACGAGGTCCTGAGTTTGAGTCCCAGAACCCACATAAAGGAAGAAAAGGGCCGGTGATACCGCTCAGCAGTACGGGCACCTGCTGGGCATGAGGTCCTGAGTTCGACCCCCGGTACCCACACAAAAAAATAAAAAATAAATGAAACCAGATATCTATTATTTTGCCTCTGATTTCTTTTCTCAACATTAGATTTATAAAAGCCATCTTTGCTTTTGCATATAGTTATATTTTGTTCATTCTCTTTGTTGTATGTGAATTATGTTGTGAATATGTCACATTATTTTATCTACTCTGATACTGGCAATCATTAGTATTTTTCAGTGTGGGCAACTACAAATAGTGCTATTATAAACATCCTTGTCTTTAAGTGAACATATGTTCATATATTTTTACGGCTATTTTACCAGGAGTTAAAGTGTGGGTTAAAAAATAAATATCTGTTTACCTTTATGAGATTCTGTTGAATAGTTTGCCAGAGTGAGGTGAATTTTTCTTTATCTAATATTGTACGTAATTTTCATTTTAGCCTTTCTATGTAGAGGCATTGAGATTGTAGATTTAATTTATATTTGCTTGATAATTAGTGAAATTTTGCAGCCAGTCTTTTCTGGAAATCGAATACTGTACTTGAAAAACAGCTTACAAGTCATTCCAAGAGTGGTTATGGGAATTACAAAGGGGATAGTAATGGTACTCACAGCACAAGCAGGAGACAAATGCATGAAAGGATATATATAAAAACTCAATATGATGCTGAGCAGAGGCTAAGAATTCAATTAAGATTATGTACTATTATCCTTATTTCATAAGATAAAGAATAGTCACAAAAATGTGGTGATTTTTGATACAAAAATTCATTCGAAGATGAAATCCAGAAGGCACTGCTGTGTAGAAACAAAGCAAAGGCAACTCATTTTGATAAGACTAATAGACAAGAATGGCACTAGAAAAGAAATAAACGAATCAAAATAATTTCAAGGACTGCACTGTTTTCATTTCAAATTATAAGTACAGCTTTACACACCTTTTTGAGGCTCAAAATAATGACATTAAATAAGTGCTTATCGTTAACATTATACGTACTTTAGGTTTAATTATGGACATCTTATGGAGCAGAATAGTTTCATCTTTGTTCTATGAAATGTGTCCTCTGAGGATAAATAAAATGCATTTAGTTACAGTCAGTGCAATATATCTGAGGTCTATTTTCACAAATAGAGGTGAAACTGTGAGGTGTTAGTTGAACCATTATGTGGAGTTTTAACTAAATTAAGCCAACCAAACAAATAGTAAATGCAAATCCGCATGGCAGAATGTTAATACCACATATACGTCCCTGATCTCAACCTTAAAAGGTTGGTAGGATTTAGTGATGGCAAGAAGGGCATATGAAGGTATTAAAATAAGAGTGACGAAAGAACTGACAAAATATTGATAACTCGTGATCCCCAAGATCCGAGGACCACAAAGTCTAAAATTGCAGATGAAGAGTAGGTAAGTAGAGGGATGGGGACTGCAAGGAGATGAAGGGGCAAAAGTTTGCTGGACCTTGACTACTATGTTGGGTTTGGTTCAGTAACCTTTAGACATTTGTGAAATTTTTCTGAGCTGAGCAATGAGAAATGACATTTCCATATTCTGGGAAGGCAACTTTAGGAATCTTACACATCATAGGGAAACCAGTATGAGAGCGAAGAGTGACACCATAAAGATTTTGAAAGAAAAAAGTTGGTATATAATAAGAACCTGACTGTAGGTGACAAAAGAGGAAATGCTAAAGAGATTATTAACTGGAAATACATTTTGAAATAGATTAGATAAAACTTAACCTGGTAGAGGAGGAGAAATGAACAGTGTTCAAAGATGGCGTCGAGCATTTCAGGCTGACTCTTGTACTTTGTAATCCTAGAAAATATTGAAAGGACTGGATAGAGACCAAATTTAGAAAGAGATGATGAGTTCAGTTCAAAACTTTTTGATGCTGGTAGTTTAATTCTTTCATATTTGTTAACATGATGCAGATAGTAGTTAAAGCTAATGGAAAGCCAAAAGTGGAAGCAATTTTGACTATGCCTGAAGCATTTGTACAGGAAAAGATAAATTAGAGGAGGGAACAGACAAATAAACAGTCACACCTGTGGGGTAAATTTATGAGACAAGTAAGTTTGGAGAACAAAACAATAAATTGAGTTTCAGTATGGATATATAATTTATGATAAGTGACAAATTTTAATACATAGGATTGTGTTATGTATACATATTCTCCTTCAGGCATCCTCATTCCAATTTAATCCAAGTGAGGAATCAGAGAGTAATTAAGAGAAATCATAATAATTAACCTATATCTGTATTTTTAATACTTTTATAACTAGAGAAGATATCTTCCAAATGCACTATCATCTTAAGTTATTTTTGTCAATTCTTTGTGGTGTCATAGTTCATTCATTAAAAACATTCTGTTTTTTAATTTTTATGATATTTTGAGTACTATTCTGAGTAAAGGCAGAGTGCACAATAGGCCCCAAATCCCAGTCCTCCTCCAGAACTTTTTAATGGTTATTCAGAAAACACCACCACCAATTCTCAGCAAATACATATACTTTTGTCTTGGTTACTTTTCTCGTTGCTGAGACAAAATACCTAACACCCAAAATTAAAGGAGGAAAAGATTATTTCAGCTTACAGTTTGTAAAGGTTTCAGTCCATAATTAGATGGTTCCAAGGCAGGATGGCTTGGCAGAGGGGCATCAGAGAGGAGAAAGAGCTCATGGCAGCAGAAGACAGAAAAAGCGACCGAGGGAAGAGAGACAGAAAGACAGATCTCTTTCTGTCCCTTATATAATATCCAGTCTACTGGGATTAGGGCGTTACTAATCCAATCAGTGGACTGACCTGGCAATCACCCACCCTTAATCCCAGCAATGCACTATGAATCAATCACAGCTCTAGATTCAGCCACCTCTGAAAAATCCCTATAACTGCATGAGGCTTTGGGGGGACATCTAAACACAAACCATAATAACTCTCTCTTCCCCGTCACAGGTAGGTAAACCTACCTATGACTGTAAAAAACAACCTGAACTAGGCATGGCAACTGAGATAGGCCAAGACACACCTGTCTAATAGAGATAAGTGGTATTATGATTTCAGCCCAATTCTGCTAGCCATAAAATGCTAAATAAACATTTCATATGCCTCTTATAATTCAGTAAGTGAAGTCAATGTTTTATGAACAGATATTAATCCTCATTCATAACTGTTCTAATATTTTACAGCATGAAAACTTTTGACATTGTAGTTCATTTTCCCAGAAAGGACAGTGAGTCCATAAAATTATTTAGCTAACCTCTACGTGAACTAGCTCGGCTGACACTGCTAAAATTTGGATGTACTCATTGTATTAATAGATTTTGGCTCATTTTTGCTTCTTTATTTTCATCTTTTAAGAATAGGTCTTTTTTCTTGGTGGCCTATATTGTGAAAACCTAAAAGGCATATTTTAAATAAATCCCACTGTTCCTCTCAACTATTAGTTCCCCCTTAGAATTTGGTTCTGGAATCTCACAGAATTAAGACATAAAATAGAAGTCATCAGGGACACTCATCATTGTTAGAACTCCCTTACATAATGTTGGCTCACGCTGTTCAAGATGGCTTATTTTATCCTAGTCCCAGACAAGTTCCCTTGATTCTAAGTAAATATATGCTCTTTCTCAACTGGTCATTAAAACACAAAATACTTATTACCAACATATTAGTAAGTACTTATTTAAAAATCATATTTGGACATGTATTGATCTTATTTGAAGTCCGTTTTCTGTGTATGATAAATCTTGCTTGAATATTGTTATTGTTATTTATTTCTTGCTGCTTCGATTAACACAATTATTCATTTCAATGGGACAAATTCTTGCCAGTAAGTCAAGCCCCACAGATATGTGATTTGCTTGAACTACTAAAATCTCACTGAAAGGAAGTAAAACATTTCAAAATAGCCATCTGCAAGAAATCTGGAACTCAGGAAGATATTCTCACCTCGAATGGGCATCATTTCTATGCAGTGAGGTTCTGTTCCACTGTATTTATAGATTTTACAGCTGCCTTGAAAAATGTGTTTTTCCTTTGAGAAATCATGAAGAAGGCTAAATAGCTACAGGAATTCCTGAGATGGTACATTTTAAACAAAACTATCTATGTTAAGAAAGAAAAAAAAAAAAGAAGTGAATGGATTTTTATTTTTCTCAACACTGACTAGTTTCTCTTGAAAAGGTTCCAATAGAGGAAATCATAAAATAAAATTACAAAATGGTAGCATGCTAAAATTATTATGCATGAAAACCTTCCTCTCTAGTATGTTCCAGATGAAGGGAATTTATATCCATATTTCAATGTTAGTCATACGTTCACTATGTAATCTTTTCCATTTCATTTTGTACTCCCCAAGCTTCAGATTAGATCTTGAATATTTTTATACACTGTACTGTCAATATTTTATTTGTACTATTGGTTTAATTTTTCAAAATATATAATTAAGATGGCTTGTACACACTTTTATTTTTAATACCACACTGTACAGATCAGAGGCATACCATGTCTGTATGTGATGGCTACATGTCAAAAATTGCACGAGAGTTTGTTTCTCACTCTACTATAGTTGAAAGTTTATTTCTCACTTTGTTGAAGTTCTAAATTTATTTCTCACTTTACTGAACACTGAGAGATATAAACAAACCTCTTTAAAAATAAACCACCAAGAGCGTAGTAGAGACGAGCAACACTGTGCTATTTCTTCCAGTGGAAGTTAATCGTGTGCTAGAGAGTTGACGATTTCATGTATTATTTAAAATACCCAAAAAATGTTGAGGCATGCACATTTTAATCATGTCTGTGGATTTTAAGAGTGAACTAAAACCATCCTAATTATGTAAATAATCATATTGTTTGATAGCAGCTATTAGGAAGCTATTCAACAGTTTATGGCTCTGGTAAGACCACCGTATATCCAGGCTACAGAAGGTTGTAGGTGTTCAGGTGAGGAAGACTGTGCGGGTGTCATATGTCACCTTTATGCTGAGAGACAGAATATCAAATGTTCAGTTGCATCACCTTAGATAGAGCCTTTCAGACTCGCTGCTTATCAGTGTGGAAACCAAAGCAGAAAAGCCATAAAAGAATACAAACAAAGAATGACTTTAAAGGGAATGATTTTCTTTTGATGGGCTATAACATTTTAGAGCAAATAATAAGATTTAAGTATGATGACATTTTCCAACTTTAACTGGCTACATCTGCAGGAAAATTCAGGGAGTAAATTGCAGTGCCGTTATTTTAAAAACTTTAAATAGATGATGTGTGGCTAAAAAATATATTTGCACATTCTTAATTTTTGAAAACATGTTTATTTTTCATATAAAACTTTATAATGCTAATTAATGCTTATTTTACATTGGCTTCCTTCTTATTTTCTAAGGACTCCAACTCCTTCTATAAAAATTGAGGACAAATAAATTTATGGTTCTTACATATTAAACTTGAGAAATCGACCATTACTTTTATTAAAGATGAGAGAAGCAAAGTGTTTTTCCATATCCACTAAAGGCTAGGTACTTGATTGTAGAAGTCGGTATCAAAATTTCTTCATCAGAGTGAGAAAATGGATGTGAAAATATAGAAACAATATTTTAAGACAGGGTATGGTTATGACAAATAGCTGGCATAGACAACAAACATTTATTTGGTTCACAAGTTTGTGGTTTCAGATGATCAGGACTAGGCTCAGTATTCTTACCTGAGTTTGACCATGGGTCTGAGGTTGGTGATGGGTTGTTATGCTCTGCTGATCTTGGTTGGGCTCACTCTTTTGGATGGGCCCTGGCTATTGGCTGATGTGCTTGGAGCATATTTTATGCTTCAGCAAGCTAGCTCAGGCATGTTCTCATGGCCTTGGGAGGAGCAAGTTGGAGAGTAAGCCCAATTGCACAAGAGTTTTACGAGTTTCTACTTACATGTAACTGTAACTAATGATCTATTGGTCAAAACAAGTCACAGCCCAACTCAGACAGAATAGGAGGATTCAGCAAGATTGGGCAAAATGCATGGATCCCACAGGAGGCAAGAACTGGGCCATTGATGTAATTTCCATGCAAAAGTGAGTGCATTAAGCACTACTGCCAGCCCCCCATGATTCATCCACAGATTCAACCTATCACTGATCAAAGACATTGGGGAAAAATTGTGTCTGTGCTAAACATATATAAACTTTTTTCTTGTCATTATTCCCTAAACAACACACTATAACAACTACTTACATAATATTTATACTGTATTAGGTATTATAAATAATATACAGTTGACATAAAACTATAGGGGAGGACGTGCATAGGTTATGGTGAACACTACGTCATTTTGTACAAAGGACTTTAACATGCATGGAGTTTGGAATGGAAGAGGGTGTCCTGAAGCCAATGCCCATGAGTCCTAAGAGACAACTATATACCACTTTAGTGCACAAGGAAGGGACACAATCTTTGGGAATTAAGAGCAGAACCAGGATATATTCAAATTATGGTAGATTCATGAAAATTTTTTTGAAGTTGAGTGCAAGAAATTGATTTGGGAAGTGATCCAAGAGGAAGTGATCCAGTAGGAGAGTAGGGGAAATGAGACAAGGAAGGGAAGGAAAGGAAGGATGTTAGTACAGTGTGCTATCAAGCAGTTGATCACAGTGATTCTACTGAAGCTCCATCTTGCTGGGGAATTCAAGACAGTGTAGAACATACACCCAGGAGTTACCCGACTGAGGACCCAGTTCCCTCAATCGCTGGGTCAGGGCTGCTTCTGAAGGCTGTTAATTTCTTATCATTTTCAGCCTACCATGTACATGAGCAGTGAAGAAAATAAAACATCAACAGCTGTGTAGAAAACTCTCCAGCAAGATGATATAGATCCTGCAGTTGAAGGTGGGCCATCGGGTACAGAAGTGATGTATTTGCTGTGCTAATTGTCTACTGTATAATTCAAACAGTCTTGTCCTGTGGTATCCTCAGATAAGTACAAGCACGGTTATAATGTGGTTTGCTAAAAATTTAATCCCATGAGATCTCTTATTTGTGACATTAAAATTCTTACACAGAATTCCGTCATAAAATTATCTCAAAACTTAACATAACTTTCATCATAAAATTACTATTTTATTTTAGCTATTCGGTTTTTCTTCAGTTCCCTCTTGTTTGATGGCCTATTTCATAAGAGAATGTTTCTTATTCTAAAATTCCCTTGTATCTTATTTCAATTTCTACTTTCTGAATAGCCATAATTTCTGTTTATTTTTCTCATTTGGTTTAAAGAAAATTTTATGACTTTGTAGAATCAATATCTGAAACAGGAATGAACTGCCACTTACTTCAGAAGTGATTTTCTGAATTGTACACATTCATTTCCATTAATACTTCCGTACTTTCTACCTTGGTTTACACCATTATTATAGGAATGTCATGTAGTGCTAGTGTTCTAGTTAGGCCTAATAAATATTTTGGGCATAAGTAGTAGCAAATCTATATAGGTGAACACAAGATCCACTTTAGATATTAGTTATCCTAGGACAAGGCATGCCTGTGCTTGCAAACTTTAAGGGTTCTTTTGCTTTCAAGATAAAATCTAGACTCCTTAGCTAAATATACCAAAGAACTCAGATTCTCATGTAAGCCTAGGTTGGAAATCCTGCTTCTCAATATTTCCCTGCTCCAAACTAGTGCTGGAGTCGAGTTCGTACTGTTTTCTACTACTTAGGCTGACTGTTTTTCAACCTCTGTGTCATTGCTCTATTAAATCCCCTACTGAAATCCTCTCATATGTAATTCTTCCTTCAAGATCCTACTAAAATACTAGTACAGCAGCACAGTGAGAGCTGGGAGACCACTCCCCTCCACCCACTTGAGTTTGGGCAAAGTCTCAGGGCCATCCTCCTTCCACGGTTACATGTAACTTAATCAAAGTGAGCTCTGGAACACCCGTACGTGTTGAAAATCCTTGAGTCAGGACGACAGCACTCTGTTAATTATTCCTGTCAATCTTCCCTAGACACCCAATAAGAGGCACTGGGCAGGGGTGCACTTCCCTTAAGACCCGAAAGCCTGATTTATCTGTGCTGTTTTTCTACTTGCCTGCTGTCCTGGCACCATTTTTCTGTTTGTGTCACATTTTTCTAGGCACAGACCTCCCTGAGCACTTCTTTCCTTGGTCTTCGATAAATGTGGCTGCTTTTCTCTTACCGTTGGATGTGCACTTGCAGTCCTCTGCTCATTGTACACAAGAGCCTGAAGTCTATCTGTCAGATCCATCCCATGGTTATCATTACCTCTGGGGTTGCTTCCCATATCAACTTCTTGCACTCAAATGCTTGTCTCGGAGTCTGCTAATGTAGGACCCCAAATGAAGACAGATGGGATACATGTGATTAATTTTGTGTTAGCCAAGAATCATGTTCGATTACCACTGCAAACTATGCATGTGTGTGTGTGTATATATATATATATATATATATATATATATATATATATATGCATGTGTGATTAAATGACAACCGAATAGCCTACTAAAATGCAGGTACTCCAATTTTATTTCTTATGATATTTAGGTCTTCATTGTTTCTCACCAACATAATTAGAATAATATTCTATGGTCAATAATGTCCCATTTTAGCATATTCTAATAAAATTGAAGCCTATCAAAAGTGATTTTAAAAGGCAGAGGCCTTGGGGACATAGCTCAATGGTAGACCAATTGCCTAGCATGGGCAATGTCCATGTTCACTCGCCAGTACTGCAAAAATCCATCAATAAAATGAAAGGTAGAAAAATACAAGATTAAATACAAAAATGTCTGAAAAATACAATTTCCTCTGTACTTCTTTTGTTGTTCAGGCTTTTTCTATTTATATTTTTGAGACGTTAGAGATTGAGCCAAGTGCTCTATCACTGAGCTACACACAGCCTCTGTTAGCCAGGTTTTACCAAGCTTAAGGTAGGGCGCTGTTATGGTTTGTGTCTAGATGTCCCCCCAAAGCCTCATGCGATCATGGGGGCGGACTACTAGAGTTTGTGGTGGATTCATGGTCCAGTGCTGGGATTACGGGTGTGAGTGCTACAACGACCTTAGGGCGGGTAGCCTCCATACAATATAAGGGACAGAAAGAGTCTTTTCTCACGCTCCTCCCATTTTGCTCTTGTTGCTTTTGCTGTTTTCTATCACCATGAACTGTTGCCCTCTGACACGTGCCACTCTCTTGGAGCCAGCCAATGATGGACTGAAACCTCCACAAACTGTGAGCTAAACAAACCTTTCCTTCCTTAATTTTGGGCATCGGGTATTTTATCTCAGCAACGAGAGAAAAGTAACCAAGACAGATGTGATAAGCAAATAACCGTAATTGATGGTGAAAGAGAGCCACCAGAATGAGTGAAAGATTTTCTATGCAATGGATGCATTTTGTAATTTTTCTTTTTCAGCCACTGGATTTCCAGAGAGAATCACAAATTTGATTTTATAAGAACAATTTCAGATGTGTGTGTGAAATGATAATTCCCTCAATTCATGTTAAAATTAAATAAAAATAGGAATAAAGGCAGGAGCTATTATAGGGACCCATATGAGGAAAACATTCATTGGCCATAGTTAATTATAACTTATGGATCCCAGATTACACAACTGGCAGAAAATAGTGTTTTAGTCCAAGAACTGAAATTTTGTTAATGGTTTTCTCAGAAATAATGACATTATTAAGAAGAAATACAATGAATTAAAAAGACTTCCTATTTTGATGCCACAAAATTACATTTCTGAATAATATCTATTTACAGAGTAAAGCTCTCACCTTTTACAAGTCACTTTTCAGCACCCTGCATCTCACCACAAGCAGAATAACAAGTAATAAACCAATTTACAAAGTATTGCAAAATGGACCGCCTAGTAAAACCACCAAGTCAAATTTAAAACTATGACTTAGTCCTCAAATGGGGTAGAGGGATGATCTATATAAAGGGCAACTACTGCTGGGTGTGGTGGTGGATGCTTGTAATCCCAGCACTTAGGAGACTGAGACAGGAGGGCTCACAGCAAGTTTGAGGCCAGCCTGGGCTACACAGTGAGACCCTGTCTCAGAAAAAAGCAAAACAAACAGAACAACAGTTAAAAAAAAATAGGGCAATGACTTTCTCCCTATTTGTGGAACATCAGGAGTGCTCTTGTCCAAAATTGGATTGGTGTCCTCCTCAGATGTAAAATATATATAATGCCTATATTAAATCAAGTTACAAAGAAACAATTTTCGAATGTCAGTAATTCTTATGCAGCATAGACTAATAAAACAAATCAGTTTTAAGAGCAAGCAGTGTCTGTAGTAGGGCTGATTTTTCAATTGTTTCCTAGTCCTATAGCACAGACTTACCAAAAGCTGGTGACTCTCAGTTTAGAAGCTGCGCCTTCTCTCTTTATGCTGTAGTTAAAGAGGTACAGGACTCAAGGACAGCGCGACATGTGATCTGTTCATTTGGAAAGGCCATGTGGAGATGGGAACATGAACTACCAACCTTATGGCCTATGGCAACTCTTCTGAAAAGAAAAGACACTAGCCTTAATTTCATTAAATTAGTTTCAATTATTCGTCATTTAGAGCACATTCTGGAATTTATGGAAAGAATAGAAATTCTAAACAAGCACTGCCTTTGAAAATATATAATTTGCTGTGTCTTTGTTCTGTGGCCAACTTTATATATTTAGGGGCAAACACAAACAAGCAAGGGGGATTTCATTTCAGAAACCCTTTACTGAGTTTTCAGCCTTTCACTATGTAAGGTCCATCTTGAAAGCAAAACATCTTCTGGGTATATGGGAGTTTTCATGGTAATAAAATGATTGTGATAACATCTAACTAACCATCAAAAGGGACAGTAGCTTATCTTTTTATGTGGCTCCATTATTATTGTTTCCGTTATTTATGTGGCAGTTATCTTTGAAGAGTAACTGAGAAAAGAACAGTCCATAAAAGCATTGTAAATCTTCTAGTGACTTTCTGTAAACAGCAACATACTATAATCGTGTTTTTTCCAAATTGCTAATAAAACAGTATAAAACTTCAATAAACTCTGTTAACTTAATTAGCATACTTATCAAAGAAAAACACTAAATTCATTAAAGTAGGAGTAATTTCATAAGACTTCTCTCCGGTACTATTTTGCCCCTGGTGGCAGGAAAGCAAGTTACAAAGACAAGGAGCCCATCTAGGATTAAACCATAGAATCACAAAGTGACAGAAGGGCAAGCAACCAGACACTGGAATTTAATCCCATTCCTGGCTTTTGACATAGAACATGAATCTTGGTTTGTGTTCTCCAGAAGCAAACTTTGAAACCAAGAAACATGTGCCAACGATTTTTTAAGTGAGCATTCCTGGAGGAAACCAGTAAAGATGAGCGGGAACAATAGGAAAAGGAAGGAAGCTAAACAAAGATACATGTCCAACTGGAATCCCAACATTGACCTGATCCCCAGGGGAGCTCGGGAGCATGAGTTACCAGCTCAGGACTAAGGAAGTAGACGTGTTTACTCCTGCAACAGTCTATCTCCAGCATAGCGGTCCTCTGAAGAAGTCTACGGATTTGAGTTGTTAAGAATGAAGCATAAAAACACCGAGGGGCTAGGGGCAAAGAATCAGTAAAAGGTATCTTGGGGCTTCTGAGGGTAGGGACGACCATGGTATCCACTATGCAGGCAAGGGACCTGATAGTACTTGTCATTGTGCCAATTCATGTGTAGCACTTTGTGCACCATTAACCAACTGTCCTGGTTAAAGAAGAAATCAGTGTGGCTGTCTGATTGCAAAAAAGGATGAATATGGCCCAGGCTCTGACCTGGCTGCGGTTTGATGATCCCTGATCAAGTCTCGTGGAATAACGCGAACTTTCTACGCAGCAGTACTACTGTTAACACTGAACTTCCAGATTTGCTGTGTGGATCAAAATAGGGTAAACTTACTATTTTATTCCAGTTTTGAGGTGTTGCCCATAGCACCAAAAATGGAAATTCAGTCCATATAAGTCAAGTTATTCTTTCTTTTTTCTTTTTAAAATTTTCTGTTCCCATTAACTTAGCATTTCCCAACACTTTTTTTCCCCTTAGTTCTTTTTTTTTTTTTTTTTAACTTTTTTAGTACATGTTTGCAGTACATAATGATTGCATTCACTGTAGGGAATTGGCAGATGTACATAACACATTTTGATTCTTCTTTCCCTCTTTCCTCCACTCTCCTTTTATTTTTCCAGCATCAGATTCATTTATCTTATAAGACCTTATAAAGTTAATTATCTCTTAACACTTTTTTTTTTGTGGGTACCGGGGTTCGAACTCAGGATCTCGTGCGCCAGCAGGCGCCCGTGCCGCTGAGCAATATCACCAGCCCTTTTTTCGTATGTGGGTTCCGGGAGTTGAACTCAGGACCTCGCGCTTGCCAGGCAGGTGCTTATGCCGCTGAGCCATCTCACCAGCCCTCTCTTAACACTTTTAATGGACACTGAAGAAGAAAAGTTCTGAGAGTCACACTGGAAAGGGAAACACCATTATGTACATGTTGTTCTACCTTAGGACTTTTTATTATTAGCAGTGTACATTGTACAAGACGGGCGATAACAACATAAAAATTGTTGTACCAAAGTGACTGTGTAACACTTACTGTGTGGGATGATTTTTTTTTTCTTTTCCTTTTTTCATTTTCTTTTTGTTATTGGGGACTGAACCAAGGCCTAAGCATTGAGCTATAATCCCAACTCTCCACCCACCCTTTTTTTTTTTTTGTGGGTACCGGGGAGTCGACCTCAGGACCTCGCGCGCCAGCAGGCGCCCGTGCCGCTGAGCGATATCACC
Organism: Erethizon dorsatum; assembly: GCA_028451465.1. NCBI lineage: Eukaryota > Metazoa > Chordata > Mammalia > Rodentia > Erethizontidae > Erethizon > Erethizon dorsatum. The sequence continues at coordinate 13,417,952 of CM051841.1, read as the reverse complement.
GGCCCTTTTTTCATATGTGGGATCCGGGAGTTGAACTCAGGCCCTCGCGCTTGCCGGGCAGGCGCTTACACCGCTGAGCCATCTCACCGGCCCAGTTTTTTTTTTTTTTTTTTTTTTTTTAAAGAGAAGAAAAAACAAAACAAATCAAAAGAAGAACAAATTTTCGAAACAACATAATAGGAGGGTAACAATGGTTAATACATTACGTATTACTATCTTTAAGTTAGTTATTCATGATACCAGACATTAACATTCAATTGTCCAAACATTATTGGCACAAACCTTACTCTTCAATGAACTAAGTAAAATTGGCAGTCTATCTATCTTAACCATCTTATATATATATACAATTTTTTTCCCTTTCCCTTCTTTCTTTTCCCTATTCCAGTCTCTCTTTCCTTTTGACCAGTTTCTTTTTAATTCACCATGTCTATTGTACATTTTGGATCTTATTTACTCTTTCAGTTTCTCATACTAGAGAGACAATACGATGCTTACACATGTGCTTCTGGTTTATTTCACTTATGAGTATTTTCTCGAGTTGCATCCATTTACCTATAAAAGTCTCCAGTTTATCCTTCTTTATGGCTGAATAGTACTCCATTGTATAAAAATACCACATCTTTCTTATCCATTCCTCAGTTGATGGGCATTTGGGTTGTTTCCAAGATCTGGCTATTACAAATTGTGCTGCTATAAACATGGGTGCACATATATCGCTGTGGTACGATGTTTTTAATTCTTCTGGGAAGATGCCCAGAAGGGGAATAGCTGGGTCAAATGGGACCTCCAACCCTATCTTTTTGAGGAATCTCCACACTGACTTCCACAGTGGCTGTACCAGTTGACACTCCCACCAACAGTGGAGAAGGGTTCCTTTTTCCCCACAGCCCCTCCAGCATTTGTTATTAGTTGATTTCTTTATAGTAGCCATTCTTTCTGGGGTGAGATGGTATCTCAGTGTTGTTTTAATTTGCATCTCTCGAATGACTAGTGATGTTGCACATTTTTTTGTATATTTATTTGCCATTAGTATTTCTTCATCTGAGAAATGTGTATTCATCTCAGATGCCCATTTTTGGAGTGGGTCTTTAAATTTGGGAGGTCTGATTTTTTTGAGTTCTTTATATGTTCTCGATAGTAATCCTTTGTCTGAGGAACAGCTGGCAAACATTTTTTCCCACATTGTGGGTTGTCTCTTCACTCTGTTGGTGGTTTCTCTTGCTGTGCAAAAGCTTTTTAATAAGATGAGATCCCAGTTATTGATTCTTTGGGATAGTTCCCGTGCGGTTGAGTTTTTATTCATAAAGTCTTTGCCTACACCAATGTCTCCAAGGGTTTTACCTATCCTACTTTCCAGCAGATTTAATGTTTCTGTTTTAATATTTAGATCTCTGATCCATTTTGAATTTAGTTTAGTGCATGGTGAAAGATATGGGTCTAGTTTTAATCTTCAGCATGTGTAGAGCCAGTGTTTCCAGCACCATTTATTAAAGAGGCTATCTTTCTTCCAGCGAATGTGTTTGGCACCTTTGTCAAAGATAAGGTGGCTTAGTATGTCTGGGGTTGTTTCAGCATCTTCTAATCTGTTCCATTGATCTTCAGGTCTGTTTTTTTTCCAGTACCACACTGTTTTTATCACAGTAGCTTTATAGTATAATTTCAAGTAGGGGATTGTGATGCCCCCTGCCTTGCCTTTGTTGCCCAGAATTGCCTTTGCTATTCTAGGTCTCTTCTGATTCCAAATGAATTTTAGGATTGTTTTCTCTAATTCTGTGAGATATGCTGTTGGAATTTTGATTGGAATTGCATTAAATCTGTATAACAATTTTGGAAGTATGGCCATTTTCACTATATTGGTTCTTCCTATCCAGGAGCAAGGGATATCTTTCCATTTTCTGATATCCTCTTCCATCTCCTTTTTCAGACTACTGTAGTTTTCAGTATAGAGGTCTTTTACATCCTTTGTGAGGTTGATTCCTAGGTATTTCATTTTTTTGGATGTTATTGTGAAAGGTATTGTTTCCCTAATTTCTCTTTCAGTAAGTTTGTTATTTGTGTACAGGAAGGCTATTGACTTTTGAGTATTGACTTTGTATCCAGCTACACTACTGAATTTGCTTATTAAATCTAGCAGTTTTTTAGTGCAGTTTTTGGGGTCTTCTGTGTAGAGTATCATGTCATCTGCAAATAATGATAATTTAACTTCTTCCTTTCCAATCATTATTCCTTTTATTTCTTTCTCTTGTCTAATCGCTCTGGCTAAAGTTTCCAGAACTATGTTGAATAAGAGTGGGGACAGTGGACATCCTTGTCTTGTTCCTGAATTTAGAGGGAAGGCTTTCAGTTTTTGGCCATTTAGTATAATATTGGCTGTTGGTTTGTCATAGATAGCTTTTACCAGATTGAGATAAAGACCCTCTATTCCAATTTTCTGTAGGGTTTTTATCATGAAAAGGTGCTGGACTTTGTCAAAAGCTTTTTCTGCATCTATTGAAATGATCATGTGATTTTTGTCTTTGGTTCTGTTAATATGGTGTATTACATTTATTGATTTACGTATGTTGAACCATCCCTGCATCCCTGGGATGAATCCAACTTGGTCATGGTGTATAATCTTCTTGATGATTTGTTGGATTCTGTTTGCCAGTATCTTATTAAGGATCTTTGCATCTATGTTCATTAGGGAGATTGGCCTGTAGTTCTCTTTCTTAATTGGGTCCTTCTCTGGTTTTGGTATCAGGGTAATGCTTGCTTCCAGGAATGAATTTGGGAGTATTGCTTCCCTTTCAATTTCATTGAAAAGTTTGAGAAGTAGGGGCGTTAGGTCTTCTCTAAATTTCTTGTAGAATTCGGCAGTGAATCCATCAGGGCCTGGGCTTTTCTTTGTTGGGAGGTTTTTAATTACATCTTCAATTTCGTTAGTTGATATTGGTTTATTTAGGATTTTTAAATCTTCTTGATTCAGCTTTGGTAATTCATACGAATCTAGGAATCTGTCCATTTCTTCTGCATTTTCCATCTTAGTAGAATATAAATTTTCAAAATAGGTATAGATGATCTTCTGGATTTCTGCAGGGTCCGTCGTGATATCACCCTTTTCATTTTCAATTGCATGGATTTGAGTCTTTTCTTTTCTTTTTTTAATAAGGTTGGATAAGGGTTTGTCAATCTTATTTATTCTTTCAAAGAACCAACTTTTTGCTTCATTGATTCTTTGTATTGTTTTTTTAGTCTCCAATACGTTAATTTCTGCTCTGATCTTTATAATTTCCTCCCTTGTACGGGCTTTTGGCTTAACCTGCTCTTCTTTTTCTAGAAGCTCGAGGTTCACCCTTAAGTTGTTTATTTGCGCTTGCTCTATTTTCCTGATATAAGTATTTAATGCTATAAATTTCCCTCTTAGGACTGCTTTCATTGTATCCCATAAGTTCCGGTATGTTGTACTGTCATTATCATTCAGTTGTAGAAAGTGTCTAATTTCTTCTTTAATTTCATCTGTGACCCATTGGCTGTTCAGGAGGGTGCTGTTTAATTTCCATGTGTGTAGGGAGTTTTTGTGAGATCTTTTGCCATTGATTTCCAATTTCATTGCACTATGGTCTGATAATATGCATGGGATAATTTCAATTCCTTTGCAATTACTTAAGCAGGTTTTATGAGCTAGTATGTGGTCTATTTTGGAGAACGTCCCATGTGCAGCTGAGAAAAATGTGTATTCTGATGTTGTGGGATGGAACACACTGTAGACATCTACTAAGTCCATTTGTTCAAAAGTTTGGTTCAGTTCTACTATTTCATTACTGATTTTCTGTCCAGTTGATCTGTCTTTTTGTGACAGTGGAGTATTGAGATCTCCCAATATAATTGTATTAGTGCTTATTTGATTCTTCATGTCCTTTAGTACTTGTTTTATATAGCTGGGTGCACTGGTATTTGATGCATATATATTTATGATCGTTATCTCTTCCTCTTGGATTGTTCCCTTTACAAGGATGTAATGACCATCTTTATCTCTCTGAATCCTTCTTGGCTTGAAGTTCACTTTGTCTGCAAAAAGAATAGCTACCCCTGCTTTTTTCTGGGTTCCTGTGGCATGGAGTATTGTTTTCCATCCTTTGACTTTCAGTCTATGAATTTCTTTCTGAATTGAATGTGTTTCTTGTATACAGCATATTGCTGGATCTTGCTTCTTGATCCATTTTGCCAGTCTGTGCCTTTTGATTGGTGAATTGAGACCGTTAACATTGATGGTTAAAACTGATATATATTGACTTATACTTGTCATGATATTTTCCTGTTGATGGTTCCCACTCTTTGTTTTTCCCCTTTCCTGCTATTTAATTATCTGCCCTGCCTGGTGGATTTCTTCTGTTGGGGTTCCTATCTCTTTCTAGAATGTCCTTCAGAACATTTTGGAGTGCTGGTTTGGTGGTCATAAATTTTCTCAGATGTTCTTTGTCATGAAAGTATTTTATTTCTCCATCAATTTTGAAAGATAGTTTTGCAGGGTACATCAATCTGGGTTAAAAATTATTTTCCTTTAGAGCTTGAAATACATCATTCCAAGCTCTTCTTGAATTGAGGGTTTGTGCTGAAAGGTCAGCTGTGATTCTGATGGGTTTTCCTTTATAGGTGATTTGTCTCTTCTCCCTAACAGCTTTTAAGATTCTGCCCTTCTGTTGAATTTCTGGGATCTTGACTATAATATGTCTGGCTGAAGGTTTTTTTTGATCATGTCTAGTTGGTGTTCTAAACGCTTCACTTATAGGGGCGTCAAATTCCTTTTCTCTTCCAGGAAAGTTCTCCCTGATTATGTCTTTGAACAAGGTTTTAATGTCATTGATGCTATCTCCTGCTTTTTCATTTATTCCAATTATTCTTAAGTTGTTTATCTTTGAGTCATCTAGCAGCTGCTGAATTGATTTTTCATGGTCCCTTACTGTTTTTAAGAATTCTTCCTTTTCATGATCACTAATTGCAAGCCTGTCTTCTATATCTGAGATCCTGTCCTCGCATTGGCTTAATCTGCTACAAATACTTTCAATGGAATTTTTGTTCTCTTGGATATCTGCTTGAATTTGCCTTATGGATTCCATTTCTTTCCTATGCTGAGCATTCATGGTTTCTATAGTTTTCTTAAGCTCATCTACTTTTTTGTCTGTATCAGCTATAGTGTCCTTAAGCATGGTCTTCATTGTGGACATTATCTCTGTAGTTATCTGTGAGATTATTTCTGTTTTAATTTTTTCCAGAGCCTCATTCAGTTGCTTTGTTGTTACCACTTCAGATAGGCCAGGTGGGTGGCTTTCGGATTGTCCCACCTCGTTGCCCCCTAGGTTTGCCTTTGGTGAATTGGATGTGTGGGGTTGCATCTTGTTTAAGTGTCGTCTCATTTTTTCTTTCTTTAATTCCTGGGGTGATGTTTGCAAATTACCTATGGTAGGTTACTTTATTGCTAGTGTTTAAGATCTTTAGAAGATGACTACTTCTCTGCAGTATCTTCCAGGTGGAGCTTGCTTTTGGGTTTTGAGCTTTCTGCCAGATCCTACCTCTTCAATTTGTTGGATATGCATAGTTGCTACCTGTTTGGCCCAGTCCTTGATTCTTTGGTACTGTGCCACTGTATTTTCTGTGTCCCTTAGTCAATCTCAATCACTAAATATCAGGAAGGAAAGATGTTTAGAACAATTATTTCACCTTTGGCTATAATGTTAACTAAAGCATCAAACACAGCCTAGAAAATGACAGACTGAGCTAACCAGTTATTTACCACTTTTAGCTGTATAGAGTTGCGGTTATATAACAAAATCTAAAACACACCAGAAAAATTATATGCAGTATACAAGTCCTATGTATGTCAATTTTTCCCTGAGGAGTTTAAATTTAAAATGAGTTAAGGAGGAAATAGAGTGTTGGGAGAATAGGAAGGAATTAGATGTAAGGTTAGAGGACCAAGAGGGATCCCACTAACATTGGGACACTGGTGCAGAGGACTGGTGGTAAAAAGAGAAGGAAGGGATAAAAGGAAGAACAGATCACAACCACAATCACAAAGAAGTTAGAGGTGCTGTTTACACTCATATAAAAAAAACAGAGAGAATAATGAAGGAAAGAGCAAATACACATACAGAACCAAAAACAAAGATAAAAACAATAAAACAGACAAAACAAAAATAAAACCCCACCAAAAAAAAAAAAAAAACCCTTCGCCAGAACAAAAAACAAATGAGTGAGAAAAAAAAATAAAAATTAAAATTAAAAAAAAAAAAAGTAAAATAAAAAGAATCAGTTCCAGGTGTTGACTCTGCTGTAGGCAGGTACCCTGTGGTGACAGAGTCCTGTTCCGTGCAGGTCCGTCCCAGTAAGCCAGGAGCGCCCTCTGGCGGGCGGTGAGCAGAGGCGCGTACTTTCAGGCAGAGACCAGTCTAGCTCACCCGCCGCGCTCAGCGCCGTTTCACTATCCCTGGGCCTGAGAGGCGCAGCGCGCTGTCTGGAGCGCGGGTTCCCTGCACTGGTTTCCCGCCTCTGATTTTCGCCACGCCCCCCACAATGGCGCCGGGCCACTCGCTCTCCGGCGCGGGACAGGTGCGGCTGAGAGACCAGTTTCGTTCCCCAGCTGCCCTCAGCACACTCTCGTGGGCCTGAGAAGCCCGCGCTGCCCTGTCCGGAGCACAGTGTCCAGCGCTGCTCTTCTTTCGCCGCGCTCTGAGTTTCGCCACGCTCTGAGTTTCACCGCACCCCCCACAATGGCGCCCGGCCGGTCGCTCTCTGGCGTGGGGCAGCTGTGGCTGAGAGACACTCACTGCCGGCCAGCGCAGTTCTCTGCCGCTCCCCCGCCTCGCCGCTGTCTCAGGATCCTCCGTGGGGGCTCCCTGGGCGCCAGCTGTCACCGTGTGTCCGTAGAATTGAGCTTCTGTCGCTCTGCGATTCCTGGAATGGTAGAAGGTGCGCGCGCGCAGTCTGCTCCTTCTTTGTTGGAAATCACCCGTCGCTGGTGCCGGGGGTGCCAGATTGCGCTTCAGAACTTTTCTGGGTTCCCGGGAGGCATCTCCCCCCCCTCCTGCGCTTTCCCGGTTGCTATATTCCCGTGTTCCAACGGTAACTTTTAGAGAGAGTTTCGCTGCCTGCTTCTTACTCATCCGCCATCTTTTCGGGTCAGCCTGTGGCCCCTTTTTCGTATGTGGGTTCCGGGAGTCGAACTCGGGCCCTCGCGCTTGCCGGGCAGGCACTTAAGCCGCTGAGCCATCTCACCGGCCCTGTTTTTTTTTTAAACAGAGTCTCATTAAGTCACTAAATTACCCAGGCTGTGCTCGAACTTACTATCCTACTGCCTCAGCCTCTCAGTATATTGGGATTAGAGGCATGAACACATGCCTGGCTCCATGTATGGGAGCATTGTTTAAACATATGAATAATGAATATTGAAAAATCACAAACCTGATTGACTCTTATTCTAGATGACTATATCCTAAACAACATATATACAAATTGACTCAGAACCCAGGTTCTTATCCATACTAGGCAAACACTCTACCACTAAGCCACATGGCCAGCCCATGATAAGCACTTGTAAAATCTATACCCATTTATGATATTTTAAACATTCTTTTTGTTTTTGTTTTTGTTTTTTTGGTGGGTATCGGGGGTCAACCTCAGGACCTCGTGCACCAGCAGGCTCCCATGCCACTGAGCGATATCACCGGACCTTTTTTCGTATGTGAGTTGCAGGAGTCGAACTCAGGCCCTCGTGCTTGCCAGGCAGGCGCTTACGCCGCTGAGCCATCTCACTGGCCCACATTCATTAAATTAAGAGTAGGAGGAAACTTTAAGTCCTTTAAAACCAAATATAATTGTAAATAAACATTTAAAATATCAATTTTAAATTATAAGGATCTCTACCATCATTATTTTCACCAATTATATTGCAGGTGTTAGTCAATTCAATAGAAGAAAAAAGAAAAATGAGACACAGAAAAATTCCCTGGATTTTAGTGTATTGTCTCCAAAATTTCATGCTAATTTTGAATATTTTTCGGACTTCTTTCTAAAACATTTTGAATCACTTATCAGTGGGAATGGAGAAAAATAAAACTATAGTAGAAGATGAAGTAAGACTCCAGTTTGTGAATTCTGTGTGTGTGTGTGTGTGTGTGTGTGTGTGTGTGTGCTGTAGCAGGAAGATCTCAGTGCACACTTGGCTCTGGGTTGAAGATCTGGGGTGAGGAAATGTGAAATCATCAAGGATGAGAGCTCCTTTTGGAAAGGTGAACATGTCCTTAGCACATGGAAAGGCAGGCTTGTTCATTTTGGTCACTGGATTGCTTTGAAGTTTGATGGGATTCCAACAAACTCTAAGAAGCAAAAAGTTAAAAATAAGGTGGGGGTGAGGGAGAGAAAGCAGTGTCATTTCTCTGTGTCTCATTGAACAAATAGAGAAAGATGTTTAGAAATCTCTAAACAGCAAATACTTGTATCTTACCACTTCTGCGGTGGCAGGGCCTTTGGTGAGAAGGGCTGGCTCTCCTGACTCCTTGGAGACCTAAGCTAAAGGATTCTGAATTCAGTCTAAGCATAGGCCTTTGCAGTGCCAGGAGAATTCCAACACAGCATGGATCAAAAGAATCAGCAAGACAAAGGAGGACATCTCAAAAATGGGCACATTTTGTAACAGAGAAAAACAGCATTGTGAGCCAAACTAGAGTGTAAGACATCACAATACCTACATCCCACCCAGAAAGTGGAAGTCTAAGATCCACTTTTTGGATTTCCGAAGTCCCCACAAGTCCAGAATGCTCAGATGTGGGGGAGCAGCATGAAAACACAAATTCTAATTCAAAAACAAATTCTAATTTAATTTTAACAGTACATTAAAATGATATTTCTTGCACTCACATTTTCATGGAACAATTCACATATGTTCTTACTAAGTTAATATAGCTGAAATTATGTTGAATAAAATCTTGCCATACCCAGAAAATTGTGTCAAACTGAAGAGAGCTGATAGTTACACAGGCAATGTCTCTTTTCTGTTTTTGGAACCCAATATTGTAAAAGCTCAGATTTGCCCAAATTAAACATTGGAACCAATTTTATAGGTAAAATTTATATAAATTATAAAGTTATAATTCATAGTGATAACAAAAAGTATAAGCACATTAGTCACTTTTCTATTGCTGGGACAAAATAGTTGACATTTGCAATTTAAAGGAGCAAAGATTTATTTTGGCTCATGGTTTCAGTGGATTTAGTCCATGGTTAGCCACCTTCAAGGCAGAAACAGCATGGCAGAAGAGCATGGTGAGGGAAAGCTGTTCACCACGTGGTGGCCAGGAAACAGAGAGAGAGAGAGAGAGAGAGAGAGGGGAGGAGGCAGGGACAAGAATGCACCCTTCTAGGTCACATCCCGTGACCCACTCCCAACCAGACCCCGTCTACTGAAAGCACAGTCAGCTCCTGAACTCATCAAGGCCCCCACCAGAATCCAATCAACTTCCAAACACATGAGTCTTTTGGGGTACATTTTAAATCTAAACTGTAACAACCAGGTACCTAAGAATAAATCTGAGAAAAGCTGTGTAAGTCCTTTTCGAAGAAAAATTATTTTTTAAAATCTATTGAAGAACCAAGATTAAGGTCTGAATAAATGGTAAGGTACATCATATCCTAAATGAAAAGATGCCATTTCTCTTCATTCTATCCATATTAGGGACTATATTCAATTCCAGTGGCCAATAAAATTTATCAGAGAACTTGACAAATACATCTGTATATAGTGGTCCTCTTTTTACAATAGTACGATCTCTGTGGTTTTGGTTACCTGAGGTGACCTGTGACCTGAAAACTTTAAAGGGGAAATTCCAGAAATATACAATTGGCAAGTTTTAAATAACTGCTTTTGTATTACTATGATTTTTCTATTTTTTTTTTTAGTTATAGTTGTGAATCTTTTACGATGCTTAATTTATAAAGTAAAGGTTAGCATAAGTATGAATATATAGGAAAAACCAGAACATGAAGGGCTGGGTACTACCTGACACTTCAGGCATCATCAGAGGCCTTGGAACATATGCTCTGAATATTCATGATAAAGCTATAATAAAGGAATTTTTAGATTTATAATATTTAGATAGAAGAAAAGAAGCTAATGAAACTTCACAATGCATGGTGTTATATTACTTATGCAATTTTTAAAAAATCATGGTTGGTTTTATTATTAAAAAAACCTAATTCATCATGGTCATCACCTTTGGAAAGGAAGTAGGATAATGTTCCTGGAGAAAAACAAATTTAATTATTTTATTTTTATATCTATTTTTATTATTTTTACTGTATTCCTTCAAATTAATTATGATTATCTGGGCAAAACATAAACACATTCAGATTTTATCCTTGCTTTTTTATGGGGTATTATTTTCCAAAGTAAAAAAGCATATTAAGAATAAAAACATTTGGGCTTGGCAATTGTTTTCTTCATTACAATGGGTGATGCTCAAAAGAGTCAAAGGGAGTGTCCCAAAAACTGCCTAAAATGATTATGACAACATTTAGAATTAATATCAATAAATATCTGTAAGAAAAACTTGCTTGACAATCTTATCACATAGCACGTATCAGACTGTAAATGTGGTGTGTATTTGCTTTTTTGGCATGGATACAGTCATTTTTTTTCACACAAATAGATTCAGAGACAGATAATTCTCACTATCATTCAACTTCATTTAACTCACAACCTCGTATTTCATTGCTCTAATCTGATCATATGTTGTATTCCTTATAATTATGTAACAAACTACTCTAAATCCCAGTGGTTTCAAATCACAACCGCTCGTCAATTCTCACGGGTATACAGCTCAGCTTGGTGGTTCTGCTGATCTTGGCCAGGCTCATTCACGTATCCAACGTCAGTCTGAGACTGGGATGGGGTGATCTAGCATGGCTTCAGGAGAACCTTTAGGAACCAGTCCACACATCTCTCATTCTCCTGCAGGCTAATCCAAACATGTTCTTGTGTTAGTGGCAAGGGTCCAAGAAAAAAGTAGAAATACCCAAGTGCTTTGTCAAAGCTCCTAGCGGCAAGTTGCTTGGCCAAGACCAGAATCAGAGCAAGGAGGGTACTAGCAGTGTGCAGATATCCAGGAGGCATGACAAATTGGGGATATTAACACAGTCAATCTACCACACTTACAATGAGTCGTGGTTTTTCTTAGCATTTTGTCATTAGCTTTTCTAAGCTGGCTAACTTTGGAGACCATCATATTATTATTGCATCGGTGACTGTATTTTTTTGTGGTACAAAAAACATTCTTTAGTTGGTCTCTGCATTGCTATATTTTATTTCCCACTTGTCCATAATGGAAGTATTAAAAGTGACTTAACTCTGCTCTACATTACAACTCCTTCTACCTGAGAACAGGAGTCCATGAGTTCTCAGGTGTAGGACAGCACTGTGACCTTCCAGACTTAGAGGGACCCCTGTTGCCATGGAAGCTGTCAACTCCTAATTTTGAAGCATCTTTGGAGGGTAGGAAGGCACCTTGCCTGGTGCTAGGTATCTCTTAGGGTTAAACAGATGTTTTGAGGAGAGGGTTGGCGCTCTTTAGCCCCTCCGTCATACACTCATTCCAGGTGCTAATAGCTCCATAAGGATGAAGGGAGGCAGTTTGCCAATGGTTTCTCTTTAAAGACTTGGCCTGCAGTGCATCAGAGCCTCCAGGGGCTGTCATACTTTGTTTTGATAGCTTCTCCTGAAGGATGTCCTCAAGGGAGGTGAGAGGCTACTATCCATTTCTTTGGTGTGAGAAACCAAAAGGGTAAGTAAAGACCAAAATGTATAATAGATATTGTGAAATAGGAAGAAAATGTTCAAATGGGAAGGGAATGAGGGATGGGGAGGGGGAAAGGAAGGATGAAAAAAGAAAAAAAGAGACTAGAAGGAAGTAGTGGAAACAAAGTTTTTGTGAATAAGAAGGGTAGGAGGGGTTGAAGGGAAGGAAGGGGAGAGGAATGGGGAAAAAAAGAAGCAGCAAGATATATCATGTACAGGTACAAATTCCCTGTGATGAATGTGATCATTATGTATAGCTAAAATGTACCTAAAAAAAAAACACAAAGAAAGAGGATACTTGCTGGCTGGGAAGAAACCTGATAAAGAAAGACACACGCTACCATCAAAGCCATAGCTGAAAACACTCTTGACTTGTTAGAATCAATGAGAAGAGGCATAAATCCTGGCTGCTGGAATCCTCAGCCACCAGCCCTTTCATTTCATAGATAGTGACTTCAGCATGAGACAAACTTGATTCTATCTAAGTAACTCATAGTTCAGAAATGCTAGATTCCTCCACTGTCCTCTGCTAAACTTAAATATTGGAGATAATCTTGGATTCCATTTCCCTCCAAACTTGTAACTTCACCTCAATTTATGTGAAGCCCTTCCTTGCCACAGGATCTTAGCGGTTATCACTGTAATTCAGCTTTTGTGTCTTTCTAATAACTTCTTTTAGCAGAAAACAGTTAAATTCCTTCTTCTCAGAAGGTCATGATCTCATTACACAAATCAGTTTCCTTCCTCCAGCTCAGATTAACTCTGACAACCAAGCAATTGCCTTTTGCAGCATCTCCCACTGAGCATTAAAATTTTGCCCAAATGATGGTCATTTAAAACACATTTTTAAAAATACCTTTTTAAAATCACACCAGGCATCACGTAGGTAGATAAAACCAAGGAGCAAGCTCTTTGAGTTTTAAGAGTATAAAATTCAGAGGATGGGAAGAGCTTCATTCAGGATCCCAAGTTGGTCCCCTTGCAGATGTGGCCTCACTCTTCCATACATCTACCTCATTCCATATTACATTAGCTGAAAAACACACATGATAGAAAACAATACATATATGTGAATATCTGTGAAAAACACACGTTCAGCATTAATCCATCCATGAACAGCACTGTTCCTACCATCTACCTTGTGCCAGACACAGTGCCAAGTACTGGGACCAGAAAGCGAACAAAGCATAAGATGGAATCTCAGTGTTGTTTTTATTTGCATTTTTCTAATGGTCAAAGATGTACTGGTTGGCCATTTGCACTTCTTCTGAGAAGGGTCTGTTCGTTTCAATTGCCCACTTTTGATAGGGCCATTTATTTTTGAGGGTCTAATTTTTGAGGACTGTTTATATATTCTGGATATTAGTCCTCTGTCTGAGGAATAGCTGTCAAAGTTTTTCTTTTTTTTTTTTTTCTACTTGGTAGATTGTCTTTTCTCTCTGTTGGTTGTTTCCTTTGCTATTTTTTGAGACCATAATGCTAAGTGAAATAAATCAGATACACAAAGCTAAATATTACAGATTTTTTCTTATATGAGAAACCCAAAGTGTAAATAATTTAAATAGCAAAATAGGGGATAGGTTATAGGAAACAGGGTGGTAGACCTCTTGCAGATGGGAAAGAGATCTAGAGACGGGGGGGGCAGGGAAAGTAAAAAGGATTAATTTGCTGTAAGTATTTTTATTATCAGTATATTCCTTATAATTTTTGGGGGGAGTACCGGAAATCGAACTCAGGACCTTGAACTTGCCAGGCAGGCATTTGTGCCACTGAGCTATATCCCTGGCCCTATTCCTTATAATTTTGTGCAGGTATAAGAACATGTTCTTCGTTATTAGAGCTCAGAGTAAGAATATAGGTAATGCATGTGCAAACCACAAAAAGCAGTTTTTAGGTCTTTTTCAGGTTCTTTAAATAAAAATTTCAAGACAAATTCATCAGCAGTAGACCTATTACATATTTGGAAAAGATAACCAAGGTTAGTCAGCTCCCGGCTTTTTCTTTTGATATAACTCAGATGACTGTGATTTTGCCAAAGTTATAAATAGCCAACAGGCCCTTTGCTGAAACACATTTTCCTTATCATGAAGTGTAAGTTTTATAACTTCTGCGCTGGCAAATATTATAAATTGTCTTGAAGCAGCCAGTTTGGAGAAAAAGCAGAACTTGAGTTTAGCAGTGATACTTGTTTCTGAATCTTCTTGAGTTGTGCCTTTTCTAAATTATATTTTTGACAATTCCCTGTATGAATAATTATGAGATGTTAAATTAATTCTACATTCAGGCCTAAAAGGATTATTAAATACTATCTTCCCTTTTCCCCACTAATGATTTGACTTTAGTACCACTTATTAACTACAGAGACAATTGGGCATTAGCACATCATTTCAGTTTCAAGAATGCGAAACATGGGATGATACGAATTTCTGTGATTCATACTCAGATGTAAAGAAAGAGAAGTAGCAGCAAAGAAGCAAAAAAAAGAGAGAGAGACAGAGAAAGAGAGACAGAGATAGAGATGGAGACAGAGAGAGAGCAAGAAGGAGAATGACTATTCTATTTAGAGTCTAGAGGTGGAAAAGGGCTTTATTCTTTGATAATATTGGAAAAAATAGCTTTTATTCCCACTCACTAGAGTGACCCTTGAAATATGGAAAGAATCCACTATCATTATTGGAAAGGCCTGAAGCAGAACAGTACACTTTAAAAGCACATGCCTAACGCGTTCAGAAAGCATGAGACATTATAAAAGAATGCTAGTCATAGCTCAGAATCATTTTTCAACATATAAGGAACTGATTTCACACACTTAAGGATTTGGACATTTGTACAAATCTGTCCCTAATAATTAATAATCATTTTGGCAAAAGCGATAAGAATTCAATACAGCCAAACATGGGCACCTTTACATGGTCAGGAAGAGCGCCGACCTTTTAGAATCCTGAGCAGGCTACATTTCTAGAAGGGCTTTGAACACATGCTTTAAAGAATTTTATGTAAAATTCTTTAAAAGTTAAAGTGGTCGAGGTGAATTGCGTTGAAGGAGAGTGACCCAGGTGATCCCCCCGGAAGACCTAAGAGCGGCCCCTCCCATTGCTACTGAGGTGAACTGCTCGGGAAGGCCTGGAGATGAGAGGGAAGGCCAGAGACACAGCAAGGTCCCAGCTAAGGTGCATGGGATGAACAGGTGAGACTAGTGGCTTGAAAAGTCGGAAGCACCAGTGACAATATGAGCCAACAGGTGACAGAGGCCTCAGAGGGACCAGCAACCAGCTTGGGAAGAATCCAGGACTCAGTAACCAGCCCTTTTCTATTTTTTCTATTCTTTATCTCTTCTTTTTCTTTTGTTTTTCTCTTCTTCCTTTTTTCTTTTGTTCTTTTTTTCTCTCTTTTCTAAATGGCTGGGGATAACTCCATCCACAGAAAACTAATCCCATTCCCCAAACCCAGAGACCAAGTTCAGATAATCCCTCGAACACTCCTTCGTGCTTTCTTTTCTACCCGCTTCTCTAGTTTCCCAAACCTTGTGTGATCATCCTTTCTCCTCCGGCCTTGCCTCTACTTCCTTTCCAGTTATCTTTGTTTCACATGCTATCCTCCTTAAATTTCCCCACCCTTGGGTAAAACCACTCTACCAAGAGGAAACGCTTTGCGTACAAACTCCTAATTTATGATCTGTTTGGTTATATAACTATAGACTCTGCTTCTATGGTCTAAAGTACAAAATCTATAGTTATCAGAGTTTGTCAGTTTCTAAATTGTGCTTGATGCTATGGTTATTGCTAATTTTACTACTTTAGCTAAGTTGTCATATCTGCTGTAATCAGTTGTTCCCCCTTCTGTAACAATACTGGGAAGCTCTGGGGTAATAACCTCAGCATAGCCCTACACCAAAGGACTGGGGACAGAGCCAAACGGATACCAGCATCCCACTCTTAATTAATTGGGAAGGTAGGATCTTGTGACAAACACAAACCAAGAATCTCCTACACACAGAAGACATCCCTGAAGAACAGAATTTTCCTAGAGAGGTCTTGATACTAGTGATATAGCTACCGACTACAAAAACTCAGAGGGATCAACACAGAACACAAAATATAAAATTCTTTGAAATAGAAGACGACAAGACAAAGAAGCAAAATGCAATGTCAGGCCTCCAGCCCACCCAGAACAAGTCCAGGAGACATCGACATAGAAGAAATTGGAAGACACACACCTTTCTGAAATGATAGCAACTGAAGTAAAGAAAAAATCCATGAGAGGAAATCAGATCAGAAATAATCTCTCAGGTAAAAAAAGAAATGTCAACATTTATAAAGGAATTGCTCAGCAAATCTAGAGTAGAGATAGATTAAAAAAAATGATAGGAAGAGGATGGAAACAGTGAATGATCAAAATAGGAAATAAATAGAAGGCATGAAATGGATTCAAACAGATATCCAGGAAATTAAAAATTCCATTGAAAGCTGGCAAAACCACTTGTACAAAACTGAAGACAGACTGAGACCTTGAAAACAGGATCGTGGCGAGCGATCATGAAAGGAAAGATCTCTTAAAAATAAGAAAAGATCAGGAAATAACAATTTAACAGCTGCAAGACAACACAAAGAAAAATAATATAAGAATAATTGGTGTCAATGAAAAAGCAGGAGTCATCGCAAATGACATAAATAAACTATTTGCAGAAGTAAGCAGAAAATTTCCTAACCATGGGAAAAAAATCTGACATACAGAGAAGTGAGGCACGGAGAACTCCAATTAGCCATAACCAAAATAAATCTACACCCAGACATATAATAATCAAGATTCCAGAAGCTCAGCACAAGAACAGAACTTTAAAAGTTGTTAGAGAAAGGAAACTGATCACCTATAAAGGAAAGCCCATCAGAATCATGGCACACTTCTCAACACAAACCCTCAACTCAAGAAGAGCTTGGAGTGAAGTATATCAAGCCCCAAAAGAAAACAACTTCCAACCCAGATTGATGTACCCTGCAACACTATCGTTCAAAATTAATGGAGAAATAAGATACTTCCAGGATAAAGAACAACTGAAGAAATTTGTGACCACAAAACCAACCCTACAAAGGGTACTGAAAGATATTCTAGATGGACAAAAATGACCACAATTCCAAGAACAACAACAGAAAGAAACCAGCAAGCAGGGCAAGCAATTAAATAGAGGGGAAAAGCAGGGAACCAGCAGCAGGAAAATAATATGACAAAGACAAGCCAATACATATCGGTTATAACGATCAATGTAAATGGCCTCAATTCACCAATCAAAAGAAACAGACTGGCAGAATGAATCATAAAACAACATCCAACAATATGCTGTACACAAGAAATGCATTTAACTCAAAAAGAAATTCATAGACTAGAAGTCAAAGGATGGAAAACAATACTCCATGCAACAGGAACCCAGAAAAAAGCAGGGGTAGCTATTCTGTTTGCAGACGTGAACTTCAAACCAAGAATGATCAAAAGAGATAAAGAAGCTCACTACATACTTGTTAGGGGAAAACTTCCAGAGGAAGAGATAACAATCATAAATGTATATGCACCAAATACAGGAGCATCCAACTATATAAGACAAATATTAACAAACATGAAAAATCAAATAAGCAATAACACAGTTATAATGGGGGACCTTAATACCCCATTGTCACAAAGAGATAGATCAACTAGACAAAAAATCAGCTAAGAAATAACATAACTGAACCAAACCTGTGAACAAATGGATTTAGTAGACGTTTACAGAATGTTCCACCCAACCACATCAGAATACACATTCTTCTCAGCTGCACACAGGATGTTCTCTAAAATAAAACATATACTAGCCCCTAGAAAATGCTTAAGTAAATGCAAAGGAATTGAAATTATGCCATGCATATTATCTGACCATAGTGCAATATAATTGGAAATTAATGATAAAAGAAACTGCAAAAACTCCATAAACACATGGAAATTAAATAACACCCTCCTGAACAACCAATGGGTCACAGATGAAATTAAAGAAGAAATTAAACAATATCTACAATCAAATGAAAATGCAGATACAACATACCAGAACCTGTGGGATGTGATGAAAGCAGTCCTCAGACGGAAATTTCTAGCAGTGAATTCTCACATCAGGAAAACAGAACAAGCACAAATAATCAACCTAATGCTGCACCTCAAGCTTCTAGAAAAAGAAGAGCAAGTCAAGCCCAAAGCCCATACAAGGGAGGAAATTATAAAGGTCAGAGCAGAAATTAATGCAATTGAGACTACAAAAACCATACAAAGAATTAATGAATTGAAGAGTTGGTTCTTTGAAAGAATAAATAAAATTGATAAACCCCCTAGCCAACTTGATCAAAAAAAAAGGAAAGAAAGAAGTCAAATTCTGGCAATAAGGAATGAAAAGGGTGAAATCTCTACAGATCCTGTGGAACTTCAGAAGATCATCAATACTTACTTAGAAAATCTTTACTTGCATATGATGGAAAACACAGAAGAAATGGACAGATTCCTAGAAATGTATGAATTACAAAAGCTAAATCAAGAAGATGTAAAAGTTCTGAATAACCCATATCAGTTAATGAAATTGAAAATGTAATTAAAAACTTAGCAACAGGGCCGGTGAGATAGCTCAGCGGCATAAGCGCCTGCCTGGCAAGCACAAGGTCCTGAGTTCGACTCCCGGAACCCACATACAAAAAAAGGGCCAGTGATATTGCTCAGCGGCACGGGTGCCTGCTGGCACGTGAGGTCCTGAGTTCAACCCCCGGTATCCACACACACAAAAAACAAACAAAACAAAAAACTTAGCAACAAAGAAAAGCCCAGGTCCTGATGGGTTCATGGCTGAATTCTACAAGAAATTTAGAGAAGATTTAATGCCAACACTCCTCAAACTCTTTAATGAAATTGAAAGTGAAGCAATACTCCCTAACTCATTCATGGAGGCAAGTATTACCCTGATACCAAAACCAGAGTAAGACCCAGACAAGAAAGAGAACTATAGGCCAATCTCCCTAATGAACATAGATGCAAAAATCCTCAATAAGATACTAGCAAACAGAATGCAGCAAATCGTCAAGAAGATTGTATACCATGACCGAGGGGGATTTATCCCAGGAAAGAAGGGATGGTTCAACTTATGCAAATCAATAAACGTAATACACCATATCAACAGAGCCAAAGAGAAAAATCATGTGATCATCTCAATAGATGCAGAAAAAGCTTTTGATAAAGTCCAACACTCATTCATGATAAAAAAAAAAAACCCTACAGAAAATCAATTGGAATAGATGGTCTTCACCTCAATCTGATAAAAGCCATCTGTGGTAAACCAGAAGCCAACATCATACTAAATAGACAAAAACTGAAAGCTTTCCATCTAAAATCAGGAATAAGGGCAGGTGAGATAGCTCAGCGGCATAAGCGCCTGCCTGGCAAGTGCAAGGGCCCGAGTTCGACTCCCGGTACCCACATACAAAAAAAGGGCCAGTGATATCGCTCAGTGGCACGGGCGCCTGCTGGCACGCGAGGTCCTGAGGTCGACCCCCCGGTACCCACAAAAAAATTAAAAAGTAAAATCAGGAATAAGACAAGGCTGTCCACTATGACCATGCCTATTCAATATAGTTCTGGAAACATTAGCTAGAGCAATTAGGCAAGAGAGAGAAATAAAAGGAACAAGGATAGGAAAGGAAGAAGTTAAATTATCATTATTCACAGATGACATGATACTCTATATAGAAGATCCCAAAAACTCCACCAAAAGACTTTTAGAATTAATAATCAAATTTAGTAGTGCAGCTGGATACAAAGTCAACACTCAAAACTCAGTAGCATTCCTGTACACAAACAATAAACTCACTGAGAGAGAAATTAGGGAAACCACACCCTTCACAATTGCATCCAAAAAAATGAAATACTTAGGAATCAATCTAACAAAGGAAGTAAAAGATATATACGTTAAAAATTATAGCACTGTGAGAAAAGAGATAGAAGAGGATATCAGAAAGTGGAAAGATATCCCTTGCTCATGGATAGGAAAAACAACATTGTGAAAATGACCATACTCCCAAAACTGTTATAAAGATTTAATGCAATCCCAATCAAAATACCATTAGCATACTCACAGATCTAGAGAAAACATCTCAAAAATTCATTTAGAAACTGGAGAGACCTAGAATAGCAAAGGCAATCCTGGGCAACAAAGACAAGGCAGGAGGGATCACAATCCCTGACTTGAAATTATACTACAAAGCTACTGTGATAAAATCAGCAGGGTACTGGCAAAAAACCAGACCTGAGGATCAATGGAGCAGACTAGAAGATGCAGATACAACTACAAACACACTTAGCAACCCTATCTTCGAAAAAAGGGGCCAAACATATTCACTGGAAAAAAGCCTCTTTAATAAATGGTGATGGAAAAGTTGGCTTTCCACATGGCAAAGACTAAAACTAGACCCACGTCTATCACCATGCACTAAACTAAAGTCGAAGTAGATCAAAGATCTAAATATTAAAACAGAAACACTAAATCTACTGGAAGAGAAAATAGGTAGAAATCTTGAAGGTATAGGGGTAGGTAGAGAGTTCATGAACGAAACCCAAACTGCATGGGAAGTACTTCAAAAAATCAACCACTGGGATCTCATCTTATCAAAAAGTTTTTGCACATCAAAAGAAATCACCAACAGAGTGAAAAGAAAACCGACAGAGTGGGAAAAAGTTTTAGCCATTTGTCCCTCAGAAAAAGGACTAATATCTATAACATATAAAGAACTGAAAAAAATCAGACCCCCCAAATTCAAAGACCCAATCCAAAAATGGACATCTGAGATGAATACACACTTCTCAGATGAAGAAATACAAATGGCAAATAAATATATGAAAAAATATTCAACATCATTAGTCATTTGAAATGCAAATTAAAGCAACACTGAGATTCCATCTGACTCCAGAAAGAATGGCTATCATCAAGAAATAAACCAATAACAAATGCTGGCATGTCTGTGGGGAAAAAGGAACCCTTCTCCGCTGTTGGTGGGAGTGTAGACTGATACAACCATTGCGGAAATCAGTGTGGAGATGCCTCAGAAAACTAGGATTAGAGGTCCCATTCAACCCAGCTATTCCTCTTCTCGTATTTTCCCAGAAGAATTAAGAATATCACACCACAGCAATATATGTGTACCCATGTTTATAGCAGCACAATTTGTTTTTTTTTGTTTTTTTTTGTTTTTGTGGGTACCGGGGGGTCGACCTCAGGACCTCGCACGCCAACAGGCACCCGTGCCGCTGAGCGATATCACCGGCCCCTTTTTCGTATGTGGGATCCGGGAGTCGAACTCGGGCCCTCGCGCTTGCAAGGCAGGCGCTTATGCCGCTGTGCCATCTCACCGGCCCATGCAGCACAATTTGTAATAGCTAAATTTTGGAAATGACCCAAATGCCCATCAACCGAGGAATGGATAAAAAAGACGTGGTATTTTTTATATAATGGGGTACTACTCAGCTATAAAGAAAGATAAACTCGAGGCTTTTATAGGTAAATAGATGCAACTAGAGACCATACTCATAAGTGAAATAAATCAAACTTGCATGTGTAAACATTCTATTGTCTCCCTAGTACAAGAAGCTGAAAAAGTAAATAAGATCCAAAATCTAGAATAGATATCGTGAAAGGCAAAGAAACTGCTCAAAAGGAAAGAACAAGTCTGATGGGGGAAAGGAGAAAAGAAGGAAGGGAAAAGAATATATACATATACACTAGATAGCTAAAATAATTATACTACTAATTTTTTTGGTTGATTAAAAGGAACAGTTTGTGCTTATATTGTTTGATCAAGTTTGCATGCTTTTATCTTGTAATCTGAGCAACTACTTTGAAGATAACAATACACAATATATTAACCATTATTCATTGCCTACTATCTTGTTTTGAAAATCTATATCATTATTTTTTGTTGTTTTTTTCTCTCTAAAATTAAAAAAAAATTAATGCGATTATTTTCCAGGATGAAAACATTTGTTTTTATGTGCTTTATCTAGCAAACCATAAGACTATTGCAAATTTAATTAGTACTAAGACTGAATTTTGTCACTGATCAAAAAGACACGCTTTTGTTATACAAAGTTTTTGAAAATAGATCTTCCGTTGAAAGGATAGCATTCCTAGTCTTTTTCTAAAATGGTCAATTTTCTACTTAATTACTGGACACAAGTTCTGCTGGGGGATACTGGTCATGAACAGCCTTTGCCCCTCACAAAAGTGGCTGCATTCCTGTGTTTGTCTCTCCGCAGCAAGTCACAGAGTGAAGTCAGAATCACAAGCAGACAGGAACGAAGAACCCTAAATGCAGTCAATTTTTTCATTTATATTCTCTGCATGGCTTTTACAATAATTTAATTTTACTTATATTTATTACATGGATTTATACATGGATTCTATTGCTGAATTTTATTCTAAAATAGCAAATAAAACTAAAGTATTTTTGAGTGATCTCTCATCCCAGCCCCTTCACACTATACGTATCTTTTTATCCCTTTAACGAATATAGGTAGACATATAAGTGTGGACGGGTGTGGATATCTTCATACACTTCATAAAAATATAAGTCACAAGTTTCCATATAGTTTGGCCATGTATATTTCATTCTCCGTGAATTTCCTGTCTATGAAATTTAAATGAAGAACTGCTGGGCATATAAATACACATGTGTCCTTACGCTGTCGTGGCTGCCTCGATGTTTAGGATCTGTTACCTGGTGGATGAGGACGCACTGTAATGTTTTACAAGCCTGACTTTCCGTCGGATGGTATTCACGGGCAGCATTCACCGTATTTCTTATCACACCTCATAAAGACAGTCCTGAAAGAGGACTTCCAGAAAAGCTTCAGAAAGTGTCAAGAACAATGGGATAAATGTGTTCAAAGCAAGAGGCAGTGTTTTGAGGGGGATTGATGCCAATGTGTCTTTTAGTATAAAAACTTTTTTATTTAAACACATACAAAATTTTTTTATTTGACCTTGTCTAGGGATTTTTAGGATGTGAATGTGTTCATATGATTGCATCACTGTACCAGTCACTTAGAAAAGTTTTAATACTCTTTCCTTGTCAGAACAAAGAGAATCACCAATTTCTTTTAACTACTGGGCAGATATTTCAGAAAGGAAATTTAACAAGTTTTATTTAAGTGGTCTCTTTTGTTTCTTTGAACATATGTCAGATTTTTCTAACATAGCCAGATGTAAAATTGTTCAGTCAAAAGAGGTACATATTTTAATTCTAATTTTAAAGGAATTCTGTCAAATTCTCTTTCAAAAATGGCTGTGCCAAATTATTTCCATGAGTCATGCATGAAAACTTGTATCTTCCAACCTTGCCAACACTTAAGGTTAACAAGTTTTTAACTTTTGCTTCTGTGGTAGACTTCCAGTGAGTCCTTCCACTGGGATTTCATTCATTTGTGTAATCTCCTTTTCTTAAGTGTGGGCTGGGTTTAATGACTTGTGTCCAATGCAGAATATATGCCAAAGATGATGAGATAGCACTTCCAAGATTAGACTATGAAAGACTTACTTGATCTTTCCGGCTCCCTCTCGCTCACAATTAATACAAGCCAACTGCCGTGTTGTAAACTGTGCTATAGAGAGACCCACATGAAGGTGAGCTCCGTCCCCCAGCCAATGAGGAAATGAATCCTGTCCTCTACCACCTCAGGGAATTCATCCCTAATGGAGCTGTAAATTAGTTGCGGTCTCCCTTGATGGCAGCCTCATGAAAAACATTAAAACAGAAGATACAGCCAAGCCACACTCAGATTTCTGATTCATTGAAATCTTTGAGATAATAAAAAAATGTGTTGTTTAGAGCTACTAAATTTTGATAGTTTGTTATCCAGCACACATGGTATAATTAATACCTGCAACCTCATAGCAGAACATTCTGTGGGAATTATAGAATTTTGGGATAGAAATAGACTTTAAAATGAACAAAATCCATCCTCATTAAAATAGACAATTGACTTTATGGCCAAGTCATGCGTAGACAATTTCCACAGTGTGAGCATTTTCAGTTAACTTTCAGGTGGGTCTGGAAATGTCCCTAATAATGTTCATTCAGTAGTGATGAATTTTCATGTCTGTGGTCAACTTTGATTAGTGTTGGCTTCTCAATTGGGATAAGAATTATACTATTGGTTAAAACTGATGGGAAAGGAAAAGTTTATTATGTTAGAGAGAAAGTCTCTTTTCCTGGTCTAATGACTCTTTCCATAGTCAGGTTTCCTAAGTAAAACATATCATCTCATAAAACCGAAATGGAAAATGTTAATAGAATTATGCTCTGAGACTATGCTAATGAGTGAAAAATGAATTATCACTGCTTTTGTAATAAATAGCCACAAGAATTTTTTAAATGATAAAACACATATGATAAATTTCATAGACAGTCAGTGATTTGACTTTTTTAGGAAGCAAACCATCACAATGATAATCCAGCCCATAAAATTACTTTATGAACTGCTCTTTGTTCATAGCAAGCATGGGACAGCTGCAGCACATCTTGGAATCCCACTGTATTTCCCAACTGCATTACTATCAAATTGAACTCATACGCTCCAATGTGATGAAGCAATCCATTCAACAGCAGTTGTGAAAGACTTGTCAGCATAAACAGACTCTAAAGATAATTTAACTGGCAAGAACCATTGAATAATTAGTGCATTCCTGGATGAATTATACTAGCTGGGGCTATTGATAGCTCACTCTGATCCCCTGGGGCTCATACCTACATTATGAAATCCACTTATTGCAAACACCTGCTGTTCTCTGCCTATGAGCTTTAATTCTGATCCATGCACAGGGAAAAACAGAATTGCTGGAGGGAAGATAATAATCTAGATGCAAACTTCAGTCAATGTTGGAAAGGAAATTGGAAGATAAAGACACCATCTTTTGTGCAGCTCTGTTGGTAAAACTCTAATGCATGTTCTACATTCTCTCCCAGAAACCCTGCATCACATTTAAACAGCAGTTGCACATAGTGCTGGCTACTGCATAATATAACCTTTATTGCTTGACTTCTCTCTCTTATCTTATTTCCCTACTTCACTATCATTGTTTTCTTATAATTATCTGTGTCTCTGAGATCACCTACATGA
The DNA here is from genome assembly GCA_028451465.1 of Erethizon dorsatum. Lineage (NCBI taxonomy): Eukaryota > Metazoa > Chordata > Mammalia > Rodentia > Erethizontidae > Erethizon > Erethizon dorsatum. The sequence continues at coordinate 13,392,958 of CM051841.1, read as the reverse complement.
AGTATTTTGGACTCAAATCCATGTCACAGGTTCTACTGCAAATAGCATATTTGGCAGTTGTACATTTAAATCAGGTATTCTTTTTCTTTTATTCCATTAATTTCCAGTGTTATTTTTTACTATTTTCTTTCTCCTCACTTTGAATTTAAACTTTTTTGTTCCTAGTTTCTTAACATGGAAGTTAAAGTGTTTGACTTGAGTGAGGTCTTCTTTTGTAAAATAAGATTAAAGTCCTGAAGAGTTACAATTAACTATGGCATTCAGGGATCTCAAAAATAATTTTGAAAAGTTTTTACTTTCATTCAATTTAAAGTATCTTCTAATTTAAATGTTGATTTCTTCTTCAATTAATGGATTACTAGAAATGCTATTTAATTATCAAATAATTGAGGATTTTTCAGAGATTTTTATATTAATGAATTCTATTTCCACTGTTGTTGACAGAGAATGTATCTGGAATGATATAAATACATTTAAATTAAGTGAGACTTGTTTTATGCCCTAGAATATTTTCCATCTGGGTAAACATTCTATGTGTATTTGACAAGAATGTGTATTCATCTCTTGTTGGGCGGGCAGTTCTACAGATATCAATTAGACCAAGTTGCATCATCATGTTATTCAAATAAATATCCTTACTAACATATTGTCTCCTTTGTTCTGTCATTTTCTGAGAGTGGTATATTGAAATTTCTGACAATCATTGTGGAATTTTTCTGCATTTTGATCAGTTTTCATTCAAGTATGTTTACACATTATTATTAGGTGCACAAACAATTAGAGGATTATGGCCTCATAATGTAATGACTCTTACCTCATTATGAAGTGATCTTCTTTATAGTTATAATTTATTTACTATAATATCTCCTTTGTCTCATATTAATATGGCTGCTTCAACTTTTTTGTTTAGTATAAGCATGACATACTTTTATCATCTTTTTACTTGTAAGTTATTTATTTATTTATTTATTTATTTATTTATTTATTTATTTTTCGTGTGGGTACCAGGGGGTCGACCTCAGGACCTCGCGCGCCAGTAGGCGCCCGTGCCACTGAGCGATATCACCAGCCCCTTTTTCGTATGTGGGTTTCGGGAGTCAAACTCGGGCCCTTGCACTTGCCAGGCAGGCGCTTAAGCCGCTGAGCCATCTCACCAGCCCAAGTTATTTATTTTTTATTAAATTTACAATTTGTTTCTTCTACAGCACATGGTTGAATATTTTTCAACATGGCAATTTTTGCTTTACAGTTGAAGTGTTTGAATAATTGGAATTTCATGACTACTGTTATACTTATTTTAAATTTACTAACTTGGTGACTGTATATCATTTTCACACCCTGATAATGTCAAAATACTAAGTGGAATCATGTTGAAATCATCTGTATTTTCAAGAGGTAACTCCACTGTCTTCCTTCGTACATTGTTTCTGAAAAGAAATGTGCTGTCATATGTACCTTCGTTCCTCTCTATGGAATGCCTTTTTTGCTCTAGTTACATTTCTTCTATTACTGATTTGAGCAATTTGATTACATTGTACCTAGGCATACTTTTTCATAAGTCTTGTGTTTGGTGTTATTAAACCTCCTGAATCTTTGGTTTTTAAATGTTCACCACTTAGGGAAAATGATAGCTTTTGTTTATTAAAACATCACTCTCTTTTTGGGATTGCTACTTAAATGATGGGTAAGCCACCTGAAGTTGTTCCATAGCTCTTATCATTTCATATTTTCTAACAATTCTGCAATGTTCAAGTTGCCATTAATCCCATCTGGCATCTTTTTAAAATTTTATTTGTTTGTTTTGTTTTAAAATTTTTGAGACAGGGTCTTTCTACATTACATAAACTGGCCTTGAGCTTGAGATTCTCCTGCATCAGCCTCCAAGTGCTGGGATTACAGCCATGTGCCACCATGTCCAATCTACTCAGTGTGTTTTTCATCTCAGACAGGATAGTTTTCATTTCTAAATGTCTACTTTGGGCTTTTAAAAATATTTCATTTTTCTACTTGTAATTTTTAATTTATGGGAGCTCTCATATTGTATTTGTCTGCTATTCTAAATATATGTGTCAGTTCTGGATCATTTTCAACTAATTTATATTTTTCCTACCTCTTTCATGCCTCCAATTTGTTGACTGGATGTCTAGCATAGGCTGTAAATTACCATTTTGAGGGCTAAATGTTTTTATATTACTCTAAGTATCCCTCAGTTTTATTCTGGAAGAGAGTGAAGTTACTTGGAAATGGTTTGGTCCTTTATGATCTTGCTTTTATAATTAATTAAGTGAATCCATAGAATATTTAGTTTAGGAATAACAATTTCCAAATATTATGGCCCACTGTCTCATCTCCAATGTCCCATAAATTTGGAGATTTTCCAGTCTAGCTAATTGTTACAACCTTGTACTATTTCCTTTCCTGTGTGAGTGCTGGGAAATGTTTTTTTTTACTAATCTTTTCAGGTAATTTTTTCCCTATGCTCACATAATGTCTTTAGAAGCATGTGATGATTAGTGCTCTACTGAATACTCAAAGAAATGCCACTACATACTACTAGAGTTCAGCCCTCTCCTTTCTAATACTCTGTCAAGAAAACAGTAGCCAATTTGATTTCACAGATTCAGTCCTTTCTTCACAGCTCAGAAAACCTGCCGAACTCTCCGTGCAATTCCCATTCTTTGTGCCAATACACAGAAATTCCCTCAATACAATTAACTGGGGTCATTATTGAGTTCACATTCTTGGTTTCACCATATTCAGGGAATAATTTTCGATCTTGGATATTTCATGTTCAGTGTTTTAAAAATTATAGTTCATAAACTTTGCCCAGTTTTTTTTATTATTTCAGTTGGGCACAAGAATCTGGCTTATATTATTTCATTATTATTTGAATCTGAAATATCCTGTAATTCTTTATCTTGATTTTATAGGATAATAAACTGAAACACAGCTGGTATCTTGCTTAAGGTCACGCACTATTAAGTCATGAAGTCAGAATATTAACACAGATTTCCAGATTTCAAGGCACTCATTCTCTACCAGTAATTTCTATTGTTGATGCAGGTCATATTTTAGTTCTTGCTGCCTCAATAGCACTCAGTAAGTATTCTTTATTTTGACATTATCGACAGGAAGAAAGTCATTAAATTAAAATAAAATGTTTATGTGGAACCACAAGTTTTTTAAAGGTCAGATTACTTATACACAGGCAAGAGACCCTAAATCACATAAACTAATTTATATAAAGGACAAACATATTCAAGTATAGACATTAAGTAGGTGTTACAAATACATAAATTTGAGCAAGAGAAAAAAGATCTAAATCTTTTTTTTTTTTTTTTGTGGTACCACGAATTGAACTCAGCACCTCATGCCTGACAGGCAGGTGCTGTGCTACTGAGCTATACCCCCGGTTAGATCTAAATCATAACACAATGATTTAGATTAGGCTTTAACACATTCTTACTCTGGGACATTTTAGAACGAATTACATGTGATTCCAAAGATCTGAAATCATATGTACAGACATATGAGAACTCTCTTGACAGCCACTAAGATGTACCTTAGTAAGACTGATTCATAGGAAATGTTATTAGTTCACTCTCAGGACATCAAGCAAAAGAAAGGCCAGATGATTACGTAAGAATTATATAAGAATTTAAATTGGAAAAAGAAGACATCCATTGCCAATAATCTATTGTCATATTTGCTTGCATTTGTTTTGAAAATGGAATATATATGTATATATATATATATATATATATATACATATATATCCCAGAAATGCCATTTTAAAATCCCTTCCAACCTTATAATTCTATCTAATTAATTCTCACTATAACTCATGGATTGTACCAGCGGCCAGGTAATACTTCTCATTTGGCAGCCCAGAAAGTGATGTTTATGCAAATCTTGAAGTGGGGAAAATACTAAAATAGTTTCACTTTTTCTGCCCAATCTGCCTCCATGTTGATAGAGATTAGAATTAGTGTAAAACACCTAGTATAGATCCTAGTACAGAGTAGATGCCTAATAACCAACGACTTAAGTTTTTAAAATACAAATTTGGAGGGAACAAAAATATTCTGAAGAGACAACAAATTAGAATCAGATAAAGGAAAAGAAAGAATGGGAGACAAGAGTGTAGCGCAACGATCAGAACAATTGTGCATCTGCTGGGAAAGAGAATAATTGGGTAGAAAATGTAAATGATACAATGAAGAACATAAGCAACCATTTTTCTCTGATCAAGGTCAAGGTGACAACTTATCCAAAGGTCCTAAAGATGATGAGGTTTCCCATAATTGTGATTTAACTGCCATCTTGTTTAACCCTAGACACAGTCTTTATTTTCAAGAGGATTTTAAGCTACTAAATCAAGAGGTGAAATGCAAAACTGAAGGTTTCAAAGAATTGGGGAAGATAAGGTCAAAGGAATTATATTTAAATATAAGTATTACAGGAGAAATGATAAGTCAGTCTTATAAGAAAGCCACTAGAGTCAACTAAAATCACCAAAGATGGACAATTATTATAGTGGGACTCCCGTTGACTCTAGTGGCTTTCTTCCAATTTACTTACTAAGCTTCCAATTAAAAAAAAAATGTTTTGCCTATTTAATATCATTGAAACAAGAATTGAGTGTGTAAAATACTAAACATTTTTAACAGAATAGTCACATGCATTTTCAGACAATTTCATATTGTAAACATATGTTTCTTACTATGCTTGCCTTTTAAAATAAACTACATTCAAATATATCACTAACTCCCATAAAATTTCTCAATTGAGATTTACTATTTTCTTTTGCAATTGATTACTATTTTTATTTCCAAACCCATGGTACTGTGTCAATCACATCTGTAGCCCTTTTGTGTTTTTTCTTTACCTTTTCAGACAATAGAAATATAAATGTTACAGGTGGTTGGTCATTACCTGCAGCTCCCAGGAGACACAGGTCCTTAGGTATTATAAATATTTCATCACAAGCCACAGAAATGTTCATTTTGGAAAGAATTGAGCATCCACTTGTGTGAGATATTTCAGAAGTTGCAAAAATTATTCTGGAGAAATTACATTTTTCTCCTCCTTCTTATCATTTAATAGCATGCTTTGAAGTGCATCCATGTTCTAGGGAGATATGCTCTCTGTCCAATGGTGTTACTGCTAAGAAAGGGCCCCCGCTGACCTATGCCATCAAACTCACATCCATCCTTTCTCTAGACCCAGTTTTCTAATCATATATGTATTTAGTTTTGAATTGAAAAATAAATGTTATCCAGGGCTGAATGACTTAGCAAACAAATGATGCGTGGAAATTGCACAGACATGCACTCCCTTGAATTGTCTCACAAAATTGGTTTAATGAGAAGAAGACAACAATTAACTTTTTCCAATTATCATTTTTCTAATTCAACATTCAGTTGCTGAGTGTCAAAGAGAGCTCCACAAGTCCTTTGGGGTCAATTAAACAGCATGACTGGAGTTTTAATGATCTCACTTTCCCTTTTAAAGTGAATTTTAATATTTCTTTAGTGTGCCTCTTTCCATTTCAAAATGTTAGGTCAGTGGACACCACCTCTCCTTTGCTCCAATAATGCAAAAAGAAAATATGTATATATATATTTTTTTTTTTCAGAAACCTGAGGACTTTAAAGAACTTTTTATTTAGATGAAAAGGACTGAAACATTCTAAGACTAAGGCATTTGGGGGTCAAGAGATATACATTTGACTCTCAAATCTTCCCTACCTACTTGTGGGGCATTGGCCCAATTACCATAGTCGCTGGTTCATTATACTTCAAATGGGAGTAATATTAGCTATTTTTGTAGAGCTATAATGAAAATCAAATGGATCAACATATGTAAAATGTCTGATAATAAATATTCGTTCTTTCTGTTTTTGTGATAAAGTCCCTATTGTGAGTGTGAATTTTATTAACTGTGAAGGGTAGAAAAGTCAGGATTGTATCAAATCTACCTGCTGGATTTTTGGTTTGTAGTGACATGTGAACCAATTTTTTATTTTTTAATTTTTTTTACTTTTTTTTTTGTGGGTACCGGGGGGGTCGACCTCAGGACCTTGCACGCCAGCAGGCGCCCGTGCCACTGAGCGATATCACCAGCCCCTTTTTTCGTATGTGGGTTCTGGGAGTCGAACTCGGGCCCTCGCGCTTGCCAGGCAGGCGCTTACGCCGCTGAACCATCTCACCGGCCCCCAATATTTTATTATAAGGAATCTTGATCTCTCTGAACAGATTTTTTCCAAGGAACTTTCATAATTCACCTTAGTATTTTTCAACTCATTACAGCTCTGAAGACAAGCAAGGACTGCCATGGGTCACACAGAAAAAGGAGAGGAATACTTGATGGTTTGTCTAAAGCTTTCCTCATTCTTTGACTCTAGTAGCCTGTCCTACTGAAATGCTCTGATTCAATTCTACTTCTGCTTTCTGCATGTCAAAAACTACAATTTATCTGTGATATCCTCAACATTTTAAACTCCAAGTGCTCATGACATTAAATAAATTTGTGCATAGCATTTTTGAAATATAGCTATTCATAACTGATACGTATGTATCTCTATACCAATGGAGTCCACACATTTTAAAACACAGATAAAGTAAAATGAAAATAAAAGTTGTAATATTTTGCAGCGATGTCACAATAGGTCATCTTGCACATCCCTTGGTGTGCATTCTGTTTAAGATAGGATGATTTTCTTGTTGAAACTCGTGCAATGGTGGGTATGAGTGAGGCCAAGTAGTTGATGAGACTATCATTGCTTCGTTGTAAGTTGCTGAAACTTTGTTCTAAGACTATAAATTGGCCATGTAAGTGGTGTGCCACATTCTTTAATTCTCATTTTATAGATGGCCAAATCAGTCTTTATTTTGCCAACAAGAACTGGAGCAGACCAGACTCTTGGGTGAGTGCCAGCAAACCCTTTTGCTAACTTTATGCTGTTATAACCAAACATTTCATTGTGTCCTTTGAGATTATGATATTGGCTTCGATCCCTGTAGTGAGTCCTGTGCAAATTTTCATGCCCTCTCTAAGATTTACATCCCCATGGTTACTTCTCCCTCCACTTTCTTACTCTGGTGAACTTTTCTCTCTTGTTTACTTCTTGCTATCCTGCAAAGCTTCTCTCCTGATACCTTGTGCCCACCCAGGGGAGGAACATGGGGCACCAGTATAGAAGATGATTATAACAGCTGGAGGAGGGGTGTTGCCTTACAACACAGAAGAGCAAATATCTACAAATAAATATTACTTGTCCTGTGGTCTTTATTCTTGAAAATCCACCCAGTATTTACCTGTCTCAGTGATGAATTGCCTCTTAGATTTCCTTGGCCTTCTGGTATGGTGGTATATCAATTTCCCTCAAGATTATCTGTCCTTCACTCATTATCTTGGGCAAATTATTTTAAAGAGTTTAATCTTAGGACAAAAGGGGCAACATCAGAGCTGAGTAACAGTACTAATAGTTGTGACTTTATGTCACAGACCAAATGTATCATTATCAGTTGTGAAATGGGATGCAAGTCATTAACTTCTAACAAACTGTGCCTAAAATTTATTGTTACTATTTGAGAATAGATTCATGGTTACTCCCAAAAATGTCCTTTTCACTTCTTTGAGTTGTAATATAAATTCTAAAGTAGGAAAGAAAACAGTAGAGTTGCAACAAGGATGTTAAGAATTGTGCATAAAATTGTGCGCTGTTGAGATTTGTCTCATATATGAACAACAAATACCATTAAAGATTTAGCAGGGATGTGTTGAATCTCAGTGATTCTCCAATGTAGGTCCATAATCAAGGAGCAAATAAAATGACTCAGTGAGGCAAAAGGAGAATGTCACAACTTATATTGATAATTATTTCTGTCGTGCATTTAAGGTTATCTTTTGTGTGTATGCAAACCACACATACAAACATTTTGGAATACACCCCCAAATTTTGGGGCACTACTCTCATGAAGAAGTGAATCTCATGGTAGAACACTTGCCTAGAATGAAGGAGGCCCTGAGTTGGATCTGCAGCATGACAAAAACAAATAAAACCAACCATAAGACAAAACACTATGTCCCTTCCTTTAAATTTAATTTATTGCATCAATAGAGTCTGGCAGAAGAGAAGGTAGGTAAATGCCAAGGCTACATCATAAAAAGCCATGCAGCCTTCTCTCATTTGCTGAAACATGGCTCTTGCAACCTTGAGTGGTCATATGCTACCTTCAAATACCCTGAGATCACCATGATGTGTATCAGCTCTGCCTCTAAGGAAAGACCTCATGTAGATACTCTCGTTGATCAAAAGACCCAGTACAGCCTGCCTGGGTAATAAGACACGTGAGGAAAGAAGCCTTCAATCGATTCCAAATATTAGCATTCTGAGTCACTCCCAGCTATTTGAGACTTCCCAGTGAAGCTTCAGGTGTTATGGAACAAAGATAAGTCATCCCTTGCCCAAATTTCTGACCCGTGGAATACATGAGCATAAGATAATGCATATTATTTAAATTTCTACGTTTTATATTTTGGGAGTACTAGAGGTCTCGTTCACACTAGGCAAGTGCTTTGCCACTGAGGTACCTCTCCAGCCCTTGTGGTGAATTTTAATACAACAATAAATGATGGGCCGGTGAGATGGCTCAGCGGCTTAAGCGCCTGCCCGGCAAGTGCGAGGGCCCGAGTTCGACTCCCGGAACCCACATACGAAAAAGGGGCCGGTGATATCGCTCAGCGGCACGGGCGCCTGCTGGCGCATGAGGTCCTGAGGTCGACCCCCCAGTACCCACAAAAAACAAACAAACAAACAAACAAAAACCAATAAATGATGTGAAATCTAAGCAACATATTACTACAATCGGGCATATGAGTAATTTATAGATAAATCTATGTTGCGATGGTATATGAAAAATAATTTTTACTGATGGTGTGTAGACTCAAGAAATCCAGAGATCATTGAGCTAGGCAGTGGATCGTGATCACTGGGAAAACAGAAACTAAAGGTAAAGATAGCAAGGTTATGAAACCAGATAGGCCAGTATGATCCAAGTGTAGAGCTTAGTTGCAGAGAGAAAACACATTGTATTGTGCAAACCAATAGTCAGAAATCAAACTTGGCAAATCAAAAATGCACGACTATACAGAGAAACAAACCCAGCCATTTTGGTAGAGAATTTGGTAAGGGATCTCAGAGACTTTGATTTGACTTAGAGACAAAGACAGAATTTTATTACTGGTAAGAGCTGCGAGATATTTTTTATATATTATTTATGTATTTTTTAATAATGGAGATTGAAGCTAGGTCCTCTCTCACACTACGAAAGTGCTTTACTACTGGGCTTCTTCTACTCCTCCCCTCTTTAAATACAGTAGGACTTGGGATCGAACTCAAAGGCTTTGTGAGACACAGTCTCGCTAAGTTGACCGGGTTGGCCTTGAACCTGTGATCCTTCTGCTTCAGCCTTCGAAGTAGCTGGGGTTATAGGTGTGTGGCACCACAGCTTTCATGTACATTTTACCAAAATAAACTACAGGCCAGTGAAGGAATGGTGGCCAGTGAGGGACCTCACCAAAGCGGAAGGGAGGACTAGGGAGGCAGCGCCTGCTTTCCCTGAGGATCCCGCATGCCTCCTCCAAAGTACTGAGATGCAATTCACATGCCGTAATGCTTCCCCATTAAAAGTGCACAATGCCGTGTTTTAAAAATATAGTTACAAAATTGTACAACTATCACCATTATCTATTTCCAGAATAATGTCATCAGCTCAAAAACAAACCATACATACTAATAGTCATTCTCCATTTCTTCTTCCTCTCACCTCTGGCAGTCACCAGTGTGCCTTCTAACTCCAAGAATTTGCCTATTCTGGACATTCCATATAAATGGAATAAAACCACATTGTATCTGGCTTCTGCCTTTTAGGATTAATATTCAAGGGTTATTTGTGCTATGGCAGGTATCGGTCCTTCACTGATTTTTATGGCTGAATAAAATATTTCATTGTTTGTATAAACTCCATTTTGTTTGTCCACTTACTAGTTGATAGAAACTTGGGATATTTCTTCTCTTTTGCTGTCATGAGCAATACTATTATGAACATTAGTGTACATATTTTTTGATTAGCATATCTTTTTGGATATCTTGAATATCACCACATTTTACATTAACTCCACATTTCCATAATGAATGAAGAAATAATGATAACGGGGTCATAGGTGGTTCTAAATAAAAAGGAAATGTTTAAAACAATTGTATGGTAAACAAAAGAGGCGAAGGGAAGTGAAAGAAAGTAAGGTTTCTATACGTCATTCAAAATGAATGATTATACTAGTAGACTATTACATATGTGATGCAATACCTTGAACAATCACTAAAAATTCTGTTTTAGTTCCTTTTCTTGTTGCTGGGACAAAATAGCCAATACCCACAAGTTGAGGGAGGAAAGGTTTACTTAGCTCACAGTTTGTAGAGGTTTCAGTCTGTAATTGGCTGGCTCCAAGGCAGGGTAGCATGGTAGACAGGCATCATAAAAGAGAAACAGTTCATGGTAGGCAGAAGGTAGCAAAGCAAGCAAACAAGGGACATTAACAGCATCTTTCTGCCCCTTTTATAGTATATCTATAACCATTGGTACCACCAAGATCAGGGTGGTACCAAACCAATCAGCGGACTGATTTAGTAATCACACACTCTTAATCCCAACATCACACACTGTAGATTCAACCACCTCTGAAAAGCCCCACCTATGACTGCATGAGGTTTTGGGGGGACATCTAGACACAAGCCATAACAAATGACAAAAGAGATACAGTCAAAATATAAATAAATCCAAATTTACATTCTAAAAGAAAAAAGTCTACATGAAAACAAGAAAAAGAAAATGGAGAAACAAATGAATGAAACAGAACAAAGAGAAAACAAAGAATAAAGTGGAAAATGTAAGCCTAACATATCAATAATCATACTAACTGTTAATGGTCTAAATATAGCACTTGAAAGCCAGATATTGGCAGAATCAATTAAACAACACGTTCAATCACATGCTATGTACAAAAAAAAAAAAAACTCACCTTAAATAAAATGTTTTAATGATTAGATGTAAAAAAAATGGCAAAAGATATATCATGCAAATATTAACAAAAGGAAACCAGGATGTGGGATAAAATAGACTTCAGAGCAAAGAAAATTTCCAAAGACAAAGAAGGATCTTATATATTCATAAAGTACCAATCTCTATAAAGACATAAAAATCGTAAATGTGTATGCTTCAAACAAAAGAGCTTCCAAATATATGACGCAAAACTGATGGAACTGAAAAAATAGGCAAAGCCACTATTATAACTGAAGACTTCAATATCCCTCTCAACAACTGATAGAACAACTCAACAGAATATTAGAAAATGTATGTGAGAACTCACCTCTTGTCAACCAACAAAATTCAATCAACATTTTACAGCAATTCCAACTAACAGCAGAATACACAATATTTTCATGCACCCATGGGAACAAATCAATGTAAGACCATCTCCTGGGCCATAACAGAATATTCAATGAGTTTAAAGGAACTGAAATGATATACAGCATGTTCTCCCAGCACATTAGAATCAAACTATATACAACATCACTAACAGAAAGATGACAAGAAAATGTCCAAACACATGGAGACTAAACAACATACCCATGGCTCAAAAAGAGAAACTTAAGAGAAAAAATTTAAATACCCAGTGATGAATGAAAATAAAAATGTACCAAAGCATGGAAGATACCTTATACAATGCTGAGGGGAAAGTTTTAGTACTACATGCATGCATTAGAAAACAGATAAAGCCTTAAATCAATAATCTGAGTTCCCACTTTCAGAACATAGATGATGAAGAGTGAATTAAACCCAAATCAAATAGAAGGAAGACAATGATAAATACAAGAACAGAAGTCAATAAAATTCAAAGTAGAAAAAGCATGGAAAACTCAATGAAATAAAAAGCTAGTTCTGTGGATGGATCAGTAAAGTTGACAAATCTCTGACTGAAGAAGAAAAAAGAAAGCAGCACAAATGGCTAATATTATGAATAAATTAAATATCACTATAGACTCTGCAGGCAAAGAAAAGGATAACAAGAGACTGTTATGAATAACTCCAACACATAAATGTGATAACTTTGATAAAATAGATGAAGTCTCCAAAAAGACACATTCTACAGAAACTCACCTAATACGAAGTAGATAATTCTTAACTATAAAGAAAATTGAATTCGTAATTTTAAAACTCCCAAAATAGAAATCTCTAGGCCCAAATGGTCTCACTATAGCATTATAGCAAATGTTTAAAGAATTAACTCTAATTGTACACACTGTCTTCCAGAAAAATGAAGGGAACTTTTCCTAGTTCCTTTTATGAAGCTAATATTATCCTAAAATTAAAATTGGACATTTTTAGAAAAAAGAAAATTGCAGACAAATGTTCTTATATATAGACAAAAAAGCCCTTAACAAAATATTAGTAAATAAATTCAGCAATATAGTAAAAGAATTATAAACATAGCCAGGTGGTATTCATTCCAGGCCTGCAAGGGCAGTTGAATATTCAAAAATGAATAACAGTAACCTCAATAATGGGCTAAAAAAGAAAAATCACATGAAATCGTATACATCAAAGCACTTCTCACAAAGGAATCATATCTAGAATATATAGAGAGCAATAGAAGACCAAGCAATGTGATTAGAACAGGGTCAGAAGACATGAAGAGCTACCAAAGAGCATATTAAGATGGAACGTGTGTATATAGGAGATGAGCAACATCATAATCTCATTGAGGTATCGCTATATGCCTATCATAATCACTAAAGAGGAAAATGTTGGTAATACCAACTGTTGGCAAGTTTGCAGGGTAATTGGATCACTCATACATTGCTGAACAGGACATCAAATGCTACAACAACCTAGAAAGTAGTTCGGCAGTTTCTTAAGACACTAAACATTCAACCACCGCACAAGCTTACTGTTGTACTCCTCAACACTCATCCCAAGGAAATGAAGAACCGTGTGTGCACAAAAGTTGTACACAAATATTCGTAACAGCTGTATTCACAATAGCACAAAGATGGAAACAAAGCAGATGTTCTTCAACAGGTAAACAACTAAGCACTTGTTTATATATCCATATCATGGAATAATGCTGAGCGATAGAAACAAACTGCTGATACACGTACAACCTGGATGGATCTCCACAGTATAATGTTGAGGGAACTAAGTCAACCCCGAAAGATGATACATGAATGATTCCATTTATTATGACAGCTTTGTTTCTGTTTGCATGCTGGGAATAAAACCCAGACCCTCATGCATGCAAGGCAACTGCCCTACCACTAAGCTACAATCCCAGGGGCTGTATAACATTCTTGAAATGATGAAATTATGGAAACACAGAACAGATTAGTTGTGGCCAGAGTTAAGGCAGAGGGAAGATAAGAGGTTGTAGCTACAAAACAACACCAGGAAGGATTCTGGAGGTGATGAGTCTTCTGTATTTTCACTATATCAGTAACATTACCCTGATTGTGATATTTCATTGTTTTTCTAGATTTTACCTTTGGGGTAATTTAAGTAAAGAATGCCCAGGAGCTCTGTATGTTATATCTTAAAATTGGATGTGAATGTACAGTTCTTCCTAAATAAAAGGTTAAATTTAAAAAATGTAGGTGGAGAACTAGAAGTGCAGTCAAGTGGGAGAGCACTTGCCTCGCATGCGTGAGGTCCTGGGTTTGACCACCATCAACACTGAGAATGAGAGAAAGAGAGAAAGAGAGAGAGACAGAGAGACAGACAGAGAGAGAGAGACAGAGTTGGAATTGATATCTAATTGAAATGCTTCAGCTTTTACTAGTTTATTATAATTTTTATTATTTTATTGATTATAATTTTGATAATGTACTTATACCATTTTTCATTATTTTTATTGCTTTCAATATCCTCAACGTCCTTGAATTGTCTCTGTATTTGGCTGAATTACGTTCTCAAGTAGAATTTTCAGAAAATCTAATGCAATCACTCCATATTAGAAAATATTTTAATTTTTTCCTTACATCTATGCAATTGACAGTTTGACTGAGTATGGTATTTTAACTAAATATAATTTTCTCTCCAAATTTAGAAAGTATTTATGCTAGTGCATTTTCTGCTGCTGTGACAAAATAGCTGACCCACACTTAAAGGAGAAAAGATTTATTTTGGCTCATGGTTTCAGAAGCTTCAGTCCATGGTCCACTGGTTCCCTTGCTGTGGACTTGTGGTGAGGTAGAACATTATGAGGGGGTGGAGGGCATTATCTGTACACTAATCTCAACTAGGAGCACCTCCTGTTTCTTTCACCTCCGAATAAGGCCATTAATTACAATCTCATCGGAGGATTAATCTACTGGTAATGTTAGAGGCCTCATAAGACAGTTAGTTCCCCAAAGCCCATCAGCAACCAACCTTCAACACAATGAGCCTTTTAGGGGATATGTTAAATCCAAACCACCTTCTGGCTCTATTGTTACAGATGAGAAGTCTGACATCACTCTCATCTTAATTTCTGGGAAATCACCATATTGATGTTTTTCCTTGAGAGTTCTAGGTGCTTTTGTAAAGAGTTTATTTTAGGTATGAATCTTTTTTCATTTACCCAGCTCTCAGTGAGACTTTTGGGTAGAAGTTTTCTATGTGAATTTTCATGTAGCAATAAGAAGTTTATTGCTATGATTTCTGTGGTTATTTCTACCAGTCTCCCATTCTGCAGGCTTAATTTCTGGTTTTTCTTTCTGGAACTTCTATTATGTGGCTGTTGTAGTCCCTCAAATGACCGTCGATGGTTTTAACCCTTCTTTAGTCTTCTGCTTTCTCTCTACATTTGTGCTTTCAGTCTTGGCATTTCATAGTCTCTTCCCAATTCAAGAGCCAGAGTAAGCAGGGTTTAATGTAAGTCAGATCACAACATTCTTCACTCCAATCCTGCATCTTCCAATTTACCTTGTAGTCACCTGTAGAATATGAGCTGTCCCTGGAGCCTCTCTGACTTCAACTTCCAAGACTCTTGAGATTTCTCAGTCATTCCACTTAGCTGTACGGCCTTTGCTTTGTCTTCACTCCCCTAGACACACTCTTGCTTTGCAGATTTGACACAAATTGCCCCCCACACCGTTTCCCTTGATATTCTCATGGGGGCTTGACCTTAACAGTCCCATTAATTCCTAAACTTTCCTTCTCCCACAATACC
Organism: Erethizon dorsatum; assembly: GCA_028451465.1. Taxonomy (NCBI): domain Eukaryota; kingdom Metazoa; phylum Chordata; class Mammalia; order Rodentia; family Erethizontidae; genus Erethizon; species Erethizon dorsatum. The sequence continues at coordinate 13,377,688 of CM051841.1, read as the reverse complement.
TGAGGAACTGTATCCATCTCCCTGCTTCCTTCATGGTTCCTAACATTGCCCTTGGTTTATTTATTTATTTATTTTTTTGTGGGTACCGGGGGGTCGACCTCAGGACCTCGCGCGCCAGCAGGCGCCCGTGCCGCTGAGCGATATCACCGGCCCCTTTTTCGTATGTGGGTTCCGGGAGTCGAACTCGGGCCCTCGCGCTTGCCGGGCAGGCGCTTAAGCCACTGAGCCATCTCACCGGCCCCTGCCCTTGGTTTATTATGCTTGTATTTATTATTTCCTGAATCTCCAAGTTCAGCTCTCCAAGAATGGGATTTCGTGTCTGCTTTTTTTTCACTAATGTAACGAAAGCATTTATCTATGATAGTAGGATTAGGAGCATAGTAGGTATTAAATTAATATGCATTGAATGATTGAATATCTTCATGTCCTAGAAAATTAAATGATTCGTTTTTCTTGCAGCTCTTCAGTTAAACATTTCATTTGTCTACTTTGAACTTACTTGAACTCTTTCTTTTTCTTTAGTTGTTGTTTCTTGTTTCCTGTTTTTTACTATTGCAAAATCATCTCTTAGTGCTCTGAAATAGTGATTAGAATAATTCTAGGTTATTTTTCTTTCATTTTCTTTAAAGGAAAGATGAACCCTAATTTCTAACTCATTTAGTCATTTTCATTTTAAGTTATATAGCAATAGACAATAATCAAGACTTGGTTGTCAGTGCCAGATACTTAAATCAAATTAGCATAAGAAAAAAAAAGACTTTGTTCTCTTCCTATTTATATAACTGAAAAGTCCATGGATACATTTGTCTTTATTTGTGGCTGAATCCCATAGCTGGTTCTCCAGCTTTTGAAGACACTCTCCTCATGGTTAACAAAATAGTTGCTAAGAGGCTATGATTTCCTTTCTGTTTACAAATGTGTGGTATATGGACGTTTGTTAGGGTAGTTGTGGTAGAATAGTTTCAGTGAAGATTCTGATTGCTCTGGCTGGTGTCGCATGAATAATCTCTAATTGAAGTTTGCAGTCAAGTATTTGGGATTCTCTGATTTCTTTTCATACTTGAATCTCATGCCCTTGAATGGAAAGAGCTACAAGATGAACAGCATTACCTAAAGTACACAGGTTAAGTTTCCTCCAAATATAGAGATTTTAGTGTTGTAAGAAAAGAGGCAAAATTTGTGCATCACGCATGTCTTTCTGTTTTGAGGAAAACAATTCTTATTTTTAGTCAAACACCTTCAGCTATAATTCCACATTAAAAATACAAAAGATCCTATCTTTAGGGGTATTCACCTGAATAAAAACAATTAACTATTTTATTAACTGCTTTCTAAACCAGTAAAAGCAGTATCTTCAAATTTCTATCTGGGCAGTTATTTATAGCTCCAGGGAATGGCCAGGGTCTTATTGCTTCTGTGACTTAATTTTTAGTGTGTCATAAACAGCATTTGCTTGATATGAGATTAAATGCATATGATAAGATGTTCAATATATTGTTCAATATATTTTTTAAGACCATGGCGGGCAAAATTTTTCCTGGAAAACAATACCTTAGTTGCTAAATATGACAGTAAGAAATAAACACTATAATGAATTCATATTTAAAAGGTAATATATAAAGCAGGAAACATATAGTAATGACATGATAGTAATATTCTGCTAATAGTAACTTTGTTTTTAAATATTTTAAGTACTTCCAAATGTTTTAACTTATGTAACCACTTGGTATTTGATCTCATGAAATCAGCAGAATATACATCATTGTGTCTATTTATAAAACAAGAAAACTCTGGTCATTGTAGTTAAATGTAAGGTTTATATATAATACCACGTAGCTTTTTATCATATTGCATTAGAGAGCTCTGTTTATGTTCCTACTTTACCTGTTAGGATCATGAGCTACATGAGAAGAGATATCTTGTATTATTTATTGTTGTATTTGTAGGTCCTAGCTAGTGATTGGACCAAAAAAACAAAAGAAAAGAAAACAAAACAAAAACAAAAAGCCAAAAACAAAAACAATGAATACCACTATTGTTGCCTCTGGTTACAAAGCTAAGCCATATGGCCAGGATAAAAGCCAAGTACATGGATTGCTCATTAAAATACATCATAGGTGTTTTTAAATAAGTGAATACAATAACCTTGAGTGGAGCCCCTGAAATGTTATTCAACAAGGTATGAGTCCAGAGTCCCAGCAGGAAGCAGATGACATATGTAAGAGAGGTGGTTAAAGAAAGTTAATGAAGTAATGATTGCAAAAAGTAGGAAGGAAAACCAGGGGCAATGCAGGACCAAGGTCCTGGGAATAACAGCAGGGAGCTAACACCTCTCCTAGACCTGCAGAGATAAGAAATGAATTCCAGGGCTGGTGAGATGGCTCAGCGGCGTAAGCGCCTGCCTGGCAAGCGCGAGGGCCCAAGTTCGACTCCCGGATCCCACATACGAAAAAGGGGCCGGTGATATCGCTCAGCGGCACGGGTGCCTGCTGGCGCGCGAGGTCCTGAGGTCGACCCCCCGGTACCCACAAAAAAAAAAAAAAAAGAAAGGAATTCCAGACCACAGAGAGGTGTAGGGACAGCATGATAGGAGCAGGCCCTCTACAGATGCTACCATAGGCAGGGGGCCAGGAGAAAAAACACCCTGACTTTACCTTTTCTCTTTGCTTGCATCTCATTCTGATGTACCCCATGGCTAAAGCCAAGCAGGAGACAGGAAGCAATGTACCTCTGTTAGTGTCCACAGGCCAGGCAGACAGCAGGGCAGAGAGGGACGGAGAAGGATCCAGAGGGGTCAACAGAAGACATCCCACCTGCATAGTCTGCTACTCCAAGCCTTAAGTGATGAAAGTGAAAACTCCCTTGACCCCTTAGAGTACACTCTATTGGTGACAGCTGGGAAGGACCTGGTGTGCTTAGAACTGCTGCCCCTCTTGGGAAGAATAACTCGTTCTTGTCAAGAAGCATAAATGGACGGGATCCACGGTGTAACTCTTCGCTGGCACTGTGTACAGCTGCCATTTGTGGCTACTGTCCTGGGTTCAAGAGGGCTGCTGGCTACAGTTGGTATCCAAGATCTTCCAAAGAACAACTGGCCTGCTCTTCTCAGTAAGTGCAGGCCCAGTCTAACACTGCGAGTGTCATTTTTCATTAATTGACTGTGACAGTGCATTTGCCCCTCCTTTTTTAGAGAACAAAATACCGATTCAAAGACTGTTCCAACTATGAACTCCAAACAGCACACGCAACAGAAGCCAATGTATCCCTTTGGTCTATTTCTTCATGAATGGATTCTTCTGTGTGTCCCAGTGAGTCCTAACTTTCAAAGTCTCCACACTGCTTTCCCCGCCTAGGCCAGCAGTTGTCTTCCTTTTCATGTAGTTGGCTTGGTTTTTTCCTCTTGGGCCACGGTAATCTCAGCTGAATAAGCGTGCAACATGTACACATGGAATATTAAGGAAAAGACCTGCAAAAATCTCTTTCAAGTAAAGGAGAAGACTCAGGTTTCAGATATTAGTGCCTAAAAACAGGGATGAACTGGTTCCATCATTGCTGATGCTAGTGAACTCAGTAACCTTTCAGAATTTGATATTTCCATCTAAGGTACTGTTGGGGTAGAGCTCAGTGGTAGAGTGTGTGGTTAGCACACACAAGGTTCCAGGTTCAATCTCTGGCACCATAAAAAGAAAAAAACCAAGAGGCATTTAACTCGTCTTCCTATGTCTTCAGGATTTCAAAATATCTGTAATATTACCTATTATGAAATATTATAATCATACAATATGTAATTGTCAAACATAAATTTTATATTAAATACATAAAAGGGCACATATTTGCCCTCTGTTGTCTGTAGAATAGTTCACGAAGCTCATGAAGTAGCATGACTGACTAGATTGGAGAAAAGATGTTTTTATTCCAAACTGTCATACCATGTAGAATGAAAATGGAGAATTACATAGAGACAGGATTTTTTGTTTTGGTTTGTGGTATTGGGGATGAACCCACGGGCACTCTATCACTGAGCCACATCCCCAGCCTTTTTTATTTTTATTTTTAATTTGAGATAAGATCTCCCTAAATTGCCCAAGCTGGCCTTGAACTTACGATCTTCCTGCCTCAACTTCCAGAGGAGTGAAATAATAGGCATGTGTCACTACACTGGTTTCTATACTGCTTTCAAGATTCAGTTTCCTATGTGAGAAATAGGGAGAGTGAGAGTATTCACCTTTAGAATTCTCTCTGGAACTGAAGGAAAAGAAGAAACACTCAAAGAAAAATGGAGAAAAGAAAACAATATCAAGTGTCATAAATATGAAAGCTGCTCTTAAAGTTAGTGTAGTTGATGAGTCATACTATTTGCTGCCTCAATTTATTTTCATGTTGCGTAAATGGTGTTGTTACTCTTAGTAGCAGAGTCAGAATCCTAAACTGTGAAAATGGAATTTTTCAGTATTTCTACAATGAATAATGAAAGGTATAACTTGACTGATTTTGGTTGAGTGTAAGCAAACCCTGGATTGGAAACAGAAAGAACATGAACGAACTGATTAAAAGTAGTAATAAATCTTTTGTAAGTATAGTCAGATTCTGGTTTAATAGTCAGGGATATACTCATATCATTTCCACAAAAATGCTGTACTGTAAATTGATTTACCTCTCTGGTTTAAAATGATTGTTTTCAGTGACTGCTGATGAATATGTGGACTGGCTGAGCAGGCTTCTTGGTAGTGGGCAGATGCAGTCAGACATCCACCATCAGCTGTGGATTGGGGGACAGTTCTCTGGACCTGGGCTGGGCCAGCCCACGTATCTGGGGTGGGTGGTTACCAGCTGGCCTAGGATAGGTTTAGTGGACACGAGCTTTTTTGCATTGGTTTCTCCCACCCTCCAGCAGGACAGCCATGGATCATTCTTCATATTCCACTTCAGCACTATTTTCTAGTCCCAAGACCAGCACAAATTTGAAGAGTAGATAGAGGCTCCAATGCTGGATGGGAGATGCTAAAAAAATCAAAGGACGTGGATAGACAAAGGTAGAAAATTAGGACCTTTTTTGCGTTCAGCCTACCAGAGTGTCTCTCTTGAATTTCCTTATGAGCAATACTCAAAGGCTTATAAACATCTGGGAAGCTTCAGAAAATTGGACATTGCTACACTAGCATGCCACTACAACAAGCAAGCCAAATTTGTACTTAAATGGATCTATAAGACATGCCAACTATTTTTATGAATGTACAAGTTTGGCTGACTTATGTTTTCTGATAGCTGAAACATCCCATTTGTGCTACTCAAGCAATCAAATTAGATGCAGTAAGTAGTGGTGTGACCTCTTCCCCAGCCATCCTTTTAACGGGATGATTCTCGAGTTATTTATTTTATATATTGGGTTTAATTTACAGAATAAACTTGTCATTTTCAGAAAGCTTCCATCTCACTTGTATCATATTTTTAGAAGGAGAAAAGTTATCTTTACTTGTGGGTCCTAATGAAAAGGGCAGTTATATGGCACAATTACTCAAATTTCTCAACATCAGGAAGTGCGGGTGGGGGAAAGTATTTACAATTCCTTTCTTCTGCAGCTGTAGGTGATTTCTTTATTTAAACATAGAGCTCTGGGAGGAATTTAGATTAAAGACAGTAACACTTTTGCTTGGCCTTTGTTAATAATAAAGTGTTTTGCTTATATAAGTATTGAATATGCAAACAACAGAATTAAAGAATATCATTGGGAAAATAAAATGGATAATTATAATAAAGCTATGACATAAAATATGAAATTATATAGATAATTAAGATTAACTATGGGCCGGTGAGATAGCTCAGTGGCATAAGCACCTGCCTGGCAAGAGCGAGATACTGAGTTCGACTCCTGGTACCCACATCCGAGAAAAGGGCCGGTGATGTCGCTCAGCGGCATGGGCGCCTGCTGGCGCGTGAGGTCCTGAGTTCGACCCCTGGTACTTACACACACACAAAAAAGATTAACTATTACTCCTTTGACGCTTTTTAGATATTTTCGGGTACAGCAGAGGCAGCTGCTCAGTAGGACTGTTACCATGTTTGTTCCTGGGACAAGGTTGGAGATCAGAACATGTAGCAAAACTACATTTGGAGGAGTCCAGTTTCCTAACCAGTCATAAGCTAGGAAAACCACTTCACATGTGGTGCTACAACTTGCAGTGTTTTTAATAGTTCTAGCAGGGATTTAAAATAGTAGAAATTTGTGTGTAGTAGGAGTTCCATCAAAAAAATTACTGTTACTCCAGTAGTTCTTTGTCTAAATTTCCAGTTAGAATTCTTACTTCTCTCGTTTTCATCTCTTTGGCTTGTTGAATTCCTCTTGAGTCCAAAGGCTTGCACTGATCTTCATGCTATGTATGAAGATTAATCTGCTTTTATTTGTTTTTATTTTTGTTGTTGTTGTTTTAACCTGGGGTCTTTGCACTGAGCTACATCCCTAGTCCTTTTTTACTTTTTTATTTTGAGGTAGAATCTCACTAAGTCACTAAAGGGCCCAGGTTGAGCTTGACTTTGCTCTTCTCCTACTTCAGCCTCCCACAGGGCTAGGATTACAGGTATGCTCCACCACACAGAGCTAAAATTGAACTCTTGAGCAAGCTTTAAGTTTAAGATTTCTGTTTTAGCTTTAATTTGCCCAAAAATATTGTCCATCTTAACATCTTCCTCACTGAATTCATTTGTTTACATCAGTGGAGTATCTGTGACATTTTAAGGTAATAGTCACTGTTAAATCCTGTCAAAGACAGATGAACCAGGATTCAAATCCTGACTTCTACATTACTAATTACATGATAGTGGTAAGCAGGTAGCTCACATCCCCTCTTTTCTCCCTTTTAAATTGGGGATAATAATGTTACTTCTCTCAGGATAGTTATAACTATACAGGTTGTAATGTGTATAAAATAAACTTGTAGTAGTCGTTCTGTAAATAATGATAAAAGACACCAATATCTTGACCCGTGGAAGTTCTCTGGGGGATATACAATCATTGTAAGAGAAAAGACTAAAAATATTAATTCTGCAGTTGCCTACTGAACAGCGAAGTGCGATTACCCTGCAGAATGAGCCACACTTGCTAAGCTCTGCCCACGCACAGGCACAAAAAGCAATGTTTTTGTTCTTGTTCCACGTTAAACTGGCAACCAAAGATCATCAGGTATTTGTGGACAGCATCTGACATGAAAAATAGCAGCAAAGCAAGCGTGAAAAAAGCAACCGGGTGGAACAAAGACGAGCCGCTAGAAGACTTTAAAAAAAAGTCAATAGACATTATGAAACAGATTGAAAAGGAGACCAGGATGCTATACACATGATTATTCTGAGAATAAAAAGAGCTCTTCAAAATAAAAACCAGGAGGATAGGAGAAAAAAAAAAAAAAAAAAAAAAAAAAAAAGAACACCAGACCACAGAATTGGAAGGAAAAGTTAGAAACTTCCGCAGAAAGTACAGCAAAAAATTAAAGAAATGAAGACAGAAAAATAGATAAGAAAATTAAAGGACCATTCTAGAAGGCCTGATTTCCAAAACATAATTTGTTTCAGGAGAGAAAATAAAGAAATAATCAGTGAAATAACTCTAGAACATTTCTCAGAATAATAAGACATAATTTTCTAACTTAAAATAACCTGGGCCAGTGAGATGGCTCAGCGGCATAAGCGCCTGCCTGGCAAGCACGAATTCCTGAGTTCAACCCCCAGTACCCACATTAAAAAATAAATTAATTAATTAAATAAATAAATTAAAAGAACCTAATGAGTGAACAAAAATTAGTGAAAAAGCATAAGAATAAAATAAAATTCCAAAACTCACATAGATGTAAAATACTGGAAATAAAAAGCCAGTTCCACAAATTTCCAGGGGAAAAAAACCAAACCAAAACAAATAGCTTGCACGTGGAGGATCAAGAAAAACAATCAGGGGCCGGTGAGATGGCTCAGCGGCCTACGCGCCTGCCTGGCAAGCGCGAGGGTCCGAGTTCGACTCCCGGATCCCACATACGAAAAAAGGGGCCGGTGATATCGCTCAGTGGCACGGGCGCCTGCTGGTGCGTGAGGTCCTGAGGTCGACCCCCGGTACCCACAAAAAAAAAAAAAAAAAATCAGATTTCTTAAGCGCAATACTCTTAAAAGATGAGGTGTTCAAATTGAGCTTTATTTTGAAATTAGAGCAAATTAACTTATAGTGATATTATCAATAATAATATTGTAAAAATTTAAGACCCAAATACAAGTTTAGATTTTAGAAATAGGATTTGAACTTCGAGAGGACTACTTGTTGCTAAATCTAGGTTTGGTTTTCAAATAAATAAAATTAATTCCTTTACATAAAAAAAAAGACAATGAGAGAAAGAAAACCTTCCCAATTCTAAGAGATTCTTATTTCTGATCTAGTTTAGAAATCTTTCAATTAATCAGTAATGGCAGAGTAAAGACATTTGGCTAGTGTCAGTTCTCAAATAACGTACAGTAACTCACTGCCACCTTCTCAGGAAGCTACATAAGGATAAAAGTCTCGGAAGCAAGAGAGTCAAGCAAAATAAAGAAGATGTGAATTCGGATATCCAACACAGGGACTGAAGTAAAGGGAACTGGCAGGCTGGTGGTGAAGGGAAAACTCCACAAGCGGTACAGAATTCAATCAGAACAGAATTCTCCAGAAAAATCCTATTCAAGAACATGTCGCACAAGTTACAGGGAGCTTTCAACAACTGAGGCCATTTCCATCTTGAATTAACCAAACAAGCTGATCAAACGATAAAACAAGGTACACAGAGCCGAACACGGTGCAGGAAATGAAAAGTAGCCATAGAAGGTGCATAGCTGAGACTCAAATGTGGTTACATAAATGTATATAAAATCTTGTAATTACATGTTATCTAGTCTATAGAAAATATAACAACAACAATATAAGCTGAAATTTTGAGCTAACTAAAATTAAAAGAAGTCTATTTATGGTGGGATAGTGAGGGTAGGGGAAAGATGAGAGGATGATGAAAGATGCAATTTTCTTGGTAGCCTTGGTAGGACACAGCTGTGATCCCAGCACTCCGGGGAGGCTAAGCCAGCAGGATTTCAAGTTCTGGCTCAGCCTGACAACTTCATGACTTAGAAAAACCCTGTCTCGAAAAAAATTTTTAAAAAGGGTTGGGGATACTTTGCAGATTCATTTGATTCTTAAAATAAGTGTTTCTATAATTTGATGAAAATAAAATCCGAGTGATAAAAACAATATATCTATGGCATTACTTATGGATTGAGTGTTTTGAAAAATGAAGACAAATGATTCACAAAATAAACAGATTTGTGGGAGCTTTCAAACATGAACACACACACAGACATGCATGCGTGTTTACACATATCCTGACACCACCACCGTCACTGAGGAAGTATTTTCTAGATGGAAAACATATTTTTTCTGTGAGTACTGCAGTTCTTTGTCTAACCTTTATCTGTAGATTTTATCACACATTCTTGAGAACCCAAATGTGTTAAGCAACTTCATAGCGAAGGCTAGTCAACAACAAATCAATTTTCTCCTTCTGTCTCCTTCCCCGAATGAAAAACAGAATAAAAATAAATGACATATTTTATTACTAAAAAGCAGTATGCTTCTAAAAACAGAACAAGATAATAATAGGTCTCATTAAAATTTATAAAAGCTTTTGACTAAATGGGGGATCAAAAACTAATACATACAAAGGTGACAAATAATTATGTAAATAGTTAATCATATTTAAAGTTTCAAGTATCAAGCACTAAGAATTTATAATCAAGTGGTGTTCTTTGCAATGTAGCACCAGTCAGTGTGCTACAAGGGTAAAATCAATTCGCTCAACATTCAGGGATGAAGAAGAGGGAAGTCATTAGGCCAGATTAGCTCTCTGAGTACAAAAATTAAGCAATATGTTAGTTTCCTCCTGTGGTTTAATCTTGATTATCCACCACAACACAGAAAAATATATTCTAATATGGGTAACTAGGCGATGGAATGTGGCGTAGACATGGATTTTTGCCCAACTTCAGTAGTCCATCAAACTCGGCATGTTACTCTATTACACAGTGTTACCCTCAGCTATTCCATCACACATGAACATCCAGGAAATGAGGCTTAAGATACTTGTCTACAGGGTACTATGATTATTCTATGTATTATAGAAAATGGAATCTCTTCAATGGCAAGATATTCCTTGGTAAGGAACTAGGTCCTAAGGAACTAGGTCCTAAGGAACTAGGTCCTAAGGAATTGGAAGCAGGACTCCACGACACTGGAGAATCATTTACCTGACCGTAGCACCGATGGGGACACGGATGCTTCTCTCCTCCAGTGTGTACAGCCATGCCCAGGGGTCCTGGCTAAAATGCACCTTCTGTTAGGGTAGGTTTGGGCTGGGCCAAAATTCTTCCAAGCATCACCAATGCTGCTGCTCTGTGCTAAATGCTACCAATAGCCTCTTGTTTACTACATTCTTAGCTTTTGTATGTAGGCATGTGTCTTAGTCACCTTCCTCATTGCTGGGACAGAATACCCAATAGCAACAACTTAAAGGAGGGGAGAAGTTCATCTTGGCTCACAGCTGCAGGCCCTGGTCAGCTGGCTCTGAGGCACAAGCAGCATGGTAAAGAGGCCCTTGCAGCGGAATGCTGCTCACATGATGGCGGCCAGGAAGCAGAGAGTGGAGGGAGGCACCCCAGAGGGAGATGATATCCTTCCGGGTCGTGTTCTCAGTGATGACCTCTAACCAAGACCAACCTCCCGAAAGCATACTTGGCTGCTGAAATCATTAGTGGATCAATCTAGCGAACAGCGTAGCGTCCCCATGAGCCAACTGCTTCCCAAACACTTGGGGATACCCCAGATCTAAACCATAACAGCATGAAAGAATAGTCTAATAAAAGTCCACCAGGCTGCCTGTCACACAGTAGGAACTCAAAATATTTTCAGTGACTGCTATTTCTTGACAAGTACTGTGCTTTAATAAAACCAAGAGTTTTAGCCATATTTAATAAGAGCTAGGTTATTACCCACATATGCTTCAGGCAGCTTTGTATTTCAGTTATACAAATAATGTTACCGAGAAGCGAGATTTTAATGACCAAATTTCTCAAGTATTTCTGGAGAAGATTGATTGGTACAGTTGTTTTTTCTTTTTCTTTTAAAGAGAAAAATATGGAACAAAATTTCAAAACAATGGGAGAGTAACAATGGTTAATACACTGAGTATTGTTATCTTTAAATTAGTTACTCAGAGTGCAAGATTCCGGCATTCAATTGTCCAAACAATATTAGCACAAACCTTTCTTTTCAATGAACTAAGAGAAATTAGTAGTATAACTATATTATCTTATATATATATATATATATTTTTTTTTTTTTTTTTTTTTTTTTTTTTTTTTGCTTTTCCCTTCCTTTTCTCCATTCCCCCATGCCAGTTTCTCTTTCCTTTTGAATAGTTTCTGGACCTTATTTTGGACCTTATTTACTCTTTCAGCTTCTCACACTAGGGAGACAATACAATGTTTACACATAAGGGTCTGATTTATTTCACTTATGAGTATGGTCTCAAGTTGCATCCATTTACCTATAAAAGTCTCAAGTTTAGGGCCGGTGAGATGGCTCAGTGGCATAAGCGCCTGCCTTGCAAGCGCGAGGGCCCGAGTTCGACTCCCGGATCCCACATACGAAAAAAGGGCTGGTGATATCGCTCAGCGGCATGGGTGCCTATTGGCGCGCGAGGTCCTGAGGTCGACCCCCCGGTACCCACCAAAAAAAAAAAAAAAAAAAAAAGTCTCAAGTTTATCCTTCTTTATGGCTGAGCATTACTCCATTGTATAAAAATACCACATCTTTTTTATCCATTCCTTAGTTGATGGGCATTTTGGTTGTTTCCAAGATTTAGGTATTACAAATTGTGCTGCTATAAACATGGGTGCACATATATTTTTAATTCTTCTGGGAAGATACCCAGAAGGGGAATAACTGGGTCAAATGGGACCTCTAATCCTAGTTTTTTTTTTTTTTTATGTGGGTACCAGGAGTTGACCTCAGCTTGCACTTGCCAGCAAGCCCTTATGCCGCCGCTGAGCGATATCACTCGCCCTTTTTTTCCTTTATGTGGGTACCAATAGTTGAACTCAGGACCTTGCACTTGCCAGGCAGGTGCTTATGCCGCTGAGCTATCTCACAGGCCCAGTCCTAGTTTTTTGAGGAATCTCCACAATGATTTCCACAGTGGTCGCACCAATCTACACTCCCACCAACAGTGGAGAAGGGTTCCTTTTTCCCCACAGCCCCTCCAGCATTTGTTATTCGTTGATTTCTTGAGAACAGCCATTCTTTCTGGGGTGAGATGGACTCAGTGCTGTTTTAATTTGCATCTCTTGAATTACCAATGATATTGAACATTTTTTCATATATTTATTCGCTATTTGTATTTCTTCATCTGAGAAGTGTGTATTCATCTCAGATGCCCATTTTTGGATTAGGTCTTTAAATTTGCAAGGTCTGATTTTTTTGAGTTCTTTATATGTTCTGCATAGTAATCCTTTGTCTTGAGGAACAGCTGGCAAACATTTTTTCCCACATTGTGAGTTGTCTCTTCACTCTGCTGATGGTTTCTTTTGCTGTGCAAAAGCTTTTTACTGAGATCCCAGTTGTTGATTCTTTGTGATAGTTCCTGTGCAATGGTGGTTTTATTCACAAAGTCTTTGCCTACACCATTGTCTTCCAGAGTTTTACTTATTCTATCTTCCAGCAGATTTAATGTTTCTGTTTTAATATTTAGATCTTTGATCCATTTTGAATTTAGTTTAGTGCATGATGAAAGATATGGGTCCCATTTTATTTTATTTTATTTTTTGTGGGTATTGGTGGTCGAACTCAGGACCTCGCATGCCAGCAGGCGCCTGTGCCGCTGAGTGATATCACCGGCCCTTTTTCTGTATGTGGGTACCGGAAGTCGAACTCAGGACCTTGAGCTTGCCAGGCAGGTGCTCATGCCGCTGAGCCATCTCACCAGCCCATCCAATTTTAATCTTCGGCATGTGTAGAGCCAGTTTTTCCAGCACCATTTATTAAAGAAGCTATCTTTCTCCCAGTGAATGTGTTTGGCACCTTTGTCAAAGATAAGGTGGCTTAGTATGTCTGGAGTTGTTTCTTCATCTTTTAATCTGTTCCATTGATCTTTGGGTCTATTTTTTTGCCAGTACCATGCTGTTTTTATCAAAGTAGCTTTACAGTATAATTTCAAGTCAGGGAATGTGATGCTCCTGTCTTGCCTTGTTGCCCAGAATTGCCTTTGCTATTCTAGGTCTTTTCTGGTTCCAAATGAATTTTAGGATTGTTTTCTCTAATTCTGTGAGATATGCTGTTGGAATTTTGATTGAAATTGCATTAAATCTGTATAACAACTTTGGAAGTATGGCCATTTTCATTGTATTAGTTCTTCCTACCCAAGAGCAAGAGATACATTTCCATTTTCTTTCTTTCTTTCTTTCTTTTTTTTAATGTGGGTACCGGGGTTGAACTCAGGACCTTGCGCTTGCCAGCAGGCACTTGTGCTGCTGAGCGATATCACCTGCCCTTTTATCCTTTATGTGGGTACCAGGAGTTGAACTCAGGCCCTCGTGCTTGCCAGGCAGGCGCTTGTGCCGCTGTGCTATCTCACTGGCCCTCCATTTTCTGATATCCTCTTCAATCTCTTTTGTCAGAGTACTGTAATCTTCAATGTAGAGGTCTTTTACATCCTTCATTAGATTGATTCCTAGGTATTTCATTTTTTCAGATACTATTGTGAAAGGTGTTGTTTCCCTACTTTCTCTCTCAGTGAGTTTGTTATTCATGTAAATTGTACAGTTTTAACTCGGAAAACTCAGACATTATTTTCCAAGGAACATGCATTTTTCAAGGTGATTTCCTTAAGTTTTCTTTATTGGTGATTTTTCTTGTTGCTACATGGTTTTTATGGGCCTAAGTTTTATATTCACTTATCTTGTCCTAGTTCAGTCAGTTCCCTGTCTTCATATATATAAAAAAATCCTGCTTCAGATATGTTGCATTATGTGGGCTTAGTTGTTATAACATACTAATGAAACTAATTAAAGCTACATATTTTACACCACAGAGAAATAATGCATTTATGAGGCCATAAATGCTTAATTATTTTAAGGGAGACCGTGAAAGTTTCAAAAAATCTTGAAGTTATTTCTTCCCACAAATCAGGGCTTGGCAGAGTATATCCCATAAGGCAAATCCAGCTTGCCAACTTTGGTTGTAAATAAAGTATTATTGGGTCACGGACACAGTCTTTCATTTACATATTGTCTATGGTTTCGGTCTGCAGCAGTGGAGCTCAGTAGTTGTGCCAGAGACCATTCATGGCTCAGAAAGACTGAAATATTTCCTCTCTTACCCAATATGTTTGCCCATTCCTGCCATATAACGAGATTATTTTCTTTCTAATACGTTAAGTTGAAAAGGTACCAGGAGGTAGCATTATAACCTTTACTTGGTAAGGTTAAAAATAAAATACAATTAGGTTGTAGGGTGATTGGAGATCTTTCACTGTGGAAGATACAGTGGGAGCACAGACCCAATAACAAAGTAAAATTTGTTAGAGAAGGATTTCTTATGTGTAAATTATTTTTTCTTTTTTAACGATCAGAAAAGACAAGCAATTACATTTTAAAGCAGTTTCCATTATTTTCTCTGGAAGCAAGAAAATGGGGGTATTTTGTGCATTTTCATAGAGATGATTTAAGTTTTTATTATGATTTTTGAACAAACCATTTTCCAGGATTTTTTTTTTTTGTTTTTCTCTTGTAACATGATAACAGTCATCTGTTGCTTGGCTTAGCTGTTCTTCCCTGCTCTATGTACATGTTTGCATATGTGTATCTGATATTGAATATGTATCAGTGAGAATAACATATGATAGGGAAATGCATATACTTGTGTAAAATATTTCTACTTAATCAACACACATATGTACAAATTTATTTCAAGTCAATTGATTCAAAAGTTGAATGCTTTAAATGGCCCACCTAGTACCATGTTTTCAGACTACAAAATCCCACCTTGACGTTATTCTTTACCCACATAATTTGGTTTGGTATCACAAAACTGATGTGAGATGATTTGTTTATTTCAGTCTTTTAAATCTGAAGAAAAACAGAAGAGATTTAATTCTTTTCCAACATGCCATTTAGTTAGATGAGGAATTAAACTGTCCAAAGCTTTGCTCTGTCAATTCCCTAGCATATTATAATATCAACATCATCAACATATAAGACGAGGAATCCAAGTGAGAAAAAGCACAACTTCATAGTGTCTGTAAATCACCACAGATTGACATAAATGGTGATATCTGCTCTCACTACATAGTTGGTACAGTAGCACTGGCGTGATTTTTAATGAAATATGTCACTGTGCTAGCTCCCTCATTATCTATCCTCACAGATACTTTAAGTACAGTTCCCCTGCATGAAAATCAGTGTTTCTACACTGACCGTGGGGAGACCAGGGCAAAGTTAATTCAAATTTTGGTACAATGATTAAGAACCAGCAATTTCTTTAGGAACAGAACCCTTGGAAATTACATTAAAATTTTCTTATTTTCCTAACCTGCTGGCATGGAGCATTGAAAAACAATTACGGAATTTGTGGAACAAAGCAATGGTACTAGAAGCTACCAATATTTGGTGTCTGTTGTTCAGGTCTACGTCAGTTCAGGGTTAGTTGCATAGGATGCAATAGGATAGAAACTCCCAAATTTTGGCTGTTGCTGTTACTGTTGTTTAGGTATTAGAGATGCAACCCAGGGCCTTTGCATGAGATTTTTAAAAATTTCCAGATAGGATCTCAACCAAGTTGCTGGGGGTGGGCTGAACTTGCTTCCCTCCTGCCTCCCAGAGTATTGGGATTGTGGGTATGTGCCAACACACCACACTTATCTCATTCAGAGTCTAGGTAATCCAGGATGCCATGACGGTTGAAAGACCCAATGACTTGTACCTCTCTGCTCTGCTAGCCTTTCCCTCAGCTTCCATTGTCAAGGTCACTTCATGGCTGGTGCTTCAGCCATCCAGGGAGCATTGAGGGCAACAGGAAGGAGGAAATGGGAAAGGTGAACAAAGTGCACTGCTACTCCTATTTAAAGTGGAGTCCTGCTACTAATGGACACTAGCAGAATTGACACTGGATGGCTTCTAGAAGTCTCCAACAGAGCCTCTTTGGAAAGTGACTTTTCTTTACCTCCTTTGTATGTTTTGAAGAATAAAATGAATCATTTTAACAAATGATAACAGTCAGAGTTTGCTCTCAGGTCCCTAAAGTGGGACAATTATAAAATGAGAGAATGCTAGACAGCAAAGTCATATGGAAGTCGTCAAAACCCATGGAAGAATTCCCACGGAGGTTATTAGTGTTTTATAGCTAATACTGTACCAGGAATGGTGATTACAAATTTTATATAAGAACAGATGATTCAAATGTGTAGAATTTAAGTTTAGCTTAACATGGAAGAGAACAATTACTCCAAGTAAACCAAAAGGCAAAAAGTTTTATTTTTGTTGTTGTTGTTTTGTTTGGTTTTTAATGCGAAGCCATATGTAGTGTTCAAAAGCATGGAAATAAGAAATCTCCTTTAGATTTTGTTTCCTGCAACCATACCTATGACTGGAGCCCCAACACTTGCTGGTTTTATTTGAAGTGAGAGAGAATTAGGGGTATACTGAGGTGTATTTTTATAGAACAGGGAAGATACTCCTGTGGAAGACAAACCAATTCACGGGATTATGATTTGATACTTGTGTGTCTCTGTCACTATGTCCAAGGGAGGGAGATACAGTGAGGGGAATATTCGCCATCAGTCTCCTTCCCTCACACGTGCTTTTCTTCTGTGAAATCCAGATTCTGCCCAGAATGTCTCTCCTTAAACATTTTTGGATCTGAACTTCCAAATTCTTTTCTGAAATGGTGTTTAAGGCAATCAGCCAGATTTCAATGAAAGCCTTTGCTTTAAATGAAGGGTAAAGTAGAGCTTAAATGAATATAAGGTCATTTTTCAAGAGGGGGAAAAAAAAATCACCTTTTTGTAACATAACAAAAGCAATATGAAAGCTTTTTTCTTTTGTCTGATAGAATTCAGGGAAATATATTGTGCTATTATTAAGAAAGGGTTCAAACACGAGTCTCCAGGGAAGGAAAAGTATGGCTCTTTTCCATGTGCTGGTGATAATTTTAAGTTGTCTGCTTTTGGGGATCTGCCTGTCTCCATATTTCACAGGATAACAGAACTCACTGAGTCAGATCTTGGCAATTTCAGCAGGACACATTTTCTTATTTATCATTTGAGATGTGTAAACGTTCTCTCTTATATTAATGGGAGATGTAATGATAATCATGATGTCAATGACATTTATTTTTTGGCCCAAATACCCTATAAATATGTTTCTTTCTTCTTTACTTATCTGCACCAGGCAAGTGAATAAGTCATCAGAGTGACCTTCTTCCATAGTTATTCAGGGGCTCAAGCTAACAGAGGCTCTGTTTTCTCTATAACGTGGCTCCCAAGGTCACTGCGATGATCAGGCAGGAATAGCAGGGAACAGGACACAGATGTCTTAACGTGCCAAAGACTATTTTCTGTAACCCAGATGTCGTTATTATAAAGCTGATTCTGGGTGGGTTTTCTTCGTATCGCTCTACTACTTAAAAAAAGATAGAGAAATCCTAATCCTTAGACGCAATTAGAACTCATTTATTCATGATGGAGAACAGCCTTTCAATTTTAGAAAGTTAGAGATAAAAATGGATATGATTAAAGTTTATAGACTCAATGCAGGCAAAAAGAAGTTGACTAAATCACAGACCACAGAATTAGGATGCTATCTTTGAAGACTGAAAGAGTTATTTTAGGGCTCATAAAGGCAATAGGGTATAATTTTAGATAATTATAAGTGCTTTAACTACTATTGATTAGCACTAACTATGTGACAGGGACTTACATACATGATTTTATTTGATCTTTACAATCACTCTTCAAGATAGTTTAGCATAGTTATTAAATCTGCAGGTTAGATGGCCAAACTAACTGGGTTCCAATTTTGGTTCTTTCATTTACTAGCTGGAAATGTGGGGGCAAATATTTAACCTTTCTCTGACTCAGTTTTTTCAACTATAAAAAACAGATAATAACAGTAACCTAATTCATAGGGTTAATGTAAAGATTAGTGCATTATGAGTATGAAACTCTTAAAATAGTTGCTGGCACATAAGCTTTCATTATTACTTTTATTTTCCAATTTGATATATTAGCATACTGTATTTCAAAAAGGGTAAGAGATTTTCCCAGGGTCACAGAGCTAGGAATAGTAGAACTGGTTGCTGAAAGGTATGTCCATTCGAATCAAAGCACCTGTCCTTCCCGCTGTGGCAGGCCTCAAATGAGTGAAGAACTGACAAAAGACCGAGCCACATACAACACTCTCATTTCTCGAAGAATTGGGAATAATTGTGTTATATTCAGGTTAAAAGTTTGAAGAAACTACTCAGATCTGTGTTGTACATTCTAGAAGTAACGACCATGATGGTTGAGTCGAGATTCTAAAGTCAGAATTCTTAGGCCTCAATCTCAGTTCCTACTTGTGTGACCTTGAGTTAATTTACTTCTCCAAGCCTCAACCTCATAATCAGTAAAAACAGGGTGTAATAATTTATCCATCTGATCAACTAAGAGTAACACTAAGGCTTAACCAGTAAAGATATTCATGAAATGACTTAATAGGAAGTCTAAAGGTGATTCAAAGGGTTAGGTACGATCCCTGGGAGGAACAGGCTTTTTGCATCTTTCTCTTTAGCTTTCTCTTTTACAAAAGGGGAGGGAGAGAAGGAGGATAGCAGGGAGGGACCGAGAGAAGAGAAAGAAGGGGAGGGGAGGAGAGGAGAGGAGAAAAAGGAGATATTTTTACCAGACACCCCACCCAGCTCATTGGTCAGATCTGGGTCCCATATGTACCTTCTAAACTAGTATACAGACAAAGGAGAATGGAATTGCTATAATTGGTTTAAACCAATCATAGTTCATCCCCTGGAAAGTCCCATTTTCCTAAGCATAGTTGATAGCTAACCAAAGTCTAGCTTTGCTTATAAGACAAAGAAGGTGCGGAGCGCTGATGAATACTAAAGTTATATGTTTTGAGAAAGTGCTTCGCTGGGTGCTGTGGTCTACCATCAGTGCTCAATAAAAGTTAGCTTTGCCAACTCCCTGAGGCTGACATTCCGGAGGGCCATTCTGTGCTCTCGCCAAACACAGACCTTCCTATTGTTTAAAAAAAAAAACAGTTGAACTTGATGTATCACAGACCTAGCTCACATTATTTTGGATGGCATTGCAGTTTCCTTTGCAGGGCAAAAATCCCCATACTTAAAAAATTAAGTTTCTATCTTACATCACTAACAACAGCAGTGGAAAATGAAGGAGTTGAACCAAGCTGCTTCAAGTCTCATCCCCAAGACGATGGGATTTATTCTGCAGCCCTCTTCTATTAAGCTGCACCATTTTGCTGGTATAAAAAGCTCTTGCTGGAGTTTGTTTTGAAGACAGTCTCTGTTCAGAATTCTACAGCTTTACTCTCCTTTTTACATTCACCATTCATAGCCACAGTTGGGAAGGATAAAGGATGCCTGATGAAAAAGGCAACCATCCATTGCCTTGATAACGGTGCATAACAAATGATCCCCAACTCAGCAGCATTCAAAGATGAGCATTTACTGTCGTGCTCATGGGTTGGCTAGAACTTGGCAGATCTAGAATGGATTCCCTTGGATTTGCCCCCACCTGCAAATTGAGGCGAGTCTGCTGCAAGAAATCTTCTTGATCATAGGCTGCCTAAAAATGCAGACCCATTGCACAATATATTTCAGGTCTTTGTTCTTATGGCATCTTCTGACATCCCTTTGGCCTAGGCCTAAGTAAGTCGACATCAATGGGGGGATGAATACACGGAGTGCCTTATTGAAAATTACAGGGTCACAGGCAAAATATGTGGATATGGGGACGGGGAAGGGACAGAAAAAAGGGATGTGATGAGCCAATCTACCATTTCATTTTGCTAAGAGCCCATTTGTAACCCTCCAAATTTCACTTTTAGTGGGCACAGCCCAGATTTGTCTTGTCTTACTATCCACTCTCATAGGTAAAACCAATTTGCCCAACAACCTGTCCAATGGATAACAAAGTAATGGGGGGTGGGGGAGTGAATGAACAGAACAACCTGAAAGGATCAGTTGAAAGAACAATTGAGCAGGCTCAGAGCCCTGGAATCAGGCTTCTACTGATGAACCCTCCAAGTAAAGCAGATCAATATGAGACCATTCCCTTCTGTGGGGTAACTTGCGAGCCAAGGCTATTGGATGGGACTACAGATAACAGATTCAGGTTTTGGTTTAGAAACATTAATCAAAATGAAACAATTCAACCTTTAATGAAATTCTTTGTGGCAACTGGCTAACAAGGGACAAGGCTCCAGTCCCCCAAAAGACAGTGGAGGTCAGGGCTCTCGTTGGCCAAGGTCCCCGTGGTGACTATAATAGTACTAAAGGTAGAGCTGGTGATCAATACGTATTTTTTTGAATGCACTGATACTTGATGGCAAGTTTCACTGCTGTACACTTGATAATCTTTTGATTGAGTTTATAAATGTTGCCCCCTAGAGACCCTGGAGGGTGCAGGACAGAGAGAACAAACTTATGAGTATGTAATGTTTCTCTCCTTTTTTTTCTTCACCAGTTTGTTTTCTAAAACCAACCTTTTCTGGGATATAATTTAATTACAAGAAAATGAATTCGCTTCTGTGTCCAGTTTTATGAGTTTTGATAAATATAAACATATACGCTATAGAATGTTTCCATCATCCTCAAAAATTCCCTGATGTCCTTTCTTGGTCTATCTTTGTCAGCCCCTGGGCCCAGGTAACCCACGGTGTGCCGTCAATATGGAAAGTTTGCCTATTCTAGAATTCCTACAAATGGAATCATGTAGCATGAAGGCCATTGTGCGGCTTTTTCAGTAAGCTTAAAGTACAATTCACTCATGTCCTGGCGTGCTCATTCTTTTTCATAGCAGAACGGCATTCCATTATTTGGGAATACCACAATTTGTTTACGCACTCACTTACTGACTGACATTTATTTACACTTTCCAGTTTGGAGCTATTCCAAAAAAGGCTATTAACACTGTTATACAAGTCTGTGTGGACATGCTTTCATTTCTCTTCAACAAAAACCTAAGAGTGGAATCTCTGGATGATATAAAAAATGTTTAACTTTATAAGAAACTGTTCTCCAAACTGACTTTACCATTTTATACTCCCTCCAGCAATGGATGAGAGTTCCAGTTGCTCCACATCCCCTCAAACACTTGATATTATCAATCTTGAAAATCGTATCCAGTCTTCTCTCCAGCTCCCCTCTGGCCATCAATGAATATTTCTTGAACAAGTGAAGACAAATATTCCTGGACCTACGTTCCTAAATGAGCAAATTTTCGGTCAAAAAACACTCCTTTCCCTCCCCCTCCTCCTCCCCTCTTCTTTCACACACACACACACACACACACGGAGAGAGGCGAAGAAGAGACCTCTTTTTTCCTTGGGAAATAAAACTTTTGCTTCCCTCAAGATAGGCTTTTTATCTCAAAAACACCACTTCACTGTTGTCCGGCTTCAAGACCAGCGCGTGGCCAACTCTCAGGAAGGGCAAGGGTTCTGCAAAGAGCTCCCGCTCCAAGCTCTCCACTGCTCTGCTGCTAAACACTAATCGCTCTTTGCAGAAGAAGCTGGGGAGAGCCAGGAGGACGCAGAGCTGGGGGTCCCTCTCTGTCCCCTTTTGCTACCCGATCGGCACGCAGAGGCGCCCTCGCGCCGGCGCTCGCGTTGCGCAGCGGCCCCGGGCGGGCGCGGGCGCGGCGGGCGGCGGCTGCAGTGGGCCCGGGCGCCGGGAGGTGCCGCTGCGCTCCCGCTCGGCGGCGCCTGACCCGGCGCGCGAAGTTGGGCCGCGGCGGGGGAGGCGGCCGGGCGGGGGGCGGGCGCGGGGAGCGCGTGCGGCTCCTCGCCGGGCGCGGGATGTGCTGAATGGTGCGCGGCGAGGCGGCGGCGGCGGCGGCGGAGGAGCAGGCTCCGGAGAAGGCGGGCGGCCGTGGCTGCCCGGCTCGGCTTCTCCTCGGCCCGCGAGGCTCCGCATCCGCCGCGGGCACCCGACCCCGCGCCCGCCCCGCCATGGCCCGGCGCTGCGCCCCCGCGCGCCCCAGCTGCTGAGCGGCGCCGAGCGAGGCGCGGAGAGCCGGAGGCCGGCGGGGAGCGCAGCCGAGCGCCTCGGCGCGGAGAGGGGCCCGCGCCCCCGCCCCGACCCCGCCGCGCTCGCCCGGGCCGCCCGGAGCCCCGATGAGCCCAGATGGCCGGGGCTCAGCCCGGAGTGCACGCCTTGCAACTCAAGCCGGTGTGCGTGTCCGACGGCCTCAAGAAGGGCACCAAATTCGTCAAGTGGGATGATGTGAGTGCCGGGCGCCGCGCGGGGTGCCGGCGGGCACGGCGGGGCAGGCCGCGTGGGGGCGGGGCGAGGGGCGCGTTATGCAATGGGCGGCGGGCGGCGGGGGCGCGAGGCGGGGGCGGCGGGGCGCGGCGGCCGGGTGCAGGCGCTTCGCGCGCGCCCCGCGTCCTTGGGGGCCAGGGCGGGTGGCCCGGCTGGCTCCCACGCGCCCCCCGAGGGTCCGCGGTCTCCCGGACCCCGGGCAAGGGCGGCGGGCTCGGCCTGGGGACGGGTCCTGCGCGAGTTTGCCAAGTGGGGAGTGTAAAGTTAGGACCGACTGTCAAGCGCCGGGTAGGAACCGAGGGCGCCCCTCTGCCCGCAGGCGCATCCTCATGACCACCTCTTTCCCTCCACGTCAAGAAGGAAGGACCCCCAAGTCCCAAAGTGTGCATCACCGCACCCGCTCAGCGCTTCTCCCAGAGCCACGCGGCGGAGGACGCAGCGGTCCAGCGACAGGTGGTCTTGGACGCCAAACTTTAGCTCCTGGCTCCCAGGGAGGGACCCGGAAAAGGGCTGGGGAGGACTCACCTGGGCAGAGCCAGTGAGCAGGGCGGGGGCTCCTGGGCCTGCAGACGGGTGGGGAGGGCTGGCTTTTGAGGAGTGAGCTGGCTGGACTCTTCAGTGTGAAACAGACACTTCGAGACGCACCCCCACGATTTAACCTGCACCTCTGCCAGGTAGCGTAGAGCCTAGCCCAGCCCGGGGTCTCCAGGGCTTCACATGCAGGTCAAACTCCAGGACTTCCAAGACCTCTCCGTCCTCCACCCCAAGTTGCCCTTTAAATATTAAAATGCATAAATCCGGCCGATAGCATGCAAATTTGAGAATGCACATTATGATATTAATTTTATATTCAGCGTACCATTCAAAGGGTTTTAGATAAGAACAACTTGCTGTAGTGAACCCAAGGAGCTGTCAGGATCGAAGGAAATTTAGGTCCAAATGACTAATACATCTCTTAATCAAGGGGAATTATAAGAGAATGAGGCGTTCTTTTTGCTGAAAAGCTTTTCCACCTAGTAAATTATAGCCTGTTACCCTCCAGGGTATTTTTCTTTAATCTTCTTAAGCCAATTTCCAGTGTCTGAAAACAATTTAAATATTCCAGGTAGTGAATCCAATTACTTAGCTGAGTGCGTCTGTACCTATATTTTGTCCAGTTGGACGCACAAACGGAACTTGCAGTGTGAGCTTCCTTGAAAGCTCATGCCAATTATTTAATGCTGTAGGCAAGGATGTAAACATGCATCTTCCTACTTCGGACTTTGCACTTTTCTCCTTTCTGTCCCAGTTTAATTGGACCGGATGTTTTGTGAGTGGAATAGAATCTAAACAATAAACTCACACAGATTAACTACTTTGTCTCAAGGGGGAAAAAAAAAAAAAGAAAATGCAGTTTAACAAGTAAAACTCTCTTGCCCATTTTGAGATCCTTACAAAGTGAGCTAATATGATGGATTTACTGAGAAAGAGAGGGAAAGGCAGAGAAGAGAGAGAGGAAGAGACTTCACTGAAGAAAAGAAGGGTTCAGCATGAGCTCCGGATTTCTTTACAGCAATGACTACATTTTGAAGAATTCTGCATAATATCTTTTTTGGGAGAAAATAGCCAATTCCACTTAGAGAATGAAAGTCTTCTATGAGAATACGTATTGTGATATCTGGGTAGGTGATTTGTATTATGTACATTTATGTAACGAATATTCTTACACACTTATTAGTGCTATTCCTGGACTAACTACATCCTGGGGTAGTGAAGAAAGTAGACAAAATCCCTGCTGTTACGGACCTTTCATGCTAGGTGAAAGAGAAAAAAACATGATCAAAAAAACTCTAAAGAGAAAGAGCTGATGAGTGATGCACTGAGAAAAATAGTCAAACGCTGTGGGAAGACGGTGAAGGTGAAACGAACAGCTGCCTCTGAGCGTTGCAGCAGCAAATTTCGGGAGAGCCGCAGGGAAGGATGTGGACACTAAGAAGGCAGCCTGTGGACACTCAGGCCTCTGTAAGGAGAATACCCAGGCTGGACGGGTCACATGGACCTTGATGAATGATCCTGCAGGTGTATTAGATCCCTTGCTCTGCAGGATCTGTGGACTAAGAGGGGCATAGATTTTCTTAGATTGCCTTTGTTCCCTCCACTCATTCCACTTCCTATTTGCCCTTCTACAGTCAAGCCGGTTTAGCCTCACTGTTGTTATTACATCTCCCTGAGGTTGTGCACTGAGCTTGAGTCGCAGACCTGGCTCACCTGCGGGGTCTCCTGCCCCTCTGCTGTGTGAACTTAGGTAAATTACTTCTCTCTGAACCTTTGTTGCTTCTTGTGCAAAACTGTGGTAATGACACATACGTTACCAGCTTCGTGTTTGTATGCTGAGAAATTCCTTCAGTTCATTCAATGACATACTCATGGATAGTCTCTTTAGAACTTCTGGGATATTTTTTGAAGTGTCTTTGTTGCTCAGGCTGGATTAACTCATATATATATATTTTTTTGTGGGTACCGGGGGTCGAACTCAGGACCTTGCGCGCCACCAGGGGCCTGTGCCGCTGAGTGATATCACCGGCCCTTTTTTCGTATGTGGGTACTGGGAGTCGAACTCAGGACCTCGCTCTTGCCAGGCAGGCGCTTATGCCGCTGAGCTATCTCACCGGCCCTTAACTCATATTTATATATTTCTTTTCAGTTGATAGTAAATGAAAAGCATTTTTTTTTTTCAATTTCCACCTTCTTAAAAGAGGAGAGGAAAGGGATGTTTTTGAGAGTTTGATTTGGTGTCATGGAGTCTAGGAGACAGTTTTGTCTTTCCCTTTCGTAGATCTGATTTCACTTCACAACCGGAGAATCCTGCTTTTTGGTTTATAAGAGGGATGGTGGGCAAACTCACAAAACAGACTCATAGTGTCCCGGTAGAAAACAGTACATAATGGGACATTCTAAAATGATGTTCAGATATTAAGGATTGTGAGATTATTTGTTGTTTCTTAAGTGATGAAAACAGCACAATCACCAGTCTTTTTGTCCCGATGACCATATGCAATGGGAGATGTCAGCCAGAGGGTGCCATGCCAGGAATAATTTGTTGGCTTCCTGTGAAAGTCTTGGTGAGGCTGTGGCACGCTCTAAGGGTGATAATCAAAGCTTTCACACAGGCACTAAGGATTCACAAAGACAGCAGGCAGCTAAGAGCAGAAGCAGGGCCCCGGGCACACACACCTTGTTGCCTCAGGCCAGGCATTAACCCTTTTGCTGCCTGATCATGAGGAGGTCTGGAGGTCTCCAGGATCTGGGGCTAGGTGGGTGGGGATTGTTTTAAAACTATTAATGGTGTATATAGTGTCAACATCAAGGATAACTTGACAGTCAGATAAAGAACTGACCTGTCACGGCTCCTTGATTCATTAATGACGTTAAAGAAGCAACTGTATGTGCTTGATTTTATTTTGCATTCTTATATTATCAGGCTGTGGTGGTGGTGGGAGGCAGGTATGAAGGACTGTGGACATCATGAGAGAACTCTGGTTAGGAAGACAGTGGAGAGAGTTATTTTCTCTACCTCAGCTAGAGAGCTGAGAAGATAGGAGACTGTCTCCTACCCTCTTCTGGACCTTGGCTTTGTTCTGTGTTAGACAGGGCGGAGGAAAAGGGGAAGGATGGAAAATACTACGATAGCTCTGCCCCCCTGGATTTGTCCATTTTTCATGCCCAAGACCCTGTCTCTGTGCCAGAACTTCTGGGAATGGGAAGATTTTCATTTGTTTGTACATCTTTTTTTTTTTTTTTTCTTCTTCACTTTTATCTTCCAAATTCAGATCTCATTGTGGGCAAGTTGCTCAATGTATCCTAACCTCAGTTTCCTCAGCGTCAACGTGCAGATGGTAATATTTTCTACCTCACAGAACAGCAGTTAAAGTTTAGCAAGCAGAGGCGTGTGCACTGCTTTGTGTAGTGCTGGACACACAGGAAACTCATAATGAAATCGTCCCCCATTATAAGAGGGGTATGAATTTTACTGAGGTCATCATTGTGAGTTAGATGCCTTGCTCATTCTGCAAGGGAGAAGATGCAGACTTTTTTTTCATCCCCTTTAATGTGTTATGATATTATATTTTGTGATTTAGAGAGGAAAAAAATCTGTTTTTACTCCTTTTAAGATTTTAGATATTTCAGAGAAAATGAATCTATACATTTTAAACCAGGACCCATTCTCTCTAAAACAAGT
The DNA here is from genome assembly GCA_028451465.1 of Erethizon dorsatum. NCBI lineage: Eukaryota > Metazoa > Chordata > Mammalia > Rodentia > Erethizontidae > Erethizon > Erethizon dorsatum. Next base: position 13,350,863 of record CM051841.1, on the reverse strand, counting down.
CAGTTTAAAAATCATCCAGAAGTCTGAATTCTACTTACACTATACCCGTATATAAATAATCTTGAATTACACATCCTTTTTTGCAAGTATAATCTACCATTCAAAAGTCGTCATTGCTAGACTGAGTTGTTTAATAAGTTGAGGAAGCTCAGAGGTTTGGATTTGCATTAAAACTTCGTGGATTTGAAACAAGTAAAGTCCTCATTTACCCACTTCCTTACCTGCTAGGAAACTCCGGTTAAGACAGCATCCTACATGGAAGCTTCATTAGAACATTCGCCTTGCGTGGAATCTGCAGTTTCAGTTTCCAAAATGATGACAGTATGACACTGAAAGATGGATGAGGGAGCAGAGGGCAAGGTCGTGCAGCATGGAAGCTCTGCAGGATTCGTTTTGGAGAGGTTACAGGAAACAGAGCAATCAGCAATCAGCCGGGGTTGACGGTAGCAGGTGGATCCAGATTGCGGCACCCACAAAGGTGGAGTTTTAACTGGAAGGCTAGTGGTGCCCCCTAAAGAGCCACTTAAATATATCCATAGCTCTGTGGATTTCATATTGACAGTAATTACTGTAATCTAAATGTAAGCATAGAGCTTTCCCTAATTGAGTCAATATGAGTATGTTAAGCCTTTTATCAGAGTGGAGCAAGCATATACCAATCATGAGTCCAGATGGGCCAGTTTTCACAAAGTGAGCTTTACCTTCATCAACACAAAGTCAAGAAGAGCCAAAGGCAGCATCCCCTCCCTGGAAGTCCTTTCCAGTGCCTACTCCCTGCCCCCCACTCCGGTCACGTGACATCTAACTCCATAGTCTTCTTGCCTCTTCTAACAGAGCTGTGTTTATTTTGAATGAAAACTAAACCACATCTCTTCAGCCTAAAGCATTTTTGTGCATTGCTGAATTGACACTCTTGAACAATAACAACAAAAGTGATTAATTTTCAGTTTAGATGGTGCTTGATTAAGTCTTTGTCCTAAGGCTTACTTTAGGAAGTACAACAGGTATGGCGAATGCTCCAAAGGAGGAAACAGTTATACAAAGCTCTAATAATTTAGCAAGAAATTGTAATGCCTACAGGCTGTTATTGGCATGAAGAGCAGGCTCCAAAAGTGCTCTTGCTGCAATATATTTTTATCCCTAGGTTTTCTCTCTAACCAATCCTCTTGCCCCTTCCTTCCTTCCTTCCTTCCTTCCCTCCCTCCCTCCTTCCCATCACTGTGCTACAACCCCAGAGCTCCTTTTAAAAAACATACTTAAAACATTTTATTTTATTTTGATATGGTAAAAATGGAGATGAAGTTCACCTAACACAAAATTAACCATCTTGTGCACTTACAATGTTGTACTAATAACGTCCCCATCAGCCTCAAAACACCTGATTCAGACATTTCCTGACTATGGTGCAATAAGATAATAGATGATTTGCTCTGGCTATTAGTATATCTTGACTTCAGCCCTTGAAAGTTTAGCCTATCAACAAATCGCTTCAAATTATATTTACCTCCAGTGAGATTCAAAGGGAACAGGAACATTTTGCTTTTTATGGTGAACTTGGTAATCTGTAGTTAAATGTTTCTTACCAGAATTTTTTCGTGTTACGTACAATAAGTACCAGCAGAAGTGGAATGGGATTGATTGTGAATTGTTGACTAAAGCTGTGGGTCTCCTCTTAAAAAACAAAATCTTGGTAGCTGAAAATGTTAGTTTTTCTGTTACCTGAGCTAATATGAAGTTTCTGTAGCTCCATAAGCTCAGACATATTTTGCAATCTATTCCATCCAATCCTTTCCCTATCTGTTCCACATCTGATCTCCTCATCAGAGCCATGTGCCCCGCTGTCTCAGTAGGCAAAGAACTAGAGATGTATTTCTGAGGTCATTTACCCATATGATCCTAAAGAAGTCATCAATTCTTGTGAAAAATGAACCAAAATAGAATATAAAGGATCATTAGGCTCTTTGCAAGTCTATCTGGTCCACTGCCCCAGTCTCTTTCAAGATATAATATTTGATTTTCTCTTTGCCATATATTAATTTAAAGTTTAGAAATTTTTATTTTAATTTGTGTTCTGGAAAAATGTTTAGGTGTATGTATTAATTGATGCTGACTAAATCTATACATTTATCAAGAAACTAAATTACCATGAATTGGGAAATGGACTACTGTATAAAATATGAAAAAGGAGTATTTTGTATTAACACAGAATGAAAAACACCCTACATGTGTTTTTCATTTTGGGCCCTTTTTTTTTTAGTTCACAGTGTTTCATTTCTTTTTTTGCATTGAAGTTTTACAAGCAAGTTTTTGGAAGAAGGAATTAGTTAACAAAGGAAACATTTTTTTACCTGAACTTGTCATGGTATATATCAATATACAGCACTGATACCTAGAAGATTAAGAGATTATTTTGCCATTAAAAGCAAACTTGGGGGGCGGTGAGATAGCTCAGTGGCATAAGCGCCTGCCTGGCAAGTGTGAGGTCCTGAGTTCGACTCCTGGTACCCACATATGAAAAAAAAGGGCAGGTGATATTGCTCAGTGGCACAAGTGCTTGCTGGCAAGCGTGCGGTCCTGAGGTCGACTCCCAGTACCCACATAAAAACAAAACAAAACAAAAACTTGGGGCTGGGGATATAGCTCAGTGGTAGAGTGCCTGCCTTGCATGCATAAGGCCCCAAGTTCCATCTTCAGCACTGCAAACAACAAAAAATATTTTTCCCTTTGCATCTTGCCTATGGTACTGTAAAGTTAATATTTTGATTTCTTATATGGAAAAAGCCATATGAGCTAAAAACAAAGCACACCAAAGAAGTTCATAGTTGGTCTAGTTCATTAAAAAAATTAAGGAAGCTCCCAATAATCTTAGTTGTACTGTGTTGAATGCGGTTGAGTCTCAGCATCCAACCCTATCTCCTTTTAGTAGGACTTTCTGTTACATAGGCCTGGACGTCCTAAAGCTGCATCTACCAGACTCCTTTGAAAATAATATCCTGGTAATAAATTAAGTTCCACTAAATAGATTCATGTGAATGGAACTGGAGGGTAGAATGTGAAAGAGGACACCTTCCTGCATCTTTTGGTTGTTTCTGCAGATATGTGGGACACTGAAGCAGCATCTCTGTGGCATTTCTTCAGGGCCTCCAAGACGCAATCGTGACTGTGGCCACTCCCTGACCTCCACTTACTCTTCCCATGTCTGTAGCTAAGTTGTTGTGTTTGGAATCCAGTAGTTCCTTTTTGATTTCCCACCTTTCTGGATGTGATGGAGCCAAAGCTGTCCTCAAGGGTCAGAGCTGTGGTGGGTGTTCTAGCGCCATTCATGGAAATCCAATCTGAAGCCCACTTCTTCAGCCCTTTCAATGCTCCTGTCAAATTCTTGATTACCTGTACCAACCCTGTTTATGTTCAAAATTCCAGGGAAGTTTCTTTTTCCTGCACCAAATTCGTGGCCAACGTGGCCTTTTATGGTTCTAGGATCGCATGATTTTAGTCCTAATGTGCAAGAATTATCTAAACATTCTATTTTCTCCTACACTACTACAGTTGGGATACATGTAGTTTTGCTATATAACGTTGCCTCAAGTTCAATATTTTTTTTTTTTTTTTTTTTTTTGTGGGTACCGGGGGGTCGACCTCAGGACCTCGCGCACCAGCAGGCGCCCGTGGCACTGAGCGATATCACCGGCCCCTTTTCCGTATGTGGGATCCAGGAGTCGAACTCGGGCCCTCGCGCTTGCAAGGCAGGCGCTTATGCCACTGAGCCATCTCACCGGCCCCTCAAGTTCAATATTGAGAGTGAGTCCTAATAGTAGGCACTTATAAATCACCATTATTTATTCATCTTCGCCCCATTCTTTTATGGACACCATTTTGAGCAGTAGGTAAAAGCAAGTGTTCTTCCCTTGTACATAGTGAGTTGTGTTTTGCCCAAGGGCACACAACTATCAGAGTTAGAATCAGAATTTAAAATTAGGTCTCATATTTAAATTCAAGGTCCTTTCCAGTTAATCATGATGTCCCCAAATAGGATCCTTTGATAACAAAAAACTTTTACTAGAGTTCAAATGAATACAAGGTGAAAGAGATTTATTTAATTTTTCCAAAGAATCTTTTTGATTTTAGGATTCATAGAAATGAAGCTTAAACACCTACAGATACTTTGTTTTTGTTTAGTGTATTGATCAGCTTTCCATTGCTGGACAAAACACTCAGTGTCTACAATGTAAAGGAGTTTTTGATTTACTAGGCTCACAGTTTCAGAGGTTTCAGTCCATGTTCATCTGGCTCCAAGACAGAAACATCATGGTGGAAGGGCATGGTGGAGCAAGGCTGCTCACTTCATGGAGGCCCTGCACAGCCATGACAGCAGAGCAGGGGAATAGCTCTAGAGAGGAATGTGTCAGGGACCAAGGTCACAGCTCCATGGCCCACCCAAGAACACCCAAAAGTGTTCTTTAATAATCCCCTAGATGGCTCCCAAGCCAATCAAGTTGAAAATTAAGCTGAACCGTCACAGTTAGTGTATTGAAGATAACTCTTTCCATGGTGTATCTACAAAATCCATTTATGCTTACACTATGCAGGATAGGGGAATATGGAAAAGGTCCATTGCTTCCTCGAGGTACAGAGGTCAATGTGTGCTCCATATTCTTTACAGACCTCCTGCATCAGTCACTCTGTGTGAGATACGCATATGGGAAAACAGATATTGGGGAACGGTGTCAAAATAAAGGGCTTTTCTGCTCATTGCCTAATAAGTGACACTTTTGTGTCCAGCAAGATTCATTACACGTGCTGCAACTCTTTTATCTTCTCAACACACTTGCAATACTGTCTTTTGCTAGATTGCTCTGACAGCTGGTCTGGTCCCATGGCTTTTCATGGAATTGGTGGACCATGAAAGATTAAGGCACAAAGGAAGTGTAAAGGGCCAATAACTTGCTCCCAAGCAAGATGTAGAATGGCTTGGAATACAAACAGGTGATGTCAACTAAGAGACCAGATCTAGATTACCAGTGCAGAGTGAATATGCCTTGCTGTATTACAACTAGAGTACAGCTTCTAGAAGGTTCTAGCTTTATATTATTTATCTGTTTTCCCCGGGGCAGAGGATAGGTCTGGCACTTTGTAGGTGCTCATGCTCAGGGATCATCTGTGGTGTGAAGGAAGGCTGTCACGTGTGTCTGGCTAACAGTGGTTTATACAGAGGAGTGCGCAGTCTTGAAGCAGACCTGGATGGTGGTCCTGTCCCCAGGAGACCTTCATGACCTTCACTGTGGCATGTGGCTTTTGTTAGAAAGCTCTGCTGTATGTCTTTTCATTCTGTTTGAAATCTACCAGCATCTTATGGGACTCTGGGGCCTCCTTAAATAGAGCGTCCATGAGAGTTTGAGAAGTGAAGTGTTTTTAGGCAATACAGAGCTGGTTTCCTTTATAACTATGGCTTAAGGTTGAGTGTGTACTCACTTGTGATTCAATATCAGTTGAAAATTACAGTGTTTAATGTATTTATAGCTGTTATTCTGAATGTCACCAGTGTCCCTGTTTTTTTTTTTTGTTTGTTTGTTGGTTTGAAAAAAGATGCTCAGATATGTGCCTAATGAGAATTACCCTTCAAGAAATTCATAAGTGTTGGGCATGATAAAACAAAGGATTGATTGGCGTGAAAACGTTTTCTCTATCACAATAATGATTCACAAAGAGAAAAAATAAGTATTACCACCTTTATTGCTAAAAATGAGAAAATAGCAAATAAAGGCCTATAGTTGTAAAATATGATTTATAATAAATCCACCCACATTATTCCCTCTGTACAGAAATAGTGGAAGTCACTGTTACAAAACTCTTCACTTTCTCCTTTTTCCACTTCTAATTCCATATACTTGGGCCACTTCCATCCTTACCCTGTCCCTGAGAATGCACCTCCTTCCCCATTTATATTCTGGAACCCATCCTTTCTGGCATCTTTGGGTCCTGGCTTCATTATTATCCATCACCCCCAATATCTATGTAAGTTCCTTTTTCTGTTGAAACTCTTCTTAGAACACACTGATATCCTGCAGGCATCAGCTTTCCATTACTATGACAAGTACCTGAGCTAGTCAACTTATGAAAAGTTTTATTTTGGCTCACAGTTTTAGAGGTTTTAGTCCGTGAGGGATTGGTCCTGTTGGTTTAGCAAAGCAGCATATTGTGGTGGGAGGGCATGGCAGACCAAAACCAACTACTCTGTGATTAGGAAGCAAAAAAAGAAGGAAAAGAAGATACCAGGTCCCCACAGTCCCCTTCAGACATATCCCCCCAGTAACCTGAAGATGTCCCAGTAGCCCCCACCTTCCAAAGGTTTACCATTGCCCAATAATAGCTCCACTTTTTGGGAACATTTAAGATTCAAGCTGTAGGAATGCATTTGGTCATAAAAATCCCAACATGAGCCAGATGTGGTGGCACATGCCTGTAATCCCAACACTCTGGGAGGCTATGGCAGGAGGACTGCAAGTTCAAGACCATCTTGGGCAAATTAATGACTTAAAGAGAGACCCTATTTCAAAAATGAAATTAAGATAAAAGACTGGGATGAGGCTCAGTGGAAAGGCCCTGGGTTCAATCTTCAGTACTGCCCAAAACCCAATGCAACCCAACCCAAAAGAACAAAACCCTGTAAATACCAGAACAATTTTCCCTACCCTCCTTCTTCCTTTCATTACTGCCCTCTCTTCTATATTCTTCCCTCCACAATGAAAGTGTAACCTTTACTCTCTGTCTCCCTTTCTTCCTCACCCATCCACTCCTCAGCCCTCTGAGGCCTTATTTTTCCCTCACCACTGCTTTGAAATCTCTCACTAGGCTATGTGGCAACTTGCTAGCTACCAACCCCAGTGTGTATTTTTCAGAATCTATCTTGCTTCTTTTCCTGCCATATCCTTCCACCCATCCACTGGTCTATTCAGTAATTGTGATTAATTGTTAATGTGGATGGAGTAAGGGATTCCTGGAGAGGTGATTGGATCATAGTGTGCTAAATACATAGTGGAATGTGTCACAGTGTGGGGGGACACCTCTGGAGGGTATATGTTTTTCTGCTGCTTTTCTTCTGTGCTCTTCTTCCTCCCCACCATGAACTGAGCAACTTTTCTCTGCCACACTCTTCTGCTATGATGGTCCTACCTTGGGGCCAGCCCTGCATGAGCTGAAACTTCTGAAATCCTCAGCCAAATTAAATCTCTCCTCTTTCAAGTGTTGGGTGTTGGGTATTTTGTGCCAGCAACAAGGCAAGCTGACCAATACAGCACGGTATTCATCCTTTAAAAATCTATTGAATTTCTTATAAGAAATTGTGCTAGAGTGGTGGATTTGTGATGATAAATGGTTTGGCTCCTGTTCTCATGGAGTCTCTATTCTACTGAGAGAGAAAGAAGCTAGACAAATACAGGTAAAAGTTTTTTATCATAACCATGGCAAGTGCTACAGAAACAAAAAAGTAAGAGCAATTTTAAAAAGCACGGTTTTCCGTGGAGAAATTTTTCTTATGAAAAGCCCTGAGTTACAAGTAGGACTTAGGCCAACATGAGGAGAGGGAATATGTAAAATAGTTAAAAAAAAAAGAGTGAAGTTACTTTATTACTATATTATTATTATTTTTTTTTTGTGGGTACCGGGGGTTGAACTCAGGACCTCATGTGCCAGAAGGCGCCTGTGCCGCTGAGCGATATCACTAGCCCTTTTTTCGTACATGGGTACCAGGAGTTGAACTCAGGACCTCGCGCTTGCCAGGCAAGTGCTTATGCTGCTGAGCTGTCTCACCAGCCCATAATAATATATTCTATTTAACGCAATATATCTATTTTGATGTGTAGTCATACAATAATTCTCAAGGAACTATTTTATATTCTTGTTTTCATTCATACTCTTGGAAGTCCAGCAGCGCACCTTGGCACATATCACCTGCTGCATTGCCACGGGGAACTGCTTTGCACAGGACAGAGAAAGGGACGGGGTCTGTGTTCTCGGTGAGCTCCGGATCAATGCCAGGAAATGAAAAGTGGTTCTTGGGGGACAAAAACAAAAGCAACACTCTAAATCTCTTTTTTTGTGTAAAAGTATGCATGACAGCCTAGAAACAGGTACTCAGGATATCTATCTGTAATGCGAAAGTTCCCTAGGTGATGATTGGGAATGTAATGTCAAATCTTAGTGGGACGATAATGACAAAATGTTGAGAAGCAGCGGTGTATTCGAAGGTTTAATTTCCAAAGATTCTTTTACTAGCTTAGCTGAGTTTCCTTTGGCAAGTAGTTTAGCCTAAGCTTTGGTCTATTAATGTGTAAAATAAGGATGATATTAGGGACACCCTGGGCTATTTGGCATCGCCTGTTGGTCCTGGGCTACAACCTGTAGAGCATGTCACTGTACTGAATGCTGTAGGTGACTTTAACACAGTGGTAATTATCTATATATCTAAACATGTAAACAAAAGGGAAGTAGAGTGAAAATACCAGGCTATAGGAGTTTTTCGGTTCCATGTTAATCTTATGGGACCTATGGTGTTTATGTGGTCTACTGTTAACCAATACGTTGTTATACAACACATCACTGTCTTAAAAGAGAAAATCCACGTGAGGTTCACGCCACAGAGATTAGCTCACATCAAACGTTGAGGATGTGCACGTTATTAATCTGTCAAAGATTTTTTTATGAAGGCGTTCTGCTATTGGAAGGGAGTTTGGGCTATGGGTGCCTTTGTCATTTCCTCTCATAATGAACACTCTCAAAAATGAATCCTTTAGGATTCATTATTGAGTTACCTCAGTTCATTAATAAACAAATTATTATTTTCAAGAGTCATAGGACTTAGTAATGTTAATTTGAAGCCAGTGACTCTTCTGCCTGCTGAAATGTTTCTCATTTTTCTGGACGTTAAAGTTTTCTGGAGGTTCTTTACTTTATTCCTTGACTGTCCTTTATTGGGCCTAAAGACTTTGTGAAGATTCATGTAAATTACAGAACATCAGCTTCTTTGTCATCATAAGTCTTTACTAATGATAAAATAGGAATGAGAGTATTTCTCTTAAATAAAGAGGAGTAAATGGAAATTTACTCTATATCATCCAGGATAACTAAGTTATGACTGGTATGTTTTGTTCTTCTTTCTTTTTTTTAAAGGCTGATTTTTTGGGATAAATACCTTATGTGTTTAAATAAGTAAATTAAAGTTCAATTCTTAGGTAAAAGCAGCGTGTTTATGAAATACAGCTTGGCCTACATCCTATACTCAGTGGTGCTCCTTGGACCTTTGTGTTCTTGACCCAAAGCTTTGCCTGTTGTAGACCTGTAGCAGTGGTTTTCAAGGTGACATCAGCATCACTGCGAGTTTATTGGAAGTGTAGATTCTCAGAATCCACACAGATCTTCTAATCAAAAGACTCTAGGGATCGAGCCCAGCAATCTGGTTTAACATCCACTCAGTGAATCTGATACACCTGAAAATTTCAAAACCACCATCGTATAGAACGCACATCTTAGTGATTTTGACAGACAAAAAAATAGACCCTCTAAGGGTTGATTCCATTATTCTGTAGTGAATTGTTCCAAGAGTCGTAATCCATCTGCACCTCCCTCTATAAGGCAGGGTGACCACATATTTCAGGCTTCCCACCTGGCCATATGTTTTGACAGTTACACATACTTGATATCTGGTTTGAGTGGCTACTTTGGTATGGGTAGAATATATAGACTCTTGCAGCTATGTGGGAGGTAAGAACGAAGCAGGTGGAATTGAAAATGGAGATTTGCGTATTTCTGGGTCAAATCCTGCCTTGCATGTCAAGAGTGCCAAGTTCCCGCTGATCTTGGAATGTTAGAGGTGATCACGGAGGAAGCCGGGAGGGAGCAGAGATAAATGATCATTTAACAGAGAAAATGTGGCCGGAAGCATGAGGTCAAGAAAATATTAAACAAAGGAACTTTAATTTTGAAGGAGGAGAAGGAATAAGCTGGAAATAGCAGTACTGCAGAATCTTAACTTTGAGCACTTTTGCTCTGCTAACTTAAATATTTGATGGCCCGGGATCTTTGCAGTGAATCCCCACCAAGGTTTTGATTAGCATCTTGTCGGGAACTGTGATCTCTGGTAAGAAAAGGAACTGACCTGACAGTGATAAGTTACGCCCACATGTGAATTCCAGTTCACCTGGAAATGGGAATGCGTGCTGTGTGCAGCTTGTCGGAGTTTTTATTTTGCCCACCTCTAGAATCGGTAGAGAAAAAGGACTGAAAATATTGCTGTGATTTATTGGAAATATTGCTGTGAACTGTTATGGAAGTAATCTCACAGAAAAAGCCCCAAAATATTTTAAAATTATTCTTTCATTCTATCAAATTTGTTTCCAAATGTCTTTTTTTTTTGACATTTAAAAATAATCTTAAAAAATTAAAAACCCAAGCTGTAGTTCTACACAGCAGCACAATCCTTGTGAAAGATATTTTTCAGACTGTATCTTAAGAGTGTATGCTAAGAATATCAGGATAAAATAGGATGGCAGTTCCTCAAAAAATTAAACATAAAACTATCATATGATCCAGTGATTTTCCTCTTGAGTACATACTAAAAATAATTGAAAGCACAGTCTTAAGGAGTTTGCACACCTCCTTTCTTAGTAGTCACTCACAATTGCCAAAAGGTAGAAACCACTCCAATGTCCACTGACAGAAGAATGGGTAAAGAAAATACGGTATGTGCATGAAATGGAACATTATGCAACCTTGAAAATGAAGGGTGTTTGACATCTGCTACAACATGGGTGAACTTTGAGGACATTATGCTAAATAAAATAAGCTAGACACAGAAGAACAAGTTTGTATGATTCTGCTTACCTGCCTCACACGGAATGGTCAAATTCGCAGCAACAGAAAGCAGCATGGTGATTTGCAGAGGCTCTGGGGAGGAGTTTCAATTTGCAAAGATGAACAAGTTCTGGAGATGGATGATGGTACATTTGATGATCCATTTTTATGTTTTCCTACGATCAAAAGCATATGAAAATAAACTTTTATGTAATATTTTAAGCAGTGCATTTAGAATATAATCAACTGTAATAATAATAGTGAATGTCTTTATGTGGCAGGCATGTGTCTAGGCGCTTTACTCAAATTAAATTATTACTCCAATTATTAATTTCACAGCATTCTTCTTTCTTCTTTGGTAGACGCTATTATAATCTTTCCTCCTCTTTTACCAGTTATTTAAAATGAGGCCCCAAGAAAGGACAGGCAGGAATTTGAACCCAAGGGCACAGCTTCCAGAGCTACTTGTTTACAGTGAAATGTAGCGAGTGGATTAGAACAATTACTACTGCTCTACTAATCAGGAAGGAAACAAAAATCCCAAATTCCAGAATTGACGCTGCAAGTTCTGATTTTCATTACAAGTTCATTTGCCCACGTAATCGGTCTGACATATTGTAGTTGTGGTATATATGAAAAAGTTGAGGCCAAGTGGCAGTTTCTTCAAAGGCCTCAGTATTTCAGTGTCAAAATCCATATCTGGCGATGTGTATTTTCTTCTGCAGATGGTGTGTCTTTCTGAAAATTGCTAAAGGAAAAGAATACATATTTTAGAAATGTTTGATATTATAATCACAAAGTGTGCATTAAACTCAGAAGACTTTGTATATGATGTTGTATTTTAGCATGTGAAATTTAAATTTGCAAGAATATTGTGTATTTCTTTCCAAATATGTAGGAGATGGCCTTATTTACCGTTACCTTGGAAACAGCAATGCCCAAATGCTACGTTTACTCTCTTTAGCACAATTAAACACCATTTTATGGAGCAAATGTAATTTAAAATATTATCCTCAAGCATGGATTTTAATTAACTTTAATTATGTGAAATATGTAATGATGATAGTGTTAAAATTATGTTGAAAGCTAAAAATAGTTTTTTTATAAAAAACATCAGTGCTGTAAAAAAAACTTGTCTTAATCAATAACTGCTTTACTGGCCTTTTCTTTTACAAGTTATATACAAATATTCTGCTTATGGATAAAGTGTCTTAGTTACATGGTTAATAATCTTATGAAGTTAAATGCCATATCTAATTTTTTTCCATGTCTAATTTTTTTTTTTTTTTTTTTTTGTGGGTACCGGGGGGTCGACCTCAGGACCTCGCGTGCCAGCAGGCACCCGTGCTGCTGAGCGATATCACCGGCCCTTTTTTCGTATGTGGGTTCCGGGAGTCGAACTCGGGCCCTCGCGCTTGCAAGGCAGGCGCTTAAGCCGCTGAGCCATCTCACCGGCCCCTCCATGTCTAATTTTTAAAATTTTCTTAGTAATTGATGAGATCTAAGAATCTCTTATCAGTTACTACTTCTTTAGGACAGTAGTAGGTTAGGATTTTCACAGTGATACATGCTCATATATACGTGATTTCTCTCATTTTTAGGACTCCACTATTGTTACTCCAATTATTTTGAGGACTGACCCTCAGGGATTTTTCTTTTACTGGACAGATCAAAATAAGGTAAGAAATGAAATGTTTCTTTCTTATGTTTTATTGTTGCTTACTGGTTTGCAAAGTTTTTATATTAACCCTATATTCACTTCGGAGATGACCTTTTGCAATCCATTTAAAGATTTCATTTCTACAGAACATCTAAGGCCTAAAGTCTTAAGTCTTTTCAAGGATACTAATTTGAAATAGTACGTTCACTAAATCCTGAAATAATTGGTATTTTTCCATTCTGCTTCTATTTGTTTGGACAAAAATATGAATATGTGGATTACACTTACTGTAGAACATAATTAGACTCTATTACTAATTTAAGTCCCCACCCATAAAGAACGAAGGAAAATGACCCAATGACCATACAGTTGGCTTTTTTCCCCCGTTCCTTCTCCCCATTTCTGCCATTAAGGATTCTCTCATCATCAACAGGAATTTGATCTTGATAATTGCTCATGTTGAAAAGCAAGGATATGATTCCTTTAACCTTCTCTTTCAGTTTTCAGGAATCTTCCCATATTAGCTTTCTACCCACAATACCATAAATTTAGTATCTAATTTATTATGAAACCAATTGATGATTCCATCTTGAATTATTAAAAAGTAGAATGTCTGCAGATCATAAGATTCATTTGGGTTTAATGGGCAGTTAGACCAGAATATTCATATTCATCGAAAGTGATTATTATTCCAAGTTTCACTGGCAGAGATCTACACTTGACCCTGAGAGGCCCAGAATACACAATATTTTGGTCCCTTACCTTCTGATATTTGGAGATACGACATAGGGATTATGCTGAGTGCTCAGTACATTGTGAAACCAATAGACTAGCCATAATAGAAAGCCATTAGAATGGCTGGGAGCTCCACAGTTACTGCTGGACGAGGTTCAAATTATTAGCTCTTTCAAAAGTCCACGTTAGATCTTTGGTATCCAAAGTTCCTGGAGTTGTAAATATCACCTTCTGCTTTTGGGGCAACTTCAGTTACCCCTGTGAGCAGTGGTGTGGAAATGGCCCTGCACAATGGCACAGTGAGGGGTGACGTGGATGCTGGTGCAAGATTTTAGTGTGGTGGAAAGCTATATCTGATGCCGAGGCCAGTCCTTGCACATCACCCCAAAGACAAATTCCAGCCTTGTGGTCCTATAGTTACTTTATTCTACTCTGTGAGTGTCCTGGAAACATCTGTGATGACAGATGTGCGAATAAAGCATAGATTACACGAATGTCAAAAATCATGTTTGAGTAAGGTTTCATACTGCATGTTCATGTTTATCACTGGGTGTGTTAATCACTTTGGCTTAGACATTCCGTTTGGTTTCCTGCTGTTATGTATAAAACAATGGCTTGAAAGAGGGTTTGTTTTTCATGTTTTTCCCTTCTCCTAAAGGCTATTTTTAGAACTGGTGAAGCTATATTCCTGAAAGATATTTATATTGCCTAGAGCTTTTCTAAAGGTTGCATATTTGTACAAGAGACCAAACTGTCAGTCTGATTTTTCAACTTGTAAATCCAGCTTCTATAAAAGCAACAGAAGATATTTTGGGGTTTCTAAATAATTCATGGCAACTCAGTTAAGCTCTCCTTGAAAACCAATCATAAATATTTCTTTGCTTAAGGAAGAGAAAGGGTTTAGAACCAAAGGGTCTTTGATACATTTCTGTTGTTCTATGAACCCAATATTTTGACCCATGCCTAGAAAATTTTCTTACATGTTTTATACCAGCCTTTTTCTCTCTTGGTTATGATGTTGTTTATGCCTAATTGAAACAAATAATGGGGTAGCAAGTGCTTTAATTTCTTTATTGCTTTTCTTTTCATGGATATTAATCTTAGAGTACTAGCTAAGAAATAATAAATTTTACTTTTTTACATTTTGATACCTAAATCATCCCTCGGTTATCAGCTAGGAAGTTTATTTTTTAGTCAATGATTATATATCTTAGAATCTAAAAGATGAGAGGATTTAAGGAAAAAATTTAACTTGCCATGATTTCGAGTTTGTCATTTTCTTTCTGGCTTCAAGCCTGGTGCTGGAAGCCGAACAAGTGGTGCGTGTACTTTTAGGAGATGGATTAAGGATGCATTACAGCAAATGCATCTCAGCAGGCTGAGAAAAATGGTGCATACAGGGGAAGTGTGGCATACCACCCCTTTCAGTTGGTGTTTTGGCAAAAGATCATTTGAAGGTATGTGCCCAATGGTGCAATCATGGTGCTACTTAGAGGACTACTTTCTGTAAAATATTTTGTTTTCTGGCATTAAGTCTTAAGAATCTATTGCATGTAGTATAGAGATCCTATCTCAGAGGACAAAATAGGATGCTTTTAAGTTTACTCTTCAATTTTTACGCACTTGTTTTCCATTGGTGGAGATGCTGGCATTGGTATTTATTGTAATAACCTCTCTTGCCTTCTCCCTTTGGGTTTTCCCAACATAGTCCCCCTTTGGTCCATGAACTTGTACTGGAGCACATTGATTAGGAACCCCCAAAACTTCCTATGTGAACAGAGGACTGAGCATTGGTACAAGAGCGACTTCCTTCCTTCCTTCCTTCCTTCTTTCCTTCTGGGGATCAAATTCAGAGCCTTTGCTGAGTGACATCCCCAACCCTTTTTTATGTTTTATTTTAAGTTAGGGTCTCTCTAAGTTGCTGTGATGAGACTAAAACTTGTATCTTTCTGCCTCAGCCTCCCTAAGTCCTGGTATTACAGGTGCACACCGCCATCCCTTGTTAAGGGCTTTCTTTTTGATAGCATTGAAAGAAAATCCTCACGGTTTACAGTGTCTAACCTATGTCGTTCGCTATCATGGCTATGTTAGAGCCAGTGATTTCCAGTTAGTGGCTTTTCTTTCTATAGACAGTGCCATGCTCCCTCCCCAGCCCCTCCTTTGATTTGTCACTATAGAAATGATAGGTGATGAAGGAGACAGATAACAAAGATGATAGAGTTGGAAATTATAAAAATAAAAATTAAAAAAAAAACAGACCTAGCAAGTCATTTTTAGGCAGCTGAAATGTGTTTTAGTGAAACATTGACAGCATGTTTGGGGTTGGTGGAAGCAGATAAATATGAATATCATTTTAGGGATAAATCTTCATACTTTGTACCAGCTCTGGACTTATTTTGACACTTCTTTCTGCTTATTGTTGAGTCTGTAAATCTTACTGAATATAATTAGCAAAAACAAGTGTCTGAATATGGCTATTTTAAGCACGATGGCTTTTCTGTTGCAAATGTAGATGATGTGAAGAGAAAAGTTTATTTCTGAGCCATGGAGGGAAGGAACTCCTGCCCAGCCTGAGTGCCGAAGGGGTTGCCTACATTAGGATTAGGACTTTTCTTTGCCTCTATGCCACGTGGGCACCAGAAACCGTAACGGGAAATGTTAGCCATGAAAGCCATGTGATTACCAGAACCTGCACCACAATTGGGAAGGAAAGGCTAAGGAAGAAGAAAGGGGCAGCGTGGAAGAGCTCACAAAAAACCATCCCGCTCGACTACGAAATAAAGTAGACAGTTGCCTCGCAACTTGATGCCTGCTTCCGTGCCAAGGTTGGTGTAAAATTAAAACTAGCCGCTACGAGTTCAGATCCAAGACCTTCAGGATAGTTTAGTGAACCCTTCCTTTTATCCCTAAAACAGAAGCTTGGGGGAATGTATAATGAAACAAAGAATGTGAGGAAAACACACACATTTTCAACGATGGACTCTTTCTGTTTTCTTACAGACATTTTATTTTTCATTTTGTAGGTGAGATCTAATTTTTTTGGAAGAGAGTAAAGTATAAATGTTCTTAACTCCCCTCTTCCAAAGACCCCAATCCTAGTCCTTTGTCCAGAGTCAACTAGTGGTAATAGCTTTCTGGTTTCTTCTTCTTCTTCTTTTTTTTTTTTTTTTGTGGGTACCGGGGGTCGACCTCAGGACCTCGCGTGCCAGTAGGCGCCCGTGCTGCTGAGCGATATCACCGGCCCTTTTTTTCCCTTTATGTGGGTTCTGGGAGTCGAACTCAGGACCTCGCGCTTGCCAGGCAGGCGCTTATGCCGCTGAGCCATCTCACCAGCCCTCTGGTTTCTTCTTAGGCCTCTTTTTAATGACTTTGGACATGCATAACTACGGAAATGTTTTATTTTGTTCTGTTTATGTCCATTTTTATCCTAACTGCCATTGTGTTATTGTTACTGTCCCACAATTACTTTTCACTTCACAGTATGTCTTAGAAAACTTTCTGGGGGCCAGTGAGCTGGCTCAGCGGTGTAAGCGCCTGCCTGGCAAGCGCGAGGTCCTGAGTTCGACTCCCGGAACCCACACACGAAAAAAGGGCCAGTGATATCGCTCAGCAGCACGGGTGCCTGCTGGCACGCGAGGTCCTGAGGTCGACCCCCTGGTACAAAAAAAAAAAAGAAAGAAAGAAAAGTTTCTGTGTGTGTATATCTACCTCATTCTTTTAAATTGCCCTTTTATGTATGCCAAAGAACGGATTGCTGAATTTTATTTAATAATAAAGCAGATGCTCATTGATGGACCCTTGGTGTGTGCTTTTAATTTGAGGGCTACAGCAAACAATCCTTCAGTACAGAGCAGTAATCCTTCTTGTGTATCCTTCTCTGGATATATGGGGCAGGGGTTCCCTAAAGGAAGTGCTTTGAAACACAATTGCCAGGGGAAGGCTATTCAGATCCTAGTTTTCAGTTCTTGGTTGTGGTTGTATAAACCCACCACTGTTAGGTGGGAGGAACTGTTTTCTCAAACCCCAGCCAACGCTGTTAGGAAATATTTTAATTTTTGCCAATCTGATGCAACCATTTTATCTATTTTAATCTGCCCAAGGCTGAGTTGCTCATAAACTGTATATTTGCATACAGTTTCTTGGTCATTTCTGTTTTCTCTTACGTGGATTACCTGCCTATATCCCTGCCTTTGTGTTGATGGTTGACTTTGTATTCTACAAATTAATCCTTTCGTTGTTGTAGATGTTACAAATACATTCTTCCTGTCTGTGGCTTGTCTTGCATTTCTTAACATTTAATTCGTGCATGGCAAAATATGACTTGAAGCCTTCCACTTTGATGTAGTCTTCAATCTTTCTTTTTTTTTGTTGAACCTTACTTACTCCTCATTCTCATCACTGTCATTCTTAGAAATCTAGGTTTTAAACTCATGCATGATGTATTTTGCGGACTGGCTTGAGGTGGAGCTCTACGTTTAATTTCTTCAAACAGGTAGCTCTTTGGTTCGGTGACTCCCTGTGCTGTCTGGTTGTAGCCAGCTATGGTAGCGCCCCACTGTTGCCTCTCTTTTGTGGGTTCCTTCGTTGCTCAGTGTGAGAAGGATGTGGGAGGCGAGGTCTGCAATCGCAGGTGGACCAGAGTTGATCCTGCCTGTGTTAGTCAGCGTTCCATAGCTGTGACAAATGCTGATGAAAATCACCTTAAAACGAGGAAAGGTTTATTTTGGCTCAAAGTTTCAGAGGCCTCAGTCTCTGCTCGCCTGGCTCCATTGGTTCTGGACCTACAGGGATGGGTGGAACAAAGCTGTTTACCCCTTGGTGGCCCGGAAGCAAAGAGGGTGGGGATGGGGGACACAAACTATAACGTTCAAAGGCAACCCCTTCCCACACCACCTCTTTAGCACTACTTTCTAATAGCGCCATCAGCTGGGCCACGTCTTCAATACAGGAACTTTTGGGAACATCCCAGGTCCAGACTAACCCTCCCTTATCACTCTTGGGCTACCACTTCCACCCCTTAATTTGGATGACATATAGGTTCCTTCCTTCTTATATTTTAATGCCTGTAGACTTCTGGGTTGTCATTTCCTACTTCATTTTTCTTTTTCTTTTTTTTTTTTTATGTGGGTACCAGGAGTCGAACTCAGGACCTCATGCTTGCCAGGCAGGTGCTTATGCTGCTGAGCTATCTCATTTTTCTTGAGACAAGATTGATATAGTTCAGGATGACCTTGAACTCACAATTCTCCTGCCTCAGCCTCTCAAGTGCTGGTAGTACAAGTATACACTATCACAACCGGTCCCTGCTTGATTTTTCTTTATCTTCCGCCTTTCGTACTTTCTGGTTTAACATGTGCAAACCTTTTTATTTACCCATAGTCTTAGATTATAGATATAAATTTATACCTGCATGTTTAGTCATTTCTAGGGACTTTGGGCTGGAGGGATTGGTTCTAACATCTGGTCTATCTGCTGTCCTGTTGTACTTTATGATTTTGCGTGAAACACCATTTGGGATCCTTGTACAGAGTGATGATTAAATTTCTATAAATGGCAAGTATAGATAGCCTTCTCTTATGATAACCTTAAATTTCTATACAGAGTTCAATATCAAAGTTTAAAAGTTAAATATTTGCCTAAGGCACAATGACATTTTTCAGCATGAGTCCTGTGTTTAATGAGTCAAAAATATTTTGGATGTTGCAGCATAAACCTCTACAAGAAAATCTAGTGATTTTGTATTTTATTTGTATTTTGTATTTGATCGCTGGCCACTGTAAAGAACTACTTGGCATATCTTTCATGAATGACCGTTTAGCAATGGAGCTTCCTCTTCGAGACATGCTCGTCTAGTGTATTCCACAAAGATAATAATGTTGACTTTTCTTGTGTGTGGTAAATGACTGGCTTGCAAACACAGCTGTATGTTTTCCTTCCCTCCCTGTCTCCTTTTCTTGTTCCTATGTGTTGTAAGACCACCTGTAAAATAAACTACTTTTACTAGAATCTTTATCTTGGAACTTCTTACTACAGATACGTAACAACTTATTATAGATACCTCTGATGAAGGATGTGAAACCATTCCCTGGTTAAGAGGCAGTGGAGCATATTAGGTGAATGTTTTAAGCTGGGGTTGGTCTTCCTGAAAGTGTCCTAACTTGGGAAGTCTGAAGCTGGTTACAAAACCAGCTCTGAAGTTGTTGCAGTAGATGTGGGTTTGACTTCTGGGTCTGCTGTATATGTAATGAGTCACTGCCTGTGAATCCCTTCAACAATCTACGCGCTGCGGTTTTCTCCTCTGTAAGATAGATACTGCTTTCTCAGAGTTGTTCTGAGGGTTTGGTGTGAAAAATGAACTGCCTACCACTAATGCTTACTACTTTGTAAACTCTCAGTCCTTGGTGGTAGCTCTCAGTATTGCTCTGTAATAAACAATTAGTCTCTAACTAAACAGTTGTCCCTAACTAATTGTTAGGGATCACAAATATGCTGTTTTGAAAACCAAGTGGCCATTTACTTATGCATATATTTTTCTCCTTCTTTGAGGCAACAGTGACCTGTTTTCTGTTTAGACTGTTACGGTCTTTTGATCTAAAGCATTGAAGCTTAGGTCTGTTTGGGCAAACAAGATGTTCATTTATGTATTTCATAATGGTTTGGGAAGAGAGCCATGGAAGGCAGAAGAAGGGATTTATTGCTTGAAAGACTTTCCCTCTGAGGATAATTTGCTAATAAATACTCCATCATTGGTGCAAGTTTCTTAGACCATTGGGAATCTGAAGCATTGTATGGAATAAACTTTAAGATAATGTAAAGGACTTTAACAGGAGAAAATGGTATTATTTACAAGAAAAATTGAACGCTACCATGGTTGTCTGTGTCTTTTTCTCCTAAGATAATTGCTTCAGGATTATTGTAGTTTCATTGGCATCAGGCAGCTCCTTCTCCACACTTACTAGAGTCTTAGAAATTAAACTTTTAATGTATTTGATGTCATTTGGGTAGCCTGCCATGGGTCATGTTGCTAGGAACAAGTCTCTATTCATCAATTCAACTTCTGAGCTAGATTCCATTTTTTTTCAGTACTACCTTTTTTTTTTTTTTCACGGAAATTACTCCCAAAGTTTTTACTTCCGTAATCTCTGGCTAGTATAGGATGGCCAAATGTTCTGATGGCTTAGCCTGTGTAGACACAGTTTAGGAAGAAATGTTATTAAAATGGAATCTTTTACACATTGTTTTTTTTTGAGACAGAGTCTCACTATGTATTGCAGACCGGCCTTGAACTCGCTTATGTAGCCCTTGATGGCCTGGAACTCACGACGATCCTCCTGCCTCGGCCTCCCGAGTACTGGGATTATAGGCATGTGTCACCACATCCTGTCTTTTTACACATTCTTGAGGGAGTTTATTCATGTTTTTTGGTAGGTTTTGTAATTGAAGTACAGCTTTTTAAGGTGTATTTTAAGAAAAGTCTAGTAGTTATGTAATGGCATTATGGAACTTCTTTTGCAGTCATTTTTTGGGTATAAATACATCAATATGATTTTTTTTTTTTTTTGTGGGTACTGGGGGTCGACCTCAGGACCTCGCGTGCCAGCAGACGCCCGTGCCGCTGAGTGATATCACCGGCCCTTTTTTCGTATGTGGGTTCCGGGAGTCGAACTCAGGACCTCGCGCTGGCCAGGCAGGCACTTACGCTGCTGAGCCATCTCACTGGCCCCAATTTTTATGTCACTATCGTTACACTTCATCATGAGTATAACAACAGCAAAGCTCATTTTAAAGCATTGTAACTGGAGTTTAAAAACATGAAAGTACCATGGCTTTAATTCAAAATTTAATACTCCTAACATAATTTAATTACAAAACGAAGCCTCTGCTTCATGAATTGCTTATATTTAGTTCTTCCCAGTCTTATAAATTGCACTGGATATTTTCTAGGTGATGAAATTGTTATAATGGGATATTTGTACTTCTTGATACCAAAAATGGTTTGAAGCATGAGTTAGAAGAATACGAGGAAGACATTCATTTATACGTTGTTTATAATTTTTATTTCCTGTTAGGGGGAAAATCTGTTGTCCTTTGTTCTAAATAGAATTCCAGATACTTGCTATTGATGTGAAGTCATGCTCCCTTGTTTGAATTACAGATGCTGTGGATAGAGTGGACGTTTCTGCTTGAGTTCTTGTTTAGTATTTTTTGCCTAATCAACATTGTTTAATCCTACTGACAAGGTCTTGTCAGGTCTTTCTGTATGCAATCAAACTATTTTTGACTTTTAGTAAAGCTAAATGTAGATCAACAATTGAATTACATAAGCATTTAATACACATGCACAGAGTAAAGAACATAATTATTTTATTCCATTTTCATATTTTATTATTGTTTATTTTATTTAAATAACTCAAAAAGGCAAAAATACAAACATTGTCCAACTAATTTTTGGGGAGGTCGTCAGTAGTCATATATAAATAAGTTTCTCAAGTCCAAGGAAAGATTTGATATTCACTAGTTGGATTTGACTATATCATTTTATTATTGGTCTAATTATCAGTAAAATAACAGGAAACATAGATATGGTGTTTTCCACATGCCAGGCATGGTCCTAATACATACATACGGTATGCATACTAATAGTGTATTTATGATATATATTTATATAGTATAGATACATGGTATGTATAGTGTGTATATATATATATATATTTTTTTTTTTTTTTTTTTGTTTGTTTGTTTGTTTGAGACAGGGTCTCACTATGCAGTTCAGGCTGGCCTTCAACTCATTTTATAGCCCATGCTGGCCTTGAACTCACAGCAATCTTCCTGCCTCAGCCTTCCGAGTGCTGGGATTACAGGCGTGTGCCACCACGCCCAGCTGTATAGTGTATATTTATAGTATACATAATGATCATATGCTGTGTGTAACATAGTGTATGTGTATAAAATATACATACTATATTCTATATGTGCACACTATAGTATGTAAACTAGTGTGTTTATATGAATGCACTATGGAATATGACTATCATGTACTGTAACTTCCCATTCACTGACTGTTCCAGGTATGAGCCGTTTGTTCTGGCCTTACGAACATGCCATTGACATTTGAGCCCTCTTTATGAACCTTCGCATTTGGTTTTGTAGATTCCTCATTAGATCAAGGGGCTGTAAAAATTCCATATTTAATTAAGTTAGCTGCACTTTTGAATAAGGAAATGTGATATTAAGAATGACCTTAAAGGGCTGACGGTGTAGCTCAGTGATAAAGCATTTGCTGAGTATGCACAAGGCCCAGGGTCCAATCAATGCAAAAAAAAAAGTCTGATATGCTTATTTCTCTTTTATACCTAAATTTTTACTTATGACTACAAAGGCAGATGTTATCTTATTAAATTGCAACATTGTGTCATTTCTTATCAGTTTGTAGGAACTGATTTTTCTTTATTGACACATACACCCTACCAGGGAACCAGAGAAAGTCAGATAATTTGCAGGCGTGGTAGGAAGCCTACCATTTAGTCACCTCTACATAATACACTTGAGAAAGGTGACATTCACGTCCCTCCCATTAGAATGGTTGGTTTCCACTCTGTCTTCTGCAGGGAATGCAGATTGTGATGAGAATGATTTTGCATGAGATTTCTCTCCGGCATTGTGCAAAGCTCACACTTCCTTGGGGGCCGCAGTTTGGAAATCGTGTTGCATCATGGCAAACAGTGCACCTGTGTGAAATGAATGCTTCAGTGAAAAGTTTTATGGGGCAGAACTAGTTGCTATACTAAGAAGCTAATGACCATGCTGCTATCCATAATGGATTCTATTTTTAGATGAACATTTGTTCCTCTTGGATGGCTTCATTATGCAAGAGGACAGCAGTTTCAGGGCTATATTATGAATATTGAGACATTAGAATACTAGAGTAAATGCGATCTTAGATGTGTTGTGACTTTTTCATAAACTCCATCCCTGACATTGTTCATAACTCATGAGAAAAAAAAAATGAAACAACAAAAACAAAATACCAGGGCAAACCTTGGTGCTTATAGTTTGAGTTCTTCCAGCAGCTAACCCCAAGCTGATATGGTCTGTTCAGAATGTGACCCTAAGAAACACGGGCCAGGCAGTGGAGAAGGGAGGAGGGCAAGAGCAGACAGCCCAGTGGAGGGAGGCGCCATCCCATGGGGGGGCTCTGCGTGGCAGAGCACAGTGTGACCTAGCATTTACCCACCAGCTCCCATTAGTCACTGACTGAGGATAGCTTTCCAGGGGCGTTGCCTCAGCTCTTCCGCCAGGTTCTTTGGATGGCCCAGAGGGCTCCAGGTAAGCAAGCCCCAGGCTTTAAGAAAGCTCTAGACACATTTCAGGTTGGAAGCTATCAGTTGGCATGTGTGGGGATACATGGACGCCACCAGCACTGGCTTCTCTGGGGCTTTCATTTTCAGTAAATCAGACTTTATGCATCTGTATCTATCACAAGATGTAAACTGGAGGCTGACCCATTCATTTGCAGATCTTTCTCATCTGCATAGTGCCTTAAACCCATAAACACAAGCTTCTAGCATTTAAAAATCTGGGGCAGTCATATAGAAATCTAGATTTCTCAAAAAAAAAAAAAATCAGAAAAATCACTGACCAGCATACCCTCATGGCCACATTTGGCTGGAACAGAGCAGTAGCTGCCTGGTTCAAACCAGGCACATGATAGCCAATCTGCCACAATCCCCACCAGGCCAGCCTACTTAATTTACATGAATTTTTACACTCATTTAGATGCTTGCATATGAGCTTCAGGCCTCTCTGGTAACATTCTATACTGGAAGCTTCAAGAAGCTAATGATTATGAGGGTTCATGTGGAATGAAGTTAGTTCTGCCAAGGGGGGCCTCTCAGAGTGCGGTGGCATAAAGACTGAATTTTGCAGCGGAAGAAATAGCCGAAGGTCAGCATATCCTGGTCCTGCTCGTAAGTACCTTGAGCAAAGGAACTAAGGCCCCAAGCCCACTTCTTCTCTGTGAAATATGGATCCGAAGTGTATGAGCCTCGAGGTCCCTGTCTGCTTTAAAAGGCTATTGTTCCAAAGTGACTTTCACGTGGCATTGTGCTAGGTAAGATTTATAAATATGACTCCTTGGCAAAGGATTTTAAGTTGAATTGGGCCATTAATCTAAGGGAAATAAGAATGACAGGCTCCAGGACACCAATCCGGATGACTTCCCTTGGTGGAGTGAAGGGGGTTAACGCCACCCCAACTCTAGGCAAAGAGCATTGATGAGTTTCACCAATCAGTGTAGCCCAGCCTCCCTCTGCAGAGAGCCGAGCTGTCTCACGCCGCAGCCTCTGGACACACGTGGGGTTATGTGTTTGAATTTTAGTTAATTAAAATAAAGTTTTACAAGGCAGTCGCAGTAGCCATATTCCATGTTCTGGATAGCCATTTGTGGACAGGTGCGGCTGGACAACTTTGCCATCATGGCAGAAAATTCTGTTGCACCTCATCGCGTGGAGATTGGATCTGGAATGGTTCTGCAGAGCCAGTGCAGTGTTCCCTTGCAATAAAAAAAGTCGCTTGGACTTGAGAGAAAAGAATATTTCTTTCTTTTGCTGGGTCATGTGCTGCAAATGGGTAGTATCTAGACCTGCCTTCGTTATTTGGTTTCTGTGGACCATCTTGGGAATCAAAGGTGAAGCTTATTTTGTAGAAGACACACCAGCTGTCTTTGTGTTACATTGCTGTAATAAGATAATGAGGCTAGGCACTTTATAAAGAGGTTTATTTGGCTCGCAATTCTTGTGGCTGGAGGTTTTGGATGATATGGCACTGATTTTCTTGATGCGGGCCCCCAGCTGCATCCCAGTGTGGTGGAGAAATGGAAAGGGGACTGACAGCATTCACAAGGGGTTAAGTGCACCAGGCACCAGGTGACTTACTTTATAACAGTTAGTTTTTGTGAGAACTCACCCAATCCTGCCAGACCTACATCAATCCCGTCCAAGGGTGATGCCCCCAATGACCTAGTTACCTTGCTTTAGGCTTTTCCTATTAAATATTCCACCCCTGAACACTGCCATAGTGGGACCAGGCTTCTAGCACGCAAGCTTTCAGGGGCCACACTCAAACCTTGTCTGCGCCATAGCACCAGCGAAGAACCAAGTCCTTGGTGATACCATTTGAGACACCAGCTTATCCACTTTAACTCCTTGAGTTAATTAATTTCTTCATTGTCCAAGCCGGTTCAAGATGGAGTGTTTGTCCCTTTCCAACCAAGATTACTAACTGATACATGGGGCAGTCATGAGTTTGAAGGAAGGCAGAGCTCATTTATCAAGGATTCAGTTATATCTGCCCCATGAGAGAAATAAAAGAGGAGGTGGAGTGTGTGAAACCTTTATGTACACAGTGGCTGCAGTTCCCTCTATATTATTGTTAGTTGTCATGTTTTTCTAATTTGGGCTTTAGCTATCAAGGATAATTTATTGGCTTCTGGCCACTGGGAGGAAAGCAGATGTCTTGAGAAATAAGGGTAAGTGAAAATTGCACAGCAAATACGATTTTGGCAATTTTGTGTATTAACCTAATAATCTCAGTTGTACTAGATGATTTGTAGGGAAGGAAAGTAGAATTATGGATAAACTCTTTGGTTGTAGACATTGTGCCAACGTGCTGTATTTATAGCAACGTATTTGGTTTCCTTTTCCCATTTTTCATTGGGGAAACTGAGGCTATGGGTAGGGTAGTTCTTTTCTTGGGAGATTATCCCTGACTCTTGTAATCTAGAAAAGTCTGCAGACTCTTGGAGTCTTTTATGCTTCTAGGGTACCTCACATTCTCCTTCATCTTAGCACTTTTAATGCTGTTAATTTTGTCTGACTCCTCTTACTTGCCCACAAGATGATGCAGTCTTTGAATTCAGGGACATTTGTTTGGCATTTCTCGTATACTGCTAGTATTCACTAATTGCTCCATCAGTGTTTGTCACGTGAGTGAGACACAGAAAGGCTATACAGCTTGTCTGAGGTTGCAGGTTACCAAGTGATGGAAAGTCAGATCTGTCAGGCTCGGAGGCAATGCTCTTTCCTACCATGACTCACGCATTAAGGCCCCCTTGTTTCGATTTCAGCTGCCTGTCCCTGAGCAGACATGTGACTTCCCACCTTGTAGAGAAGACAGAAAGCACAGTAGGGCATCTCCGTCTGCTTCCTGCTCCCAACCCCAGTGGCCCCCTTCACCCTCAGGAGCTCTCTCCTGTCTGGCTTCTCTTTCCCAGGCCATTCTTGCAACCTCGGTACTGGACCCTGGCTTCTCAATTATATTTTAATATCATTTATTCCTCATGCTCCTTGCATCATCAGTACTCGCCCATAACTAGATCCACACTATCAGTTCTAAACATGACATGTCCCTTCCATACTAAAAGTAAAACCATACACACTCTTTTGACCCTCATGGTTGCTTTCCTTTCTTCTCCTTTCATTCTCAGCAAACTTACGGAGAGACTTGCCTAAGCTCTTTGCAATCTCTCCTTTCACTTGCTTCTGAATCTGGTTCCCTTCCCTCTTCCAAACTACTCTTTTGAAAGCCACCAGTGACTTTCACATTTCAAAACATATTGATCATTTTGCTCTCTCGATGCTTGATCTTTCAGCACAATCGTTGATCACCCCCATTTTCCTCGAAACATTTTTGTTTCTTGGCTTCTTGCCCTCACACTTTTCCCCATCTCCCCAACTATTCATCTTAGTCCACTCTGTAGCTTTCTCTACTCACTTTTCAGGGAGTTTAATCACTTGAAGCTTCGTCTACCTTCTGGGCACCCGACCCTCAGTTTTACAATTTTCCGATGCCTTGTCTCCCAGATATTTGAAACCAAGCATTTCCAAGATGCTACCATGCCCTTCCTTCTGTCATTCTGGAGCTGGTCCCGCCCTACCTTCTTGGGTACCACCTTTCCCCAAGCTTCCCAGTCCTGATTCCTCCTTTTTCTCAGCTTCCCCTCAAGCTCTCAGCTCCTTGGCTTTTGTGCTTGGACCATATTAACTATACTACCCTTCCTCCATTTCTCCAGATGTGGTACACTCCTTTCTGCTTGAAGTCTTCACAACAATTTCCCTCTTGAATGTACAGGGATGATTGAGAACTATGGTGAATGTTTTTAGTAAAAAATTAGTATAGTAAAATGCATATTGCCTCTAATCCCCACAGAATATTCCTTCTTGCTTCAAACATATTTATCCCATCGTTCTTGCCACTTTCTGGAACAGTTCTGTAAGTCCTCTTTCATGTATGTACAAGACATGATTTAAAAAAAAAACATGGTGAATGCTGCTGCCAAGTGCTATCCAGTGGAAGAGCAGGCTTGTAAAAACATAGTATGTCCTCATCCACCTTATTCACCAAATCTGGCACTGCACAACTTCTGGCTCTTCCCCAAAGTTAAAACGACAGGAAAGGTAAATGTTTTGAATCCTCTGAGAATGGCCACACTGGTGCCTTTGCAGTATTTTATATGCCAAAGCAAATCATTCATAAGGTGGCAAAAAGAAAAAAAAATCATCTATTGATGACAAGCCTACAAAGTCACATTGCAAAAAGTCACATGAATACACAGGGAAGAACAATTTGTGACTCGTTCTGCAATCAAATACAGGAAAGGATTTTTTTCTTCAAGTCAATAGAATGTTCCCTCTGTAATCCTGGAGTTTCTGTGGGGCAGAACTGATCAATGGCTTTCTCATCTTCTGGAATGATTGATGCAATGTGACATCCCACCCAGGCAGTTGTGTTAATTGTGTATACCAACAACGGAGCAGTTATACTGCTGTGAGGTAGAGGGGTCTCTTCCTTCCCTGTGCTTTGAAGTCCTTGCTCGGTGTTCTGAAAGGAAATGCTCCTCATGAAGTAATAGGGAAGTAATGCCACACCCCAACCTAGTGCCCTGGCAACATCCTCTTAGCAACAGCTCCTAAAATCATGTAATGATTTCTCTTCACTGAGGAACGAAGCAGGATAGGGAGAATTGCAACCAGAGAGGGAAACCATAAGTTATCTTTGAGGGTACGGGTGTTGATAGTGTTAGCTAGCTTTCCTGCAGTATCACAAGTACCTCAGGCAATCAACTTGTGAAGGGAGAGTGTTCGTTTTGGCTCACAGTTTGGAGTTCCAGTCCATGGTCACGTGGACTCACTACTGTTAGCCTCTGGGGGACATTAAAATCTAAATTGTAGCAGTTGTTATCAATGTCTTACTCTGTTTCACTCTTTTCTTTTCTCTCCCTTAATGATTTTGAGCTGATTTTTTTTCCTTTGTTGCCTGTTTGTGTGTGTGTGTGTGTGTGATGAGAAAATGGAAATGATTCAACATCTGTAAGAATGTGGGGAAAGCAGAAACTAAACCTCAGAACTCTGCACTGTTGAAAAATGATCATGAGGAATTTTCCATAATAGAGAGGTAGAAATCATTCCAGACCTCCTCTTCTAGGCCAGGCCCACACCATGCATTTTTCTGGGATGAGAACCATGAGTTTGACTGAGGGTGAGTTCAGTAGTTTTTGTCAATGAAGCATGGGAAGGGATCAGTCCTCACTCAGGCTCATCTTTTTTTAAACTGTGCTTGGGGAAGATGCTGGCATCAGCGTATTTATATCTAACTGAGCCAACAGGGCATGCGATGAAAGGGAAGGAAGGCCACTATCTGGGGCATGGGAGGTGGGTGGGGAGCGACGGTGAAAAGTTCAGTTTATCGCCGTCTCTTCACTCTGTGCTCTATAGAATTAGTTCATGACCTCCATAATTGTTCCTTTGTAAGACACCCCCCATGTAGGGCGTGACTCTGAAATCCCACTCCCTGGGCCGACAACCTGACTCAGATGTGGCCTGTGGAGTTCTGAAGACATTTAGTTATTTTGGGCTTTAGTTTCCTCTTCTGCAAAATGGGAAAAGCAAATCTATTCAGAGGAGTCTTGTGAGGTTTAATTGAGGTAACACTTTGAAACAGTAGGCGGAGCACACAGAGGAAGTGTTCTATACCTGCTAGCTAATTTTAGTAAATTTGAATATGTACTGTGTGAATTTGAACTTTGACAGCTATTTCTGGTTCACATTCTACATCTCTTTGCACCCAATTCAATTGAAAAATTGGTACCTCAAAGGGAAGGCAATATCTCAGCTTGCAGATATCCTCCCAAGCTCTGCAGATGTACTGCAAGATTGGAGGGCTGGCAACGTAGTGTATCCACTCAGCCTCCCAGGAAGGCTGGAGTACAGGTCCAGTATGCTGAACCCGAAGAGGGCCCAGGGCATGTAACCTGTCTCCGTTGGTTCTGACCCACTGACACTTAGCCAAGGAGGCCTGAGTGGGAGAATGTAGTGTGTGCCCAAACTAGGGCTCAGGATAAACCTGCAGGACCCATGTGCTGGGCTGACCCAGAGAATGAGATTAAATATTTACCCTTTTGAAAACACATACCGTGTCTGAAGTCTGTGCATGTCTGACAGCTGTCAGCAAGGCATCTTATCTAAAAAGAATGGAACTAGCATCTCGATCAAAACGGCTTGAGGCAACCAGAGGAACGCTGGTTCAGTCCCCCCACCCCTGTGTGTGTCACCGTTCCACCCAGGTGCCCTCCGAGCTCTGCGCACCTCCCCTATGTATTTTGGGTCCTCTTCACTGTTGTGTCTGAGAGCTCTGCCTGGAGACACCTGCTCGTATTTCCTTTCTTTTTTTATTATAAGAAGAAAAAAAGCACAGAATTTCAAAACAAGATAATAGGAGAGTAATAATAATTAATACATTGTATAGTGTTATCTTCAGAACAGTTACTCAGGATACAAGATATAAGCATGAGATATTGTCCAAGCAATATTAACAAAAACCTTTCTTTTCAATGAACTAAGAGAAACTAGCAGTGTATCTATCTTAGCTATCTTGTGTGTGTGTATATATATATATGTAATTTTATTTTCTTTTTCCTTTCCTTCTTTTCCCCCATCACAATTTCTCTTTCCTTTCGAAAGTTTCTTTCCAATTTACAATATCTATTGTACATTTTGGATCCTATTTACTTGTTCAGCTTCTCACACAAGGGAGACAATACAATGTTTACACATGTGGGTCTGATGTATTTCGCTTATGAGTATGGCCTCAAGTTGCATCCATTTACCTATAAAAGTCTCAAGTTTATCCTTCTTTATGGCTGAGTAGTACTTCATTAAATAAAAATATCACATCTTTTTTATCCATTGCTTGGTTGATGGGCATTTGGGTTGTTTCCAAAATCTAGCTATTATAAATTGTGCTGCTATAAACATGGGTGCACATGTATCACTGTGATACAATGTTTTTAATTCTTCTAGGAAGATACCCTGAAGGGAAATAACTGGGTCAAATGGGACCTCCAGTCCTAGTTCTTTGAGGAATCTCCACACTGATTTCCACAGTGGTTGCACCAGTCAACACTCCCACCAACAGTGGAGAAGGTTCCTTTTTCCCCACAGCCCTGCCAGCATTTGTTATTGGTGAATTTTAGGATTGTTTTCTCTAATTCTGTGAGATATGTTGTTGGAATTTTGATTGGAATTGCATTAAATCTGTATAACAATTTTGGAAGTATGGTCATTTTCACTATATTAGTTCTTCCTACCCAAGAGCAAGAGATATCTTTCCATTTTCTGATATCCTCTTCAATCTCCTTTTTCAGAGTACTGTAGTTTTCAGTGTAGAGGTCTTTTACATCCTTTATTAGATTGATTTCTAGGTATTCCATTTTTTTGGAAGCTATTTTGAAAGATGTTGTTATCCTAATTTCTCTTTCATGAGTTTGTTAATCGTGCACAGGTATACTATTGATTTTTGGGTGTTGACTTTGTATACAGCTATGCTACTGAATTTGCTTGTTAAATCTAGCAGTTTTTTAGTGGAGTTTTTGGGGTCTTCTATGTAGAGTATCATGTCATCTGCAAATAATGATAATTTAACTTCTTCCTTTCCTATCATTATTCCTTTTATTTCTTTCTCTTGTTTAATTGATCTCGCTAAAATTTCCAGGACTATGTTGAATAAGAGTGGAGACAGTGGACATCCTTGTCTTTTTCCTGTTTTTAGAGAGAAAACTTTCAGTTTTTGTCCATTTAATATGATATTAGATGTTGGTTTGTTCTAGATGGCTTTTATAGATTGAGATAAAGACCATCTATTCCAATGTTCTATAGGGTTTTTATGAATGGGTGCTGGACTTGGTCAAAAGCTTTTTCTGCATCTATTGAGATGATCATATGATTTTTGTCCTTGGTTTTATTAATATGGTATATTACATTTATTGGTTTGTGTATGTTGAACCATCCTTGCATCCCTGAGATGAATCCAACTTGGTCATGGTGTATAATCTTCTTGATGATTTGCTGCATTCTGTTTGCCAGTATCTTATTGAGGATTTTTGCATCTATGTTCATTAGGGAGATTGGTCTGTAGTTCTCCTTCTTAGTTGGGTCCTTCTCTGGTTTTGGTATCAGGGTAATGCTTGCTTCCAGGAATGAATTTGGGAGTATTGCTTCCCTTTCAATTTCATTAAAGAGTTTGAGAAGTAGTGGTGTTAGGTCTTCTCTAAATTTCTTGTAGAATTCAGCAGTGAATCTGTCAGGCCCTGGGCTTTGCTTTGTTTGGAGGTTTTTAATTACATCTTTGATTTTATTGATTGACATTGGTTTATTTAGGATTTTTATATCTTCTTCATTCAGCTTTGGTAATTCATATGTATCTAGGAATCTATCCATTTCTTCTGCATTTTCCATCTTATTAGAATACAAGTTTTCAAAGTTGGTGCAGATGATCTGGATTTCTGCAGGGTCTGTTGTGATTTCACCCTTTTCATTCCTGATTGCATGGATTTGAGTCTTTTCTTTCCTTTTTTAATAAGGTTGGATAAGGGTTTGTTGATTTTATTTAATCTTTCAAAGAACCAACTCTTTGACTCATTGATTCTTTGTATTTTTTTTTAGTCTCCAATGCATTAATTTCTGCTCTGATCTTTATAATTTCCTCCCTTGTATGACCTTTTGGCTTAGTCTCCTCTTCTTTTTCTAGAAGTTTGAGGTTCACCATTAAGTTGTTTACATGCACTTGCTCTGTTTTCCTGATATGGGTATTTACTGCTATAAATTTCCCTCTTAGGATTGCTTTCATTGTGTCCCATAAGTTCTGGTATGTTGTACTGGCATTATCATTCAATTGTAGAAACAGTCTATGACCCATTGGTTGTTCAGGAGGGTGCTATTTAATTCCTGTGTATTTAGGAAATTCTTGTGGTTTCTTTTGCCACTGATTTCCAATTTCATTTCACTATGGTTTGATAATATGCATGGGATAATTTCAATTCCTTTGCATTTACTTAAGCAGGTTTTATGAGCTAGTATGTGGTCTATTTTGGAGAACGTCTGGTGTGCAGCTGAGAAGAATGTGTATTCTGATGTCATGGGGTGGAACACTCTGTAGACATCTACTCAGTCCATTTGTTCAAAAGTTTGGTTCAGTTCTAATATTTCATTGTTGATTTTTTGTCTAGTTGATCTGTCTTTTTGTGACAGTGGGGTATTGAGATCCCCCAATACAATTGTATTAGTGTTTATTTGATTTTTCATGCCCTTTAATATTTGTTCTATATAGTTGTGTGCACTGGTATTTGTTGCATATATACTTATGCTCGTATCTCTTCCTCTTGGATTGTTCCCTTTGCAAGGATGTAGTGACCTTCTTTATCTCTCTTAATCAGTCTTGGCTTGCAATTCACTTTGTGTGCAAAAAGAATAGCTACCCCTGCTTTTTTCTGGGTTCCTGTCACATGGAGTATTGTTTTCCATCCTTTGACTTTCAGTCTATGAATTTCTTTTGAATTAAATGTGTTTCTTGTAGGCAGCATATTGTTGGATCTTGTTTCTTGATCCATTCTGCCAGTCTGTGTCTTTTGATTGGTGAATTGAGACCATTAACATTGATGGTTAAAACTGATATGTACTGACTTAGCCTTATCATGTTATTTTCCTGTTGTTGGCTCCCCCTCTTTTTTTTTCCCTCCCTCTGTTTGTTTGCCTTGCCTGGTGGATTCTTTCTGTTGGGGTTCATGAATTTGTTGTCCTTATTATCTCTTTCTAGAATGTCCTTCAAAACATTTTGGAGTGCTGGTTTGGTGTCATAAATTTCCTCAGATGTTCTTGGTCATGGAAGTATTGTATTTCTCCATCAGTTTTGAAAGATAGTTTTGCAGGGTACATCAATCTGGGTTGAAGATTATTTTCCATTAGAACTTGAAATACTTCACTTCAAGCTCTTCTTGACTTGAGGGTTTGTGCTGAGAAGTCAGCTGTGATTCTGATGGGCTTTCCTTTATAGGTGATATGTTTCTTTTCCCTAATAGCTTTTAAGATTTTACACTTGTGTTGAATTTCTGGAATCTTGACTATGATATTCCTGGCTGAAGAATTTTTTTGATCATGGCTAATTGGAGTTCTATATGCATCACTTATCTGTACATCAAATTCTTCTTCTCTCCCAGGGAAGTTTTTTGCCATGATGTCTGTGAACAGTCTTTTTATATCATTTATGCCGTTTCCTGCTTTTTCATTGACTACAGTCAATCTTAAGTTATTCTTTGCCTCATCTACCAGCTGCTGGATTGATTTCTCATGGTCCCTTGGTATTTTTTAGAATTCTTTCTTTTCATGATCACTAACTGCAAGCCTGTCTTGTATATCTGAGATCCTGTCCTCATATTGATTTAATCTGCTGCGAATTTTTTCAATGGAATTTTTGTTCTCCTGGATATCTGCTTGAATCTGCCTTATGGATTCCATTTCTTTCCTATGCTGAGCATTCATGGCTTCCATAATTTTCTGAAGCTCGTCTATTTTTTTGTCTGTATCTGCTCTAGAGTCCCTAAGCATGGTCTTCATCATGGACATCATCTCTGCAGTTATCTGAGAAATTATTTCTGATTTGATTTTTTCCACAGCCTCATTCAGTTGCTTTGTTGTTACCACTTTAGAGATGCCAGGTGGATGGCTTTTGGATTGTCCAACCTCATTGCCCCCGGGTTTGCCTTTGGTGAACTGGATGTGTGGGGTTGTATTGTATCTTGTTTAAGTGTCTTCTCATTTTTTCTTTCTTTAGTTTAATTCCTGGGATGAGGCTTGTAAATTGTCTATGCTTTATCGCTAGTATTTAAAACCCTTAGGAGATGACTACTTCTCCGAGGTATCTTCCAGGTGTAGCTTGTTTTTGGGTTTTGAGTTTGTTGTAAGATCCTAACTCTTCAATTTGTTGGAGATGAGAAGTTGCTGCCTGTTTGGCCCAGTCCTTGGTTCTTTGGTTCTGTGCCACAGTATTTTCTGTGACCCTTAGTCAGTCTGAGTCATGGAATTCCAGGAAGAACAGCTGTTTAGAACAATTACGTCACTTTTGGCTATAGCAGTACCAAAAGCATCAAACAGCCTAGAAAATGACACACTGAGCTAATGTGTTATTTGCCACTTTTAAGCGTATAAACTAGATTTGTGGTTATATAACAAAATCTAAAGCAAACCAGAAAATTATATGCCATATACAAGTCCTTAATATGTCAATTTTGCTCTCAGGGGTTAAAATTTAAAATGTGTTAAGGAGAAAATAGAGAAGTGGAAGAAGAAGGAATTAGAAGTAAGGTTTGAGGACAAAGAGGGATCACGCTAACTTTGGGAAACTGGTGCAGAAGACTGGTTGGAAAGAGAGTGGGAAGGGATAAAAGGAAGAACAGAACAGAACCACAATGACAAAGAGAATAGAAACCCCGTTTACACTCATATAAAAACATGATCAAACAATGAAGGGAAAAAAAAAAAATAACCACCACCCAACGAAAACAAACGAGAGGAAAAAAAGTCCGCTTCCAGGTTCGTCTCTGCTGTCGCTGGTGGACACCGTGTGGGGACAGAGCCCCGCTCCGTGCCGATCTGTCCCAGCGAGCCGGCCGTGGCTTTCCCGCGGGGCGGCGGAGACCAGGCTCGCTTGGCGGCGCCGTCAGCTTGGTTTCCCGGCCTGAGCCCGGCTGGAGCCCCGGCTGGAGCGGCGCCGCCCTGGGGTCCCAGCTCCGCTGCCACCCAAGATAGCGCCTGGCCAGTCGCTCTCTCGTGGGGACTGACAGCCTCAGCGCTCATTGCCAGCCAGTGCCATCCTCATGTCTGCTGCTCCCCTGCACCACCGTGTCCCTCCAGGGAGGCCCCGGGGGCCGCCAGAAGCCACCGTGGCCTTTTCAGGGCCAGAGCTTTGGGCACACTAGGCAACCACTCTGTGAGCCTCCACCCCATATCTGAACTTCTAGGTTTGCAAGGTCTGGGTTGGAGAAGAGTATCATGCCTTACAGCCTTTTAGGAAAATAAAAAGTCCGTAGGTAATAAGCTGTGAGGTGGGCATTATTTGGTTTCTGCCTTTTGACCTGGAGGTAGCGTATTGTATTAAAAGGGGACACTTGGCACATAGAATTGAAGTGACCTTTCATCTCTAGCTTAATAGAAATGTAAAAACCACGGACAGGAAAGACTGATTCTAAGAACAACGATAAAAAGGGCAGCTAGAATCAGTTAGGATGAGCCATATGAAATTGCCATAATTATAGGTCGAAAATGGATAGCATGGGCAATTTTATAAGAGTCCAACAATGAACTTATTGGAGTAACAGTGGTATTTTTACTAAATTAACCATCTGATGATAACAGTTTAGAACCTGACATTGATGTGGTAAATGTGCGTTAACTTCTCTATTATTAATGGCTCTGATTTCACTCTGAACATCAGCATTTGGTGCAATGTTTTATAAATAATGTTAGAGAATATGTCCCTTTGAAGACTCTGTTAGGTTCCCTGTGTTTATATAAACACATTTAAGCCAATGCAACTGGTGCTTTAAGTTCAACTTCAAGCTGGCGGTTTGGGGTAATGAGCCTGAAAGTCATATCTCGTGTAGTTTTCATTTTATTTGTTCATGAGTTATTTTTCCTTCTCTTGTGGCGGAGGACAGAAGCTGATTTCTTTTGCGGCATAGGGTGGTAGTTAAAAGTACAAACTTTCATCTGCCTTGCCTTGGTTTAAATACCAGTTCTATCACTTCCTAGCTGTGTGGCTTTAGGCAAGTGACTTAATTTCTCTGTACCTTACGTTTCACATATGTAAAAAGAGAATACTGATAGTACTCCTTGGAAACATTGTGGTGGGGATTACATGAAATGTTACAATGTCTTTAAATCAGTGCTTATCATGTTGGAGGCACTGTGTGCTTCCTGTTATTATTTTTCATTATAGTCTGCCTTATGAACCTTGTGTACATGGGCCATCTGGAGAAGGACTCCTCCTCTTTTACCATGAGAAAGTGTCCTAATTCCGTAGTTCATCTGGGTGGTCTCTCCTTGTCAATTTCCAGTCCACACCAGCCTGGCGATCCTACAGAGTGGGCCTTTCTTCATCAGTTCACGTTTTGCAGGGATTGGCTGGGGAATAAAGTCTCCTGGGAACCATCCCATCTGCTGTCGCCCTTCTCGTGCTCTAGTGCAGTTTCTTTGCTGATGTGTTCTTTGCCTTGAAGCAGTTTGGCATAACTATCCAAAGCCTTGGTAAGGGACGGCTGGGTCTGTGTACAGGAGAGTACTTAGTGCGATTCACCCACTGTTCTCACAACAGTTCTACCAAGCCTCTGCCGGGGCTCAGGCACTCTTCTCCGTCAGGTGCAGCACCGATAATATTCACCACCTGAGCACAAGGCAAGTCAGACGCCTGCTGCGAGATAAGAGGCTGGGAAGAGCTGAGCGATGGAGTCGGAGTGGCTGTTTCCTGTAGGTGCTCAGAGAAGGCATCTCTGATGAGCTGATCTTTGAGCAGAGATCTAAAGCCAGCTGTGTGGCTGTCATAGGGAGAATATTCCAGATAAAAGAACCGATAAGTATGAAACTGTGTGACTTCTGGGATGGTCCGATGCACAGCAGAGAGGCTCTTTGGTTGGTGCAGAGCAAAGGGGATTGGGAGCCGTAATAGGCAACAAGGTCAGGGAGCTCACTGGAAGTCGAGGACAAATTGTGACTTTTTTTTCCAACCAATGTCAGGACTTTGACTGTTGTCCAAATGAAATTTGAAGCCATGATGAGATTTTGAGCAAAGGTGTGATGTGAGCTGACTGGTATAGCACGGCGTGGTGGCGCATAGGTATACTTCCAGTACTCAGGGAGGCTGAGGCAGGAGGAATCACAAGTTCAAACCCAGCCTTAGTAACTTAGTGACTTAATGAGGCCTTGTCTCATAATAAGAAAAATAAAAAACACAGATCAGGGGATGTTGCTCAGTGCAAAGCCCAAGGCTTTAGTTTCCAGTACCACCAAAATAGATCAATCAGGGGTCTCTCAGAATGCCAGTCCAGATGAGAAAGCACAGAGCCGTTCTTCTCTGTGACAAACCCTGGAAGTAATGCCCTAGGCACCAAGGGAGCACTGTGAAAGGTGCCGAGAAGGCGGCACGTTGTTCGGTGACATGAGGACTAGAGCCACTCAGTGGCCATGCTGCGTGTCCATAACCAGCAGCAGAAGAGACCCGGGCCTGTCCCTTCACAGCCCGTGACCTGGCAGCAGAAGATGGCCCAGAGGAGCTCCTCCCTCCATGGGTCTAACAGAAGGACACCCTGTGTCACCAAGGATTGCCCAGCACCGCTAGGAAGATTGCCACTGGGGAGCTCGGTAAATGCTCCCATGGAGACACGACGCGCCTGCCAGATTGCAGAGCAAAACGAGGAGCGTGGCTCAGGAGATCTCTTGTCCCCACGGGCCGGAGACTCCTGTCCCCTGCTCGGAGCTATGGCGATTACTGTGTATAGCGAGTCCTTCCCGGTCCTTGTCGCGGTCCGGGAAGTTTATATTTGTAATCCCATGGAAAATTTATTGGAATTCTAGCGAGTTAATTTCAGTCTACCACTTCCAGTGCAACCCATGGTGAGAATAAAGACACTAAGGCATATTTATAGTTGTGGGGAGCCAAAGGGTCCTAAGTCCAGCCAAGATGGTGGTTACCAGAACAAAGGCCTCGACCCAGGGATGAACACGGTTTTATTAACTCTTGAAGAGGGGAGTGGCTCGGGGATGGGTGACTGTGAGAGTGGCGGGAAGTCCGTGAGTACCATGAGCTGGGCTAGGTAGGTGGCCTGAAATCACCTTTGCAATATGCAGAGGGAAGGATATGCAGAAGGAGTAATCTGCCTAACACCATTCTGGGTAGTAGCTAATGTTTTGGGGTCGGTGCTTCAGCTCTGATGTGTAATCTTCTATGCCCTGGGAAGTCATAGCCTCTTTCTTGAGGCTCCATCTCAGCTGACAGCGTGGAGCACGGCTCTCCTTCCCGCCCAGCTCCCATGTGTTTGGGGAGCTACAGGGGCGGGGAAACACTGAACTGTCACCTTGTTTCAAAAACTACAGATCAGCACTTTGGCTGGACCAATTTGCATTGCTTAAATCCAGTTGAAGGGATAAGGAGAAGTCCTAGCCAGCTCTGTACGTATCAGTACATGGAAATAGGGCCAGGTTGAGCCAAAATGGAGATAATTGCTCTTCTTTCAAGGGGAGTCATCCAGGTGGTCCCCCACACTATGTACCGTCAGCGAGATGGACTCCACTGCAACAAACACTTGGCTGAGGAATCTTGTTTGTCCCTCTACAGCCCTAAGACTCTCCTACATCTCCAAGAGTCTCTGGGGGTCCAGATTGCGCCTCAGGTGCAGGGACCGACGGAGGTGTCAGCCACATCCTATAAACCAAGCAGACCAAAGAAACACAGCAAAGGCTCTAGCAATTAAACTTTGTTGGAATGGGAGCCCACAAAGGTAAACCAAGATTCAAGCAAAAATCTTAATCGGTCTGCTAAAATAAAAATTTAAATAGAATCCAGTCTTCTAACATAGTAAACAAAATGTCTAGGATACAAATGAAAACTGTCTATCCAACCAAGAACCAGGAAAACAATAATTTGAGTGAGAAAACACAGTCAACAGATACGGACAATAAGGCAGTGTCATCAGATGTAGGCATTTTCTAAAAAGGTTCTAAAGCAGCCACTATTAAAAGAAAATTCTTCAATAATCAGTTACGAATTACTTGAAACAAATGCAAAAATAAGCGACCTCAGCACAGAAACAGAAAGTTTAAAAATGAGTCAAATAAAAAGGCTTAAACTGAAAAAGTGCAGTGTCTAAAATAAAAGACCTCGTGGCATGGAGTTCATAGAAGATGACAGAAGATGATGTCTGTGAACTGAGTACAGATTGACAGAATTTACTCCGTCTACAAAATCAATTAAGAAACAAGGACAGAGGCTCAGCAACCCAAGATTTGTATCATTGGAATCTAAAGAGTCTTAAGAAAATGAGACTGGGGCCGGTGAGAGCTCAGCGGCATAAGCGCCTGCCTGGCAAGCACGAGGTCCCGAGGTCGACCCCCAGTACCCACAAAAAAAAAAAAAGAAACTGAGACTGAAATTTATGCAAAGAAATAATATCTGAAAACTTCCCAAACTTGGTAAAAGACAGAAACCTGCCAATTCAAGCATCTGAAGAAACCTCAAACAGGATTCACCTAAGGAAATCTCAGTTGAGATACGGCACACTTAACACTGCTAAAAACTAAGCAAAGAAAAAAATCTCGAAAGCAGCCCCAGAAAAATGATGCATTAAATATAAAGAAACACTGATTCCAGACAATGAATTTCTTTTTTTTTTTTTTTTTTTTTTTTTGTGGGTACCGGGGGTTGAACTCAGGACCTCGCACGCCAGCAGGTGCCCGTGCCACTGAGTGATATCACCGGCCCTTTTTTCCGTATGTGGGTTCTGGGAGTCGAACTCAGGACCTTGCGCTTGCCAGGCAGGCGCTTATGCCACTGAACCATCTCACCAGCCCCGACAATGGATTTCTGATTGAAAAACGTGGAGGCCAAAAGGCAACAGCATACTTTTCATTTTTGTAAGTAAAAGAACTAGAAGAGAGGGGAAACAACAGAAAGAGTAGAAATACGAGTGGAGGAGTCTTTGGCTTTTCAGTTTTGTAAATCATATTTGGTGGTTGAAATAAAATTATGTCACCGTGTGATAGTCAAGACAATTCTATTTAAAGTTAGGGGAGGGTACATGGACCCAAGTAGATGTAAATTCAGTTCCACACTTGAAGTGCAATGCTAAAATGTTGATACCTGTAGACTGTAAAAAGTTGCATATGCGTATCATAAGAGCCAGAGCAAGTGTGACAAATTTTATATGAAAATATACTTTTAAAATATAAAGAAATCAAAGTACAATCCTAAAAACCGCTCAGGTAATCCGTAAGAATGCAAAAAAAGAAAAAAATATGGCACAAGGTAAAAATAGGCAATCCACCAAAGAACATATACAGATGGCACATAACCCAACGTCTTTAGCCATTAGGGAAGTTCAGATTAAAATCCCAGTGAGATACCGCCTCACACCTATGAAAATGTCTAAAATTAAGATGGTGACATTATCCAGTACTGGCAGGGATGTGGAGAAACCAGATCATTGGTCTATTGCTAGCGTGAATGTGAAATGATGCAGAATTGTGGAAAGCAGTTGGGCAGTTTCTTACAGAACTGAACATATAGTTACTATATGACTCAGCAGTTCTGCTCTTGAGCATGTATTCCAGAAATATTGAAGAGTATGCTCCTGCAAAAATACTGTACACAAATGGCGGCTTAATTTCTGAAAGCCAAAGACAGCTCAGATGTCCTTCAAGGAGCTGAGTAAAGGACGTCCATCCATGCTGTGCAATGCTACTCCACAATAAGAAGGAATGAACGATTGAAATGCACAACCAGGGAAAATCTTGAGTCAAAAAAGCCAATCCCAAAATAGTAGGTTCTGCCTGATTCTATTTAAGGCAGAGTTTTGAAATGACAAAACTTTATAAATGGTTAACACATTCGTGGGTGCTAGACACAGGTGTAAACAAGGAGAGGTGACATAGTTGTAAAAGGGCAACATGAAAGAAACCGATGGGGGCCGGTGAGACGGCTCAGCGGCTTAAGCGCCTGCCTTGCAAGCGCGAAGGCCCGAGTTCGACTCCCGGATCCCACATACGAAAAAGGGGCCGGTGATATCGCTCAGCGGCACGGGTGCCTGTTGGCGCGCGAGGTCCTGAGGTCGTCCCCCCGGTACCCACAAAAAAAAAAAAAAAAAAAAAAAAAAAAAAGAAAGAAACCGATGACACTGCCCCATGTCTTGACTGTATTGGGGAGCACCTGATTCTATGCATGATACAATAGTAAAGAATTACACGCATGCACACACACACACACACGAGTGTCATACACAAGTCATGGAATCTGAACAAGATCAGTGGAGTCCATCAGTGTCCTGGTTGGGATGTTGTACAGTTTTGTAACAAGATGGCCATGAGGAGAACCTGGGTAAAGAGCACATCGGAGATGTGTGTATTACTTTGTATAATAG
The DNA here is from genome assembly GCA_028451465.1 of Erethizon dorsatum. Lineage (NCBI taxonomy): Eukaryota > Metazoa > Chordata > Mammalia > Rodentia > Erethizontidae > Erethizon > Erethizon dorsatum. The sequence goes on along the minus strand of CM051841.1, from coordinate 13,309,113 downwards.
CACGTAAATCTATAGTTATCTCTACAAAAATGTCAGTGAAACAAAAATGATCCCCAGTGTAGCACTTGAAGTTTCTTAAAAATAGCATTGGCCCCAGAATATCTCTCAGGATAACGACAGACTGAGTTTCTGTTTGCTGGGAGTGTTTCATGTCTGTCATCACAACTCAATAATCAGTAGTATTGTGTCCACGGGAAACAGTATATCAATAAGAGTTGCTTCGATCAAATTAAAATCATTTCACACTAATTGCAAATGACTGACAGATTTAACTCTTTTTCAACAATCTGTTTTTACTGCTACTTGTTCCTGTTCAGAGCTGCTACTTGCTTCTGTAAACACAAGGGCAAAAATCAGCAACTTGACCTTCTATTGACAAAAAGTGACATGCGCTGCCCAAGTATTACTTTTGAGACTGCTACGATGATGGTAATATTTGTCCCCATAGAAAGATTAAACCAGAAGTAAATTTTTGACTATTGTGAAATGATAAATAAATATATATCCCCAGAATTACAGCAGAAAATTTATGGTCTGGTAGAATTTGGAAATATAAAGGGAGGTTAAGTAATAGGTCCAAAATGAGAAATACAGGGTCGTGTGATAAACTTTCTGAAATCTAATGTGCAGGTCACTAAAAAGTTCAGTAGCTGGGCCTGGTAGCCCAGGCCTGTCACCTCTGCGCTCCTGAAGCAGAAGGATCAAAGGTTTGAGCCCAACCCGGGCCACTTAGTGGCTTACTGAGACTCTCTCTCCAAATAAAATAGTAAATAAAAAATGCACAAGGGATGTAGCTCAGTGTAAAATCCCCTGGGTTCAATTCCTAGTACCGCCAAAACATTACTTTTGTTCTTTGTTCCAAATTAGCGCTTGAGGTAGCTCACAAGAGTTTATGGTGAGCTGGTGAGATGGCTCAGTGGCATGAGCGCCTGCCTGGCAAGCGCAAGGTCCTGAGTTTGACTCCCGGAACCCACATAAAGGAAAAAAAAAAGGGCCGGTGATATTGCTCAGCAGCACAAGTGCTTGCTGGCAAGCGTGAGGTCCTGAGGTCGACTCCCAGTACCCACATTAAAAAAAAAAAAAAAAAAGAGTTTATGGTATCTAGGATAACAACAAATGAAGCTAAAAGTCTCAGGTGACATGGAATCGACTGAATTGTGGTCCATCTGAGCCTTACATCCCTAAAAAAATCATCTATGCATGATTCTTTAGGACCATGGAAAAAAAAGTTTATGATACATTAGAAAACAAATTTATATTTTGTACAGATATCCGTATTGTAAAACTGTGTGTGTGTACAAAACAAAGAAATAAAAAGGCTGGGAGAATATATGTCACAATGTTCACAGTGTTTTGTTCTGGGTAATGGTAGGAATATGGGTAGAGTTTATATTTTTATACTGTTATGTGTATTCAAATTTTGTTGCGATGATGTGATATTCTTTTAAAAGTGGAAAATAATACTATAGACACATACATAGAGAGGAGAGATTTTTGAAAGGAAGAAGTTAGAGCAAAGGAAAAAAACAAAACAAAACAAAAAAAAACTGGGAAAGGGAGCTAGAACTGCCTTAGAAATAGGCCCCAAATTCCTGCACAAAAATCAAAGGGCATGCTGGGATTGCAAGCCTGTGCCATTCAGAATTCGGCTTTGAGTTTATTGTTAGCACCTGCAAGGATTCTCTGTAACTGAAGCACGGAGAATAGCTATTCAGGTACAAGTAGTCCTCACCACTTCTGTTGCCTACCGCTGGTGCTGATGTCTAAGAGCGCACTCTTGTGTGTCCCCGTAATGAAGTCAACATCTTACTTCCTCTTCATGACATTTCTGTGACACAGAGAAGCACCAGCAGTCACGGGGTTTAGCTTCCTATAACCCTGAAACTAGATTGAAAGCTATTGATTATTGGCAATTCTAGGAGAAATGAAACCACACAGCCCAGGCGTGCAGCAGCTCTCGGAGTCTGCCGTGGAAGGCTGGTGGCCCTGTAGCTCCCGTCCCCATGCACAGCTCCTCACAATGTGACCTTGTAGATCTCCTGGCAGAAGAGGGAGGCTGCTTCCTTAGTCGGCCCTGTTATGCCTTGAGCCTGGGCTGAGTTGTGACTGTCTCTGCCCAGAAGATCGTGGTAGAGGTGACAGTGTTATGGCTGAATCCAGACCTCAGGCAGCCTCCTGTTTCATCCTGTGGACCCCACCGCTGTGCAGGGAGAGAACTCTGCCTGGCCTGACAAAATTCAAGACTGTGCAGCTGCAGGAGTCAGCCGTCCCGTCAGCTCCCTGCTGACCTGAAATCGATTGTGTGTGTGAGTGAGCCATGCTGAGTGCAGCCCGTTCTGGCCCAGATCAGCAGAGCCACTGATCTGACCCATAGACTCAAACACTTTAAGGCTATGACTCATGCTAAGGTTTCGTACTTGTTTGTTACACAGCACTATAATAGCCATAAACAGCTGGTACATCTGGCTTTATCTAGTGTAGAGAAAGTGGTTGGCCATCTGTGGAGCCTTCTGGGTTCAAATCCTTGTTTTTCATTTAACTAACTGTGTAACTTTAACCTCTCAGAGTGGCATATGTAAAATGGGAAAAAATTCTGTGTGTAATACAAAGTTGCTAGAGTGAAATAAAATATCTGCACATTTAGTAATTGTAATGTACAATGCAAATTTAGGTTAATATAAAGCTTTCTTAGTCAGATGAGGTGGTGTGTGCTTGTAATCCCATTTACACAGGAGGCTGAGGCAGGAGGATTGCAAGTTCGAGGCCAGTCTGGGTAACTTAGCAAGACCCTGTATTAAATTAAAAAGTTAAAAGAGGATGGAGATGTAGCTCAGTGATAGAATGCCCCTGAGTTTACTCCTCAGCACTACAAAATAAGCAAGCCAATGCAGCAGCACAACTCATCATAGCTAAAGTTTAGAAATAGCCTATGTATCCGTCAACAGATGAATGGATAAAGACAATGTGGTATAGTGGTTCCTTGGTTCATGAACTTAATTTGTTCCATGATTCTGGGGAAGATGACCGCAATCATGTTCGTCACCAGATGCAGAGTTGGTGAAGTGAAGCATAATTTTGCCAGACGCTTCTGTTTGTGAACCAAATTGTGGAGTACTACATAATGGAGTACTACTCTGCCACAAAGAAGGACACAGTTGAGTCATTCATAGGAAAATGGATGCAGCTTGAGACCATAATGTTAAGTGAAATAAATCAGACACACACTTACCTCACAATTTTTCTTGTATGAGAAACCCATATTCTAAATTATTTTAAAAAAACAAAATAAAAGATAGGCAATAGGAAACAGGGAGATAGATCTTTTGCAGATGGAAGAGGGTCCAGAGATGGAGGGAGGAAGAAAGGTGGGGAAAAGAGAGGAGAAGCAACAAGATATTTTAAGTACATTACCTACCCACTAAGTTGAATGTAAACATTATGTGCTGCAGACCTGTACTAATAAAAAGTTAAAAACCAAAAATGAACAAGAAAACCAACCAAACAAAATAAAGAATAAGAACCCAAACCCCCAAGACTCTCCCTGCTTTACAGCTATTTCTACAGTGCACTTGATCTGACAGCTGCTAAATAAAACATACAAACAAACGGATGTCCCAGCATGTTAATCTTGGCACCGTTTGATGTCCTGTGACACATTTGTAGTGAATTTGAGAATAGCTGGAGGAGAAAACTTGTTTAGTTTTTGTCAAATAGCTAGAAGAAGGGGGCCTTAGAGCAGAACAACTTTTTTTTTTTTTTTTTTTTTTGTGGGTACTAGGGGTCGACTTCAGGACCTCACGCGCCAGCAGGCAACCGTACCGCTGAGAGATATCACCGGCCCTTTTTTCTTATGTGGGTACCGGGAGTTGAACTCAGGACCTCCTGCTTGCCAGGCAGGCACTTATGCCGCTGCAAGATGACTATTTCTAGTTTTAAAATAATGGTTCGTTTTGTAATAATGATATGTAATCATTATAAAATTTGCAACAAGAAGAAAGTGAATAAAAAAATTAATCCAGAAATCTTTACCCAGAAAAACTTGCTATAACTTTTAAAGATAAAATTTCAGAAGCCAGCCTATGCATACATAGGAAGATAATGTAGACATAGGGATACTTTAAGAACAACTGGCACATATGATGTGAAGTCATTCAATTAACTTTTTTTTTTTTCTTTTTGTGGGTATTGGGGGTTGAACTCAGGACCTCGTGCACCAGCAGGCGCCCGTGCCACTGAGCGATATCACCGGTCCTTTTTTCATATGTGGGTTATGGGAGTTGAACTCAGGACCTTGCGCTTGCCAGGCAGGAGCTTATGCCACTGAGCCATCTCACCGGCCCTCAATTAACATTTTAAAATTTAATTTTACCTGAATCAAGCGTACAGAAGCAGCTGAGTTTAACCTCAGCGAATTCCAGATAACAGTTTCACTGCAGGATGAGTTGTTTCTAAAAGATCTCTCTAAAAGATAAGATTCAATGATTATGAAAAACTTGAAGGTTAAGTCATTACTTATGTAACTAAAATTTTGCCCATGTCTATATGCAGTTCCTGCTATGAAGAAAGATGAAGAAAGATTGTGTAGGCTTTCTTTTTTAAATTTCGCCCTCTCATCCCCTCAATTTGTTAGTTATTGTATTACTTTTGCATTTGTAAGGCTTCTACCATGATGATCTTAGGTAATCACTCCTGAAATGGTTTAGAGTTTATTCCACCAGAAATCCAGCAAACTAATTAAAATGCAAACTGCAGAAAGTCCTTAGGTATCAAGAGGGTAACTCAAACCCAGAACGTCCTTAGGTAGAAAAGGGGAACTCAAACCCATTCTTGATAGTAGAAATGCAAGGTAGCGTAGTACTGAGTTTCTATCTCTTGCCTATCAGCTTGTCAGAGGGCTAAAACTTTGACCACACCTTCTAGTCGTAAGGCTGGAAAACAAGCCTTATCATATATTGCTGGGAAAAGTGCAGTTAGCTCACTATTATTGAGGGTAATTTAATGGTATCTACCAGAACTATAAATACATTTAGCTTTTGACCCAGCGATTTCTCTTTGGTGTGTTTATCATCTTGGGTATGTCTGTCCGTGTATAAATGACATATGTACAAAGTGAGTCATTTCGGTGCTGCTTATAAAAGCCTGACTTAGAAAAATCACTGGTGTTCATCCATAGGGAGCTGGTTGAATAAATGATGAAATATTCATACAATGAAATAATTTTCAGCTTAGGGGAGCAGGGGGAAAGTTCAGGAAGAGAGAATGGAAAGCTCTCTGTGTTGATGTAAAAAAATCTTTGAGATATATTGGTCTGTAAAGGAAGGGAGGAGAAGGGATGAGAAAGAATTAAGATGTGTTATGTGCATGATCAACTCCCCAGGATGAATGTGATCATTATGTACTGTAAACACGTCCTAAGAACAATAAAAACAATGAATAAATTCTATGTCTAGAAAGTGTGTAATAAAGGGAATCAATGAAATATATTTGTATTTGCATAAAGAAGCAGACACATGACATTAATAAAAGTGTTTGCCTAGTGTGGGAGGGTACAGGACTGAAGAGTGCTTGTGTACTGGTCACAGTACCCCTTCAAATTGTTCATTGGTCAGTGTTTGTTACACAAAGAAAGTTAAAACATTAAGCGGATTCAGTTATCAAAAGCACCCCTTTGTCTCAAGCTCCCCATTCCTAATTTTCAAAATTTGGTTCACTTTTTGGTTGGCTGGATTTTGTCATCTAGTTAATGTTAAAGGAGGATTTATGAATATTCTATTTCCTAAATTTCTGCATACATGAGCATATCACAATTTTGGGTGTGACTCTTCACTTGCAAAATTGTAAAATTGTTTAGTTTTATTTCTTTCTACCTCGAAATTTTGTTAGCGTTTCCCCATTGTCTTCTAGAATGGCATTCCTGCATTTTCAACACAAAGTGGAGTTTTTTTGCTTTCTACTTATTTTGTCGATTTTTTTTTTTAAGGCAGAGGAGTTCACTAGAAATGGCTTATACACTTATACTCTACAGGTTGCATTTCTTTTTAGATTATTTTTTAACAGTTTACTGATTTGTTGGTGTTAACTTTATCTCTAATTTTCCATTAGAAAATATATGCAGGGAGATATTTTAACTCTTGAAAGTTTTAATTCGTATTTCTCTCTATGAAATTATTTATAATTATTTTTCATGGGTACATTTATGAAATATAAGCGCAACCTGAAGTCTTGCACTTGTTTTAATAGCAAGCACCATGACAGTGATGTTAATTTCCTTAACTCTTTACCGTATCATCTTATGGATTACAAGTGCTCTGTAAAAGAAAGATAGGCTATTTACTGTCTTTCTGACTGTGATGTAGACTTTGTAGTAGTACTCTGATAAGAGTGGCCAACCACTTACGAACAACTTCCACAGTTTTTTGGCAGTTTCCTGGGAATTGCCATTCCATTCACATTTGTAATCTCTGACCCATTTAAAGAGCGAGGTGTGATGTGACATTTTGCACTTTCAAAACAAGTCTTAACCAACTATATTAGACAAGCATTAACACGTAAGCATCAAGTACGTCAAGAAAAAGAATCCCAGAATGTAAGCTTATAATTCTGAAAGCTTTGTGCAGTTAACTGCAATGATTAGTATTATCTGGTGAGAGTGTGATTTGAGTGGTAAATCAAATATTTTTTCAGTGTTTCAGAGAAAAGGGGTTCTATGACTCAAATGGTTTTGAAGTTGAAATGAGTAAGGTGAATTGTAACATTTAAACTTAATGTTGCCCAACCTTTTCCCATAACCACTGCTTTGTTCTCTATCCCTGTGTATTTATATTACTTAATTCTGTAAGTGACATCATGCAATATTTTGTTTATTTTTCTGGGTTATTTCACTTAGCATACCGTCTTCTGGGTATTGTATTCAGGATTTTTACTAAGTGAGTTGATTATAGCTCTGCTTGACACGGGGTGGGGGAGGATGAAGTGTGAGGCAGTGGATGTATTAATTTGTTTTACTTTAGTAACCATGTGCATTTGTATGTATCTCACAGTATCATGATTTATACTTTAAACAAATACAGTAAACTTCATTTTAAAATGATGCTACCTAAAGAAACACAATGCATGTTTACTTTATTGTTGTTAGGAGGAGTTTACCTGTACATGGACATACATGACATTTTCATTAGAATTTTATATAGAAGCTAAAAGATTATACAAGGGAAGTGGTTGCCTTCCCCCTTTACAACCCAGCTGGTGGCAAGCACGTATCATCCAGTCGTAGGAAGCGCAACGAACTTGTGGTTGAATATAATAGGATTTTCTGTCAAATTGCAAGATTTATCAGAACTGTAACATATTCAACATCCATCTATTCTTAAGAAGCAGGGATATGGCAATGCTTTTAATTTTCAGCCACTCAGATTTTGTACAGCTGTATTATGTATGCTGAGATTCTTCCAAACAATTTATCCATTTCAGCTTGGGAGAATTTAAAAACTGACAACTTCCCGCCCCTTTTCTACTTGTCATCTGCACAGTCTCGTAGAAACCTCAGCAGTTAGGAAATGTGTTGCTTGGAAAATAGTTGCAAAAGTGAGGAAGAAGAGGCAAGAGAGAAGTGTAGTTTTAATAAAATACATCAAGACCAAGGTCGTACGGTGAAGCTGGGCTGTGCGTTTCTAGCACATCTTAAGTGATAATAAACCCGTGTTGTCACTGGTTTTTCTTTTTTCACAGACTTCTATGTAAAAACATGACAAATAGAAATTCTGTGCAATGACTGAAGCCAGAGTTTTTATATAAGTCAGGCTTAATTTCTGAAAAGTTAAATTCAAGTGCCAGGTGACAGCAATACAGGTGTGTTACTGAAGCATGTTTTGTGTTCACCCACTTTGTTCATTGTATACGTTCCTACTGCCCTTTTCACGAAACCTGGTTAATTATTAAGCATGTCAGAAGGTAGGAACCACCTGAAATGCTGAGATAAAAAGCTTCTTGATATCTCTTTTTGTACTTGCTGTTAGAAGGACTTAGTGTTGTTTTTGTTTGATTATGCGAAAGTGTTCAATTTTATTTTTAAAAAAGCCTAATTTTTCCTAAATGTCTCTACTGTGATTTTGATGTTTGAAATGCCTTCACCTTCCTTGAGACAAGTGATATTTTGTAATTAGGGAGCTTAGTGCCCGCATAAAGCTGTGTGTTTATAATGGCAGGGCAAAGTGAAGATTTCAGACAATTATCTTGGCAGCTAGGCCACCAGATCGGCTGGCTGTGTTTGCAGGCAAAGCAAGCCGGATGTTGAGACATCTACACACATGTTAAGTACATAATGGTCCAGATTGCCTTGTGTTCTCAGCACCGGTCACTTGCTGGTGTAAGTTGGGCATTTAAGGGCAAGCATTAACTCTCATGGGTCACCGGGGAACCATTTAATAAGTAACTAGAGGCCTGGAGATGATCATGTATTCCTCTAAATGCCTTGCTTTTGTTAGTGGTGCAGTTCACAAAAGGTCACTGTGTGTTTCAAATATTTGATGTCCTTTCCTAAGTAAGCGACCCTGGTCCAGTACAGAAGCTGGCTGACTTGTTATTTGTTGCCGGCCAGTACATAGTAAGCTAATCAAGTTCATAGTATGTATATTCTGCCAAGAAAAAGTTGGTCAACAAATGTAATAGGAGTTCAGAGAAGCCAGAATAAATCTGCGTTGTGATAAAACAGCTTCATTAGTTAAGAGTGTAGTAAGGATTTTAACTGCATGAATACCTTTGTGAATTTTTGTGACTTTTAATTTGGATATAATTTCAAAGTTACAGAACATTTGTAAGACAAAAGCAAAAATAGCTCACATTCTTCATGTAAATTCACTGGTTGTTTCTATTTTTTTCCGTCAGCTTTATCTGTCTGAGAAGGTATTAATCTACACAGTTTTTTTTTCCTGAATCATTTGAGGATAAATTGTGAACGTGATATCCCTTAACCTCTGAATAATTCAGTGTATATATTCTAAGAACAATGAATGTTTTTTACATAGCCACAGTGCATATCAAAATCAGGCAATTTAATAATGGCATACACATACTATTATCTAATTGTATGTGTTTAATAAAAGATACTGTATAGATAGAAACAAGAAAATGAAAGTGAATGATTACAGTTCCAAAATTCGGTAGATTAATTGCACTGGAACAATTTCTAGGGCTCAATATTCTACCTCTTTATGTTGGATTTCTCGTTTTGTACGTAGAATTTAGTATAAATATAATAAGGATACAACAAAAGCCTGACAAAGTACATCTAAATGAATAATTGTTAACACACTTTACAAAGTCAGTGTAGAGGTGTGAAATAAAGATAAAACATATTATTCATTTTTTAAAAAACGTCAGCCGTTTACTTAGTCTTTCTAGTGGTGTACTGCTGTGTTTCCCTGAAAATAAGACCTAGCTGGAAAATAATCCACCTTGGAAACTAGAGATCAGAAATGCCAGTTGAAATGAGCCTCTCCTCACCTTACCCACCTTACAGAGTAGACACTGAGCAAGAGATTAGTGATGGCAGGGAAGGCGAGGATGGGCTGATTGGGACTGGCATTTTTGATCTCTAGTTTTCGAGGCTGGTTGTTTTCCAGCTAGGTCTTATTGTCAGGGAGAGAGAGGGTATTGCAGCAATCATTTGGATGGTTAAATCGCTCTTCCTGAAGATGCTAGAGGGATGCCTGCCCAGTAGGATTATGCGTTGTTGGCTATCCCACAGTCGGTTTTTACAGGAGAGTCTGTTTCAAGAGATGCTGTTAGGTCAGCTGGGGTTCTGTTACCCACAAAGCCAACTCAAAAGCCACTCACGGAGCGAACCACGGACTGCTCAGCGGGGGTTTAAGGCGAACACCGACACGTAAACGTAAAAGGCAGCTGTGTCAGTAGCATCGCTTGCCTGTGAGGATGGGATAGAAGTGTGGCGGAAGAGTGTCCCCTAGCCTTACTGCCTGAGCATCTTGGCTTCAAAGCAACTGTGACAGCATCGAGAGTTCTGAAAAAGAGAAGGAAACATCACCGTGCCCTCAGGTCAGTAAGGGCAGGACGGGCATCCTGCCTACGCCAGTAACGGAGGCAGGACTGCACTTGTGTCACTTAACAGAAGTAAATGTCACCCAAGTGGCACAAGGGTAAGTACTCAAGGACTCAGGAGATGGAGATAGTATTTTGGAGACAAATGGAGAAGACTCAGGAAGAACTGGAAATGTAGTAGGGAGGGAAGAGAACGTTTAAGTAATTGTGTAAATAAAAATATACAGCTGCAGAGAAGCAGCTAGCTGCTGAGTGGTGATCATATATGACGGGGGGTGTCTAACATGGGTGTCAGCAGTCTCCAGTTTGCTTCCAGTTTTCATGAAAATAAGAACCACACTAAGGGTCCGGTGAGATGGCTCAGCGGCGTAAGCGCCTGCCTGGCAAGCGTGAGGTCCTGAGTTCGACTCCCGGTACCCACATACGAAAAAAGGGCCGGTGATATCGCTCAGCGGCACGGGCACCTGCTGGCGTGTGAGGTCCTGAGGTTGACCCGCGGTACCCACAAAAAAAAAAAAAAAAAAAAAAAAAAAAAGGATCCACACTAAGGACAAGGTCTCTAACATGCACTTAGTAGAACAGGTTGCCCCTAGTGGGTATCCGATTACATGTAATGCTAAGGCATTTGTTCATGTACTGTACATCTTACCTTAATGAAATCCAGCCCAAGAATTTCTGCCTTTGTGTACAGAATTTATGACATGTGTAATGGTCTATAATTAGAGGCTGACAAAGGACATCCAGAAGAAAGAGGACTGCTAACTTGACGTGTATTTTGTAGGAGAGGCTGTGGGAAAATAGGTGTGTTTGTTGGTGTTGCCCGTGGGAGCGTAAGTCATTGTAACTCACACAGATAGCGAATTGGTGATATCTGTCGCATTTATAAATATGCCCTTTGCCCTGAAAGTGCAGCTTCTGTAATTTATCCTACCAACTCACTTTTATACAGTATAGTAAAAGCAGAACATTGAAACCTAAACTAAGTATTTGAAAACAGGACTTGGTCAAATAAACTCTAGTAGATCCAGCCATGGAATACTATGCTGCTGTAAAAGAAAAATTAAAAAGAGAAGATGAGATGGAAGAAAAGGAGGAGAAGGAGGAAGACGAAGAGGAGGAGAAGGAGGGATATACTATATGTGCTGATTTGGAAATGTCTTCTGGGGGGAAGGCAAGAATAATCTCTTTTGCATAAATTTGCCTTAAAGAAACTAAAAGAAGATGTAAAAAAATGAATAAAAGTGTTTTGTGGTGGGTGGAAACTGACAGATGGAGACGGGTGGGTGTGAAAGTTTTCACTGGGTAAACCTTTTTATACTTTAAAAATCTGAAACTGTGTTTATGTACTAGTTAATGGAAAAAAAAAAAAAAGATGGGAAAGAGGACCATTCTGTTCTTACAGGAATGGAAAGGACTGCTAATTTTCTACTCCAACATCTGTTCTCCTAGTGGCTTCAGTTTAAACTAGAACATTGTCCTCTAGAGTTAAACTAATACTTTCTTAGCTTCCATTGCAGCTAAGTATAGCTCTGAGGCCAGTGATACGCAATGAGAAGTTTTCTGCAGTGCATCTTAGTATTTTTAAATGGATCTTTTAGCCATAAGGGCCTTTTGGCCTTACTTTCTTCCTCCTGAATATGGGTTTAATGTTCGGAGTCAGCAGACATCTTGGGCAATGAGAGGACTTTGATATTGGAAGCCATGGGCTAAGAGGGCAGAGCGGAAAGATAGAACCTGAGTTCTGCTGACACGATGGGGCCACCCTACTGGCCAGTTCCTGGTTTCTCTTTCATGAAAGAAAAACAGCTCTTCTCTTGTATGCAACATTCTTATTTTGATGCTTATGGTGTTGATTAACTGCTGGATTCTAACCCGGTATTGACCCCTAATTTGAATCATGTTTTCCATTAAGATCTTTTCTTTTGTAAACTTTGCTGGGCGTTTACTGAGCTTCTTCCCTTATTTCTTCAAATCTTTGGGTTGATGTGTTTATGGCTTCTAATATGTACTGCTGGACAATCATGAGGTATGACTTTTATCTGTCACCATGCTTCATAGTTCAAAGTGCCCTTGTTGAAAAAATTCCCATGAATGTGTTCTGTCATTTTTCTTTTTTAAGATGGATGTACAGCTAAACTTTTAATATTTTATAAGCAGTTAAAACAACCATATTCCTTGTGTCAAGATAAATGTTCAGATTTTCAATCATGAAATTAAAGATGTAGGAATTACATTGATTTTAGAAATGATACATGTCACTTCTATTACCATACTTATAATTCAGGCAAAATAAAGAAATATAATGAGTAGTAGGAAAAAGAAAATGGAATATATGAAATGTACTTTTAAAATTTATGGGAGGTCAGCTGGGATGGTAATGGGGAGGACTGATGTATTTTTATCCAAGACATCTATTAATGTGACTGTGATGAATAATGTCTACTAAGCAAACATTAACCTGTTTTTCTCAAAAAGATTTGGCATTAAAAGGTGTGTCATTTTCTCATTGCTGGAAGACTCGTATTTTCTCACGTTAACAGAGGAAAGGAATTCTATCAGTGGTCATACAAGTACATCTGTTGTACCTTAAATGTTGACCTAAATCAATGTTACGCATTGTATCAGGGAGAAGAATGATATTTTGAGGTATTATTTGGCAGTTTGCTCTTTGACTGATTTGCCTCCAAACTCGAGCTTTGCATCATTATTGAGTAAGCATTTGGTGACCTGGAATTTCAGCTGCTCATTCTCCGTTTTGCTCGTAAGTGCATAAAATAAGGAGGGAAGCATGCAATTATTTCTACCGCTTAGTCTCATGTTTTTGCCTGCATATGTAGAAAGTGAACATTAAAGTTCGACATCTGAATATTGCAGGTGTTCTTACAAGCTGGGTTAGGAAGAGGGGTGAAGCAGTTGGACTGCAGTGGAGATAGGGGGAGAGCGATCTCCCTTCAGACCTACGCGTCTCCTGCAAGATTCCTCTGGGTCAGAACCTTTACTGCTTTTCTGAGAAATCTCTTCCCTGTTGCGGACTGTCAGAGGCTGTGATACCCAGGGGGAAGCAGTGGCAGCGGGATTCTCTCTCCTGTGCCCCAGATGAGCTTAGCTCATAACTCCTCTGCTAGGAAGAGGGTGCCGATGTGTAGGGTGGAAGTCTCGTTTTTGGACTTTTCCCAATAATATTAGACCATATAAACAATATTCATGAAAGGAAATGTTTTAATCACCAAAGACCATATTTTTCTTACTCCTTTTTTTGTCTTTTCCTTTTCCCTCCCTCCCTTTCCTTGCACTTATTGCCTCAGAAAGCGAATGCACGGAGCCATTGCTCCGTCTGGGCAATTTATTGCAGAGCGGTTGGACGGTGACCCCAGCTGCGGTCCCTCAGCTGTTCCTCCCGTGTGGAGAACGGAATGCTCGTCTCTATTTTCCACACGTAATTGCAAATAGCATTCAGTGAGGGAAAAATGAGGGAACAGCTTTTAATTTTATGATGATAGGGTGCATAAAGTTGCCCAAACATAAAAAGTCTGAAAGAGAGACAGACGGATAAGAGAGACAGACAGACAGCCCCCCACCCACACACACTGAGATCCACTATCTGGACATCAGCGTTAAATTTTGGAATATGATTAAAGTTTAACTTAATTATATATGTGCCTATACATAATGATTAATAAAATTCACATTTATTTGCCCAAAGTGGGTAATGGCTCATGCTTGCTTTTAATAATAGAAGTATTTTTATTGACAATGAATGTGGTACAATATTATCATTTTTTTAAAGGTTGAAAATTTGGCCATTGTCATCATGAACTTTACAGTGGACATTCCTATGTATGTATTTTGCATTCAGCCCAGATATTTCACTTTAGTTTTCTTTTTTTTTTTTTTTTTGGTGGGTACTGGGAGTCGACCTCAGGTCCTCGTGCACCAGCAGGCGCCCGTGCCGCTGAGCGATATCACCGGCCCTTTTCTCGTATGTGGGTTCTGGGAGTCGAACTCGGGCCCTCGCGCTTGCCAGGCAGGCGCTTATGCCGCTGAGCTATCTCACTGGCCTCGACTTTAGTTTTAATTTATTTTTTATTTTTTATTTTTATTTTTTAATGATACTGGGGATTGAGCCCAGGACTTTTGCACTGAGTTGCATCCTCCGCCGATTTTCTTTTACATTTTGAGACATGGGCAGGGTCTTACTAAGTCACTAAGTTGCCCAGGCTGGGCTGGGACCTGTAATCTTCCTGCTTCAGCCTCCCACAGTGCTGAGATTACAGGCATGTGCCACCTAGCCTGTCTCAATTGGAAATTATTAAATCAAGTATATACACATTTGGTTGTACATCATGAAATTGACTTCCAGAATAATTCTGCTCCCATTTCAACTCCTACCAATACTGTTTGAAAGTATCAATTTTCAGGCAAAATAAATGCAGAATAAGAAAATTTTGATGATATACAAATACATCATTGTTGCCTCAACTGTATTTCTTGGGTTATTTTGAAGCTGAACCTCCTTGCACAAATTATTCTTCCTTTTATCTTGTTATTTTTTTGGAGACTTGGTAGTTATACTGTCCTTTTTTTCAATTAAGTTATAAGTCTTATTCCCAACTTGTCTTATAAATTTACTTAAAATATTATTTATGAAATAATTTAAAACAAAACAATGGAGGTTTTTGTACTTCTCATATTTCATATGTAAAACAAAACACATAGTTATAAGTGATTATTGTATTAGCTGATGCCCAAAGCGTTTACACATATTAACTTATTTGTGCTCATAGAATGTGTAAGTTTGCTAATACAGAGCATGGTGGCACAGCCCTGTAATCCGAGCTCCTTGAGGCAGAAGCAGAAGTATAAATTTAAGGCCAGCCTGGGCAACTTAGCAAGACCCTCTCCCAAAACAAGAAACAAAAAAGGCTGGGGATGTAATTCAGTGGGAAAGTGCCCTGGGTTTAATCACCATTACCTGCCTCTCCCCACACAAACAAAAAATTGTGTGAAGTATGTCCTGATGTCATCTCCATTTGGAGAAATTCTCTCCCGTGTGCCGATACACGAGAGCAGTTGAATGTATTGCCAAAGCTCACATAGGTGTTGCATGGAGAAACTAATTCAAAGCCAGGAAATTGGCTTTAGAATTTATGCATTTACTGCTGCATTTTATTATTGATTACAGAAATCTTTACTCTGAACATTAATACTTTGTCAAAGAATTTGCATTGCAAATATCTTCTCTCTGGGAGGATTTTCTTATACTATCTTTTAGCATGCAGAAATGTGTCAGAACCTTTACATGGCCACACTAATATGGTCAAGTTTTTCAGTCTTTTCCTTCCTGTGTTTTTTTGTTAATACACTTAATAAATTCACTCTTAACTCTTATACCAAGCAGATAGGCTCCTGTATTTCTTTCCACAAACCTCAAATGAATTTTTCACATTCAGAACATGAAATTATATAGAATTGATTTCTATGTTTTGTGTGAGATAGGAACTTTATTATTACCTACTTGATTACAGAAAATATATCACCTCAGCAATATTTATTAACTTTATTAAGGCTTTGAGTTTCATATTTTATTTACTTCAAGGTGCTTTTGAAATTTTATTATTGCAGAAAATGAAATCATTTTGTTTATTAGTTTTCCAAATTGGTTATAAATTGTTTATCCTAGTATTCAGGAATACTCTTGGATTTTTGAATACTCATCTCTTCACCAGTATGATCAACTAACTTTTGTAATTTAATAGTTTTTCCTGAAGATTATCTTGGACTTTATGTGGAAAAGTGACCTATTTATAATGTAGATATGATTGTATATTTTTTCGAACCCTTTTACCATTTAACTTTTCCTTGTCTTGAATCATGGCCTTTAGTGTTGTACTAAATAAAGACAGACCTAATTGGACCTGTGTGTTTTCCTGGATTTTAGAGGAAATATTTCCCATGTTGTAATATTAAGCATGAAAATCTGCTTTAGATTTTTAGAAAATATTCCTGAACAGGATAAGGAAGTTCTCTTTTATAATGATTTGGTAAGGACTTCAGAAAAATCATACATGAGTGTTAAGCTTCATCAAATGACTCTTCTGAATATATTGAAATAAATTTTTTTTCTCTCATATGCTAGGATAAATGACACTTGCTCCTTTCTGCAATCTGCTTGCTAATATTTTATTTTGCTCTTATTTTCAGAGGTGAGACAGGTCCTGGATTATTCTTTCTTATATTTTCCTTATTCAGTATTCTCTAGCTTCATAATATAAATTGGAGAGAAATCACCTTGTTTCTTTATCATTTAACATTTTGTTAGTTTTCAGTTCTCAAATATTTATCTTTAGTCTTTGTCTTTTTTATTATTTAAAACCTGTGGTAATTTTAATCTGGCAATGTGCTACTTACTACATTTGAACAAGCATGATCCAAACACTCACACTAAGACATATCTTCAACTCCAGATCCCACGTTCTCAAGACGGAAGCCAGTAAGGAAGAGGGGGAAATCTGTTTTCACAGGTCACAACATGAAAATTGGAATACTGATCAATAAAGCTGAGATTTTGCTTATGTCCTTTGTTGTCTAATTCTTAACTTTTAGTCTGGGAACCAACTAACCTTAATGGGTATCAACCTCCATCACTTTAATCTGTATTAGGTATCATAATTTTTTGTTTTTGTTTTGTTTTCTGAGCAGGGTCCCACTTTGTAGTCCAGGTTGGCCTTAAACTTTTGTTCCTCTTGTCTCGGCCTTAGGAGTGCCAGAATCAGGCATGCAGCACTGCGCCTGGCGGTAGTAATATTTCTCCTTATGTGTGTCTAAACTTACACTGAACAATGAGTTCTAGGTTGGAGAAAAGGATTTATTTTTTTTTTTCACCTGTCTGTAAGTCTTTGTCCACAAGTCAGACGAAAACAGACACAAGTGCTAACCCTGTCTTGTTTATTATGCTTACCAAGAAATAGCTTCTTTCTCAATATTATAAAAATTGTCACATCCTTTTTTCTTGTATTTAGATGCTGTTTTGTTTTTTAATCTTTAAGTCTTAAATAAATAACTTAGAGCTGGCTCTTCCATATACATGATGAAGATGGGGTTATGAAGTTTTTATTATAAAACCAGAGGGAAGGGCCGGTGAGATGGCTCAGCGGCATAAGCGCCTGCCTGGCAAGTGCGAGGGCCCGAGTTCGACTCCCGGAACCCACGTACGAAAAAGGGCCGGTGATATCGCTCAGCAGCACGGGTGCCTGCTAATGCGCGAGGTCCTGAGGTCGACCCCCGGTACCCACCAAAAAAAAAAAAAAAAAAAAAAAAAAACCAGAGGGGAAAAAAGTCACAAACTGTTTTTAGCTGAAATCTCAAGTATATTCTTAATGGAACCGGCTAGGGTGGCCAAGAGAATTGCTATAGGTTTCAGGCTTAAAATAAACCCAAGATTCTACCTAATCAACTATATGACTCCATCATTAAAATGGAAGTAAGTCTTTGTCTCAAAATATAACTAGACAAGAAAATTTAGTCTGAGAGTCTTTCCAACTGATATATGCTGTTACATAGCCGTAGCAGTTGGAATTCCCAAGCATATTGAAACAAGGTATGGTTAGCCTGAGGGAAAAAAGGTGATATTTTATAGCATCTACCTCTGGAGCAATGTTTCCTCTTTTAGCTTTGCAATGAATGATTATATCAATAATGTGATTTTAAAATTAATGCTGAATAAACTTAAAGGGAAAGTTAATGTTTTTAAATGAACAAAGACATGAAGAATATAGTTTACCTACAGCATGAATAAAGGGACATGGCGTTGCTGCCTGTGTTGGGTTTTGGATCTCCTTTATTCCTGCTTACATTTAATACATATTTTCGAACGAAAGTTTCCAACATTCTTTTATCTTAATATTACTCTTTTTTCCCTAGCTAGTATATTCAGGAAGGCTATATTTGGGAATGTTGTTCTCTTCTTGGCATTTAATTAGTTATGTTTTATTCTTGTTAACGTGAATATTATGCTGTTTGGAACTTTAGCCATTGTTTGCATGGTGTATGTGCACATCCATGCTTGAACTCAATACACGGTCTGTTTCTACAGTGCTACCTTTTTGGATACCGATGGCAGATATGCAACATCCAAATGAAAGAAGCATTCAGATACTTGCTGGATTGGTCTAGATAGTTCCAACACCACATGTAAGAGGCTGCTTGTGTTTCCATTTAATTGAGTAACACATACTGAGAGAACAGTGTGTACCAGGCAATACAGGAATAAAGACTTTCTGAAAGAGAGGTGAAGATAGCATATCAATAATAATCACAACAGAAAACGGGATGATTTGATATTCCAGTATCAGAAGTAATGTGTAGAGGCGGCACAGAGAAGGAACCAGTCAGTTTGGCATGGATTTGGGAATCAATATGGGGGCAGCGATGAGGAAGAAAGGGTTTAGACCTTGAATGGAAGGAGGCCAAAGCACTGGATCACGAGGGCCCTTCTCGTCTCTGGAGAATGGAGACTAAGGTAGAGTATGTGGTGAGGGTTGGGAAGGGCTGGACTGGAAGGGTCATCAGTCCTGTTTCTCATGCAAATTAGCCGGGGACGCATGGAAGATCACCTACCCTCTGGAGACGCAAGCTCCTCTGTAATAGAGTTGAGAGTTGAGAGTGCAGTTGAGAATCTGAAGAACATTAGGAGTAATAGGAACACGGGTGAGACGCAAGAACGAGAAAGAATTGATGACCTATTTCACGCAAGAAATAAGGCGGTAAAGAAAGATGATATGGAATGGCTTAGTCTGTGTAACCAGATGGAAGGTGATTTCTTAATGGAACGGGGAACTAGGATGGATAAATTGTTTTTACAGTGATGTGCAGTGTGGCGATGAGAAAGTGAGGAACCTGTGGAAAGAAGTATTGAGGTGAAATGTCAGTCTGCATGGGGAGAATGACTTTGGAGCATACGGTGAGGTGTAGACGCCTCCAGGCATCACCAGGACATGCACGATGAGTGGAGACGGCGAGAGGATGTTTATCCAGACGGAGACGCACAGCCTGGTAAACAGAAACTGGTAAGAGGTAGGATGGACGGTTTCATCCTCTTGACCAGTGTGGCATAGGGAGAGAACTTGGATGAGAGCTTCTCGAAGATGGAGGGACAAGCGTTGGCAGGTGACAGATGGGAATTGTTCAGTAAATGCCCTAAGTTCTTTGTCCCTCCATTGGTACAACGCTGCAGCAGGTGCCATAGGATTGTAGGATCGAGCCTTGCAGGATTCAGCCTTGCAGGATTCAGCCTTTCTTGCTCAAACTGAGTAACCCGATCACTCTCACACTCTTTATCGCCTTCCATTTCCTTTGTCTTTTGAATTCCCCTCTGCATGCTTCCTGGGATAACGTGCTGGCAATCAAATCCTTGCATTGCGGTCTACTTCTGGGGTGAAACAAGCCAAAGACAAATGGAAGTTTGTTGTTTTTTTTTTTTTCTTAAGAATGGACTGGGTTAGAAGGAAGATGAATTGTGGAAAGAGTAAATTTGGAAGTGATGGGGTAGAGAAAGAAGCAAATAATAAGTAGTCCGAAGAACTAAAGGAGATAGAATTGAAACATGAGGAATCGTTCATGCCTTGAGCCACACACTGTCAGAAGAACTAAAGGAGTTGGAGTTGGAATTGGATGCATAGGGGCTGGGTTCATTGGCTGACCTACGAAGGAGGAATTGGAATAAATATTCATGATGTTTGTGATGCAGTTTGGTGATTCTTGATCATTCCTTATGGAAAAAGAGAGTTGTTTATAGAACATAAGCTACTTCGTAAGCATCCTGGTATGGTCCATTCATTCTACGTCTGTTATCATTATTCATTCAACAAATATTTATTGGGCACATATTATGTGTCGTCCTCCAAATGTTCTGTCATTAATGATAGGGTTCCCTTCTACCATTTTGTCTCCTTTGCTATTTATTTGACTGCACTGGTTGCTTCTACTTTTTTCACATTGAACTAAGTCAGTTTACTTTTCTTTTGCTATCTATAATAATAAATTGTTATCCTAGAAATAGGTTTCGAATTTAAACTAAATATCCATTGTAAAGTTTCCTTACATTCTTCGCAGTAAAATCCACTGAGCATAATAATCAGAAAAGACAAAGTAAAAAAATTAAAATAGATAATTTAATAGTACTGTTACAAAATATAGCAGGGCTCTTGAATAGGTAATTAATGTTCTAAAACTTGCTGAAATACAGAATAATGAATATTTTTTCTTGTCTGACTTTCTTATCTGATTTTTCTATGGCTTCTAACTTTATTCATATGTGTATATTAATATAATTGAAGGTCTTCTATGAAGGTTTTTTTTTTTTTTTTTTTTTTTTTTGTACCAGGAATCAAACTCAGGACCTTTCGGTTGCTGTGCAGGCGCTGTGCTGCTGAGCTATATCCCAGGCCTTGAAGGCCTTGTAGATATAAAACATCTGAAGAATTCTTGCTAACAAGAAAAAACCACCAAACCTGAAATTTACCAAGCCTCTTTATCCAATTACTAATTTATTGAAAATACTGAGAAGAGAAACATGTTACCAAATAATAGAGAATGCAGTTGGGCTTTACTATCTTACAGGAAATAGGAAGCTCTTTGGGACAATCAAGCAAGCTTAGTTAACATATAAGTTGCAGGAGAGGGCCGGTGAGATGGCTCAGCGGCTTAAGCGCCTGCCCGGCAAGCGCGAGGGCCCGAGTTCGACTCCCGGATCCCACATACGAAAAAGGGGCCGGTGATATCGCTCAGGCACGGGCGCCTGCTGGCGCGTGAGGTCCTGAGGTCGACCCCCCGGTACCCACAAAAAAAAAAAAAAAAAAAAGTTGCAGGAGAAAATATCACAGAATGGGAAACTGTAGTTTAGAATGCGTACATTTAAATCATTTGTAATTTATAACAATTTTTAGATTGAAATTTTAAAAAATATTACACTTATGAAACAAGTCGAACATTGAGTAGTGGGTGATATTTAGGAATTCTTGTTAATTTTTAGAGGTATTTTGTTTATTTTGGGAAGAAGAAAACTACACCTTTTAGGTACAGTCTAAATTACCTAGAGATTGAATTACATTATGTCTTGTACTTGATTAAAATGAAGTAGGGGGGAGGGAGAAGGAGACAAGTGTGGAGGAGGTAGGGAGCCTTTGGAAGACGATTTTTCAGGCTGGTTTATGGCTTTGAGTAATTGTTATACTATTCTGTTTACTTCTGTGCATGTTGAAAATTATCCACGATAAAAACAGATAAGTTAAACTTAAAAATACATAGCTAGATTGCCTAGTGTGTGGGCAAGATGTGATTTATTTTTCTATTAAGAAAAACCTTTTGCTATGTAGGAGCATGGTTTCTTAAATTCACCTATTTCAAAGAAACAAGGTTGAGCAAGTTCAGGAATCACTTAAAATCATCTTAGGATAAGCTTTTCTTTGCAAATGTACATTTGACCTTTGTTCAAAGAAGAGAATATGAAAAGAACACATTTCCGCATGCTCTTTTCTTTACCTATGACTTGTAGAGATGTTTTACCTTGACTTTTCTTTATTTTTAGTGAAGATTCTTCAGAAATTTTCCGTCCTTCTTCTGCCTATCACCCTTATTTAAATTTTAACCATTGGTGTATATTGGCAACATTTTTAATAAGATGACTAAAAGATAGCACCCCTCAGTTAGATTTCTTTAGTTTCAGAAAGGCAAGATCCAATAAAATGAAACAGAATATCCGGTAACTTAATATTGGAATTTGAAGGCATTGCCATCATTGTTGTATTTTTAAAGGAAATGCCCTCAATATGCCTTTGAACTCATTACAGTTCTTCATATAATAATGTAAAATTAATAAAAATCAGAGTTGCATCTAGATCTGCTTCTGCCAAAAGTAATAGGAAGTATAAAATAATTATTGTGTCTGAGGTAACACATTGAGTTCTTAATTATTTTTATCCCTATAAACAGTAAATGTCAAGAATTATCAGAATTGCTATGCTGAATCATATGGACATACCCTGAGAAAATATTTCAAAAGAAGAAAAAAGTAAATGTGTGCAAAGATAGACACTATAGTATTTTCAGGACTGAAATGATTAGACATGAATGAAAGTGTAAAACGTTACAAAAAGTAAATAGGTAAATCATGGTACAGCAACGTGAATTATTGAACTACCATGAGAGATAAAATTGAAAAATAAAGCAATATGAAAATGTGTAGATATAAAATAAGGGAAATACAAGCGGATTAAAACACTGTGGCTTTACTCTGATAATAAATATGCAAAATATGTTAGTTTTTAGATGAAGACTGGAAGAACATATTCAAAACTGAAACCAGCTGTTGCATTATAGTGTTGGTATTAAGGATGATTTATTTTTTTCTTTAAAATTCCCTTCTGCCGTTACAATGATATTTATAAAATGTTTTTAAAAAGTTCCAAGAACAAAAAATTAATCCTTCCATGAAAAACTCTAATTATACAGAAAAACAGTTCTAAAGGGGAAGGATATGGACGATTAAGTCTAGGTTAAACCTAATAAATACAATGAATGAATTGCAATGGACTGTAACATATTTTAAAGTGTCGTTCGTGTTGTGGGAGGTAATGTGCGACATCTCATAGCTCTGTCCTCCATCAGAGAGGAGAAATGGTGCAGTAAATCCTACCCTCTTGTTCTCAGTGAGTCATTGTAGCACTAAAAACTATGGAAAGCCTGAAAGGACACCCTTGTAAATGTGGTGCTGTAGTTATAAATGTGATGCTTCTCCCAAATAGTACTTTCTTCTACAGCATGGGTATTTTATCTCTGTATATTGAGCTCCTGTTTCCATAACTGCTCCCTTCTTCACCTGTATTACAACTTCTAAATTGCAGATAAGTGTGGTCAGGTGATAACCTGGGGTCTTGCTCTTCTGAAGTTCTAGTGTTTATTTACCTGCTGGTAGGAGGAAAAGTGGGTGAAGAAAGCTGGGTTTTTGTTAGGGGTTATTGCACTGGAAGGCATTTTCAGAACATCTGGATGTTTGCTTCCTATTGTTAGAATCTCAGTGAGTAAATGGGTATTTGGCATAAACCGTCAATAACTATTTTATTTTAATTTTTTCTTTTTCTCTTTTTATCAGACATGCCATAGGTCTTATCCTACGGTCCCAGTGATTTGGTCCCTAGACTTAAATAAATTCTTGGGAATCTGGAACCAAAAGAAAAGCTCACATGACTGGATAGAGTGGTTTTTCTTTTTCCTCTTTTTTTTTTTTTTTTTTTTTGTGGGTACCGGGGGGTCGACCTCAGGACCTCTCGCACCAGCAGGCGCCCGTGCCGCTGAGCGATATCACCGGCCCCTTTTTTCGTATGTGGGTTCCGGGAGTCGAACTCGGGCCCTCGTGCTTGCCGGGCAGGCGCTTACGCCGCTGAGCCATCTCACCGGCCCTCTTTTCCCTCTTATTATTATTGTTTTTACTATATAGTTAAGTGGAAATAAGCAACAATGAAGATCTGGCTGCTTTTTAAAAAGGAAATAATGGACAGAACCTTTGGTAAGGGCTAGTGATGGAAGGTGAAGGGAGGACATGGTCATTTTTGTATATATCAACAAACCGTAGATAATGTTTGATTCATTCCAGCATTGGAATATTGCTCCTGGGAAACATATTATCCTGTCTCTTGTTTATATAATGTATTTTTTTCAGGTTAATTAAAGGGTTTAACAGACGTTATCACACTGAACACACAGAAGTCTAATAAAACATAGAAAGATGTGATGTGTAATTACATCTGTTTTGTAGACACCGTGTGGCATAATCTTGGGATTTAATAATGGGGTCCCTCCCCAATGAGTTTATATGCCTCTTTGGGTGCACATGTACTAATACAAGGAAGTTTGTAAATCAAGTTACCAAATGAAGACTAAAACAATGTTTTTTTTTGTTTCGTTTTTACTTACTTCATGATATTGAAAGTAATTTAATAAAAAAGAAATTGTTATTTTAAGATAAGGTACAGAATACGTATTTTAATGATGAACTTTTTAAAACCAAAGTGACAAATCAATTTGTTAAATAAAATAGAGAAGGAAAGAAGTTTTTGTTGTGAATGATAATAAAATTTTGCTCAGTTTTTTTCTTTATTCTCTTGTTGAAGATACTGATCAGGGAGTCAAGATGGTATTAATGTATTCATTTCTAAAAAAAAAACAAAAAACAAAAAACTTCCCTGGCAGTTTTTTTTGGAGACGGTGATTAATAGTGGTAGAGATAACATTAAAGAAAACTATGGCCTTTAAGGGATGGCCACCCTGACCATTGGAACTCTGTCTACTCTTTTAATTAAACTTGAGGGCAGAAGAAAAGGGACTCTTTTTCCCCCCCTGAAAATAATTATTGAGGTTATGCAACGTGTTTAACCTTGGAATTTGTCAACAGCCATGGAACAAACCAGTGTGCAGTTTTTCATTTCAATAACCAAATGACTTTTACATTGTGAGTGAAAGTGGGAAACAACTTTTCTTGGCAAATATATTCTCAGAAGAGTTAGTTATTGTCTTCAAACAATGAGTGCATGTAAAATGTAATTTAAGAAAAGAAAAAGTGTGTAATCTTATGGTAATTTTACTGTGGTATAGTATATTGTTTCAAAGGGTTATTTTACTTCCTTAAACTTTAATTTTTGTTGTTTATTTTTAAACTACAAAAGTAGTACTTGCTTGTGTGAAAGTGTTTGATGATTTTTAAATTTAAAGAAGTGCATGAAATAAAAAAATATAGTTATATCTATTCTCTGACCTGCCCAGAAGTCATCATTGTGATTAGGTTTGATTTTTCTATAAAGTGATGTCTGTCCAACCTTGGAGCTGTAGTTTTCACTTATTCAATTTGCAGGACATGTTCTGGACATAATCTAACTGGAAGCCTCGCCTTCTTTGCTAGAAAAAGTCTGATTCCATCTTTCAGTTCTGATAAACGTATTAATATGCACCACCATGATCCCATCTCATTTTTGAATCCTGCACATAAGGCGAAGAGGCACAAACTTCCAAGTGTTTTCGTCGCGGTGCAGTGACTCTCTGCTGTATGTTTCCCACCTGCTCCCCATTTGTCTTTCTGGGGCTGCCCCTCAGGATGGACGCATTCAGCTTCAAAAGTGGAGGTTAGAAGAGGCAAGATCTTTTCCACTGCTTAGGGGCTGACTCTCAGCTTGAGGAGACTACAGGCCCTGGTGTCTTGGATGAAGGGGGCTTATCACACCCCTTTGTTCAGTGGCCTGGAGGATTCTTTTCTGGCGACAGTGCCCCTTAGCAAAATTCTGGTTGGGTAGGCGGCCTGACTTTCCTCTGTGACACCGAGTGAAAGGAGAGGAAACAGCTAGAGGTCCTGCAAAAAATCTTTCCAAGTTGATGAGGCTGAAACCCTGCTGGAACTTCATTGCCTTACAACTCTCCATGTTCATGTTTCTCTTGGAAATTTTAGTATGTGCTCCTGTGTCTGATTGGATAATACCATTCTAGATGATTTCGGTGGAAGAATTAGTTGGCTACTAAGAGAAAAATGCCAGTGGTGAGCATTTACAACTTTAAATGAATTTGAACTTTCAAGTTCTCCACACATAATCATGCTGCTGCTTCTCAATTTGTGATGAGATTACACCCCGATAAAGCCATTGCCAATTAAAAATATTCTCAGTTGAAAATGCATCCAATTCACCCAACCCACTGAACATCAGAGCTTCAAAACAGAGCGTATTGTGGAGTGCAGCTGTCTCCTCCTGGGGCTGGTGAGGCTGACTGCGGACTGCAGCATTGCAGCAGCGGATTGGACTACATATGGCTAGCATGTGCAAAAATCAAAAATCAAAATTCAAAATTTAAAACTTCTCTTTCTACTGAATGTTTTGCCCTACTGTAAGGTCCAAAAATTGCAAATGTTTGGACATATGTATTGAAATGAAATTGTAGAGGTATGGCCTAGAAAAGCCTTTGAAAAGAGGAATGGATGCAAAATTATAGGCATTAATGATGAAGTAAAATAGGAGAACATTAACCTTATTGTTTCTGGTTGTTGAGATTCCTTAAATTTTACTTAGTTTTGTATTTCAGAGTAGAAGATAGTTTTCACTCCATTTCCTGTAGAAATTATTGCAGTTCTCTAAACTAGGATTGGAACAAATTGCAAAAATCTCTCAGTCTATCAGTTTTCCTAAAATAAACCATTAAAAGCAGTTCATTATCTATCATTCTATCCTGGGTTAAAATAAAAATCTGCTTTCTAGGTCAATCTTCATTAAGCTATTAATATCCTTTTCATATTTTACGACTTTTAATTTCCTTTATTAGCAACCGCAGGTAGCTGAACCATGAATGTCATTATTTTCAGTATTAATTGATACGTTGAATTCTTTTAATGACTTTTTGCTCCAATGTCAACAGTTTTCATCCAGCACACATAAACACAAAGAATATACCCAACATACCTAAATGTACTGACCCATATTAGTGTTTTGACTTTACATCTGATCAGGAATGTACCTGTTTTTTATGATTTTTTTTTTTTATGTGGGTACCGGGAGTCGAACTCAGGACCTCGTGCTTGCCAGGCAGGCACTTATGCTGCTGAGGCATATCACCGGCTCTGTTTTTTATGATTTTAATTGCATCACGGCTCAAGATTTTTCACGAGGCCACTAGCAATACATTTAGAAAGGCCCAGATTTGCCGGGTGTGGTGGCATACGCCTGTAATCCCAGCACTTGGGAGGCTGAGGCAGGAAGATTGCTGTGAGTTCCAGGCCAGCCTGAACTACATAGTGAGACCCTGCCTCAAAGAAAAAAAAAAAAAAGCCCAAACTTTATTCTGTTTAGTTTTTTCAGAAAATAAAAACCTCTTCAACATAATTAAATGAGATCTCAATTTAGTAAGTTCAGCACAGAATTTGAAATTTTGCCTTATTACACTAATGGATGTATATAGCTGCTTCACAAAGTAAAATTCACACCTGCAATTTCAAACCTTTGTCGAAAGCACTGTTTACCATTTGCTGATAGCAGAAAGTACACCTTGGCATGAGTGTACTGTTGTTTGTGTACTTTGTAAGGGACATTTAGGGCACTTTGAAGTGTTTCAGTTCTATTTCATCTGCAGAGACCCGCCAAGGGTATTTCGTATATTTAGAATTTGTGTATGAAAATATTGCATCAAGTATGTAAGCATTTAAATTTTCACTTTTCCTGCCATAAAAGCTATATTAAAAATGGACACCAGGGTGGTGAGATAGCTCAGCGGCGTAAGCGCCTGCCTGGCAAGGGCGAGGTCCTGAGTTCTACTCCTGATACCCACATAAAGGAAAAAAGGGGCCAGTGATATTGCTCAGCAGCACGGGTGCCTGCTGGCGCGCGAGGTCCTGAGGTCGACCCCCGGTACCAAAAAAAAAAAAATAAATAAATAAATAAAAAATAAATAAAAATGGACACTATAGGTTTTCTTTATTTCTTTGCAATTTTGTATCTTCTCGGGTCTCCTCCTCCGGCCCTTGTCCTTTGTGAATTGCCACCAAGCCATGAAAGTCTCCGCAGGTACCTTTTAGACTGCACCCCGTGCTTCCTGTTGGGACTCCACAGCTTTATCGTTTCAAAACTAGATGGTGATAAAAAGTATATTGACTAATTCATTTGAGAAGTTCGGTGTTGCTCTAGAACCTGAACATATGGTGGTAAACAAAAGAAATACTTGCAGAGCTGGAGACTTAGTTGGTCACAAAAAATGTTCATTGATCTACATCATGTGCGTTTCTAAACTGAGCAAGGTCCTGTGGATACAGAGGGGCCTGACGCAGTGGAGGGCAGTGGGACGACCCACAGGGAAGGGACCTCCGCTCTGCAGGTGAGTAAGGTAATTGCCCAGAATAATGGCAGAGTAAGTGTGCCAGGAAGAAGACATCGAGCATGCCAAGACCTGTGGCAGGAGTTCACAGAGGCAATTTTAGTTGCTGAAGGCCATGAGACTGAGGGCAGAATGCAAGGTGAAGTTTGGTCAAAGGTCAAGTTAGGAGGACAGGGGTTAAAATAAAGCCTTCCCTGTTTGCCAGGTTTGATTATATCTGAACTGCAATAAATAGAAAGCCAGTGAAGAATGGAAACAAAGGTAGAAATAAGGATGATGATGATGACGCATGTGTATGTATACATGTATGTGCCTAAGGGAAGCATCATGATTGGGTGGTCATTCACAAAACATGAAACATGAGAAGAATGTTTATATTTTTAAAAGTCATGATCTTGCTTATCTTGTACCAGTTACCCATGTAGGCAGATAGATAGTCCATAATTCCTTAGGAGGTAATTCTCTTTAATAATGAAGTTATTTTCCAGCATTCAGCAAGGAAATACTAATAAAGTCGTTTTCCTACAGGGCAGAGAGTCCCAGTCCAATTTAGCATCTGCAACTAACAGTTTTCGTATAATTTAATCCTTAACTACTCGATCAAAGCAGAGGCAATAGAAAAATGTGTTTTAAAAATCCTTCTAGTTGAGGCAGCTAGCAAAGCAAAATTTAAATTAAGGAGGCTGAAGTAAAGAGCAGGTTTAGATGTAAGGTTTCAGCTTTGGGAACCATTTACGAACAGCAGCTTTGTAGAAATGGGCCCAGGACATGCTGATAAAAGGAGCTGGGTCTTTATTTGTTAGAAGCTGCTAAAATGTGCCTAGGACTGACTGTATTTTGCTGCCTTGCTCTCCTCCCACTTAGGAATACTGACTGCTGTCTTTTGTGTCAAGGACTGATGTTCCCTCATTCCTTTTGCATGTGATAATATCCTTTGATGTGGCCTTTTGAGCTTCTCATTAAGCAATTACGGGGTTCAGGATGGTGGTTGAGGGTGTGTGCTCTTTAACTTTCTTGGTTTTTCACTCTAGAATAGAAAAAGGAACCAGGCACTACTCTGAAGTTATTTGGAGGGTTGTTCGCACCTTCTTCCTTAAGGATTTGTGTCGTTGGGCAGCTGAGATTATAGAAAAGCCAAGTTTATTTGAAAATGGTGCAGTTGTGCCCCTGCCGTCTTATTCCTTTGTAGGCTATTGGCTAAAAAAACCCCAGTTCTACTCTGGCTTTTTATGGTCTAATGTACATAGTGAGGCAACGCAGAAGCTGTGAATTTGAGGCTCCTTGGAAGATTATTTTGTTTTTTTGAGCTCCTGTAAGCTCCTGTCAGCCCTTTTGCCTCCCACCTCCAACATTATAAATAAAGCCAACCCAGAGCCCCCACTTCGAGTATTGCTCCTTATACTTTGCAGTCAATTTGTGAATCTTGAAAAAACATAAAAACCTGAAAATTTAATTAGCCAACCGGGAATGAAAACAGACAAATTCTTGAATGACTTTGAAGTGAGGATGTTTGGGGAACACGATTGTTGTGGTCATGTTGCCCAGATAGCTCTGGGTTAGGGCCAGTTGGGAGCCACTGTGTGTTTATGGAAGGTGGTAAAAGCCAGGTTTCTGCCCTTCTAAGACCTTAGAATTCAGCACCCCTGCCACCTTGGAATACAACAGCCAGAAATTATGCAACTTGTTGGGACTTCTTCTGCAAGAGTCCTAGTTGGAGGCTGAGGCTGTCTTGAGCACATTGAGGGGTTTTGGTCTGTTTTGACAAACTTGAATTCATGGGATGCCGTGTGACCATCAGCATTGTTTCGGTTGTGTAGACCAAGTGTTCTGGGCTTGCATCCAAAACCTGCAGGAGTAGACAGCCTCAGAAGACAGCCTGAAGAACTTTGAAAAGTGCTCTAATGGGGCAAAATATTGGACAATCTGTCATACTTTAAATTTTATTTGTTTGTACATATATTTCCATATGTCTAATTCACAGAAGAGAGCCATACATGTGCCATAAGTAAAAGTGGTTGATGTGATAACACCTTACTTCTTTTTTTTTCATTTATAAAGGCTATTTATATGATTTTGGGGGAGTTGGTTAAAATTAGCTGATATTTTAAGATCCTTTTGACATTTTACATGATTATAGGACATTGGGACATAAGTTCAGAGAAACTGGAAAGCTCTCACAGTTAAAAATCTGCCATATTTGGGAGTCCTTGGCAAGGTTTTATATAAACTGTATATTTTTTACTTAGAGAAGTCTTTATAATAGAATTACCCGTTATATTCAGTACACGGACTTGCGATCACAGAATGAATTTAGCAGCGCTATTGAGCAAAGTAGAACTTTAGATTAGGGACAAATCGAGAGCATAAATACAGACGTAAGGTCATCGTGGATCTCAACTGTGCACCAGGCTGTAGGAATCACTCCTCGGCTGAAAAGAAACCCCAGTTTGGAGCTGTCAAGGGATTTTGAAGTTTTTTTCCACGGAGTCAAGATGGGTTT
The DNA here is from genome assembly GCA_028451465.1 of Erethizon dorsatum. Classification (NCBI taxonomy): domain Eukaryota; kingdom Metazoa; phylum Chordata; class Mammalia; order Rodentia; family Erethizontidae; genus Erethizon; species Erethizon dorsatum. Next base: position 13,278,662 of record CM051841.1, on the reverse strand, counting down.
GTTGTGCTTTGTTTTGGTGTCTGCTGAGAGGGACTTCTAACACAGACAAAGTTCAGAGAGGAATTTGACTTTAAACTGCAATTCTAAGTAAAGATGGAGAGTGGTATCTTCAAGTGGAAATAGAAATCTGACCACTTTTCACAGCATCCACTCAGCTAAAAGTCGTTTCCTGAGAAGTAGGAGGTCCTTGTCCTCCAAGGGGGCAGAGAAAGGGCCCTCCAGTGCTCGTTTAAATATCAATTACAGAACCACAAGAAAAATTGATGTAGCATAAAAGATAAATGCGGAATACTTCTTTCACTGTGCATGCATATAGGAAATATTTGCCATCTACAGTAGCTATGTAGAAACCTGAGTCTGCTGCTTATGGGGCATTCAGAACCTTGACCAAACCCGCAGGGTAGCAATACCAGCCTGTTTCCCTGACGTGGTTCAGTTGGTGGCAGAGCCCCCTGTTCTGCTGCTTGCCCTTGGACGTGCTCCCCAACTTGTCCACCAGTGCATGGCTCACCATGGAGGTGACTGGACTCGCTTCCCTGCTGCGTATGGTTTCAGTCTACTCGAGGGCAAGTGGCTACTTTGAACCCTTCCTTCACCTTTCCTGAACCTTGTGTGAAAGCCACTTTACTGCAGGTGACGTTATTTTCCAGTCACTCCCGGAACACATCCCATCCGTGCATCTCCTGTACAAAGCTGGAGCCTTGACAGAGCAGCCAGCGTTAACATTTCTGAGCTGGGGCCTAGAGTTCGTGTCAGGTTAGGTCCCCCTACAAAATGTGTGAAGAATCTGGGTCAGAGTTTCTGGAGAGGGCGTGTTAAAGGAAAGACCAACTGATGGATTAATTAACAGGAAATGAAGAAAACTCAAGAGAAAAGGAAGGGATTAAGAAAGAGAAGAGATGAGATTAATACCCCTGTCTCCCTGAGAATCGAAGGAGAGAATATAGTGCAGAGAAACATGCAGGTGGAGAAAAGCGTGGAGCTGTACAACAAGCTCATGGAAGTTTCTGCAAGAGATTTTTAGGAATTTGTTGTCAGTGACTTTTAAGCTTTCTTCCAAAGTAGGAAATGAAGAGATCTTCCAATCGCATGATGTGTGGAGCTGAGGATCTTGAGTCAGCTTGGAAAGGGATGGGCTAACTAGTGAATAGATTTGTAATTCACATTTATTTGTCTAACTACCCAACAATATTTATACTGCTTTTTATAATATATGTATTCAATGGTGTGTTAGGGACCTCTGCAGGCAGATATGGTCCTGGTTTTAATCAGTGAGGAATACAGCCTGGGACCTTGCTATTCCGAGTCTGGTTCATGAGTGAATAGCATCCCCATCACCGGAGAGTGGACGCCTCTGGCACATTAAAAGCGAAAAGCATTGGTCGATGGTAGAGTGTTGATTCTGCAGCCAGATTGGCTGGGTTCAAATTGGCTGGGTACTAATTCTATGACTTCGGGAAAAAATTTTAATCTTTCAGCTTCCTCTTAAGTCAACTAAGCATAAAAATAGTACCACCTTCTTTGCAGAGTTATTTTAAAGATTAAATGTTTATAAAATGTCGTGGCACATGGTAAATACTCTGTAAGCACTGATAAATAAAAACAGAAAGATAGATCGTATCCAGATTATAATAAGGAACCGAGAGCAAGAACTAGTGTATCTTGAGTTGGGGGTCATAGCACTTCGTAAAATGTATTTTAGAATTTCACAGAGGTTTTTATTTTTCCTGTAATTGGGGAATCACATTCTGGCAAGTTTCAGATTTCCTAGTGGACATTCACGTAGGCAGGGAAAAATATATTTAAAATGATCTGAACCTGCATATAATTCCATCTTACAGGTAACTAGGTGTTGTGGAGTTTTATTGAGTTAGACATACCAGGGTTTTATTATATACATTGGATTTCCAGGAATGCAATTGCCTTGTAGATTGAAAGATAACGGTATTTAGTTTGTTTTGAATGTTACCAGGAAGTAGTTACTACTTCAGGATGTCACTGATCAAACACCAGTTCTAGCATTTGTGCCCCGAGGTAATGACCTCTGTCAGTGTGCAACACTTGCTGTGATTGTCCTCATTGTACAAGCATCAAGACTTAACATTTCTTCAAGTGAAACTATGGCCAAACCCTAATATATGGAGATGAATATGCTGCTGGAGTAATGTTCTTGCCATTTATTTAATGAGTGCATTTTGTTAGATCTTAAGACTGTATCAGTCTGTATATAGTCTTAAGTGGCTGGATAGATTACTTTGCCAATGAATTTTATTTTACAACAAATATTTGTTAGTGGCAGAGTTGGAACTGAAATGGGTGGAATTGCTGGTAGGAGCAAAGGCCCCAGGGCAGGTCAGGGCAGGTGAGGCACCCGGGCAGGTATTAGGGATTGTCTATTGGCTGCTTTCTAGAAGGAAAGAAATCTTCACCTGGGACCAGACGTCCCCTGAGGCATTTAGCATAGTGGAGTCTCAGCTTGCCAAGCTCTGATCTATTGAGGATCTATGGAGGCTTCCCTTTAAACGTTTACAGACACGGTAGATGATGGAGAGCAGTCATTGTACCTGAACCAGCAGCCTGACCTTGTGTCCAAGTCCATTCGTAGCCTCACACTTCAGGAGTGGAGCTCAGTTGCTAACGTGAGAGTGTTTATTCCTTGCTTCCTTCTTGCACGGGATAGTGACATTATTAGACCAACAGACAAGAATTATAATATATGTTTATAGTTAGAACTATAATTTATGTTACTATCTTGCATTTAAAAGTTCCTCTTTCCCGGGTTTGATACATCGTTACTCGTAATTTTTTTTTTCCTACATTGAAAACTCTTCGTGGAAATGTAACCGATTGTGGATATCATTGTGGTCCCCTTGTCTAAAACAGTGCCCGACCTGGAATAATTCATTTCTGATGAATGAAGGAACCCTGATGCATGCGGCTGGTGGCCTGGAAAAGTAAATTGAGCTGAAGCCACACGTTCTAGGTTCTGCTTCCAGATCCACTGTTTCACTGAGTTTTCAACTTGGATGACTGATTTAAAAATCTTGGTTTCATCATCCCCCCAAAATGAGCTTAATAATGCATGCCCAGGTTAGGTATAGCATTGTTAAAAAGAGAGGAGACAGGGCTGGGGATATAGCTCAGTGGCACAAGTGCCTGCCTGGGAAGCGCAAGGTCCTGAGTTCGATTCCTGGTACCAAAAAAAAAAAAAAAAAAGCCAAAACAAACAAAAAGAGAGGAGACAGATAAAACTACTTGAAAGCTAAATTCAAGATTTAACAATTTCTACAGGGGTCAGGAGTGTAGCTCAGGGGTAGAGCACTTGCCTATCAGGTACGAGGTCCAGGGTCTGATCCTCAGTATTGCATAAATAAATAAGTACATAACCTACAAAGTGTGTAAAGTCAGATTTGGCCTCATTCAGAGCAGGATGGTGTACTCATTTGGGCTCTTGTGGTTGGATACTGAATCCTCCAAGTTCACATCTACCTGGTACCTCCGAACATCACCATATTGAGAAGTATGGTTTTTTCAGATGCAGTTAGTTAAGATACAGTCATGCTGTGTTTGTTTGGCCCTAAATCCCATGACCGGATCCTTGTAGGACGAGGAGAGGACATGCAGGTGGACATGGAGCAGGTGCTACGTGACGATGGAGGAAGAGAAGAGTATGACACAGCTACAAGCCACGGCAAGCTAAGGGCTGCCAGGAGCCACTAGAAGCGAGGAAGAGACCAGAAGGGACTCACTCCAAGAGCCTGAATAGAGAACAAGGCTCTGCTGACAATCTAAGTTTGAACTTGTAGCTTCTAGAACTGTGAGAGAATAAATTAATGGGCTTAGGAAACGCATACAAGTGGTAAATGCTCAGAGGTGAAATAATGCTTTCACTCAAGGGTGAAATACGCCTGGTGTCCTGGCATGATTAGCCCTGGCCAGACCTCCTTTATGCAAAGGGAAGCAGCTAGAGTCAGGTTTAAAAGCAGCAGCTTTTGCGACAGGCCTGTGTGGTGTCTCCGTCAGCGCTCTGGGAGGCTGGGCATGCTCCGTCTCACCTGTGAACGCCAGCAGAGCTGCTTCTAGTGCCTTCGTTGCTTTGAAAATTAAATGAGGCGATATATGTACCTTGACTCTGTGTGGACATACAGTTTGGATGAACGTCTTCTAAAGGTTACTGATTATTACTAGAAACTAGGACTATAAACCATGGTCCAATTTCGGATAGTTCTACTTTACGAGACTATGGACGAGAGCTTAAAACGAAAGGTAGTAGTTTTCCATTTGGGTCCAGGACCCTCGATCACCTTTTTGTTAGAGCATCTGTATTTGCCTTTGTCATGGCGACATCAACTAGAAATTGGTCAAGAGCCTGACTGTAACTAACACTTGGTCAATGAACCTCACTTGCCTGGCTCGCCTCCTCGTGGTAGAGGTCTTTCTTATCTTTTTTTAAGTAAGTGCGGTTTCCAACAGTTCTTATTCGGAGTGCAGAAATAGAAAGTTATGGGGTGCTTCAACCCTGGAATTGGTTTATCGACTTTATGCTTCAAAAGAGAGGTGCGTTTTAGATGTCAGCTGTCATAGGTAGATTCTAGACTGGCTCTTTGCCAGTGTGGGCAGCTGAGAGACAAACTCAGCAGGTCCCACGTTATCACCACCCTCTCCGAGGTCGGGCGAGGCTCTCCTTTTGCCATTCAATAAAGGATTCTCCATTAGGTTTAAGTCTCAAATAACTACCTAGATGTATTAACAAGCAAACAAACAAAAAGGGATTATGAGAAACATTCAGAGAGAAGTTCAGGGTCAAAGATAAATTTCATGAAGGGTTTCAGTATTTAAACAGGTCTGAAAATGCCATATGCAATACAGTTCTATACCTAACTATACTTCTCAGATGCTTCCTTGTGTAAGTTCTTAGATTAAATTGAATAAAGTGATTAAAAAGTCTGAAAGTTTAGGTTTAAATTTTTAATTATTTTTTTCTAACTGTTTGTTATTAAAGTTTTCGAAATAGCATTAAAGTGTCTCATCATGTCAAAATCATTTACCTGCTCTTTGGTTCCATAGTACAGGGTAGGTTAATTACATCTGTATACCTTTTCACTCTGCAAGACAGAGTTATAATTTTGCTTTAAACAGTAATATGTATTTTAAACATTTTAAGAGGAAAATCGTCTCTTAAAATTTTATTTTATTTATTTAATTAAAAAAATTTTTTTGGTGGCCCTGGGGATTAAGTTCAGGGCCTTTTCACTGAATTCCATCCCCAGCCCTCTTATTAATCTTCATTTTGAAACACGTTCTCTCTAAGCCGCTAAGTTGTCCAGGCTGGTCTTCCTGGCTGAACCTTCCAAAGGAAAATCATCCTTTTATAAAAATTTACACGCATATTTGCCACTTTCATTGCTTGTAATTCATTGCTGAGAATCCAAGTTTCATTTTCCTTCAGCCTGAATAATTCCCTTTAGCTTTTGCTGTTGCACTGACCCTCCAGAGAAAGACTTTCTTCCTTTTACTCTGCTTGAAAATGTCTCTGAAAAATTCTGAAGGACATTTTTCCTGGATATAGAATTCTGGGGTGACATATTTATTTCCTTTCAACTCCTTAAATGTATTTGTCCATTTCTTGTCCTTATTGTCAAAGCCCATTGAAGTTCATTGCTCATCTGTGGGGAAGATCTTGTTTTGCTCTACTGACTTTTAAGCTTTTCTCTTCATCTTTGGTTTTTAGCAATTAGACTACGAAGAGTCTAGACATAATTTTTAAATTTATTCAAAATAAAGGAGGTTTTGCTGAGTGGCTTCAATATATAAATACATGTCTTTTATCAAAATATTTATCAAGTACTTTCTGTCTCTCTTCTCTCTTTTTGGAATTTCAATTATGTGTATGCTTGACATTTATATTCTCTCTCTTTAGGTTAAATAATTTCATTCAATATGCAACTTTAATGCTGTAATCATATACAACTAAATCGGCTTTCTCAAGTTTTAGCAGTCTCTGAAGTAAGTCGAGACCATCACTATATTTTTTGTATGGCTTTTTAAAAAATGACTGCTGGGGCCGGTGAGATGGCTCAGCGGCTTAAGCGCCTGCCCAGCAAGCGCGAGGGCCCGAGTTCGACTCCCGGAACCCACATACGAAAAAGGGGCCGGTGATATCGCTCAGCGGCACGGGCGCCTGCTGGCGCGCGAGGTCCTGAGGTCGACCCCCGGTACCCGCAAAAAAAAAAAAAAAAAAGACTGCTGATCAGATATCTAACAGAAGTGTTTGTCTGACCTCTGTGTATACCTACCGTGGCTATAGTATTTGATTAGCTAAATTACTCTTTTACTCAATAGTGATACACACGTCCTCATGAATCTATTGAGTATTTTCAGTAAAACATCTTCATCCAGTGACAGTGATCAAGCTTCCGCTGCCAGGTAGATGCCCCATCCTTCCTGTCGCTCTTGACAGTGCCTCCTTCAAGTGGAATTTATTTCTGTGCTGGCATTCTTAAGCTCTTCTATGTCCCATAGAAGGACTTGGCTGCATTTCTATGATAGAAAACAGAGTATGGTGCTAAGGACTCACACTGTTAGGAAATTTGGGCCTCAATAAATTATCACAACCCAGGCCTGCTTTGAACATTCGTATTGTCTCACAGCTGTGTTTAGAAGAGGCCATAAGACCTTTCTGTCCTCAGCAAGACTGAAGACTCATTCTTACCAGCACATTGGCAAATACGCTGGAAGCCAGCCACTTGGATCCCAAATTGAACAATCAGGCCTGCAGCCTTGGTAAAATCCCAGCACTGACCTTTTAGTCTCTCTCTGTCTCTCTCTCTGTCTCTCCCTCTCTCTCTCCTTCCTCCTCCTCCTTCTCTCTCTCTCTGTCTCTCTCCATCCCACCCTGTCTTCTTCCCTCCCTCCCTTCCTTCCTTTCTCTCTCTCTCTCTCTTTCTTCTTTGTTTCTCTCTGAAATTAGAACAATGACTGCTTACTATTGATTGTAATGTCTATCAACATTTGAAATTTAGCACTTGAGCATTAAACTTGTTTTACTGTGCACATTTGCTTTTGTTGAATTAAGTCCAGGTCTCTTCATTTCCCAGGGCATAAAATCTTGGTTAAATTCCATGGGAATGGATTGTGTTCTGCATATATAAACATCCAGCCAAATACTTGTAGAATTCAGAAGGAGCATACATTCTTAACAGCGGCTCACTTCGGACACATGCTGGTTGATTAAACCTCGTCTTGAAGGAGGTAGCATGTATTAATAGTTTTGAAAATGGATTTTCTCAATCTGCTGCCCAGAACTCTCATTCTTCAGAGTAGGATATACTTTTTGTTCATGTGGGAGAATTAGCATGACCCCTAAAGCCCTTGCTTGAGGAGATGCAATTATGCTCTAGAAAACCTAGGAGGGATAGAATCACTGGTTAAATTATAGCAAGATTTGGCACATGTGAGGTTAATGGAATTTTTCAAAGTAAATCATTGCTTGAAATTTCAAATTGTTTTCATTTTGAGGTATTTTGTTTAAAAACAGAAATCAAAATTTCAACAAAACAATCTGCTTAATGTAAAATAAACATGTAACTTCATTTGCGCATTTGTCGGTTGCCTGTTTTGGAAAGCATTGTGGTAAGATGGAAATAGTAGCATAGGCTTCCGAGCCAGGTAGGTGTGGATATGAGTCTTGGTTCATGACCTTTGCGCTTTAACTCTTCCGAGCCACACTTTTTGTATAAATGAGAAATGTTAATATCTACTTGTAAGGGTGGTTTGAGGGTTAACAATTCAACAAGCACCCAGTGGGTCTTCAGGAAATACTTCGAGAATAGATAAGACCAAGAACTGAAAGCATTTTGTCAATGACTGATACTTTTAGGTTATGTTGTTCTCATACTGGCATTGAGATAACTGACACTCTACTTTGAAATCTTTCTATTGTAAAATGTATGCCACACACGTGGTGCAAAAGCCCTAAATGTATAAGTTAAGGAATTTAATAGTAACAAATACCTGTATAATCATCACTCAGTATAGTCAGCTTTAAAAAAAAAAAGTTTTTATGGTGTTACACATAGCTAAGCACAAAGAACATAAACATAGAATTTAAAATACTTTTCATGAACCAAACAGCCCCTTGTAACCGTCACACAGAGAGAGAATATAGTTGTTCTACTCACACTGCCTTCGTGGAAAACCTCTCCACATGACTTCCGTATGCATTAATTTTACTTGGTTTCAAACTCTATATTTGTGGAGTAATATGCCGTGTACTCTTTTCTGTCTGGTTTCTACAGGTCTGTATCATGTGTACAATAATTGCTTTTCAAAAACTTATTTATTATGGAAATGCTAAGTGCCCACAAAGGATTAGAAAATACAATAGACACTAATATTTCTGTCACTTTTTAAAACCATTCTTAAATACTTGGTTTCATCTGAACATATACCTAATTCTGTGTCCTGTCATGTCATTCATAAATATTCCAGGATGTATCTCAATAAGAAAAGAATGTCTTTTTCACACTTAAAAACTGAATACTAATTACATGATTCCAGTATCCTGCCAGGGATCAAAATTTCTCCATTGTTTAATAAGAGACTGTGTTTTGTGTTTTTTGGTTTTTTTTTTTGCAGTTGAATTGTTCACAACAAGGTCTGAATAAAGTGTGCTGAAACTTTCCTTAAAATACCTCTTTTTGAACCTGGGAACTGCGTTCTATTTATATAAGCTGAGTATTTGTGTGGGGTTGCAATTTTTTATGGTTTTTATAAAGACAAAAAAAATTTTGCATATTTTCAAAATATATCTTTTATTGGGGATTACAGTATCTTCAAATGTTAAGGACTGAGACTGTCTTTTAATTTTCTGGTATCTTGTGTCAAGAGCATACGTCAAATCTTCAGCTCTCTTTTGCACTGTGGAGATGAACTTTCAGCCTGCTCTTTTATTTATTTATTTGGCCATTGATATTTTGGCGTCCACATTTTGCTACTTGGTTCCTTTGATTCACCTGCAAAGTGACAAACACAGCAGGCTGCCTTAGCTCACCTTGTCTGTAGAAATTCATCACTAAGACCTGAGAGGGCTCCTTGAAGGGACTGATACAGAGAAAGCCGAAGTGTTCGTGTCCCGAGATTCTCACTGGTGCCAGTAGGGATGGAGAGAGTGACCTCAAGGGTATAACAGGACAGCTGGCACAACCAGATGCTTGTTCAAATGATTTTTCTCTCATATTTTATCTTGCTTGTAGCACTTTTATTCCTTTTCACAGATAACAGTTTGTATTTCCAGTTAAATAGTCCTCAGTCTTTTCTAGTTCAAAACTTCCTCAGTGTTAATTTTTTGCTTCCTTAGCTGTCACGCGTTTTCCTCTCTGTTCCTTTCATCATGGTGTGGTACCTGGCTCACGGGAAGGGAGCGCCATCTTGTCTTTGCAGTGGTCATCGGTTGGTAGAGGGTCTTCTTGGATGGCAAAGCTGTGTCTTTCTGAAATCCTTGAGAACTGTGTCTTTTTTTTTTTTTTTTTTTTTGCTTTTCAAGGCAGGCAGGGTCTTGCTGTGTACTTCAGCCTGGCCTTGAACTCACTCATGTAATCCAGGCTGGCCTTGAACTCACAGCAGTCCTCCTGACTCAGCCTCCTAAGTGCTGGGATTACAGGTGTGCGCCACCATGCCCACTCTGAATTGTGCGTCTTTTGACGTCATTCTGCTACCCCTACATCATGGGCTTTAGTCGTAAGCCCACCTCTCGCTGAGGCTGCCCGCTCCAGACATTCCTCTGTCCACACAACCCACGTCTTCCCTTGATACTTGGTGCTTTCTTTTCACTGTCTGTAGTGTGCTGACTCGAACATTTACGCGCTCATCCTCCTCACCAGTGGCGACCTGCTATGCTGGTTCATACTGGGCGCACTATCGCGGGGGTGGTTCCGCTTAAACTGCCCTCAGGTGGGGAAGCAGGGACCAGCTGCAGTGTTCTCAGAATCCTTTAACCACAGTTGGCTGCTTCTCTCGTATTTTCCAGTTTTTCCCCAGAGGAGTTACCAGGACGTTTTGTGCTCCATCCTCTTTATTTCCTTCCTATCTTAACTTTTCAATTCCTTCTCCATGACTTGCTTTACTCTTCTGGATTGACTCAGTAATTTTGTTTCCTTTCCAAAGAAAACGTTTAATATCCTACTTGCTAAACTGAAGAAAAAAATAAAAATAGCAGGTGAAAATACTTTAAAAAATGACCTTCATTTAGTGCAACCCACTGAAGTGTTATCATTTTAACATCTATTCAATATAAAAATCATTGCGATATTTTACATACTCTTTTTTCTTTCTTTCTTTTTTTGTTTTCTTGTGAGTGGGTACAGGGCTTTTTCATTGCATGGTGTGTATTTTATACTTAACACACACCTCAACTGGGACCAACTGCATTGCAGGACCAGTGGCTGCCACACTGGACAGCCTAGGGCTAGGTTATCCAAGGTCAGAAATAAGGAAGCCTCTGGACAATTTTAATGGAAAAGCAGAAACAAAAAACACACTGAACTCTAACAGTGGTGCAGCTTTGGTTGTGTACCTTAGCATTTTATTAATTCCAGGTGCCTAGGGGCCATTCTTACTTGATGTTTGTGAAGTTATGGAATAGCTTTTTTTTTGGTACCAGGAATCTAACTCAGGACCTTGCGCTTGGCCAGGCAGGTGCTGTGCTGCTGAGCTATATCCCCAGCCCTGGAATAACTTTTCGATCATAGAAATCAACTCTGGTTTCAAGTCCGGTTTCTCCTTACTCCATCCCAGCACCTAGCACAGTGTTCATGTCCAAGTAGGTATTTAGCCAACTAATCCTTGATTTAATACATGATCACAGGCAAGGCTTCCTTGATGCCTTTGCAACCTGCTGTCTCAGTGAGTAAATTTTAGTTGTCTGACAGCCAAGCCCTGACTGCCCCCAGCCCATTTTTCAAATTGCTTTTGGGATTAAAGTCACTACAGCCACATTGTAAGAACATCGATTCATTATGTAGGGTTTGACGATCAAGAAAGAAAACAGGGAAATCTATATTAAAAGTAAAAATTCTAGGACCCAAATGAAGCATATGACCAAAATGTAAGAATGAGAATCAGAAACGGTCAAGCTGCCTTTAATGCTCTTCAGAAACTACACACAATCTACGGGATTAGCAAACTTTCTGGGAAAAACCTGCTCAAAGAGAAGACGTATCAATATGAGGATGAAGCTCCGGTGACCCAAATTTGTCTCTTTTTTTTTTTATGTGGGTACCAGGAGTCGACCTCAGGACCTCACGCTTGCCAGCAAGCACTTGTGCCACTAAGCAATATCACCGGCCCTTTTTTTCCTTTATATAGGTACTGGGAGTTGAACTCAGGACCTCGCGCTTGCCAGGCAGGTGCTCATGCCGCTGAGCTATCTCACTGGCCCCAGTGACCCAAATCTTAAAGTATATCTAATAAGATATGATAATGTATGAATAAGTGATTGTGTGCATTCTAATGAGTTCAGCAAATCTAAGTAAGTCTTATGATCTCCAATGACAAACTTGGAGGTTTTTAAGAGTAACGCATGAGTAACCATTTGCGCTCATTCCTGCCCCAGCAAGAGGCTGTTGGGTGTAATGACCAGCAGGGATTATTGATGCAAGCATTTACCCCCCAACACATGTGCACTTAGTAACCAATATTCATAAATTATACTCCTTAATTCTTCTCAAAGCTGCGCATCTCTTGCTGTCCTGTCCCACTGCATTGCTGGAATGTCCTCTTTGCACCCCACTCCCACATTTGTCCTCTAAGCCAGGACTTCCAACTCCCAGTGGGAAAGAGCAGCTTTTTGTACATCCTTCACAGCCCAATGTGATTATAAAACACACAACTTCTGGCATTATTTCCAGGGAGAAGTTCAGTGTCCTTCTTATCTTTGTTCTTCTGTAAGTAATACTATGTGTATTTCCTCTGTGTCACTGGTTACAGTACATTTCATTATGATATAAAAATACAGCATACTACAAATGAATTATTAGAAAATTTAAATGGGATGAACCTCAGACTTGCAAAATAGAAGTCTGTTTCTAAAATTATTGGCTCCTGTAGTCCCGGTACTGGTGCAGGAGGATCACATGAGCCCGAGCGTTTGAAGCTGGACCCGACAGCATAGCAAGACCCCCATCTCAAAAAAAGTAATAAAAATTATTATTACATTAAATAGACCTAAATTTCTCTTCTGACTTGCTGTGAAAGTTCCCAGATACTTATTTCGGTTTCTGTACGTAGGTCCTTGTGAGCAGGTCCGAGAGCTCAGTTCATGAATGGTACTTGGAATAGTCGTGCTTAGATCTATGCAGCCCAGTACCATAGCCAGTAGCTACATGTAGCTTTTAAAACTTAAATTTCAGTCACTTTAAGTTAAATTAACCAAAAATTCTACTTCTCAGTGTATTAGCCCAGTTCAGGTGTTTCACAGTGTGTGGCTAGTGCTTACTCTATCGGACCTTGCAGATGTGGAACATTTCTGTTACCATAGAAAGTTCTATCGGACAGTGCTGCTGTAGCCCCTTGTGTGTGGGGTCCACTTCCATTGTAGTCACCCAAAGAGTCAAATACAAAAGATTGCAGGAAATCTGTTCACACACTAAAAACCCAAAGAATCCAGCTGAGGGCCTGGATTCCACAGCAGTGCCCTGCATGAGTCCAGCTGAAGACCTAGAGCCCAGGGCAATGCCCCCAGGAGACCAACTGGAAGCCCAGAGCCCATGACAGTGTCTCATGCAAGTCTGTTTCACGGATCTGTGCTAGGAAGGCCCAAAGGCCAGTGGTGGAAGCTAGGAAGTCTGGGCCAGCGGGATAAAGGATCTGTGCCAGCAGGCTGAGGGATCTGCACCAGAGCCAGGAAGCCATGCTCAAAGTAAGGACCAGAGCTCCCCATAAAAGTACCACAGCCATCTTCAGCGACAACGCGGTCCTGAGCTCCTCCAACAATGAGAACAGCCAAGTTCCTGTCAGGAAAGCCAGCACAACAAGCTCCTACAGGAGAACCGACAGCACCACCTCTTCCTCTCCAGTTCTCCTTTTTATGCTGTTGGCAACAAACCTCATGTGGGCCCTCCACACCCAGCACCATGCTGATTCAGTTCAGCTGGGTGTTACAAGTTGACCACCAGTTGTCAATCCACCACAAAATCTGACTAGGCTACCCGCTAATCCTTCCATAGTTATGCAGGCTCTTTTCAAAATGGTAAGCACCAACCACATGTGACTACTGAAATTTAAGTTAATTAAAATGAAATAAAACTGAAAATTATTTCCTGAGTCCCTTTAAGGACATGTCACGTACTCAGCTATCTCTTGCTGCTGCTCATGGCTACCACACAGAACACTTTTCTTCGGTGCAGAAACTGATTGCCCAGGGCTGATGCAGGCTGTATTTAGCATCCTGAGTGCTGCATCACCTGGCCCTCGTTTGCCTCTCCACTTTCAGCTTTGTGGTGTTCCAACGCAACCCTTATCTCTGACATGAGTTGATTTTGGAATTGAGTTCTTACGCGCCTGCATACCCATTGTTTCCTTTCCTTGAACACTGCAGTTTTCCTTCTTTCTCCCTCCTTTACCTCCCACTATGCTTCCGTAAACCTCTATGTCAAACTCTGCCTCATAGGTCAGTGGCTCCAAGGAACTGCTCTAGAAATTATCCCAGACATCATACACACACACACACACACACACACACACACACACACAATTTAGATTATTTCATTTTTTAGGCAAAAAAAAATCTATATATGCATATATCACTTTTTTGCTATCGATTTATTCTTTCACTTCAGGTCAGCATTTTTCAACTTGAGCATTATTGACATTTTGGCCAGATAATTTCTTTGTTGGGGAAGTAGGGAGCTTTCCCTTATGTTGTAGGATGTTTAGCAATAGCCCTGATCTCTGCCTAATGGGTGTTAGTAATCTTGTCTTAACTATCAAAAATATTTTCACACATTTTCAAATGTCCAGTGTTGGAGAACCACTATTTTCAATCTAAGGTTCCATAAGGCGAGTCTCTCAAGAAATGAGACACTTTGAATCCATAGCACTTTGCGACTTGCTGTCCCTAGTTGGCACTGCTTTGGCACAAATGCTGAAGGATTGATTGGAAAATCTACCACCAGCTGGTGTTTCTTTATTTCTTTTATTCTTTCTTTTGTTCTTTCTTTCTTTCTGCTTCTTTACAGGGTAAACAATGCACTCTCGTGTATAATTTGATTTTTTGATTGAGCACTCTTGTCCAGAGAGGTCCTATTGGTCAGATGCATCTCCCAGGGCATCTGGTTTATTGGGTTGATCCATTGCAGATGGAAAGACAAAATCATCAACCTCCCAGATTGGAAGAAGTGGGGTAAATTGGAGGTGACAGCTTCCCCATGATGCTCAATTTTATTATTTTAAGTATGAACCAGAATTGTCAAATCTATCAGCCTTTCAGCCAGCCATCAACATAGAATTTCAGAGGAAACTAAAAGACTTGGCATAGAGGAAAACTAAAAGTTTATGCATTCCAGACTCCTCCTTTTTATTTGTATGTGGACTCTTTTGTTAGCTCCCACTCCACCCATCATTAGCATCCTGAATAAGTTAGAATTTTGAGGCTCTAGCACTTTGGAGAGCCAATCAAATGCAGAGTTGTAAGACAGTGACACTTGACCTGCAAGCCCTAAGCTTTGCAGTCACCTGCTGTCCTGCCTACCTGTCAGTCCGCTGGCACTAGGGTGGCTTTGGGAAGGTGCCCAGCTTGGCTCTACCATACTCTCCTAGCCACATACAAAGATCCAGCTGTTACCCACACATCCAGGTCTGCAAAAGCTTTGGAGTTTATTTTTCTTCCGCTTCTTTCTAGAATGCTCTCAGCCAAGCAACTCCCCACACTCCTTATTCTGAAAATCTGGACCTTATACTATTTGTCCTATGTGCTTGTCATGATTACTGCCCAGAGGTTCCTTAAGTGTCTTTCTATGCCTGGCCCTAATTGTCAAGATATTCACTTGCTTGGAACTGGAGGCAAGATGATTAATCCTCTCTCCCGTCTTGGTTTAGCCCTCTTCTCAAAGCCTTGTTAGAGTTTGATCGCAGCAGCATGGGTCTGATACCCTTTGAGCACTGGTGCTGGCATCTCAGTGTGACACTGATGCTAGCTACAGGCTGGGTTCTACATGGAAGTGTACATACAACAGTCCCCCTTGTCCCTGGGAGATACGTTCCAAAACTCCACAGTGGATAAATGAATCCTCGGTACTGAATCCTGCATGCCCTGTTTTATTCTTTCGTAGGTGTGAGCAACATCAGGATACTTTTTTTTTTCTCTGTAGAGGAAGCAATGTATGTACTCTCTTTGGCATATCTGAATTGCCAGCATCTCCACTCTTTTGCTTTGGGACAAATATTGAGTAAAATACAGGTTCTTGAACATAAGTACTATGGTGCCACAACAACTGATCTGAAAGATAAGAGGGCTCATAAGCAACAAATGGCCACGTAGTGCACAAAGCTTGCATGGATGAAAGGATGCGGTATATCATGGGCAGAGTGGGTGGGGCAGCCACAAGTTTTCATCAAGCTACTCAGAATGACTTATAATTAGAAATGGAAGAATTGTTTATTTTTGAAATGTCCTGTTTCATATTTTTGGATGGCAGTTGACTGTGGGTGACTGAACCTGTGGGAAGGGAAACCATGGCTAAGGGAAACTACTGAACGTGTCCTCACTGCGAAGAGCCCGCCCCCTCTCTGGCTCCAGAGTGCCCGCCTCTGCCCTGTCCCCGTTTCAGTCCTGGGCAGCTGCTCTCAGCTTCATCTGTAACTCAGCCACATGGCCAGTTAGATGGACAGGAGGATGACCACCAAGTCTCCTGAGGCCCTTCTAATTGCAAAGTTATGAAGCTTTGTTACAGTCCTTTGTTCAGTCTCATCATTTATTTATGAAATAACCACTGTGGCCTACCCCCTGTGGATACAAACAAGGTCGTGTCCTCTAAGATGGAGTCGTGTTACAGGGATAATGATGATGAAAAAACACGACTACCATGCAGGGGTGATGGATGCACAAAGCGCAGAGATACACAGATGAAGGGCGGGGCTCGGGGAAGGGTGAGGAGAGTAAATTTATTTTTGTACTTTTGTGTCTTCATACTAGGCAAAACCTTGCTCGTTTTTACATAGTTTATGCTTTTATTTAAAGTCGTGTAACTACTTGGTGAGGGGAACGTGTGACCCAGATAGGGGAATCTCCCTTTAGAAATTGAGGCTTGGCTGAGATAATTTCCTTCCTTCCTTCCTTCCTTCCTTCCTTCCTTCCTTCCTTCCTTCCTTCCTTCCTTCCTTTCTTCCTTCCTTTCTTCCTTCTTTCCTCACTCTCTCCCTCCCTCTCTGTCTCTCTCTTTTTCTTCCTCTTTACCTTAAATTATAAAAAATATTTAGAAAAGTGCAATTACTAATAATACAGCTCAGTGAATTTTCACAACCTGAGCCCATCCCTGTAACCATCACTGCGACACCCAGATTATGGGAAGCAGGACATGTCCGGCTCCCCAGAGTCCCTGACCACACAGCCCCTCCACTGCACCCTGCTCCTTCCTTCCGGATGCTGCTACCCCTCCACCCAAGGGTAATCTCCTGACTCGAGTAGCATAGATTAACTGTGCTTCATTTATATTTCACTTTCGTGGAAAAATATGGCATATATCCTGTGTGTGTGCGTGCGTGCGTGTGTGTGTGTGTGTGTGTGTGTGTGTGTGTGTGGGCGGGGCTTTCCACTCCATATGATTGTAAGATTCATTCACATTGTTGCATACCGTTGGAATTCTCATTGCTGCATAATGTTCCACGGTGTGACTAGCCAACTGTCTTAGTTACTTTTGTCATTGCTAAGACAAAATACCAAACACCCAAAAGGTAAAGAAGGGAAGGTTTATTTTGGCTCACGGTTTATAGAGGTTTCAGTTCATGGTTGGCTGGCTCCAAGGCAGATTAGCACATGGCAGGGGGGCATCGCAGAGGAGAAAGAGTTCATGGTGGGCAGAAGGCAGGAAAGCAGCAAAGTATCAAAGAAGCAGCAAGAGACCACAGCAGCCCTCTCTCTGTCCCTTATATTTTATGCAGGCTGTAAGCCCTCAACCAGGGAGGGCCTTCCCATTATCCACTCCCAGAACTATGTCAAACCAATCAGTGGACCATTTTAGTAATCACACACCTTTGATCACAGCATCATACACTTAATCCCAGCCTCAGACACTCTAGATCCAGCCACCTCTGAAAAGCCCCACCTGTGACCCTGTGAGGGTTGGGAGGACATCCAGATACAAGCCATAACACCAGCATTGTTTATCTATTCTATTGTTACGGGCAGTTGTGTAGTTTCCAGTGTGAGGTCATTATTAATGGCATTAGTACAGATATTTCAGTGCTCGTCTTTCCCTGCGCATATGGACGCATGCATTGCTGCCAGGTGGCTCAAAGGAGAAAAATGCTAAGTGACAGGAGTTGTGCACTTGTACATAGAGTAGAGAAGAGAAGTGCATGGTTAGCTCACAAGCGGATGGGAGCGGACCCACACACTGCTGGTTGGCGGAAGCCAGCTTTAAAAGTTATCCAGTTCCTTTCTAAAGTGGTTTTTATCCGGTGCTGAGTTCTGAGGCATGGGCAGGAGTTTTCCAGAGGGATGATGAGGATGAGGATGATGATAACGCAAGGAAAAGCATTCCAGAAATGTGCACTATGTGACTGCCAAAATTGGTTGTTACTCGGTTCACCGTGTGCATGAATTTGAAGTCTTGTCATGTTTTCACTTATCCTCCTCGAAAATTTCCAGCCATCAGTGGAATGTAACACTTTACCCTTTCTGAACTTCTTCCTTCTCAACACAGTACCAACTGAAGGTCAACTATAAAATTTCCACATCCTATTAAATACTAATCCTAAAGCCGGATATAATGCATCAAAACTCTCTTTCTGAGTACAGAAGAATCGTCGTAGATAGATCTAGGGAACATAAAACTTTTTGTTTGAATATCCAGATTTTTTTCCTCTGTTGTCTTTGTTTTGACTTTGCAGATCTGGCAACAGTTGAAAAATTGTTTTGGAGTAGAGCATAACAAGATTAAAAACAGTATTTTGCTAAAAATAGACCTCTTGGCTGATTATCAGTGTCTCAAGAGACAATGTGAGTGTCTGTTTCTTTCTTTCTTTTTTTTTTTTTAATATGATGTCAAATATCTGGAACCTAACACTGGCTGTCTTAGCTCCTTTTTGCTTATAATATTTTGGTTAAAATTCATTTGTTTCGGGGCCGGTGAGATGGCTCAGCAGCGTAAGCGCCTGCCTGGCAAATCCGAGGGCCTGAGTTCAACTCCTGCAACCCACATACGAAAAAAGGGCCGGTGATATTGCTCAGCGGCACGGGCACCTGCTGGTGTGCGAGGTCCTGAGGTCGACCCCCGGTACCCACCAAAAAAAAAAAAAAAAAATCATTTGTTTCTTTTTAAGACTCTAAATTGAGGAGTTCAGAATCACATAGTATATGCACCTAATACATAGTGATTTTGAGGTAATTGTTTTTTGAAAATCATTTTCCCTAAAAGGTAACCAAGGAGTGCCATTCTGCCTCACCAAATTCATGTAAATTCTTTTTTTGGGGTTAAGGTTTGTGTATTGGACATCTGATATATGATCTCTTTGGCCTGTTTTTGGAAAGCATTTGCCTGGGATAATTTTCAGAACCTTTGTTCCACTCACATAGAAATATACGCAGAGTTTGGAGAGGATGAAATTATAATGTGTGTTATTACTAAATAATTCATGTTTTCTGTTTCTAAGACAAACTTCAGAGCATGTGTATGGATGGTCAAGATACAAAGTACATATAGATAAAATCTAGCAGTATAATGCAAATACAGTGTAATAAAGCAGGGATTGCTCCTGAAATGTACATTTTAATGTTAGAAAACATATCCATACAGTCATTGTCTCAGTAGGTAGGAGGGAGACAACATATCATCCTGATAAAGTGACAAAAAGACATATGATAAAGATCACTCCTAATAATTTTTTAAAATCTTAACAAATTGGGAATGTTGGAATATTATTTCAGATCAACAACCAACATTGTACTTGGTAGTAAAATTCTGTGCCTTTCCAACTAAATGGAGAAGGAACCAACATCTACACTGCCACTTATTGAGGACTGTTCCATACAATGAAATGGACATCATAAATATTAGAAAAGAGAAGCTAGCTTATAATTTCATATGATATGGTTCTCTACCCTGCAAAAATAAGATCAATTCAATGTTAACCCCAGCGAGGAGTTCAAAGAGGTGATATTTGCAAAGTAAATTTATGAATGGAGTACTCTGACCTGATCATCACACCTTAACACATGTATCAAATTATCACCCTGTACCCCAGAAATAATATACCACCAATAAAAATTAAAAGAGGAAAAAAAAAATAACTGGGGTTGGTGGCTCATGTCTGTCATATTAGTGCTTTGGTAAGCTGAGGCAGATGATTTGCAAGTGACTTAGTGAGACCCTGTCTCAAAATGAGGGAGAGAGGGAGACAGAGACAGAGAGAGAAAGAGAGAGAGAGAGAAAAAAAGAGTGAGAGAGAAAGGTTTGTAGCTCAGTAGCTCAGTGCAGTGGCCCTGGGTTCGATCCCTGCAGGGGGGAGACTTGTTATTGTAGTAATCAAATGTTGGTAAAGCTCACAGTCAAGACTTGAACTCGAAATGTGAAATATGTATGTTTTTCAAAACTTAAGGAATGTATAGATTGCATATATTAAAAAATCTGAAACATTCTCAAGGCAATCAAAATAACTTTAAATAAGTGGAGATACCATATTTCTGTATGGAACAATGATATTTTGAAGATATGTATTATCTACAAATTAAAATAATATAAATTTAGCTAATGTTAGAAAGTTATTTTTCAAATTTGGGAAATAATATGTTTATCTGAAATGGTTTTGAAGAAACTACCTGAGAAATACTAAGAATGAGTTATAGTGACCAAACTTTCAGAGATAGTATAAGAGAAATAATACGATAGCATTTCACAGATATGGAAACCAACACCTCACTAAAACAGAGCAGAAAGTTTACAAATATACCTATTTTGAAAAAAAAATTATCATGAAATAAAAGTACTAAATCATGTGGTGAAAGTAGATTATTCAACAAGAGGCAGAGTCTACAAAAGGAAAGGAAACTCTGGCAGAGTTATTTAAAAATACTTCTTCAGCAAAGACACCCATACTTTCCCTGTCTCTTCCATCTGATGCACTGTGCTGCTGGGGCCTCTGCAGGCAGGAAGTTGCATTCTATCACTAGGTGCCTCCCCTCGACCTTGGACCAAAACTATAAGCCCAAAGAAACTTTTCCTTGTAATTAAAAAAAAAAAAGTGTACATGCAACAATTCACAAATTAAGACCAAATGCAAAGGCAAAGCAGAACAACCTAGATTTCTTTTATTTTTCTGTAGCATAGGTGATGTTTAGAAGCTTTAAATACTTTATGTAACCAAGTCTTCATAAATTAAGTATAAGACAACTACAAAAATGGGTAAAGAAAAACTGAATATGAATGAATGAAGAACTGAAAAAAAGAAGGGAAAGAAAGAAAAAGAAAGAGCAATAAAGAAACATGAGCACAAATAAATGTAAGATTAATAACTTCACTATGAACCAAAGAAATATGAATAAAAATAATAATTTTTTTATTTTAAAGAGAAAAAACAATAATACAGAATTTCATAACTGTGTAATAGGAAATTAACAACAGTTAATATATTGCATATTGTTATCTTCAAATTCGTTGTTCAGATTACAAGATATAGGCATGAAAAATTGATCAAACAAGATGAGCACAAACCGTGGTTTTCAATGAACTAAAAGAAATTAGTAGTATAATTATCTTAGCTATCTTGTGTATATATATATATTATATATATTTTTTCTTTTCCCTTCCTTCTTTTCTCCTTTCCCACATCCCAGTTGTTTCCTTTTGAGCAGTTTCTTTCCCCTTTATGATATCTATTGTAGATTTTGGATCTTATTTACTTTTTCAGTTTCTTACACTAGGGAGACAATACATTGTTCACACATGCGAGTCTGATTTATTTCACATATGAGTATGATCTCTAGTTGTATCCATTTACCTATAAAAGCCTCAAGTTTGTCTTTCTTTATAGCTGAGTAGTACCCCATTGTATAAAAATACCACATCTTTATTATCTCGTTGATGGGTATTTGGGTTGTTCCCAAGATTTAGCTATTATAAATTGTGCTGCTGTAAACATGAGTGCACATGTATCACTGTGGTGTGATGTTTTTAATTCTTCTGGGAAAATACCCAGAAGGGGAATATCTGGGTCGCAGGGGACCACTAATCTTAGTTTTTTGAGGTGTCTCCACACTGATTTCTACAGTGGTCGCACCAGTCTACACTCCCACCAACAGTGGAGAAGGGTTCCTTTTTCCCCACAACCCCACCAGCATTTGTTATTGGTTGTTTTCTTGATGATAGCCATTCTTTCTGGGGTGAGATGGAATCTCAGTGTTGTTTTAATTTGCATTTCTTGAATGACTAATGATGTTGAACATTTTTTCATATATTTATTTGCTGTTTGTATTTCTTCATCTGAGAATTGTGTATTCATCTCAGATGCCCGTTTTTGGACTGGGTCTTTGAATTTGGGGGCCCAATTTTTTTCAATTCTTTATATGTTCTAGATAGAAGTCTTTTGTCTGAGGGACAGTTGGCTAAAATTTTTTTCCACTCTGTGGGTTTTCTTTTCACTCTGTTGGTGGTTTCTTTTGATGTGCAAAACTTTTTAATAAGATGAGATCCCAGTAGTTGATTCTTTGAAGTACTTCCCATGCAGTTTGGGTTTTGTTCATGAAGTCTTTGCCTACTCCTATGTCTTCAAGATTTCTACCTATATTCTCTTCCAGTAGATTTAGTGTTTCTGTTTTAATATTTAGGTCTTTGATCGATTTTGACTTTAGTTTAGTGCATGGTAATAGACATGGGTCTAGTTTTAGTCTTTGGCATGTGGAAAGCCAGTTTTTCCAGCACCATTTATTAAAGAGGCTACCTTTCTTTCAGTGAACATGTTTGACCCTTTTGTCAAAGATAAGGTTGCTGAGTGTGTTTGTAGTCATTTCTGCATCTTCTAATCTGTTCCACTGATCCTCAGGTCTGTTTTTTTGCCAGTACCATGCTGTTTTTATCACAGTAGCTTTGTAGTATAATTTCTAGTCAGGGATTTTGATACCTCCTGCCTTGTATTTGTTGCCCAAGATTGCTTTGCTATTCTATGTCTCTCCTGTTTCCAAATGAATTTTTGAGATGTTTTCTATAGATCTGTGAGGTATGCTAATGGTATTTTGATCAGGATTGCATTAAATCTGTAAAGCAGTTTTGGAAGTATGGTCATTTGCACACTGTTGGTTCTTCCTATCTATGAGCAAGGGATATCTTTCAATTTTCTGATATCCTCTTCAATCTCCTTTTTTCAGAGTGCTGTAATTTTCAATGTATAGATGTTTTACTTCCTTTGTTAGATTGATTCCTAAAGATCTCATTTTTTTGGATGCTATTGTGAAGGGTGTGGTTTCCCTAATTTCTCTCTCAGTGAGTTTGTTGTAAAACAATAATTATTTTCACCCATAAAATTTTCCTTTTTTTTTCTGAAAACTAAGAGATACAGTCATTGGCAATGTTGAGGGTAAATACTATTCTATATTATTTTGCAGGTAATTGAATTGGTTTTTTTCTGGAATTCTTTGGCATATTTTTCAGAAACATAAAAGTACTCAAGACATTTGATCCATAATTTTACTTTTAATACCTTATTCTAAGGAAATTGCCATGATCAGATATTCCAAGGAAATTCATTGTGGTCTTGATCAATAGGATAATAAATTAGAAAATAAACTAATTATTCAACAAGAGGAAATCAGTTGAATAATTATAATATATGTCTATAGTGGAATCTTATGCTAGGATTAAAATATTGCCTAATTAAGTAATAATGAAAATGCGCATGCTCTGCTGTCAAGGGGAATATGCAAATTACAAAGGAAAATAAACAATGAGATCTTAATTTTTATTTTCTTGAGACAGGGTCTTGCTGTGTAGTTCAGGCTATCCTTGAACTCACTATGCAGCCTAGGCTGGCCTCGATCTCACATCGATCCTCCTGCCTCAGCCTCCTGTGTGCCTCCACACCCAGCTAAGATCTTCATTTTTAAAAAGAAAATGCATAGAAGCTGTATAGCTAAGCACCAAAATGGCAGTGGTTTTGTCTGGCTGGCAGATTATGAATGATTTTAATTTGCTCATTTGTAATGGCCTCAGTTCAGCAGACTTTTTTTTTATATAAAGGGCATCCATTAATTTCTTCATTGCTCATGATAAAATTATATTTCATGTTATTTTACATGAGATATGTTTGTATTCTAAAAATAGAAAAACAGAAATGGAATGATTAAAACTATTTATTAATTCAAAGTCTGAAGAAGAAATCTCTATTCACTGGTTTCTTCATTACTACTAGATTGAATAATCTAGTTTTTCATTTACTGTGATGTAGACACAAATAGAATACACAATATAATCAGGCACCAATGATGGGACTAATTAGCAATCTAATTACATAAATCAGATTCCAGTTTCAACAACCATACCTCTTTGCGAGAATGTCTTTTTTTTTGTAAGAACAATAAAATGCCAGCCTTTAAAAATTAATCCTGCCACGTGGTGGTTAAAAGATTGTGTGATTTCCTGTGGAAAGATTTAGAATGTACAAATGAAAGAGAACTTCGGAGAGATGGACAGATTCGAGTGCAAGATTTAGCTCTTCTCCAAAGACTTAAAATTATTCTCAAAAAAGGAAACAAAGGGTTTGAAAACTCAACGAACTCTCCTCATGTGAGCTACGCACTCACGCTGCCCCGCAGGAGTTAGAGATGATGTGGAATGATTGGTGCTCTCTAGGAACTTAATGGAAGGAGAGGTGGCTCGGGGTTTGGTGGGAATGGTTAAGGTAAGACTGTGATGGGGGAAGATGATTCCAGAGGCCGGCAGGTTTTGCAGGTGGGAATCTCCAGTAGGCGCTGGGAGTGTGCAATTTGGCCTCAAGTCAGGCTTATCAGTGGGGTGCCACTGATGTAGAAGTCAGCTACCTGAGTGTGACAGCTGCAGCACTGTGAATGCCGGAGTTTTCAGGTGAGTTCATAGCCTCCTGTTGCACAACTCTAACTCACTCCGGGAACACTCTTTTCTTTCTGTCTTCTGGAGTGACAGTCCCGGGCCCATCACTCACGTAGGCTGCATTGCGAACAGTGCCCCCCCCCCCCCGCTCATGCAACGTGGCACACATTGGAGGGTGTCTCTCGGGACAGCTGGACGGAAGCGCAGGGACTCAGCCTGACACATGCAAGATGAAAGGGGGAGAAGTCGGCCAACTGGTAACAGATGGTGAGCGAAATAGGGCAGAATCAAGGGAAGTGATTTGGGCCAAGATTTCAGGAAGTATTTAGCACAGGTGTCAAATGGTGTAGACAGAACCGAGGCAGTGAGAAGTGGGACGGGCCGCTGTGCCTGGAAGTGGATAGAAAAGGAAAATCTTGGAGGGAGCAGAGACCTCTGAGTATTGGAAGAAGGCACCAAGGCCTCTGGAATCAGAAGCAGGTGCCGGGGGAGGAGGAGGATTGTGGGCTCGGGGTGTAGCATCCCTGATTGAAGGACTTTTGTTTCTATTTAGGGAAACCTGAGCTTGTGTCTGTGGGGAGCGAAAGAAACCAAGGGAGAGGGAACTAGTGAACATAGAAGGTAATGAGTAAACAGATAGAACCTGGAAAACAGCCATGTGGGGTGGATCAGTATACCATGATCAGGATTGGCCCTGGAAAGAGTGAGGGGCACCCATTTCTCAGAGGTAGAATAGGCAACTAACTCCTTCTAGAAGAGAAGGGGGTGGTCTAGAGAGTTATCCAGTCTGACATAAAATCTGTTTGGGATGTGAAGAAAAGGGAGATACCCAAAGTCTACTGAACCTTGTAATGAACTTTCAAAGTCATTAATCTTCCTAAATTAGCCTCAGAACTAGTTGTCAGCTATCTTAGGCAAGGCCGTGTTCACTGAATGCTTCAGCGAAGTCACTCCCAGGTGCAAGGAACAGGGGATCAATTTAGAGATGTTTGCAAATAGGCCAGTGATGGATGTGGATAAACTGGAGGCAGTGCAAAAGGCAGCTTGAAAAAGTGATGCTTTTGTCTTTAGTAAGTTGTACTCAGTTTTACCAAATAGTGGTTTAGTATTCCGTGTCCTCTTTCTGCTACTTAAAAAAAGGATAAAGTCAGTTGAAGTATATCCTGAGATAACTGTTGAGAAAAAAGGTTGAATGAAGTACTGAGTTTATTGGTTAACAGTTTAGAAAAATATGATATCTGATAGGGTTTTTCCTATTAAATAGAAAGAATAGCATTCTATTTGATGCCCTAGAATTTTGTGGTAGAACTAGCAACAGCAGTATATTTTGAGTGCTTTCAATTAGTTCACAAAAGCCACAGCGCCATAGCCATGAATGCACTGTAAAACGGGTCCTTTGTTGGTGTTAACTTAGAGGCTGTGTTAGATTCCTTGCCCGCAGCCCTAAGGATCTTGGTACAAGTCTATAAAGCTATTCCACATTTATTTTACTTCCTCTTGAAATGATAGGTAGTTCTCAATGATTTGCTTATAAATCAGGCATGTTTTAACTAAATAGTAGAATAAGGGGTATGACATCATTTATATTTCCAAATATAAATCATCTATCGTTTCCCAATAATCATAGAACAGGGAAGGGACCCGAAGGTTGTCTAGACTGTGTCTCTAGGTTTTAAAGTTGATTGCAAGTATGAACCTAACTTATGAATACCTTCCTCATGTGGAAGCAACAGGCAGTAGAGATAAAGTCAATATGACCTTTAAGACTTCAGTTACTGGACCCTGAACATATTAACTGTCTTATCAGTTTGCTGTGTAACCTTCCATACTTTACATGGATGTTGACAAAAACAAATAAATA
Organism: Erethizon dorsatum; assembly: GCA_028451465.1. Taxonomy (NCBI): domain Eukaryota; kingdom Metazoa; phylum Chordata; class Mammalia; order Rodentia; family Erethizontidae; genus Erethizon; species Erethizon dorsatum. The sequence goes on along the minus strand of CM051841.1, from coordinate 13,252,532 downwards.
AATTTGCTGAAAATATACAATATTGTTTTGTATGGTTAATAAATACCGCCATGAATTTTTGCAACTCGTTTTTTTGTTGGTTTTTGTTTTTCATTTTGTTTTGGTACTGGAGATTTGGACCCAGGGCCTTTGCTTGAGCTGTATCCTCAGCTTTTTTATTTTTTATTTTAAAGGAGGATTTTGCAGAATTACCCAGGTTGGGCTGGAACTTGCGTTCTTCCTGCCTCAGCACCCTGGAGAGCTGGGGTTAAAAGCTGTGTGCCACCATGGCCAGCTGCAACTTGCTTTTTCTATGTAGTTATAAGTCTTTGAAGTCTTTGCATATTAATAGGCATATAGCTACTTCACAATTTTGATCCAATACTGAATGTTTTGCCATATGAATACCCTACAGTTTGTTTTATATCATTTTCTTCAGATAGATATTGGACTTGTTTCAAAATTTTCCACATCACAAATAATGCTAGGATACACAACTTCGTTATGCAGCTATTCTAGGTTTCTCTAGGATATATAGAGAGGGTATGTGCATTTTTCATTTTAGGCATTTACAAAATATTCTCTAAAGTGATTGTACTAAGTCTCTCTCCCACTAACAACTTCTTAATTTTATGAGGAAGGTGAGGCACAGAGATTTTAATATCCTGCTAAATATCATAAAAATTGAAGAATTCTTTCCCCTTTTTATACTTCTGATTAACCATACTGTTTTCCCCAAATCTATAAAATAAGAAAAGAATTATTGTTAAAACTAGTTGCCATTGAAATTTGGTTTATATTTTTCCTATTTTTTTTTTTTTGCCAACTTTGAAAACTAGTTCTGTTTGGCCATTTAAATCAATGAGTTGAAGAATAATAAAAGTATTGTTATCGGCCAGTGAGATGGCTCAGCGGCATAAGCGCCTGCCTTACAAGCGCGAGGTCCTGAGTTCGACTCCCGGAACCCACATACGAAAAAGGGGCCGGTGATATCGCTCAGCGGCACGGGCGCCTGCTGGCGTGCGAGGTCCTGAGGTCGACCCCTCGGTACCCACAGAAAAAAAAAAAAAAGTAAGTATTGTTATCAAATTAGTGGTTATGAGAAATTACTCTGAATGCAAGATTCTTTGCTTGTCTGTTTTAAGTTATTTTTCTTGATTGTAGGATCTGTGTTCTCACATCTGCTAAAATTTTTATGGTTGGAATATTTCTTAATTTAATTGAAATTCCCCTGGTTTAGAAATTTCATTTTTATAAACTTATCAGTGGAATCATCTTTATTTCATTTGATGTTTTTCTAAATGTAAGGAAATATGCATAGTGGGTTGATTAAAAATGTAAGTAATCTACTTGAAAAATTAAACCTTTGCTTTCTAGAATAAATAATTTTAATAGCATTTAGGTTCACTTCCTGTGAGTTCTTCCATGTCTTGGGGTCAGATTGGGTCACAATCATTTGGTGAGTTGGGCTAAAACATTTGCTTAATCTCCCTTGCTGGTTTGGTACGGGCAAGGTTGAAAGTTCTTGACCTGGAAGAACGCATCCTTAAACTCTCTCATTTGAGAAGAATGGGGCCCAAATCATATGTATTTTTAGATAAGTAATGTTTCCATAGCCACTTAGTGTCAACTTGATGTCTAAGTAAATTTCTGTAGGAATCAAAAAATACAAAAAATCGGGGCCGGTGAGATGGCTCAGCAGCATAAGTGCCTGCCTGGCAAGCGCGAGGGCCCGAGTTCAACTCCTGGAACCCACATACGAGAAAAGGGCCGGTGATATCGCTCAGCGGCACGGGCGCCTGCTGGCGCGAGAGGTCCTGAGGTCGACCCCCGGTACCCACAAAAAAAAAAAAAAAATACAAGAAATGGAACGAAATATTCACTGGACACCAAGTAGAGGTAAGGAACTAGGCTAGAGATTTATGTGTTACCTCATGCATGCTTACAAGACACCCATGCAGTAAGTTTTATTTGACTTGCTTTCCTTATCACGAAGTGGAGTGTTAGGGAGGGAAAAATAACACTAGTAATAAATACAGAGATTCCTAGTTTTCCTTACCTCTTTTCAACCATCCGTACTTTGGTAGAAATCAGTGAAAGCTGGAGCAAAGAAAGCCTCTTGGAAGAACGGGAGGCCAAGTGCAAAAAGGAGGCCGTGATTTAGATGGAGAAGAAGGAGGGAGAGATGGAGAAGAAGGAGGGATTTAGATGGAGAAGAAGGCGGAGTCTCTGCAAAGGTGCTTAGATGAAGACAAGTGTGATGCTCACATATGGTTTACCATATTTACCTGTTGAACTGGCTTTCGATAATACAATTTTGAAGGATAAAGAGCTTTGGCAAAAAGTTCAGTGGGTCTTCGAGAGGAACAGCAGCCAGAAATTGGTAGACAGGTGCTCAAAAGGCTTCCTGTGTCTCTAGAGAGCACATTGTCTGTCCCCTCCTTCTCTTGACCTTCCTACTATGTGTTTTTGTTTTTCTTTCATCTCTGCAGACTACCCTGTTTGCTCTGCCCAGGGTGTGGTCAGCTGAGGTACAGCGGAGATGGAGATGCACCAGCCTCAGGGAACCTCAGCGCCTGACCCCACAGACCAAATGTCCATCCTTGGCTCGTGCTGTGATGAGGAAAATAGCTTTGAGTGCTCACTTACCTTGGGGTTCTTTGATAGCATGTTATAGTCAGGTTCTCTAAGGAGGAACTGATTAGAATTTGAAGCACAAGGGAAAGAGAAATGTCTTGAAGGCCAGTGGGAACCCTTGCACTTGGACCTACACCTAAGACAGGAAGGTTTGCAAGGGGAAGAGATTTGGAGCGAGGCGAGTTGAAAGAATGAAGGTCCTGAGGCACAGGGGCAAGCAAAGAGATGATGACAGTGACATGGGCACCGGGCAGATGGCCAGACCACAGATGGGAAAGGAGTGGTGATGTAGAGAAGACAAGGCGTTGCTTTGAAAGGATCCGCAAGATTTGTTGACTAGTTATAAGGAAAAGGCAGCTTCCAGCTCCAGGCATACGGACTAGATTGTGTGCCTTTGGGAGATAAAGAAGAAATAGGAGGAAGCTGATTGCTAAGAAAGAACTTTCCTGGTTTGGGGAATGTTGTCTCGGGTTCAGCTGTGGTGTGGAAATACTGGCCATGGGATACAAGTGAAGTATGGAGTGAATCCAGTAAGAGGTGAAGTCGTGTTAATTGGGAGGTAATGAGATGAGGTGGGCTGCGGAGGGTGCTTCCGGTGAAAACAGGAAGCCAGTGGTCAATAGCCTTACATCCAAATTTGCATCATTGTGGGACATGCTATTTAATTCTGGGTTTGTGACATGATTTCAATGAACTTCCAGGTGGCTAGGATGGGTTATCAGGTGGTGAAACACCTGCAGAATACCATGGCATAGAACAGTGCTTCGATCATGCTGAAGCATGGTGCTGTAGATGAGTATCCTTCGCTAGGGAAAACTCTAGCAGCAAATCCAACCCTGACCGAGGATAACACGGAGACTGGAGCCTGCTGTGCTTGGCTGATGGCCAGGGATTCACAGGCATGCGTTAGACAACAGATGCAAACAGGAAATGGATAAAATTTCAAACACAAGTCTAAATAACTCTTCCTCTTGGACCGATAGGACCTAGGCATTCCCTTGATGCAGGCGACATTGTTCTGAAGAAATGATCATGTTTTGGCCAAACCACAAACGCCTTCTTGAGACCCTGCCAGTTCCTGGTGGAAGCCAGGAAATGTATTTTTAGGCCTCTATAACTCGAGCTAAGGGAACTGTGCACCTCCTAATGGTTGTCAGCCAATGGATATAAATAGAACCTTTAAAGAGACAAGCCATGTTTTGCAATAGTTATTTTATTTAACTCCAGATCTGATTTACAATCAGATTAATTCCTAAAAAACGACTCTAATTTATTCCCGAAGAATATGCAATAGACATAAGAATGCGTAAGAATTTGTAGGAGGAATCAGAAACCAAGAATACATATCTCTACAAAACTTGTGATAAGATCAAATGCTAAAGGTCTATGGTAATTATTTTAGATCTTGGAATTGAAAACAAATGCTACCTAGTAACCCAAAAGGAGCTTGCTATTAGTAATATATTTTTATGGTATAATTTCAGTTTCTTCATCATTTTTATGTATTACCTCAAGATTAAATATGGTTCACTAATTTTGAAAAATTAAAAAATTTGTATTTTACTAATAAAGATAAGATTTATGTTCATTTTTGTCAGAACATTTGTCGTAGTACCATAATGTTAAGTGAAGTAAATCAGACACTCAATTTTAAATTCACATAGTTTCTCTTATATGAAAAATGCAATATATAAATAAAGTGTAAAATAAAAGTTAATAGGAAAAAAGAGAGAGAAAATTATTGTTTTCTAGCACGGACAGTATATCTAAAAGTGTACTTTGATTTAGAAAAATCATCTTGTGGGTTTTATATTTCTTTTTGGCCTATTAGGTTGTTCATCTGTATATATCATAATTAACTTTATAATGACTTATAAGGTAAATAAATGAATCTGCAGCTAGAAAAATAAAAGGGGGTGGAAGAAAGAGGAAAACAAAGAATTGAGATGTATTATGTAGATATACCAATTCCCTACAATGAATGTAACAATTATATAATGCAAACATGTACTAATAAAAAATTAAAAAAAAAATTTAAAGTTGATATAAAAATCTAATAAAGGCAAATATTCTGGACCACTGTAAAGATAGCCTGCAATATACCAGAATGGTAAAATTTGAAAAGAGTGACAATTCCAATTTTTGCATAAGATGTATTCTCAGGCATTGCTGTTGGGAATATAGATTGATGATAATCATTTTGGAAAACTTTACTAGTGTTTATTAATGCTGCACATATATCTATCATATGGGCCCAAGAGAAATAAACTTTTATGTCCATCAGAAGACAGGTACAAGAATAAGCCCACAGCTTTATTAGTAATAGTCCCCAAATGAAAACGACTCAGTTATCCATCAAAAAGAGGATGGATTGATTGTAGGATATTCACAATACAGATTTACCATTCAGTCATTTAAAAAATGAACTGGTAATATACACTGAAACCTGGAAGAAATCGCATGTCATGTTGAATTAAAGAAGTTGGACACAAAAAATAAGTATGATTATTTTATAATATGAAGTTCAAGGAAGGCAAAATTAACTGACAGCAATCGACAATGGCAAAGTAACCCACTTCTCTGGGGGAGGGTAAGGCCTGGAAAGGGGCCCTTCCAGATCTGGTGTGAACTAAGCCTCCGTCTGGATGGGAGTCCCCAGAGTGTGTACAGATGTTAAACAGTCACACAGATGTGCACCTGGGGCCAGAGCACTTACTGTGTGTAAGACACGCCTCAGTAAATGTATGAAATAGGTGTCATGTGCCTCAAAATGATTCCCAACAAATGAGTGTCTCATTTTCAGTTCCACAGAGAAGGGAGAGGCTAAGTCCGACACAAAAGGTTGATGTTGGGCCAAGCTGGGGAGGACATGATGCTATTTAAGTGTGCAGGCAAATACACAGGGACTGAAACTTCCCTGCGTTTATTGCAGAGGGAAATTGGTTTTATTTGTGAAAGTAGTAAAATAGTGTGGTTTAGGAGAGGTCTTATTTTGACTCTGTATGACAGATAGTAATATTTTGTACCATATCATATCAGAAAAAAGAGAGAAAAAGAGAGAATAAAGTCATTTCAATTTTAAGATTTTTTCTTTAAAAATTTATAGCTATATATCCATATATTCATTCATGTAAATGAGATCATAGAGCATGATGAAAGTTTCTTTAGTGCAGTCTTCTTTTGTTGTTGATGTTTTCCTTGTTTCTTTTTTTTTTTTTTGTGGGTACCGGGGGACGACCTCAGGACCTCATGCACCAGCAGGTGCCCGTGCCGCTGAGCGATATCACCGGCCCCTTTTTCGTTTGTGGGTTCCGGTAGTCGAACTCGGGCCCTCGCGCTTGCCAGGCAGGCACTTACGCTGCTGAGCCATCTCACCGGCCCTTCCCTGTTTCTTTTACCCTCTCCACATTATGTTTTCTTCGTGAGAACCTACTTGTGTCTGACGTAGTCATGTTCTGACGTAATAAGGCATAGGCACTGTCTACACTATGCTAGTATGGGTGTACATATATGTATACCCCCTGCATTCCCACCCACAGAGAACTGTCCTTGTCTTTGTGCTATGAAGATGCTATTCTATTGTACAGACTTCCCTGCATCTGGCTTTTTTTTTTTCACCTAATGAAATTCCATGTGAATCCTTGCAACTTAATGGACATGTTATGGTGGCCATAGCGTGGATGTATCACAGTTTACTCAACCAATCCTTTGTTGATGGGTCTTTGGTATTCTGCAGTGAGAAAGTTTTGTGTCAGAAGCAGAAATCTGGGCTTGTCACTTACTTAATAGTCTCAGGCATCCCCCCATCCATCAAAGGGGTAAGTGTATACATGCCCATGTACTCAGTTATAAAAAACTCAAGAAAATGGCATAGTCTATGTGTTAGGTATGTTGAGAAGAACTTACAGTTGAAGATCAAGATTTGCTTGTGCGTAGTGCTTGCTGCGTGAGGGACACTGTAGGACGGGCTTGTAGTGTATTCATTTAATCCTACAACAATGCAATGAGGGGCCGGTATTGTTTTCCTCTCTTTCCAGATGAGAGAATGAAGAAAATTGAGGTTACTTGCATCAGATCAGCAGAACTTAGATTCAGATCCTGGTTTCCCCCCTTGAGTGTCTGCGATTTTATCTACCGTGCAATATCACCTCTCAAATAAGAAGTTCACCGCACCTATGATTTTATACATGAGTACTCATCAATAACATGAAATAGGGCGATTCTCGGGAAAACTCTGTAATTACATGTCAATCACAAACAGTAGTAAAATTTAAAAACAAAAGATGAGATGTGTATCAGATAACTGTTTTTGTGTGTGAAATCATCCTAAAAAGTAGTGACTTTTTTCTGTCTGGTTCAGGATTACTCAAGTCTGTGATTCACTGCAGATTGAGCTAGTGAGAGGTGCTAGCCAGATCGATGGTCAGCTCGAATAACAGGGAGGTTAAGCCACAGACCTGAAGCTCTAGGGGGAATGCCAGGCTGATGCAAATGGTGTCGGTATGGTTTCGAGAGGAAGAATGGAAACATATCACATTTCTTGAGCCTTCCAGTAGAACTGGCACAGGGTAACTTCCACCCATTCTCTTAAGTCAAAACAAGCCACTGGGCTAACCCACATTCAACCATGGAATCAATGCCAAGGGACATGACAGAAGCAAAGAGAGAGAATGGTGAATAAGTGCTATTTTATTCAGGATGGAAATCAAAGAAAACGTTTTCTTACTTTATTTAATTCATTCATACAGTGCGGGCACTGATATCTTATTATTGTGTGTATATATGTGTGTGCACACATGTGGGTTTTGCTGAGAAGAATCTCCAATATATTTATCTTATAGTGTGCAAACAGTGGGTTTTCATTTCCTGAGGCATTTCTCTCTGAGATAGCAGTTTGCTTGTTCTGAATGTCTAAGCTGAATTCAATCTCTCCACATACTACAGCTACCCTCATGCTCTTGAAGTCCCTCTCTCTGCAATGATTTTAATCTCTATTTCTCAGGTAACCAAAAGGCATGGCATTGTATTGTGGCTTTTCAAGTCAGCAGGACTCTTTGCTTACATAGCAAGGTATCCAAACCATTCCTAATTCAGGTGACTTTATAATGCATACAAATTGAACATTTTCTAAAGGAACATTATCATACTGCTTTCCTAAAGAAGAACCCTTTCTATACCTTCAGGATTCTTTCTCAGTATACTCAGTTTGCAGAATCTGTGTCTTATCATGCTAAAGAAGGGCACACATTTATCAGAGGAATAAATTGAGGCACACAAAAATATCTGTCAGTTGTATATAGGGCTTAATCAACTGAGATTCCTACATTTCTGATTTCTTGGTCTACAGGCATATTAATTGTCTAATCTCATTTTCAGGTTGTTCCAAATTTTTCTAGGAACCATCTCTTTCTTTTAAAGACTTCAAATGATTTATACCTTAACTTTGTTCATTCAACTTCACATTTTTTTTTCAGGAGGCCTTGTATCATAGAAGTGATCGTGTCTTTGTCTAAGGGACTTTAGAAAACAGTGTTAAATTTGAACCTTAAGAACCATTACTTTTTGTTTGTTTGTTCTTAGTTACATGACAGAGTAGATGAAAATCATAGTTTTTAGGCATTAGCCAAACTAGGATTCAGATTCCAGTTCTATCTTTATAAGATTTATGAATTTATGCATTTTAATTAATTTAATATCCCCCCACAGACACATGCACACATTATCCTAATACTTGGAACATGGTAGCAAATGGTCAGTGATCAGGAAATAGTTATTATTACTCTTGAAAACAATGAGTAGCACAGGAAATGACCTTCTTCAGTCAGATCAGGAGGGACAACTACAGGACAAGGTCACTCATGCAGATGTTCTCATGCTTCTCCTCTTTAGCTTGGGAGATGGCACATGGATCATCTCTTGGGTGAGAGCCAATGAGGTAATACATGCGTGGTACCTAGTGAGTGCTCTGTAAATATTAGCTTTCTTCCCCTTCAACTCCCTGTCCTCCTGGGGAAAGGACGGCTCTGAAAGTAGCCCTCTGTCTTACATTGGGTTCCCCAGTATCAGAACCGAGAGAATCATTATGTTCAGAGAATTTATTAGGGAAGGATCCCAGGAGGGACTTGCAAAGGAGTGGTGGAAACAGGCCAAGGAAAGGGAAAAAACCATATACAGGTTCCATTTTAGGTGAAGTCCCGGGCACAGAATGAGCCCTCCCGGTGATGTGAAATAGAAATGGCGCCTCTTACTTTGTCCTGCCTATAGGCAGGGAAGCTTCCCTTTCCGACTCCTGCAGCAGCATGAGGGGAATATAATTTCTCAGTCACCTCTAGCTCTTTATACTGTTAGGACAGCTATTAGTGCCCAAGGGAACTTTGGGAGAAGAAGCAGGAGCAGGAAAAGTTGGAAAGAAAGTGTGTAGAAGGTGGGAATGGCCATAGGGATAGAGGTGGCAACAAAGGTTACTCCCAAACACTGTCAAGCCTTATAGAGAACAGGTAGACAAAATGGTTTGTTAAAATAGTGGCCTTCTGATGGGCCTGGCAAGCTGGCTACTTAGGTCAAAGTCACCCATTATAGTTGTGAGCAGCTTCTAAAACAATAACTCTCATCCAAAATGAGATGCGTCTTTGAAGACCCATTACCCAAAACAAAAATCTGTCTCAAATGTCAGCCTCCTCAGTTAATGTTCTGCCAGACACAATCTGAATGTGGCTAAGAGTATTTGATTAGCATGTTACAAGGTAAAGGAAGATGGTGTGTGGGAAATCAACTTTAATATGATCCCTTGTAGAAGGAAGCAGTTGGTGATCGATTTTCAAGCTATGTAAGACTATTCCTCTAAAATGAATGGTTAAAGTGAGAGACTTACTTCAACAAGATATACTCTTTGCATCTTAACTAGAGATTTAGAAAAAGAACAACTGGAAAATAAGCAAAGAAAATTTTAGGAGCATTTCAGAAATCAGAAGGGAAGAAACAGTTATTAAAAATAGTAAATTTCCACAAAACCTGTTAATGGTCTTTGACATGTTTAAAAAGGCATTTATATTTGTAAAAAGATGATCTATTTCAGTGTCTTATTCCTAATGTGCCTCATTTTGAAATCTCTTGAGCAATTAGAAATTGCTGATGAACAATTCTGAATATTTTGGAGGTAGGTTAATAAAACATTTCATCTGTGCTTCATAGCTTGTTATCATTCTTATATTATTCTTGTCTGGGTTAATGACCTGTCCATCATTGAAAGTAATTGAAAAGAAAACTTTCCTGGAAGCTGGAGAATCAGAACCAGAATCTTAAATGGTGGACAGTGGCAAGATTCCAGAATTAATTATGAGGCCTCTTGAAATGATGTAGCATCTTTTGGCCTGTTTTGGTGGACAGAGGTATCATAAATGGAGCTCAATTTCCTTATGCTCTGTGCTTCCTTGTGATTTGAGGTCACATCCACTCTGAAATCCGAGCCTCCATCAAAGCCCGTCTTCATGAATGTCAGCCTGAAGCAGCCAGACGAGACAGCCTGTCTGTGTGTGTCACTCCAGCAGGTCCCAGTACCAGAAGGCCCCAAGCCTCAATTTGTTTCTTTTGATTATTGGCAGCTTGCTGTCTGTGCCATTTCTCTGATGTGACTGTGCGAGCATAATAGCTGTGCCCTCCCCTAATTATCTGTGCTTCCAGTGTTACCCATGTGGAATTTATGACCATAAGGACAGTGGATTAGGAGCTTGAAGAATTGAGGCTTAAGTCTGCTGCCAGAGATTTACTGTCATTGTTTTAGGTGCAAAATATTAACAGCAGGCCAAGTCTCTTCGATTCCTGGCTTAGTACAGTTAGGGGGGGATTATCTGCAAAGGAGTGCCTTTTCCCCAACACAGCTGGGAAAGCAAACACTCAAGGAGTTGTTGAAAACTGGGATTTAGGTTTAAGCCTATCATTCCATATTTGATGGGCATCATCCTGATTTGTGAATATCTGATCCGGAGAACGTGAAATGCAGGTTTAGGAGACTGCTTTCAAGGTGTGTAAAAAGGGTAGTCTTTCTCCTTTCCTGTCTCTCATTTAGTATTTTGCAAGATTGTTTAAAGAAAAAAATAATTTAATAATCATGTACCATAAATTGTTACTAGAAATACCGATAACCTTTATGTTACAATTATTTCTTTAACTTTGTTATTTATGATCCATTCCGTGTTGTGACATAGTGCTTTGAATGATTTTGCACATGTAAGGTGGTTGGTAGTCACTCTTCATCATATTTTTTTGCTGTCTTTGAGTGATTTTTAAAAAATCTTTGTTCTTTAGATCCCTTAATGTACAATTTAAATAGAAAAAAAAAAGCTTCCCAAGAAGTACACTTATAGAGGTTCCATATCAGACATTTCATGAATTCACGTAGTTAATCTTCCTTTCTATCAATGAACAAATATTTATTGAGTTTCAACAGTATATCAGGGACACTGCTGGCTGCCAGGTCAGGGGACAAGAGCCATGATGTGTTTCATCGCACTTTAAGACTCTTGGTCCATAAATACTGAACGCTAACAACATTCCAGGGACTTTGCTAACTGCTGGGATGCAGAGTTGGAAAGATAGCTCCTTCTATTTACAGAATTTTTAGAAATGACACAAACAAAAATAATGCAGTAGACCTAAGATTATCTGAGGCTGTTCAGGCAGCTATAACAAAAATACCTGCAACTGGGTAATTAATAAACAATAAGAATTCATTGCTCATAGTCCTGGATGCTGGGAGGTGCAGTGTCAGACTGAGTGATCGATGAGCCTGTCATCACAGATGTTGTCTTTGAACTGCATCTTTGCACGAACAAAGGGCAAAGGGGCAAACAGGATCCTTCAAAGCCATCTTACAAGGGTGTGAATCCATCCATGATTCTGAAGCCTTCATGATTCTGTCAGCTCCCAAACGCCTTATCTCTTAATAATATCTCATTGGGGATTCAGTTCCAACATGAATTTTGGGGGACACTAATATTCAGACTACAGCACCAAGGGAGGACTAGGTCAAGCACAGTGAAACCCTCCAGGGAAAAGCTTTCACTTCTGCCGGGGACAGTAGGAAGCACAGGCTTGGAGATGCGGCTTGGACCACAGAGAGGAATTTGCTGGGTGGATAAGATCAGGGGAGGGGGCATTCAAAACATGAGACATAGTCACAAGCACCTGAAGCCTGACAAAGCTTCTGGAATTTATCAGTGATTCTGAGTTATTAGAAAATAAATTGTAAGGCAAAGAGAGGCTGCAGTAGCATGGTTGGGTGGGCGTCAGATCATAAAGAAACGGTATGTGCTGTTTGAAGTGCTTCCTATATTTCCTGCCAGCTGGTTATTAGAAAGGCATGTACTCTTCTAGCAGACATCTGTTATGGTTATGAGAACAGGAAAGGGAATTTTCCAACAACACAGATTACAGAGCTGTAAGTGAGATACAAACTCAGATCTGCTTGCTCTCGAAGCCTTCAGAGTTGGAGCAGATTGTGTAATGATAAAGTTTATGGTGACATCACTGGTTTGCTACTGTAAAGACAACTCGATAAAAATGCCCATGGAGGAAAGAAATTTATTAGGAATTAGGAATCTTGGTGTTAGTAAGGTATCACTGGTAGTCAGTACTGTAAGCTCTTGGGAAAGGGCCCACATGAAATTATTACCTGAGAGTTCAGTCTGGTCTCTAAATGTTCCATACACTAAAGATAGGAAGTAAGAAAATGTGGGTAGTGAAAGAGGTGGATTGGGATGGTTCCTCCATTGTCAACTGGATAAAAAGAAAGAAACTCAGTGTAGGAACTTAAGAGACTCCAGATCCAGTTTCTCCAATGTCTTACTTTTCTCTTGTTGCTGGGACAAAATACCCAACACCCAAAATTAGGGAAGCAAAGATTTATTTAGCTTACAGTTCATGGAGGTTTCAGTCCATAATCAGCTGGCTCCAAAGCAGGGTGGCATGGCACAGGGGCTCACAGCGGAGGAAGACAGCAAAAGCAGAAAGAGCAAAAAGGGAGCAGGAGCGCTAGAGAGCAAGCCTGTTTCCCTCCCTTATATTGTATGCAGGCTACCTGCCCCAGGGTGGGTGTAGCACTCATGCCCATAATCCCAGCACTAGACAAAGAATCAATCACAAACTGTGGAAGCCTGCCACCATGACTGCATGAGGCTTTGGGGGGACATCTAGACACAAACCAGAACATCCAACAACATGGAAGTTTTCAGCCAAGCTTGGCTCCTGGGAGTCATTGCTTGGCATCAGGAGTGGCTGGTTACAGTGTCCAAGAGAAGGCCCATGTTCCGATCCATAATGCACAACCACCCAGATCTCTAACTTGGGGTGACACTGCTGACCTCACTTGAGAAATCGCTGCCTGCAGGTTGGCGAATCCTGTGTTGGAGTTGCAGAGAGCTGCTAACACCAAGACATCTTAACAATGCATGACCTTGCACTTAACCCCACAGTTTTGGGTTGGAAGAAAAGAGGAGGAGGAGCAGGTTGTGAAATTAGTAATGCCTAATTACATCCAGTGATCTTGTATAGCATTAGAATAAACGTGAATTTCGCTTTGATGAAGATTTCAAATTTATTAAATAGCTGTCTGTGCATAAGCAATGCAGATGGACCACACTGTTCCTAAGATTGCTTTTAATATTACCTCATTAGTGCACCAAGGCAAATTGAATTCTCCCTTGATTAATATTTCCACTATCCCTCATTCACCTCTCCTATGTAGAGCACTGAGCATAGAATTCACCGGCCAGTCCACTTTCTGTCTGATGGAGATGTTTGTAAAAGGAACACTCTTTGTTTCATGTCTTTTTCCTATGGATTTAATTTATTAGTATCAACTCAATAACCTTGAAATAAAATAGTTTTCTTTTGACACTTCAGTTTTTTTTCTCGTTGCTTATCTGGGACAGCCTGTTTTTATGCCTATTTTCTCAGTGTAATTCTTAAGAGTGACCACTTCCACTCTCTAAAAGTGTTCCAGTTTGGAAAATAGTTTTGTATAGCAGATGCTCTGAATATTCTACTCAATAGTCTTCAAACTAACCATTCCCGAATGTTCCTGTGCACATTATCCTGTTGATATTGTGTACAGAGCACTCTCCTAAAGCCACAGACCTTTGTCGCGCTCGCTCACCTGGCAGCCTGGAATTCAGGGCTATTTCCCTCCTGCCCCAAGTATCCCTCAACCTATTACTGATTAACCTTAGTTGGTGGTTAAAAATCATTTTTTTCCCCTATGAATGTCCAGTTGCTGCAGCACTATTCATTTAGAAAAAAATTCCTTTTCCTATTCCAGTTTATTTATACCCTTATAAAAAGTTAAGTAGCTTTATGTATGTGGTTCTATTTCTGGAATCTTTTCTGATTGGTTGATCTACCCTATACCAACACCAGACTGCCATAATTACCTGTAGGTGACTGCAATTTGCCATCAAATTGAGATTCTCCCACTTACATAAATGCACCATGATCAAACCATGGCCAAAGATTGCTGGCATAATGAATTTGCGGGGGGCAGTTATTCACAAAGAGGAGGATGAGTATTAACAACCAACAGTGTCTTCCATACTACCTCATATGTTATAATAAGATACATGCTTTGTGAATAGTGCTTTATCCTATTTATCTCATAGGAACACCTCCCCAAACCTTCAAACTCTTGGACATTTGGCCTTCGTTACTAATGGAACATCTTTTGGAATCATCTTATTGAGATTCTCAGGACAAATATTCCACAGCTTCCCTTTACATTGTTTGAGAGACTGCAATTGGAGAATGCCTGTGTGATGCAAAAATGGGAAATTTTAAACCAAAGTGCAGTATCATTTGAATAAATTAGGATAGATTTTTGCCATTCATCCTGAATATATATTATTGGATCTCTGAAACTACTTACTGTATTGATTTTTAAAGTGATCCTTAAGATGCCTCTTTAAAATGAAACATTTTGCAACTGTGAGATTGTATCTACCTGGAAATATTTACTAGATACACTTAAAAAAAAAAAAAAAAAAAAAAAAACTTTCTTGTATACTAGTTCAAGTAAACCTCTCAACATTTCCAAACTAAGATTAATGGAATTACGGGGCCAGTGAGACAGCTCAGCGGCACAAGTGCTTGCTGGCAAGTGCGAGGTCCTGAGTTCGACTCCCCGGTACTCAAAAAAAAAAAAATTAATGGAGGTAGTGTCGGGCCAATGTATCCCCCTTAAACATTATTCTGTTGTCCAAAATAAAGTAATTAATAAAATGAATAGTTACATGAGCGACTTTATCAAGATGACTGTAAATCAAGCTCTTTTTTTCCTGAGGGATGCTACATGCAGGTTTATAAAATTGTTTTCTAGCTACCAATCTTGGGCTTTGTAACTTCTTTTGACCACGGTTCAAAGCAGTAAAATTATAAACAACTTGAAAACTGCAATCTAATGTGGTCAACTGTGAGAAGCTTTTTGGCTGAATAACATGTACTGTTCCCAGAAGATCCCTTTATGTCACACGTTCTAAACTAACTAAATTACCAGGGCACGGGAAAGGGTGTGATATGTAATAGTTGCTGAAGGTTCACTTTATCTTGAATAATAAAATTACCCATCTACCTAGAATTGAACTTAATTGTACAGTATCGTATTTCCTTTGGCAATTAACCCAATAGAGGTTTGAGGTAATATATATGAAAAATGCTTTGTAATCTGAAAAGCTCTAGGAAGTCGTTAATCGTTGTCACTACTATATTGGAAAAACTACCTGTGGACCCTCAGGATGGAGGAAAAAGTCTTAACAGAGAGCAAAGAACAGCTCAGCCCTGAAGCAAGTACTTTTTCATCAGAACATTTTTTAATGACTGTGATTCATAGCAGATGGAAATTAACTCCAGTATTTTTCAAACTAGAGGTCTTGACCCATGAGTAAGTTATGAATCAGTTTATTGGTTGGAGACCAGCATTTTAAGAAAATGAACAGAAGAATAAAATGTAAGAGAATATACTGGAAAATGAGGTAGTAAAAGTAAGTATTGTTTTGAAATTTCTAAGTACATGCATATATAAGTACACATACACTTACAGAACCACTGGATGGAAATATAAAATGTTCTATTTGTGAATCATTGCTCAAAAATAAAGCAAATCCAATAACATGTTGTTATGGTCATCTTTGTTTAAAGCATTTGAAGATCATTATAGTAGGCCATACAGTTAGCAGTTATTATATTAAACTTAAATTTTACCACAACGTGTTAAGGCTTTTACATATCATCTGCTTATTGTTCCTGAATCTATATAGAGCCTAAAGATTTACCCATCAATATTCTTTTCATAAACCATTGATTCATTAATGTCAACCACATATCCAGTTCAACACATTTCTTTTTCTTTTTTTGGGGGGTAGTGGGACTCGAACTCAGGACCTCATGCTTGCCAGGCAGGCGCTGGGCCACTGAACTATATCCCTGCCTCAACACATTTCTTGAGAATTGGGACTACAGAAAAAATATAACAAGAAAAATATATTAAGAGTTTGTGATTATACTTTATACTAGATGGTAATTTTATTTCTCTTTAGGGCATAAATATTTTCTAAATAGTTGATTTTTCAAAAGTTGATACTACACGATTTATTTATTTATTTATTTATTTATTTATTTTTTTAATGTGGGTACTGGGAGTTGACCTCACGACCTTGTGCTTGCTGGGCAAGTGCTTGTGCCGCTGAGCGATATTACCGGCCCTTTTTTCCTTTATGTGGGTTCTGGGAGTCGAACTCAGGACCTCGCACTTGCCAGGCAGGCGCTTATGCCGCTGAGCCATCTCACCGGCTACACGTTTGAAAATATTTGTATTTTTTTTTTCCCTTTATGTGGGTACCTGGAACTGAACTCAGGACCTCGTGCTTGCCAGGCAGGCGCTTATGCCTGGAGCTATATCACCAGCCCAAATATTTGAATTTTTAACATATATTTCCCATAGCAGAGTATATATCAGTTAACTATTGCTGAGTAACAAACCATCCCCAAGCAAGTGACGTAAGTGCTACTTGTGTACTGCCCATTCTGTGGGCCATCATTCTAAGATGGGTTTCCCTAGCAGTTCTGGTTTCGGCTGGGTCCCTTGTGTGTCTGGTCAGCCATGGATCTGCGAGCAACTCCGACCATGAGTTGGTTGGCTGTTGGTGGGTGGACGTCAGCACTGTCTCGACATGATTGTCTCGCACCCTCCACACACCAGCAGAGGCCTGTACAGGACAGAGATGGCACTCTGAGAGCCAGTGGGGCTATGGAAGGCAGGTCGAGGCCTAAATTAGAACTGGTACAGTGTCACTTTGGCTGCATCCTGCTGGCTGTGCAAGTCACAGGCTAGCCCAGGTTTAAGGAGCAGGAGAAATTCTCTTACCTCTTGATCAGAGAAATGTCAAAGTCTCAAAGCAAAGAGTTACAAGGAGGCCGCTACCTGGCACCATTGATGCAATCAACCTGGCTGCTCTTTTCTTTCCTGCAGTTTTCACCGGAGCAATGTAAAGCAGTCCTTTAGACGATCCTCACAAAGGCACTCCTTCCTGCTTCTAGCTGAACTCACAGTAAAGAGAAGATTGATGTGGAAATTATTCTAATCTATTTGTTAATAAATAGTACATTTACTTAAACTGGGGAATTTTTCTCTCAATTTGATTATAATAAATATTGTACCTTCAATATTGTTGCTAACAGAAGGATTATGTTTGCTCTGAGAACGTTCTGAAGCTTGCTGCACTGAACAAAGGCTCTCCTAGGAGGTGTAGAAATGAATTAATTGTAAGGTAAAACAAGTGTTGTACATTGAGGCCTCAGTTCAAAAGTATTTTTTGACATGAACTCTCTTTTCATAGATGTCTCTGAAAGTCCTACTTTTTAGATGGAGTGTTCCCCAAAGCAACCTTTACATGTAGAACATCATTGCTATACTTAGCTCAAAACTTGGGCCAGAAAGGCTAAAATGTCATTTAAAGCTTGAAGACAAAATGATTAGAATCTGCTGAGAATAGTTTCATCAAGTAAATTTAGAAATAACCAGGTGCTAAAATAATTTTTTGAATAATCCTTTGTTTCCTAATGAACCCATTAGGAAGAAATCAGAAGAAGTTAGAAAAACAGAAAGGGTACTGATAAATATCTGTTCATATGGTAATTGTTTTACGGTATAAGGAAAAATTGAGTTAATTATGGGATTTGTATATACCTGTCTGTCCTGTACCTTTTGTAATCTAATATACTTACTGAGGGAATATTATAAAGTGGTTGGGGGGCTGAGTCCAAAGACAGACCACCTGGGGTTGAAGTTCAGCTCCATCATGCATCACCTGGGTATCCTACATTACCTGATCTTTTTATACCTTCTACTAGAACAGAGATAATAATGGCTTCTACTTTATGAGCTTGTTTTAAGGTTTCCATAGGTCAGTACGTGTGGACACTGGACAGCGAGTAGGACACAGTAAATGCTAAGTATTAATCCCTCTATCAGTATGTCGGCTGCTTTCTATGCCACCTTTGTACCTTCTCAGGGCTTCACTGCACACTTCTTTGAACTCACATGTTGCATGCCTACACTGGAGCCTGGAAGACAGAGATGAAAGACAAAGGCGCTTGTGCCCAAGTCCTGGGTGGTCACCCCCACCATGCACTCTGCACAGATGATGATGTTATCCAAAACTTGGATACAAAAATTGAAAGTCATTCAGGATGTCCACGAGGCCTTTTGTGCTAAATGGTTTCATGTACACAATGTCCTGCACCAAGGTATATGCTTTTTAAGCTGCTAAATAAAATATATTGAATTAGCTGGACTTACTAAATTTTATTCCCAGCCTATGTTTCTCTGAATCCAGAAATTTCCAAATATTATGCAAGGCATGCTTTTTGAAAGGAGCTTGTAATATATAAAAGTGCACTAAGCCCACGAAAGGTGGCACATTTTCCACACATGTAGTGTCTAAGCATTTTAATCTTCATTTGGCGATTTCTAATTGTCCTCTGAAAATGTGTCACACTTAATATTGACTGAATTTTGCCACAAAGAAAAGGAAATGATTTAATTCTCTTCATGCATCCTCGGACTCCATGAGAAGTACTGATTGGCTATGGAATTAGCTTAGAGGAAATCTGTGTGAATACCGTAAAATCTTTATGACAAACTTGCTACTCTTGATTTGGTCACATCCTTGTCCTGTGTGGATTTATATTTGCTTTGGAAGTAGTAAGCTATGTGGTAGGAAAAAGCTTGGTAAATGAATTTCACTCTTTCATTGAAGAAATGGGTCTTGAGTTCAACCTTTCTCTGTGAAATGCTAGACTCGAACAACTAAGCCTAAACTGGACTTAGTTGACTACCAACATGAGTTTATCATGGACTTAAATAAATCACTTTTGAAGAGAAAACACTTTTAATTCAGTATTCTGATGTTGCAAGCTCAAATTGGGCAGGTATTTCACAGTTATCAATAAATACACAAAATATGTTTTTAAAAATTTTAATTAACACTTTTTTTGGCTTATATTACAATATAATAATGCCAAGCCAGGCACTTTAATTTCTACCTTTAAAATTTATATATACTTTGCATAGAGTAGACATTACCTGTATAAGTCTATGGTTTTGCACATTTTCACAATTATATATGGTCATGTAGAATTTTAAATATCCTTCTGTCCCTGGAGAACTCTCAGTATCACTGGCTCTTTTAAAACCCTAAGTCCCCAGTGTCAATTTTAGAATTGTTTTGCTTCCCGAAATTTGTAGTCTACTTTAGGCTACAAATTAGCCTTGAATGGGTGACCGGCAGACATTTGTTTCTTGCCGTTCTGCAGGCTGAAAAGGCCAAGAGCAAGGTGTGGGCTGGGTTGGTGCCCGGTTATTGCCACCTTCCTGACTTGTACATGAGTTGCCCTCATGCTGTGGGCGAGAGGCTTACATGACCTTCCTTTTGTGGGTGAGGAGGAGGAGGAGTGGGTAGAGGAGGGGTGAATCTGAGAAGTCTGTCTTCCTTTTCTTATAAAGGCTCTAATCCCATTGTGAGCCTACTGGCTTCCTGACTTAATGAAAACCTAATTACCTCTCAAAGGCCCCACCTCTTCTATGTAGGGATTTTGGAGTGACAGAAACATTCAGTCCATGTCATCTACCAACACGAATGGTTGGTGATGCTTTATGGGGGTTAGGGAGTTGTTAACAAAGAAACCTTAAGAGAGGACCTGTATTTTCCAGCTCCTAGTGCTAACAGGAAATTATCCTTCAGTACAGGATTTGACCATGTGGAGAATAACTTGTCCTCTGCCTGATACCGTACATAATTCCAGGGTTTAAGAGCATAGGCTTTGGTGGCAGGTATGCTTGGGTTCAGTCCTAGCTGTACCGATGACATCAGTCATTACCTATGTGATTTTGGATAATCTCAGTTTTCTCATCAATAGAATGGGAATAACCATATCCATCCCATTGGGTAATTTAAGGATTAAATGAATGAATGTATATAAAATCTTTTAGTCCTGAATTTGACACATGGTACATTAAACTAGTTATTATTGTTAATATTGTTTAATTCAAAGCCTTTCATTCCACAGGGGAATGACAGTGTGCCATTTAAGACCTGCCAAAGGGTGGGGGAGCTATTCAATATCCAAATAATGATATCATTATCATTTCTAACCAAGCTGAAGCTTTTAGCTAGAAGGAAACTTTGATAGAATGTAGAAGCAGAACTTTCACAAACTTTTTTTTTTTCATTTATGCTTTGAAAAAAACGATCATTTATAAGTATGAGTATATCCCAAGTTTATATGTCAGTGTTGTCTTGTACTAAACCTTATTTAATGATTCTATACTGATAAAGTGAAGTCATTTCTAAATTAGAGAATTGCAGAGCTAAATGAGTGTCTCCAAAGTTCCAGTCAAGTTTGCTAAGTCATAATAATAATATTAACAAAGTCATAGGCTTTTTGTAATTGTAAAAATGTTACTGAATAATAAGAACCATGTACCAGGAGAGAACAAACAGTGTTTAGTGATTTGTGAACCATTATTTTATTATTTTTATTTTTGTCAACCATCACCATTAGGAAATCACCCAAGTGCCACTGTGGAAATAAATCATTGGAGTAGGGCAGAGAGTGAAATTTTTATTTTAAAAATAATCATATTGACCTGAATATTTATTTAGAATGAAGTAAGATCACTTAATCTTTTGGAGTCCCTTACTTGATTTAGTCACATGCTTTGCTAATTTTGCTGCTGAACCTCTGAATTTTTGTTTATCAGTCAATGTCAGTACTGAGGCTTTGGGAGAACACTGAATTTATATGTTTACTATTACAAAAATAAAGCTGTATAAGAAACCACCTCAGAACTCGAGGCTTAAAACAACCACTTCTTGTTTCTACAAATCCGGTTGTGTTAGTTCTGCTACTCTGAGCAGGTCTCAGAAAGGCTCATGTATGTGTCTGTTACCTGCTGTGGGTTTGCTAGATCTGTCTTTAAGCATGGGTGGCGCTGGCATGGCTGGGGCATCAGCTGAAGGGACAGAGCTCTGTTCACACGGTACCTTACCCTCCCGAAGGTTAGCTCTGGCTTGCGCATACTAGCCAAGTGTTCTGCCACTGAGCTGCATCCCCAGTCCTTTTTATCTTTTATTTAGAGACAGAGTCTCACTAAGTCGCCCACCTGGCCTTGAGCTTGCCATCCCGTCTGCTTAGCTTCCTGAGTAGCTGGGATTGCAGGCATGTAGCACTGTGCGTGGCTCCCATTGGACTTCTTGAGTAGCCTCTCTTTCTGGATGCTTCGCTTGTCATCTCATCTGCCTGTAGTGTCCTTGTAGGAATGCATGCATTTGAGATGACCAGAGAAGCCTGCTGCTACTGCTACCTTACAGAAAAGGCACAACTTGTTGGCAAAGCCAAAAATCTATGATACTGATGCCTGAGCTACTTACCTTTACCCAGACGTGCCTGCGGGGTGCATTCCAATGGCTGGGGAGAGAGAACTCATCAGTGCCTGGCAAACCATAATCATGCCTTGTAGGATGATATTGGTGCTAGGCCTAGATCCTCCTGGGCTGATGATTCCCTAGCTGCTGCTAGAGAGGCCTCCCCTCTCCTCTCCTCCCCTCCCCTCCCCTCTCCTCCCCTCCCCTCCCCTCCCTTCCCCTCTCCTCTCTCTCCTTTTATCTGCTCTCCTGTCTTCTTCTCTCCAACCACCACCCCTAACCTAGCTCCTTCTTTGGAAAATTCTTAGTCCAAGGGTCTGAGATAGCCCGCATTTTGCTTCAAGACCATTTTGCCTCCACATGGGACCATCTCAGAGGTACAATCCTAACTCCCTAACTCCTCTGGGACCAGCCCCAGGGTAGAATCCAGTTGAGAACACAGCCTTGCTCAGCTCTGTGCCTCACCCCATCTGCCCGCCTCCTTCCCCTGTTCCTGATAATCGCCCTCAGTGTACCCTCTGCATTCTCATTCCTGCCTCAGCCTCTGGTTTGTGGAAGTCCAACCCAAGACACATTGTATGATGTTGTTTTCTGTTGTTTTGTCTGTGCATCTGTTAACTTCCCTTTGACTTAAAAACATAGAAAACATCTCAGATATGAAATGAGGTAGCATTGTTGGGGATATATATTATTAAATGCCAGATTTCCAAATTGTCTCTGCATGTGTAAGTACTGAAGCAGTCTGGAAGGAAGAGATATCAACTTTATTTTACAGAAAGTGTATTTGTGCCCTCACTTTGCGTGCCTCTGCCACCAGTTTGCTCGTGAGAACTCAAGATCGTTGAACTTGAGTCTCAATATCCTCATAAGCAAGATGATAATCATAATAATCATAATACTTGGAAGGGATAATGTTGAAAATTAAGTGAAATGTGATAATACACATCAAAGGGCTTTTTAAGGGGCTACAGATTACTTATTTTTATTTGTATATAAAATACCAATGCCGTTAAGGTAGAATGGTGAGAAAATAAAGAATAATCATTTTTCGCTTACTACTTTTTTTTTCAAAAACTGATTTTCCTGGTTACTGTTTTTATAATTTAGTCCAAATTGAAATGGAAGTTTTGTATCTCTATCCAGGGGATATGAAGTCAGATTTTTGGCTTTCAACACGTCAGACAGTAAGATAAAGGAATGTTCACTTCATTTCATTATACTTTGACTTTGTCTTCTGAATGCTACTTCAGACATGTGGAAAAACATTGAGGAATAATGATTTAAACATTGTATGGGACATGTAGATGATTTTCTTGTAAAAACTCAGCTAATTTTTTAGAATTCTACTGAGCTTTAGTAAATTTTGGGTATTATGATTGCCAGGTTGTAGATTCATTCTGGAAATGGCACACTGGATAAAAATCCACCTATATGTTGGGTCAGTCTATGGTTAAACTGAAAGTAGTGTTCTTAAACTGGGTGTTCAGGATGATTACCGAACAATCTCCACCAGAACAACTATTTCTGCTAGGGATTTTACGTCGCACCGTGGTTGAGATTCATACACGCAGGCTCAGGGTGCCAGTATGTGCAAAATCCTCTCTATTTACACTGCATCATCTTCATTCACTCCTTTCTCCTTCTGCTCTTCAGCTTACTGAAACAATGCTCTATTTCTTCCCATAAATATTTTTTTGTTGTTGTCATTGTAAAAAAATTTTTTTCTGGCATTTGAAAAATTCAAGGTAAGGGAAAAAAGTTAGCAGAGTTAGATTCCAGTGAAGGTTGACACTGATTATTATGTAATGTGCGTGTGTAATAAACACAAGATTGTTGGTAATGGGTAAGGGAGATTGCTGGACACAACATTTGTATGGGTGTTCACATATGGCACCTTCATTATTGAAAAACAATAGCATGCATTATTGTGTTGAGAGAGAGGTAGATGGATTGATTAATCAACAAATTCCTTACTCTGAAAAAAAATAAAAGAGCATGGAATTTTGCCCAAAAAACTCCCTCTAGTAGTGAGAATTCTTAATATTGAGATTCTTAATCTAAATGTCAACATATGTTGACATCTATTCTTAAGTTTGTATTGATCCTGATATGATTAAAATATAACATTTTTTGCTCTTTTACTTTTAAAAAATGAAAATTGGTAAGGATTTTTGCTTATGTCTATCTATAATATGTGAAATAATTGATCTAACTTTTGATTAAATGGCTTCAGTCATATCACATTTAAAAATTGTAGAGCTGCTATTATATAATTGGCTTCAGTCCCATCTTGCAACCTTTTGCTGACAGAGCAAAACAAACCTACACAAATATGGAAGAAATTATCCACAGCCGTTACCAACCCCCGTGCCACTCAAAGGAATGTATTATTGTGCATAAACTCAAGCTGAAAATACCGAACATTCTTCAGCCCAGGGTGTGTGCTAATTGCTGTGCTGCTGTGTTTTGTTTGCTATTTAAATTGTTTTTTACAGTAAGTTTCCTTGAAAGTGGTAGACATCATTCCCTTAGACGTTTCTGCTGAGCATAGAATCAATGTGGGAATTAAAAATAGATAGGAGAGAGGAGAACCCTCAGGCTTCCTTCAGTTTTTTTTGTTCTAGGGGCTACTCTAATCTCATGTTGCTTTGTTAATTTTATATTTTCATTTAAGGCATTCGGTAGTAGGTTAGATGATTCAAGTTGGGCCTCTGATTATATGAATGGAATGACTGGCCATCTGTGCTTTCTTGAAGTTCTGTCCGTAGCCCTCCCCAGTATCATCATAAAATTCCATTGTTTCATTTTCACTTCTGATGGAATTGAGGGTCTGTGTTTTAAAATTAATGAACATTTTAAAATTACCTTAAATCTGTTTTATGGAAAACTGTCTATATTACTTTAAATTTGTAATTTATCTTTGTTCTTGACATTATTACCTTCTGTCTTTGGATCTCATGATAGAGAAATTTCTGTGTAAATTCATCCAAGGAGTATGGCATCTAAAAGCACTGGGACACTGGACAGTTTGACTTAGAAAGCATTTGAATAAAAGAGAAAAGGGGCAAGGTAGAGGTCTTTGTCAAAGGCAGTTATCCTTAAAACTTTGTAAAATTAGAGCCCTAATCTTTTGGCATCAAACAAGCCAGAAATAAAATTCAGATTTATGTAGGTGTATGGGCTTAAGCGTTCTACAACCCTATTATATAACTGAGACAAAATAAGGTAACCCTGGTTAAAACATCTTTTAAAAGAAGAAGCAAGGTTATATAATTAGACTGCATTTATCGAGTAGCATATTCCACCTCCACAGGCTCTGAAGAAAGACTGAAGAACTGGGGAGGGAAGGATTTCTAAGGAATGATGACTAAGAACAGTTTGACATATGCACTGGTTGTTAGCCTTTCAAACTTTTTAGAAGTACTGTGTAGAACATTGCTCAGTGCCTAAGCACCTATGCAGTTTGATCACTCCAGCTTTGGGGGCAAAATATGAGTGCAATGATTTGGGGGAGAGAGTGTTTGCCCTTTAAAAACGGAGGCTGAGGAAAGAAAGCAGGAACAGCTAACTAAGAAGGTTTATTTGAAAAACTTGTTTTCAGTATTGGTCTGTAGAGTTATTGGGTCTGTAGAGAGCACACTTTTTGTGCCTTGAGATACAGGAGGCAGAGGGTTGGACTAATAATACAAGGTTGTCGCTGTTACAGAAGATGCAGAATGTTTTTCTAATCTAACAGCATCACAGGAAAGTACGATGGAGAGAAAGCAAAAGTGAGGTAGTGATGAGGAGCTTTCTATGATGATCAGTGGTTTTGGGAGGGGCAGTAAATAGAGCTGAATCATTCCAAGCACTACCCTTATAGTTGCTTCTGTTTCACTTCTTCAGCAATCTTGATAACATGTCTCAGTCCTGCAGGATAAAATCTGCAACAATGGCAATTCCTGCTGTTGAAGTGCATTTGCTAATTGAGTACCAACAAATTGGAAAATTAAACTCCTACCAACTTTCTAGATTGTTTTCTATTATTTTCTCCAATGTTAGAGTTTGTTGAGACAGCAAGAGAAATGTTCTCTTACCAACTCTGTCAGACTCCAGGTTAGTGCCAAAAGGCACTTAGTGCTTAGTGCTTATCTCAAATGTTAGGTGACAACTTCGAGTAAAGAAATTGAAAATAAAGGAAAGGTTCCTAAAACCAAATTAAGTTTAATTGTTGAGACTGAGACCATTGCAGTTGTATGTCACCACTCTACAACTGCTCGTGGTCCCTTGTAGGGCTATCTGGTGGTGGGCCTGTAATGCCTGTGTCACTGCCCTGCTCTCCGTGGAAGTGTGCACTCATGAAAGTATCTTGTAACTCAAAGGAGGACAAGTATAAGTAAAGCAGTGACAACAAACATGGAACAATGACTTCCAGGGACACTGACTGCTCCCAGTTAAGGCCATGGCACTAATGGAAAACAAAATTTGTCAAAGAGATGAGGAAAATGGCCTCAGATTCCAACCTTTAGAAATAACTATCATCTATCTTATTTGAAATAAATTTTAGCTGAGGAAGTTGGCAAATAACTGAGTTGATATTTAAAGACATTTGGTGGATAATGTAATCATTTCATAGTGTTTATATGGCAATGTATGGCTTGACTTTTTATCAATGTGAACGAGCAAATACTTTTGACTCTGATAGATTTAGATCAAAATGTCTCAAAAGAGAAATTGGTGGGTAGAAATTGCTTCTTTAAATTCATTTTTTATGGTTAATTTTACTTGTCTGAAGATAGAGGCTAGATTTTACATAGAGCTAATTGGGCAGCTGTAAACTTCCGTACTGGAAGCTCAGTTGCCCGTTTGGTGGCATTGGAGGGGGTGCTGAGAGGGTGATGTTTTGTTGCCCAAAAGCTTCCAGCCTGAGAAATCTGAGCAGGGAGCCTAATCCCACTGCCTGAATTGATGGAAATAACTGTGTCTCAAGTGCTCCCTTCAGAACCAAATTCTCAAATCTCCTTCAAAATATTGGATTTTAGGAGCTGTAACACTTTTTATTTACTTCAAGAAATTGACTCCCAGTAGACCTCAAAAGCATTGCTCTTCTGCATGGATTGGCTTTTAAAAATGAAGTGTGAAAATAAATTGGTCCTGAAATGTTATGGTGTGAATAACATGGGCACCGGCCTGAATGGATCTGGGTTCTGGCCTAGCCTCTTCTTTTAATTTGCACCCGGGTAACCCCCTTCCTTGGCCACTCGGGGTGGCCTTGGTGGCATACTGGAAAAAACCGTTCCCTGATCTGTGACATCAGGAGCACAATAATTTGTCGAGGTAACAACATAGAAGATGCTAATATATCTTTATCCTTAAATACTGTTCAAAGTAACAGAAAGGGAGATTCTAGAAAAAAACTGCTATATCGATATTAGTAGATGTCATGAATGGGGAAACGAGAAACCGTTAGAGAAATTTCAGTGTAAGAACTTATTTTAAAGGCTGAATATCTACATTTTCCATATTTGTGTGCAGTCTTTTTTTAAAACATGACTTTTTTTTTAACACATACCTTTATGTATGTATGTATGCTTGTGAAATAATGAAACAGGCACAAAAATCAAAGTTTGAAAGCATTTACCTTCAACTCTACCACTCAGAAGTAGCCATTATTAATATTTGATTAGCATCATTCCAATTATATTTCTAAATACATATATAAATACATATGTATATATGAAAGCATAGTTTTAAAAAATGAGGTCATTCTGTAGATATTAATTTAATATGAAGCTTTAACATTCTAGTTGTAGTATTGATTGCCTCTCTGCAATGCCTGCAAGTTTTCATGCCTTGGTGAGTTTCTTCTATTTTACATGATTCCATGTCTTGATTTTTATTATGTGTATCATTAGTTTTACACTGTGCATGCCTGAAACATCCATGCTGTCCTAGAACCATGATTTCTGTGTTTGATTAGGACCAGCACCATATTTAAATACAATCAATGTTTTCTATACACTGTTAACTATATTGTTTATCTTCCTTCTTCACTGACTTGGCTTTGTTTCATTGTCAAGGTCTATTTAAATAAAGCATACAGAAAGGCTCATAGGTGTGTGTGTGTGTGTGTTTTATGAGGTTCCACATGTTTGCCAAGATGTCTTGGTATAATATTCTTGGGTCACATTTATGGCCATGTCTCCACGCTCTTCTAGCACTAAATGTTGCCGTGCAGATGTTTAAGAAGAACCTGTTCTTTCCCTGCGATGAGTTATTTGCTTTTTATGCTTGGATACTAAAAAACAATTTTTTTTTAGTTTCCTTTGAACTGGGATATTTTGCATAGTTGCTTTGCCCTTTTTCATCTTGCTTGGAAAAACATTTTGTCTTTTCTCATAAAATGTTAGTGACTTCTTGACTTTCCTCCTTTATCTGAGACCAGAGTGTTTTCCATTAATGGGCTAGTTTGAGAGATGGGTATTTCAAGTTCTTTTCATTCCTCTTGAGAGGGGTAGCTGGGGGACTTACGGATGCCACATACATTCTTAGATCAGGTCAATTTTTTTCTTGGGACATTTGGTTAATGTCGTGTATTAGGTTTACATCAGTGTGTGTGTGTGTAATACTTTCCATTATATAGGAGAACATCTTCAGATTTTAGTTTTCTTAATTTGTTTTGAACCTGTGGATGGATTCATCCTTTTCTTTTATTTTTTTATTTTTTTATTTTTTTTATTTTTTTTTTTTTTGTGGGTACCAGGGGTTCGACCTCAGGACCTTGCACGCCAGCAGGCGCCCAGGCCGCTGAGCAATATCACCGGCCCCTTTTTCGTATGTGGGATCCGGGAGTCGAACTTGGGCCCTCGCGCTTGCAAGGCAGGCGCTTACGCCGCTGAGCCATCTCACCGGCCAGATTCATCCTTTTCTTCAAAGAGAATCATTCTCTTCTATTATTCTCACTTGGGAGCATTTCTGCTGTTTTCCAGACAAGGGAACATATAAAAATCCTTATTCAACTTGTCTTTCTCTTCCTTTCTGGTTACGATCAAGAATCTCAGCATGCTTGGACTCAACATTGGCTTGGAGGAAGGGTCAGTGGTTAGAGACAATCCCAAAAGTTCTACTATTTTCTTAGCTGTCAGAGTTATTGCATTGGGTCAAGCTTTGTTTTGTGTGTGTTCTGTCTTCTTTATAACTGGTTTACTCATTTTGAAATGTATTCTGTGGGGCAGTTTTCATCCTGCCTCAGTTTTAAACCTGAAAATCAGCACAGGATTTGGGCTATGCCTAGAAAGTTGGTCCTCTTGCCTTTGAAGGCGGTTTGTTTTTCCTATAGGGAAGTTACAAATGAGAAGGGTATTTAACTGAACACCTTCTGGCTTTTACTTTTAGCTCTTGTCAGTGTCAAGAGTATCATCTTTACCCTTTTTGTCACCACTTACAAGCTGAATAAGAAAGAACATTCACACCTCACTGACTTTCTTTTTACTGGGAAATTCTTATTTTTCCTCTTGGCTTATTTTTCCTTACCCTGAAGAGGTTTAGAGAACCAGAGAGAGAGAAAGAGGGAGAGGGAGAGGGAGAGAGAGAGAGAGAGAGAGAGGGAGGAGGAATAGGAGAGGAGGAAAGAGAAGAAAGAGAAAGGGAAAGAGAGAAAGACAAAGAATATATGAGATAAGATGTACTATGCAGATTATTTAAAAACCCAACATCTTCAATGTTTTGAAAACAAAACATAGAAGAGTCAGCTAAAAAAAGATGCTCTCATTAAAATGCATGCAAAGGTGTTTTCCTTTCCCAAATGTTTTTTCTGCAGAAATTCTTGCCGATTTGGAAGATCCATCAAGGTAATCTTCATTTAGAAGATTTACATCAGATCAACATCCCCAGTTAAAAAGTTCCCTGTTTTATTTCCAAATGCTATTAATTGAATAAGACTGATTTTTTTTCTGCTTATATACACTGTTCACATTTTCTGCTTATATACAATGTTCATGTACACTGTTCACTAAATAATGAAGTATGATATTAGATTCTTTGCTTTTGGAGCTGGTAATCGAATTCAGGATCTTGCGTTTGCCAGGCAGGCGCCGTGCCGCTGAGTTATATCCCCAGCCCCTGATATTAGATTCTTCTGCTGTGTCCTTTACTGTGTAGAGAGTGCTGCTTGTGAAATCTGCCTCAAAGTGGGTCATGAGAATTAAATGAATAAATATATAGAAAGCACCTGGGAAGCCCATAATAAATATTATCAGCACGGTTGCTTCTGCAGCTGTTGTTACATCATCCAATGGAAGTTTTCTCAGGTGGGTTTGTTCGTATTGGACATTTTCCTTAAAGTCATTAGTGCTGTAAATGAGATTTTTGCATACTACTTAAAGTGCAGATCTTATTGGTTTTATATTAATTAAACTTTGTCTAGAACATTCCTTGTTTGTTAAAATGTGATGTAAGTGATACAAGTGGGCTCTACTGGAAACACACCTCAAGTGCGCCTCCACCAACAGCCTTCTCCTTGGTCCCAGGGAAGTAAGGAATTCGCATTTACAGCAGCACAGCCATTGGCTTTCCATGAGAAATGGCGCTGGAATTAAGGATTTTGATTGTCATAGTCCTGATTCAGTCGTGACCCAGCCACTGTGTGCCTCATCATTCATTACTTTGCATTTCTCCAAGAGTTTGATTTCCTTTGAAATACAGTTATTTTAGTTGAAGATTGGCTTTGAATTTCTTAACTTGCTGCACATGTTTTATACTATCCAGGTCGCTCAGGTGTATTCCTCAGACCTGCAGCTGTGGCACTATCTGAAAATCTGTTAGATATGCAGAGTCTTAGGCTCTAACTCATACCTACTGAATCAGAGTTCGTGTTTTATCAAGCTCTTACCCAAATTCATATGTTAGTGTTTAATACTACAGTACCAGTATAGCTGAGACTTTCTTTGATAGAGGAAATGATAACACTGAAGAACATCATTATATGAAAAGCTTTTATACATGTGAAATGGATGCTTCCAACTCATAATGAACAATTTCAGTTTAAAACCATAGTCAAATACCATTGTTCTCCTAAAAGATTGGTAAAAATGCAATGAGACAATAATATATTTTATTTTATTTTTTTTATTATTATTTTTTTATTATTTATTTTTTATTTTTTATTTTTTTTTTTTTTGTGGGTACCGGGGGGTCGACCTCAGGACCTCGCGCGCCAACAGGTGCCCGTGCCGCTGAGCGATATCACCGGCCCCTTTTCCGTATGTGGGATCCGGGAGTCGAACTCGGGCCCTCGCGCTTGCAAGGCAGGCGCTTACGCCACTGAGCCATCTCACCGGCCCTGAGACAATAATATATTTGTGGGTCATCTGGAAACAGATATTGGCATTGCTAAGAGTTGGGGGATGATGGGAATAACCCCTAATGGTATTTTAGCTTACCAAAGTCTCTCCTTTAACTCAGCAATCCCACTTATGGAATTTATCCTACAGATTTGCTTGCAAAATATTTTGCACAGAGATATTCATCACAGCATTATTTGTAATTGTTGGTCACCAAAGGGCCAATTATATGCCCTTTGGAAATGTGTTCTACCATGTAAAACTGAATGACCCAAAAATGCTCTTATTGGCATTACTTGCAATAGTCCCAGATTGGAAATAACCCAAATACCCAGTAACAGTAAAACAAACATATCTATATTTTAAAAAATACAGAAAAGGCAAGGATTGGAAAGACTTGGAGAAGTTAGAACATTTGGGCATTGATAGTAGAAATATAGGATGGTGTAGCTGCTATGGAAAACAGTTTGGCCATTCATCAAAAAGTTAAACTTGGAATTTACAATATGGTCTGACAATTCCACCCATAGACAAATGTGCAAAAGAATAGAGTGCAAACTCAAACATATACTTGTGTGCTGCCAGAGCACCCAGTAGTGTTATTCACAAAAGATAAAATGTGGAAACAACTCATGTCCATCCACAGATGAATGGAGAAGCAAAATGTATACACACACACACGCACACATATGTAATGGAATATTCTGCTTTAGAAGGAATGAAGTTCTGATATTTGCTAGCATATTGATGAACCTTGAAAACATTATACTGAGATAAGCCAGTGACAAATGACAGATATCACGTGATTCTACTTCTATGAGTTACTTGAACTGTGAACATTCATAAAAATAAAGGAGAATAGGGGACATGTGGGGCCAAGGAAAAGGAGAGTGGAGAATCATTATTTGATGGGTAGAGAGTTTATGTTTGGGATAATGAAAATATTCTGCAAGTGGATAGTGGTGATGATGGCACAAAGTCGTAAATATAATTAATGCCACTGAATTGTATACTTAAAATGGTTAAAATGCTAAATTTTATGTGATACATAGTTTGCCATAATAACAAATTATAGTATATTCATGTAAAATAATATTACAAGCATACTTTGGCACTTGTCTGCTTGGAAACTCATCGAATTTGATAACACATTTTGATGTTAAAATTTTGCCTCAGTACTCATTTATTTGGTACTGAATGCACAAGCTATAACTTGCCTTGTGTCTCGCTACCATTTCCAGCCAAAACAGTGTTTGGTACTGTATTACTAGTACCAAGATAGCACTGTATACAGTGGTGAAAATAAATGTACCTACCACAGGTACACTGAACACAGTAAATCTCTCAACTACAAAGCTGAGTGAAGAAAGCCATGTGTGAAACAATGCATGCTATTAAATGTGGGCAAGTTCATTTATATAAAGGACAAGTAGGTAGAACTAAACAAAAACGTATACAACTGAAGTAAGGGGTTAATGTCAGAAAGAAAAGCAAGGAAGGAACTTCATGAAAGGTAGGCATATTAGTACTTTTGTTGTTGTTGTTACAGAAAGACTGAACAGTTTAAAGAAAAGAGATTTATTTGGCACACAGTTCTAGTGGGAGGAGGGTCTGGACAGGGTGGTGCTAGATTCTCGTGTAACAACTTGGCAGAAAAACAGAAAGGAAGCCAGCCATGTACGGAAGGGGCCAAGCACAGGAGAGACCAAGCCTGGCTTTACGTGCACTGTGACAAAGAAAGTGCTCTGAAAATGACACTGGTCTCTTCTTTGGGTTATTTGCGGACCAGTCTTCTTGCATAGGAGCCCTTGAGGACATGCTCAACCCATGTCCCACCCACAGCGCGTTTGTGGATATCTGTAGTGCACAGTGGGTGAGGACCAAGAGAGCCTCTGGAGGGTCGTCCGGGGTGCTGCGAGTGTTTAATCTCTTCATCGGGTATTATTCCCTTCACAACCATTTACATGTTAATGCATTTAATGCAGGTACAAGAGATACACCATGATGACGTGTTTAAAAATAAACATTAAAGAAATGGTTATATGGTGGGGGGATGGTAGTGGGAGAATTGGATACGGTGGGCCTGACTCAATTTTATGTCACGTTTTATTTTTTTAACTGTAAGTTTTATTACATTTAATTTCTCAAATCAAATTGCTAGGCCAGGAAAGTAGCAAATGATCTGGATTAGATAAATGCACAGAATTTTAATCTTACATCTTCAGTCTATGTAGATTCCTCAAAGTACAAAGACTTGTTTTGTATATATATAAAAATGATTCTGTTGTAAATGGAAGCATGAAATTTGATTTATCTTCAGAACCTAACATTCAGTATTGTTGCATTTTGAAACCCTGCTTTTTAGCTTAGGTCATTAAATATTGAACATTTAATTATTGCAAATAAAAAGGAAAATTATAAAGGAAAATGGATTTATTTGTTCTTTTTTTCAAACTCGAAACTGTTTAGCCAAGGCCGGGGCTGGGGTAGTAGTTCTCCCCAAAGGGCCTCACAGCAACCCATGTTAAGTTTCTTGTTTGGATAACACCTTAAATTTGGGAATATAGCCATTTCCCCAGGAAGGATCAGGAACCATTAGTAGATAAGAATAAAGTTCCGTGGTGGCCCACGGGCAGCTGCTTCTTGCCTGGCGTGGATATCCTCTTCAAATGGTGTTCTTCATAGCCACAAAAACTTTCATCAGTGTTCTGAAAGTTGAAGTCTTATTTGTGGGTGAGATGGCCTGGCAAATTGAAAAGGAACTGGAATAAACACTGCCCGCATGTTTCTTTCAAAATTATGCATTCAGTACCCACAGCACTGTCATACTGGGGATCTTCAAAGCAGCTATCAGGCATTTTCATCTTGGGAAAACTTACATTTTAGGGAGGTCGTGGTTTCTATTTGGGTAGCTGCTCTTCACTTAAAATTACTGGGACAGTGTGTGTGTGTGTGTGTGTGTGTGTGTGTGTGTGTGTGTGTGTATGTGTGTGTAAAAGTCATGTAAGTAAACCTAGAACTTTTTATAAGTTTTCTCTGTTTCTTTCTTCTTGTGCTATTCTTTGATTAAATTAGTTTTTTTTTTTTTTTTTTTTTTTTTTTTTTTTGGGTACCGGGGGTCGAACTCAGGGCCTTGCATGCCAGCAGGCGCCCGTGCCACTGAGCGATATCACCGGCCCTTTTTTCGTATGTGGGTACCGGGAGTCGAACTCAGGATCTTGCGCTTGTCAGGCAGGTGCTTATGCCGCTGAGCCATCTCACTGGCCCTGATTAAATTAGTTTTAAAAATTCTTTTAAAGGTAGGCACCATGAACTCCATTTGGTAAACAATTATGCAGCAAAGATCAGGTTTCTTAAAGTGCAGAAAAAATGGTGTTTTTTATGAGATTTCTATAAACTTTCTGACTCATTGTACTAATATACCAGACAACGAGGGTCCAGCCCAGTGCAGTGGCCCTTCTCTCACTTCCTTTTCTCCTGCCCAGAGAGACTTCGTGACTATGAGGTAAAAAAAACTTCAAAATATGGGTAGAATTTATAGGAAGATTTTCCTAGTGTTATTTTCTTGGTAGGGTTGTAATTTAAGCATTGCCTTTTGATTTTTTCCCTGATTTTTCTTTTAAATTAACAATAATACCTGATATGGTTCCCATGCAAAAGTATGTGCAGTACTTCTTACTTAGTCTGCTTTATTTTTATCCTTAAAATTCTATAAGAAGGTAGAACACATTTACTAGAATCATAACAGGCATCGCTCTAAAGTTCTGAGTTACCAGGTAACTCAGAAATTTAGGAACATTTGATTTCTCATTTTATTCTGTGTTTTTTTCAGTCTAGTTTTGTACAGTTGAGTGTACTTTTCAGCTAATTAATATTTTCATTAAAAGGAAACTGTGGATAAGGAATAAGTTACAAAAATATGACCTGTAATACGTTTTAAAAATTTAAAATCAGCATCGTTGATATATATGTATATATATTTCCCTATAGAAGTATACCAACATACATATGTAAATATACATTTTATATATCGACATAGAACTAGTTTGTACATCGTGTTAGAATGGTTATCCATTTCATATATCATGCCTTGCAATTGCTGTGTGCATGGGTGTGCATCTAGTGCAGGTTGCAAAGGTTCTGTTAGAAAATGCTTTCTACTATACGTGGTGCACTTTCCCCAGCGGAGTGAGAAATCCTGCCGTGAGGTTCCACTACTCACCGCACGTTAGTGTTCTGCTGCCTGCTGATTTTTGTTTTTAATACAAAGGAGAAGAGCACAAGGACGAGACAGAGTGATCTAAAGCGTGTAAATCACGCTTCCTCCCCTCATGGTCCTAATTTTGACTTTTATTGCCTCCCTGGGGGACGAGGTTATGCGGCCTTGCTATTAAACCTGGGTGAGGTCAGCCAGCCTTGCTGAGTACGGGGTGGATCTTTGCTTCTCAGATTTAAAGTCATCTCGTGTTTTAGATTTGCCTTTGCAACAATGAAGGGATATAGCCAGTGTCTTCTGTTCCTTTTAGATTGTGTGGAGGACGCTGCTTTTAATCATGTTTTGCTCAGATTTTTGGTCAGTGATGAAATTATCTTCATTTTGTGTTGACAGTGGCATGCTTGAGGGAGTAAACAGATTTTCTTGCCTGAAGTCCACTTGTTTAACAATATCAGCACACCAAAAAAAGGGAAAATTATCAATCAAAAGAGCTGTAGTTTGTTTTTTAATCATGAACCTCCAAGTCAGTTGTTGTTCTAATTACTTTTAATAAAACCCACAGTTCTCCTCTTTTCATGATATGTTCACTCACGGAGTTCATAAGAGATCATGGTGGAACTTTTGGAATGTACTGGTTAGGAAAATGGGCCTAGCTCCTGTAACAAAAGTCCAAGGGTCTTATGATTCCTGATCGTTTTCTCTCCCATGTTACTCGGAGATAAGCAGCCAAGATTGGATGTCCTGCTCCATGGTGTCAAAAATGTGGATGCCTTCCATGCTTCTCTGCTGTTTTCAAACATTGCTTCTACTTCGTGACCTAAGATGGCTGCTTCAACTCCAGCCTTCACGATCACCTTCCAGTTAAGAAGGATAAAAGAGAAACAGATTCTCTGGACATTCCCAGAAGTTGCACCTCTACTTAAACTCCATTAGTCTCTACTCAGTCACACAAAAGGACACTGTGATATTATGTCTCAATTCTTGGTATTCATATGCCAAGCTAAAATCAGTGGTTCTATTGACACAGGAAGAAAGGAGGTATGAAGAAGAAAATGAGTATCATCCATAAACTCATCTACTAAAATAGTCACTGTTAAATTTTGGGGTATTTCCATTCATTACTTTAATGCATTAAATACTTATAAGCAGTATTCCACTATATACTGTAGTAATTTTGTTTAATTTAATAAGATACCCTGAACATGTCTTGCAGTGTTTATCCTCCTTTAAAACACTATTTTCATGACTGCATAGTGTTCGGTCATGTTATCTCTTTCTCTCTATATATGACGATATATTCAGCCAAATTTGTACTTCAGAGTATTTAGATTTTTTTCTGTTCTAGAGGCATGAGTGATTATAAATATTTTAGTGGCTGTCTAACATACTTAGAGGTACAATTCACATTTCTAAGTTTTTAATATATTCTGTAAAATTGCCGCTCAGAAAAGTGGCCCGGAGTTCTGTCCACGAGTTCTCATCCCACCAAGTCTTTTCCATCGTTCCATCCTGTAAGTTTACGGTGATGACTAATTGGATAGTTAACAAGTAGTCTCTTATTGTTTTAATTTACGTTCCTTTGATTTTTAAATAACAGAAGTTTTTAAAGCAAATCTTAGTAAGTTGTGCATGTGGTTCAGATTTCCTTCCGAGGACCTTTATTGATTTTTCTACTTATAAAATTATGAAAACTCTTTCTATGATAAGGATATAATTTATCTTTAAACCAGTCCTGTCATTTTTCCAGTTTGGAGTTAGCTTTCTGTTTCCATAAGTATTTATATTCTTGGACAGTTGACCTCGTTAGAACAGTATTTATTTATATCTTGTGAGCAATCAGTAAATGTTTGTTAATGAGATAGGAAAGTGGGCAATATTTATTTATATCTTGTGAGCAATCAATGAATGTTAATGAGATAGAAAAGTGGGCAATTAGATTTATTCCCACATTTTATTGTTCTTAATGCTTACGGCTAGTCTTTGCTTCTTTTAATCAAGTCCCATTTTGGAGCTTTTAGTTTTAATATGGTTGTTCATTGGCTAAAGCATATATTTTGGTAGTAAGTTCGAGAGGGTATGTATTATGTCTGACTTCTCATGCATATCCGAATATCATCTTAGTTACTCTGGAGACCGAGGCAGAAGGATCTCAAGTTTGAAGCCAGCCTGGGCAACTTAGTGAGATCTTGTCTCAACATTAAAAACTAAAAACTAAAAAGAGCTATGGATATAGCGCAGTGTTTCCTGGGTCTCTGAATATATATATATATATGTCTGTTGACTTTACTCAGATTTACTGTACACATTGTATAGAATTCTTCATTACAGACATTTTCCAACCCTTCCTTGTCTTCTGTTATGTGACTCAAGGTATCAGAAGAGCCTGATTTTTTTTTTTTTAATTTCTTTGTATGAATTTGCTACTATTTTTCTTTTATCTTCCTGGAAGCTCTAAGGGCTATTTTTCCTTGTTTTGAAATATGAAAAAAAAAATCAACTCGGTATAATATGAGTGGACATTGATAATATTTCATAATTTTTCTTTGGATTCTGCAGAAGTGTTTTAAATGGACAGATTCAGAAATGTTTTCTTTCACGCTGCCCTTAATTCTTGTTTCTCCTGGGGCTGACTCTTCTCTTCCTCAGGAGAATCAGGTCCTACCACTGTACTCGGCTTTGCTTTTCATTTCTATTGTGCATTTTCTCATTATTGCCCTCTGTCTTTTTTGCCTCTTCATTCTGGAAGAGTGTAAAAGGTTTGCGCCTGCAACCTGTTTCCAAATAAACGTGCTATGGTATTTTTCTCTTTCAGCATTGCCTTCTTAGCCTCCCAGCTTTTGTGTCGTTTTTGTGTATGCCTTAGCTCCTATTCTATGCCATTCTCTGGTCTTATCTTTTTGCTGTTTATAAGTTCTTATTTCAAGGAATTTATTGATTCTATAAAATGGATATTTTACTTGTATTTACTCTAGTAAATATTTTCCCCAAATGCCTACTTTTTATTTTGTTATATATAGTGGATATAATCGTGTATCTTTAAGGTTTAAGGTTTTGAAACCTTTAATCCCTTATCGTGTTTATTTATCCTTGAACAAGAAGAAACCTGTAAAATGGGCATGATACTGTACTATAAATAGAGTCTCAGCCTTCCCCCCTCTCATTTTTAACCTGGCAGAGTTGAGGTTATAATGACAGGGTCATGTTGCTGGGTCAGTGACCCAGATGCTTGACGCTGTGAGTGCTTCCCTTGATTTAACTTTCTGTTTGGACCGGCCTCTATATCAGGTGCATAGTGTCACCTTGCCTGACCTTCTGCCTTCAGCAGCTACTTGCTGCATCATGGGAAGGAAGCTCTAGGTCGGGAAGATGATGTGAAATTTGCTCAGTAGATGACTCATGAGACTGGGCTCTTCACAAGGGCAGCCAACTCCCAAGGCATCCTCACCTGCCCCTGTCATTGTTTCTAATCGTATTGGGTCTATTTCTCAAGATACAGACTTGCAAGATTATTCTTGGAAGTTTCCCTTCGAACAGGTCCCCTCTCACTAATATTTAGCTGAAGCTTTATGCTTCTAAAACCTTAGCATCATTTGGGGCTTATGTATTATTACCTACATGTTGTAGTCCATCACTCATTTTAGAACGGATCCAAGAGGCGTAGCAAAGAGAGGAAGATACGTTTTCTCAGGCCACCATCATCTGGGACTGTGCCAAGTTTATATTAATGCCATTAACTTAGAATTAGATGCTATATACCGTTCCATTCCTGATTTCTCATATCATGGAATGATTATCTTTCTATGTTGTTTGATATTGTGGCAAAATAGTTTTAACGATTTCCTACTGATTCATCGTGGAATTACCGTACATACGTACATGACTCCCCGCCCGCCCTTGAGAAGTAGGGATTTGCTGAGCTTGGCCTTGAGGGGAAGTGCAGGCTCTTCCATCCGTGCCCGTGAGTTGGTGGCAGACAACTCTTCCCAGAGCTGGGAGATGCTGCGCTGGTGGCCAGGAACGGGGATCCTGGCAGGACATGGACAGCATGCGGTGTGACTCTCCTTTACAGTTCCTGCCATGTGCATTGTATGTGTGAGCTCTTTTCTCAGTTTCCTTGTGTTAATTAAGTAGTAATTAATTCAACAAATAGGTTTTTTGTCTGTTGCATGTTAGAGCTCTTGAGTCTGAAATTTCCTTTAGGGAAACCCAGGGATTCATTTGCCGGTTATTTATATTGAGAGGATTTTCTAAAGGAAATATCCTGTTATCAGTTATATTTGTAATAGAATACTTCCTTAGTTTCCTGCTCTCTTTGCAAGTCTATATCGAGGTTTCTGCCTAGAGAAGCTAGAAAATCTTACACAGTACTATTGAGATTACCAGGAAGCTTTTGTGTATAATACTTCTTCCATTTGTTTTGTGTATCAGCAGACCACCCAAGTCATCCTAAAGCTGGTAAAATACTCTGTTCTGTATTTCTCATCTCTTGATTATTTTAATATTTTACTTTTAATCCAACGGGAGTTTATTTTGGATTTGTATGATAAGTGAGATTCATATAAATGTATTTTCCTTCAAAAACCAAGCCAATTTTTAGTGCTGTTAAATATTTACCTATTCAAAAGCGGCTTTCTTGACCCTATTTCCCAAAGGATTATATCTCGCTGTAAAACATATATGCTTAATATATATTGCATTTCTGTATAATAAAAATTTATAAGATATGATAGCTTATGTATTATATATGTATAAATATAAATAATATAGGATATGAATATATAAATAATATAAAATATATATTGAAATAATATAAGATAATATAAAATAAATATAAATAATATAAAATAATTTAAAATAAATATAAATAATATAAGATAATGTCTGAATCTTATAGATATTCTGTTACCTAATAGAATGTTGAAATGTAAATCTAAACATTTGCAAAGCTATTTGGCACAGTATTTAAAGTATCAGGGATATCTAGTCACTTAAAATGTGTGACGTAGACTATAGAAGAGCTAAGTTGTCTCCAGCGCATTGATGACCATACCACCCCAAGTACCCTGTCTCGTCCCCGGGGGTTTGCCGGGGCATGTGGGGGAGGGGTGGAGAGCTGAAAGGTGCCCGTGTCTGGAAGTCGACGGTGCTTGCAGGATTGCAGGATGGAAAACGATCTCTCGGTACCAGTCCCCCGGAGGCTGCTGACGAGGCAAGCCCGATCCCTGCATTCGTCTCCACAAGGTGTAATAATTAAGCCAAAAGAATCCTTGCATCCGGCTGATGGGTGTACAGAGAAGCAGCATGGACTCTTTTAGCTTGTTGGTCACCTCCCTGTCACTTACACAGATGAGTCATTACTCAAGGAATTCGTGGTGTTTACATGGTGATGACAATCTTCGTTGCATTGATGCTTCAGAAACTAAAGGCACAGTGGGCAGTCAGCGCGCACCTGTACCCAGTGAGGAGGAAGCCTCTGTCACTCGTTCTGGCACCATCCTTAGGAAAGACTTCAGATGTCTTCATTGAGGCGGAGACCACGGTACGTGCTCGCAGTTGGCAGTGGCTTAGGAAATGCCTGTAACCTCGAGGACGTCCCTGTTCGGGACGTAACTGTGGGCTGTGTGTTTCCTGTGACTTGAGGTAGCTGCCAGAAACCAGGCAGTGAAAGATCTTTGTAACCAGCACACTGGCAGCTCTTGGCAGAACTTCAAGTCTATGGTCTCGATCGGTCCTCTCGTTTTACTTTGCCAAGCAGAGGCCACTGCAAACTGAGATACGGCCTTTTTGGGTATTCAGCTTCCTAGTCCTCTTCAAACTGTACTTGTGTTTTGCAGTGCTGGGAATCACACTCAGGCCCCATCCGTGCCAGGCAAGTGCTCTACAACTGAGCTGCGTCCTGGGCCCCATCTTTTCTTCTTCAGGGGCCTAGAGACGATAGAAACGAGAAGTGGCTGTTCATCTCAGGATCTGGAGCTCTTGCCCGGCAGCCCTGGTAGAAAAAATCATTTTCAAGAGAAGAAGGGTTCTTATCTTAGCCAGTTTCCTTAGGAGAAGAGTGTGAAGGAAGATTCCCTTGCAAGTGATTTATTGAGGTCGTGATCTCAGGAGAAAAGAGGGCAAGCCGAGCACCCGGGATATGGATAGGGCTTTCTACAGATGGGCAGGAGAGGGCCAGCCTCAGCCTGGTCCCCCAGGAGGATGAACTGTAACAAGAGCTATCCTGCCAGGGGCCTGGGCTCTGATTCTCCCCCAGTCACTGCCAACTGCTGCCTCCCCTCCTTGGAGACGTGTGGATAAATTTCCAGGCCTCTCCAGCCAAGGCGGTACCCTATCAAAAACAGGCCTCCGGAGAAGAGCCAAGTTGCAGGATTTTAGCAAGCAGCAGCTTTAGCATCTGCAGGATGGGTGCTCCCTGAGCCCAGGGGAGGGCCCTGAGTGTGGCTCCGAGTACCGACTCCAGCTCCTGAGTTCTCCCCTGCCCTTGCACTTGGCACATCTATCTTACATTTGCTGCTTGTTATTCACTTCCTCGCCATCAGATCCCACATACTTCAGCTCTCATCAGTGCTGCACCAGTTCCTTAACAAGTAGCCAGCACACAGTGCGCAAGTCCCTGAATGCATGGATGACTGCGTGGGCCTGGATGACGTGGGACCTTTGGCTTCTGCGTAGTGGCCCCTTTCTGTGGAACCTCAGTGCCCTTCAGATCACCCCTGCTGCTGGCTTCTTGCTGCAGGCCTCCTCTCCAGCTTCTCCCTGTTCACTCCTGACAGCCGTCCTTGGTTGGTTTCCTTGTTGAGAACACAGTCTTGAGTTTGTGCTTCACTTTCCTGGCAGCTGGGTATTTTGCAAGGGATTGGCGAGGGTGTGGCTGTGAAATCCAGCTCCTTCTCCTCCAGGTGGGTAACAGTTTCCTGCAAGTTGAGCCTGAGGCTTGCCTAGGATGGTGTCTTCTCAGCTTCAATAAGTCACTTGCTCATATCCCCACCTTCCAGGATCTGTGACACTATCTAACACGTCCCTGAGAAAGATGTGGATAATGTCACTACAAGAGCAGATGTGCAAGTGCCATGCAGGCTTGTGTCCAGGGAGGAAGGAGCAGCTTATTGTGGAGATACCCAGCTTATTCTTACTCTTCTGGGGAAGTGTCACCCTAGTTGAGATAATAATAGCAACAATGGATTGGGTGCGCTCAGCCTGTCAGCTTTCCTTTAAGCCTTTGACCTGGGTTACATCAGAGCCTCCCTGGTTACTGCAGGCCTTCCCTTGGGCTCTTTTCATGTGCAGACTCTGTGCCAGTGGTGTGAGGAGGGGCGTTTCTACTCAGGCGCCTCAGCAGAGCTGAAGCGTCTTGCTCTCCAGCCCACGCTCGTTAGGAAGGGGCTCGGAGTAGCTCTGTGATGCTGATTCTAGTGTTACTTCCGTTTTGTGAGTAGATGGAGAAAGTGCGGCACAGAATGGGTAGACGATATGCTGTAAATTACACAGCTGGCAAGAGATGGAAACAGGATTTGAACCCAGGGAGCCTGGAGCTCAAATGTGGCTTTAGAAATGCTCTGAAGAAACATCTGTTCAGCTCTAGTAGGGTTGATCAGGCTCCTGAATGAATCAGTGTGTTGCTGCGAGGGGTTTTAAGGTAAGTTAAGCCT
The DNA here is from genome assembly GCA_028451465.1 of Erethizon dorsatum. Taxonomy (NCBI): domain Eukaryota; kingdom Metazoa; phylum Chordata; class Mammalia; order Rodentia; family Erethizontidae; genus Erethizon; species Erethizon dorsatum. Next base: position 13,209,763 of record CM051841.1, on the reverse strand, counting down.
GGACAGAGTCCCAGGACACTCAGAGAGACCCGCTAAACAAGAGTGAATCAAAGGGAACGCGTTCCCCTCTCAGTGTCTCCCGCAGCCTCCCCTGACTCTGAACCATTTGGCCGCAGTATTCTCCAGTGGCTTAAAAGTAACTAACGAGTGCTAGGGCCTCAAAGAGGTGAGTGACAGCAGTTATAATTTCTCAAAGATCATTTGATTTGTCTTTTGTGATATTTCAACACGTAATGGAAAGCAGCAGGCAACTGGAGATTTATAACCTGATTCATTCTAATTGATTTCTTGGCTTCCTTGAGTCCAATTAATTTTTGCTGTGTACCCTAAAATGGTGCAGTAGGCTTCCTAAAAGCTGTTAGAAGATGGCTGTATCACAGTTTATGAAAAATAGAGACTTGGTAGGTAAATAGAAATTGATTTTGCTGTTGGAGTCCAGATGGAAAGGGGGAAAATGTACTCTAGAACTCAGCAGAAGAAAAGAGATGACTCTGTCTGGGTTTCGGTTCCCCCACGGGGAGCCTCTGAGAGGAGGATTTCAGTGCAAGTCGTTTTTCAGAAGGTAGAGCTAGAAAGCTGTGTGGGGAATGGAGAAGTAAGGGGAGAGGTGGCACTAGCAGGTGCTTCATCAAGAGAGTTACCCTGTGGGCAGCTGGGGCTCTATTTCTGGAGTTCTGTGGCCAGCACTGTAGGTCTTGTACTTCTAGGTTATTTTTGCCAAGGAGCAAATGAGGTGGGACATGCATTCCCGAGCCCATCAGTCATGGGGTGAGGAGTGCCCCTTGAGGGGTGCGGTGTTAATTGCGGACAGAGAACTCTCAGTCCCTGCACAAGGAGTGTTTGCACATGGAGCTGGTGTGTTGGCTCTTCACAGGAATGGTAAACAAGGGGATGTGGAGAGGTCACCTACGGGATCTCTTACATCTCAATATAAACTGAGTTCTTTTAACCTCCTTTTGTGTACGAGGGACTCCTTCATCCCCAAGCCCATTCCTGGCCTGATGCCCCTTACTGGGAGACAGTCATCCATCTTACACTTTGTAATTCAATCCTGTACCCTCATTTAGGAGAATAGGAATTAAATTACAGCTATCAATTATATACGTTATAATCATGAAAAGTATTGACGAGATTACTGGAAGGCTATGAAGTGCTTCAGGATTTTATTTTATTTATTGGCTTATTCAGAACGTCCACCATAACTTAACCTGGAGGGAATCCTCAGGATGATGATGAATATTAATTATTATTATTATTATTATTATTATTATTTGGTGAATGCAAAAAAGAAAAAGAAAAAAATGCCCAGCCAAACTGAAAGTTGAATAGAAGATTGTGTGACCATAATTTTTAATGGGTTTAAAATTTAATCTTGAAAGTGCAGCATTGGAGTTGAGCACTGGCAGCGGTGAGGCAGGAGGATAACATGCATCTTGGGCTTGGGCCGGTGAAGAAGAAGCTGGGCCTCTTCCAGTTCTGCTGCCCGCAGGGTGTCCTCACTTAGGTCTTCTGACTGGCACCATTTGGGCCACCTCCCAGGCCCAGCTGCTGTTTGCTCACCTGTGTGCCTCATTCCTGCCAGAGGGAAGAGAAACAAAACAAGGTCACTGAGACTAGGCTTGAGGTTCAAGAAAGGCTTTCCCCCTGGCTCCTGTTGTCCCCACCAGGAATCTTCTCATATGGGCACAGGAACAACTACTTATTAACCTGTTGCCTTTAAGCATTTCTTTAGAAGGCAGGTGAGTACCAGGACCAGGAAGATGATTTTAGGCTCTGTCCTTGATTTTGGAAGTGTATGTCTGTATCAGCTTTCTGTTATTGCACCAAATACCTGACATAAATGAGCTTATATGGAGGGAAGGGTTGTTTTGGCTCATGGTTGTGCAGGTTTCAGTCCATGGTTGCTTGACTCTGTGGCTTTTGGGCCTGCGGTGAGACAGTACATCACGGCAGGGAGCATGGTGTAGAGAAGGCTGCTCCCCTCATGGTGGCTGAGAGGCAATGAAGGAGTCAGGAAGGAGTTTGAGTCCTAAGACCCCCTTCAAGGGCATTCCCCCATGGCCTAACTTCTTCCTATGAAGCCTTACCTGGTAAACATTCCACCACCTCCCAGTAGAACCATTGGCTAGGGACCAAGCCCATGACACATGTGCCTCTGAGGGACACTCAAGATCCGAACTTCAACAGTGCTCATGTTTGTGCACTTTGTTATGCCACTCAATGACATGTTTCCATTTTAGCTTTGATTAGCAAAGTACAGTGCTCACCATATGTCACACGATATCTTAAGTACTTAGCAAATTAATCTTATCTAATCTTCACAGTATTGCCAGGAAGTTGATGCTGTTTTTACCCCCACTTTATGGATATGGAAATTGAAGCACCATGAAGTTGTCGTGATGATATTATCATGAAAGGATACTAAAATCGATGACATACATGTATGCACTAATTTTGACTCTTAAGCTCATCTTTCAGCTGCTGTTCCTACTCCAGGTGGCCTTAGGAATGTTTTTCAATGCATATGAAAGGGGTGATCTGTGTTCTTTCTGGGTTAGGTCAGCATAGAAGAGAAAATGCCACGGAACTAAAAATACTGTTGAAAATTCTTTCATACACCTCCACAGCACTGCTGCATAGTTTTACGTGCATAACCTTCTGTGGTGATCCTGAAGATGCCGAACTTTTAGAACAACATAGATTGACTGGAAAAAAAAGGAACTTTCAAATGGGGCAGTTCGTAAGATAAGCATCAAATCCCTAGGGCTGAATGAGAATTTGGTGAATGAATCAAAAAGTTTTTGCTTGCCTGCGAAGTTCATTACTTTCTGTGTTAACATCAAGCTTCTTTAATCTCAATGCCTGGTAATAGGTTTATTTACTACCTTGAGAATGTTTACTTAAGCACACTGCGCTTTTGAAGGAAATACAGGTTCATGGTTAAGAAATGAAGCAGAAGTCTGAGTTTGACTCTGAGTCTCTTCTTACATATTTCGTGCTGTCGAGTCACATAAAGCGCTTGAACTTCAGTTTTCTTATGTATAAAATGGACTACAGTATCATTCCCTACTTTATAGAGTCAATGTGAGAATTAATTTCTGTGAAAAGAGTTGAAAGATGTCTGACACTTAGGAAGGATGCTCTAAATATCAAATATTCTAGTCTAATGTGGTCTAGAGGATTGTCCTGCACAATCCTGCCATTGTAAATGGACGTAATAAGGGTCATTACAAAACAAAGTTGTTGTTACTTTTCTTATAACATTAGTGTGAGCTATAAATTAAGTAATGTGTGCATAATTCCTAGGACAGTGTGTGAGATTTTTGCCTGTTATAATTTATCTATCCCAGAACCCAGCACATATTAAATACTTAATAAACATTTGTTAAATCGGTGAATGGTACAGTAGGGAATAATTTTTCTATTAAAGAAAAGTTATTCTAATAATTTTTCTACTGTATCTATGAATAGATACAATAGGGAATAATTTTTCATATTAAAGAGTTATCTTTTGGTTGATTCTTTGGATCCAAAGAAATATTATTTGTTTACCATATGAATAGATTTCCTCTGTGATCACATTCATTAACATCACCAGGGATCTCACCAGAAAATTGTAAGAATTAAGAAACCATTATGCTCATGGTGGTGGGTACAAGCTTTTAAAAATTCTCATTTAGGTTTAGCAGCCTGAATTTTATCACTGGTGACAAATACTGTCAGTTATTTACTTTGAAGTGACAGACTCACTTCTTTCATTTTCAAGAAAATATCTGCCACATACCAAAGCCTGAAAAACCCTTGTTGGCCCATCAGTCATTCTTTCAAGTGAAAATGGTACAAGGGATGATGAATTCAGCTCAAAACTCCATCCTACAAGTGAGTCAGTAGACCACAGAAATATTTCATGTATTCTTTCCAACTCTCCACAATGAGTATTAAAAAATCATGTTCTCAGGAATCAAAATTTAATAAAATTGATATTTTTTCCTGCTTCAAGGATATATTTGCCAGGCATGGTGGTACACACCTGTAATCCCAACACTCTGGGAGGCTAAAGCAGGAGGATCACAAGTTCGATCCCAGCCTGGCCAATTTAGCGATTTAGCAAGACCCTGTCTCAAAATTAAAAAATTCAGAGAAAGGGCTAGAATGTAGCTCAGTGCAGAGGCCTTGGGTTCAATACTCAGAAAAAAAAAAAATACATTCTTAAAGTGTATTCCTTTTTAGCATGGAGTGTGTGTGAATGAGATATCCAGTAACTTCCGGTTTGGAGTATGGTACCTTGTCTTGATTTCTATGAAGATGCCCGTAGTATCTTCCAGTGTTGCCCTTGTGCAGTGTACAAATGTCATCATATTAAAAAAAAAAAAAAAGTAGTGACCTGGTAGTGATGTTTGGAAATAATTCTGACTTTCAGTACACTCTGGCAAGGATTCAGGGGAAATTCGGAGATCTGTGGGCCATGCTGTGAGAATCACTGAGCTGTGAAACTGGTGGGGCCTTGCTGTTGATGAAGCAAGGCAGAAAGGGACAGAGTCCAGGATGATTCGGTTTCCCAGCCTAAGGAAGTGGGTGGGCATGGATGCCACTGCAGAGAAGGAGGAGACCCGGACAAGAATAGATCTGTGGTAGAAAAGATGAGTTCCACTGTGGCACATGAGACATCTAGAAGATGTCCTCTATGAATTCCTAATTTTAGTATATCTAATGCAATTGTTGATTTAAAGAACATTTATATATCACCACTGTGTGCTAGGAACAACAGGCATATTTTTAATTCTTTTTTTCTGCAGTAGTCATTTTCATAGTAAATTTGTTCAGAGAATACTCTAAATTATGTATTTGAAAAAATTCTGAACCTAATACAGTACAAGACATTAACAAGATATCCCAGTTTACCAAAGATGATATTCTCCTTCCTACCTCCCCAGAATTACATCTTTTATCCTGGGTCAGAGTAATATACACAATAATTCTAACCTTCTCAAATTAAGGAAATGCAAATATAATTTCATAGAATGCATATCTAATAGTCTAGTGAAAATTAGAAGTTCTGACCAAGGGTTGAGGATGATGTTGGTATTGAGTGTTTTATACTCTGTTAGGTGGGAGATTAAGTTTATACCACTACTTGGAAAACAATTTCATATCATTCTGTGAAATTAGACATATTCCCTGTAATCCAGAAATACAACTTTAGTGGTACATCCTACCAAAAGTCTAGCACGAGTGTGTCAAGAAAATTGATAGTAGTGTGTTCATAATGGTAAAAAATGGAGAAGGTTGTAATGCAAATGGCCATCCAGGGAATAGGGGTATAGTAGTACAATGCAATACTATACTGCAGGAAAACCGAATGAGTTACTGCTACATGCAGTCACATCTCAAAATCTTAGAGATACAAGCTTAAGTGAGAAAAAGAAATTCCAGAGGAACTATACGTAGTTTAATATATTACTTTCAAAGCAAACACAATTGCAAATACATGTTTTCTCTTGGTGTGGATATATAGACAAAAAGAGATGCTGTAGGAGGAATATTTAAGTTAACAGAATGATATTGATAACCTTCTATGTTTTAAGGAAAGAGATTAATAGGTTTTTATTTTATTATAAAGACTTAGATGTACATAATACATGTATGATATGCATAGTTTTGTGTACTATTACTTTATAACAAAATAACATTAAGATATAATAGGAGAAGCTTCCGTGTTAAGCAGTGGTCTCAAGATTTAGCAACTTTTATATCTTTCACAGGTATCATAAATGTATGTCTTCTGATAAATTATGAGAGTTTCCAGGGCAAAAATGTTGTTATACTCGTGTTCATATTTTGTCTTAAAAAGAAGAATCTTTACAATGTATTATTATTCACCAAGTCTATATTGGCTAACCAAAAAGAATGAATCAAAATAAATGAATAAATAGAATCTACTTTCTGAATTGGTCTACAAGCAAGATAATTTACTAATTTTCCAGTTATGTTTTTGACCTGAGGACATTAGCTGTCATTTGACCTTTAGTCAAGAAAATCTATTTGTAAAATCTTTATTTCTTATATATTGACTGAAAATATTGTGATGATTATGCATCATAGAAATACTCCCTGAATAAAGAGGAATGAGTTTTTTAAAAATTTGGTTTGATGTGTCCAATCTGATAAGACAATGCATGAGCTCTCCGCTTTATAATTTTTTATAATTAAGTAAAATAAGTCAGATGCAAGTGTTTAAATATTGCACTGTTTCTCTAATGTGAGAAATTGAAAGGTTAAAGAAGGACCAAAATGTATAGTAGATATTGTGAAATAGGAAGAAAATGTTCAAATGGGAAGGGAATGAGGGGGGGGGGATGGAAGGAAGGGGAAAGGAAGAAAAGAGAACAGAAGGAAGAATGGAAAGGAAGCTTTTTCAAATAAGGAGGGGAAGGGGGTTGAAGGAAGCAGAGGGAAATGGTAAAAAGAGAAGTAAGATATATCATGTACAGGTACAAATTCCCTATGACGAATGTGATCATTATGTACACCTAAAATGTGCCAATAAAATCAATTTTTAAAAATTAAAAAGAAAAAATGGATCTAAAACAAAAGCAGAAATTGTTAAACCAATTTTGCCTAAGTTTATTGAGCAAATTTTCCCAACCAGATAATTTAGAGGATTTGACACCTGTGCTAAGATAGCCAGTACAGTCCTTTTCATGGTAAGATCAGATGTCAGAATGATATCACATTTAAAAAGTAAATACATGGTGTTCTAGCAGTTAATGGCCATTGAATAGGTCAGCTTCATTGCTTCGTTGCACATCGCTGTGGCTCCACGTAAGAAAAAAACTTGCAACTGTCTTACGTACTTACTGTGTGTGGATGGGGCGGCTGGTGTGTAGCCGTCTACCCTCTGAAGTTATTTCAAGTAATTTCCCACACCCCATCAGTGTGTTCCAGGAAATCATGCAGATTGTTAGATTTCTGCCTCCATATTGCACTCTGTACCTCTTAAACTTTAATAAGGTCCCAACAGTGGGGATCAGGAGCAACCATGTGCCCAGCAAGTACTGTGAGTTCTCTAGGTATTGTCTGGGTGAAGTAAGAACACAGGTTTATTGGTCTACACACATCTTTTAGGTCCCCTTCATCCTTTAATTCACAGCTGTGAGCCTGGAGAAAGGTGATCTGAGGAGAAAGATGGGACAGAGGGAGGTAGACTGTGGGTGGCCGTGTCCTTCAGAGTTAGTGCTCCTCGTCTGGTCTGCCATCCACTGGGTGCTTTGTTAACTTGGCCGTCATCGTGCCTGGCCTGTGTTGGCCCCTCCTCTAGCAGCATAGTGTGTTGCAAACACAGCTCTCTGCAGGAATGGAGATACATCTTTGTAAAGAGTGGAGGAGCTCTTGGGAAAAATTACAAAGACACACAGGCATTTTCCATGTTGTAGCTTCATTCCAACATTATTGTTCACGTAGCATTAGACAATCACATGTTTGAGTGAACGTCATTTATATGGAAGATGGGAGTAGTCCCAAAAAACATTTTTTCTAATAGCAAAGATGTTGAACAGTTTTTCATGTATTTGTTGGCCATTCATGCTCTGAGAAGTGTCTCTGAATTTCTCTTGCCCATTTATGACTGGGTCTCTTATTTTGGGGGCACCGAATTTTTTGAATTATTTGAATATTATAGATATTAGTTCTCTGAGAGAACTAAATTTTTTTCCCATCTTGTAGGCTGTCTCTTCACTCTATTGGCTGTCCCCTGCTGTGAAGAAGCTTTTTAATTTGATATGATCCCATTTGTTGATTCTCAGTGTTATTTCCTGTGCAGTTGGGGTTGTGTTCAGAAAGTCCTTGCCTATGCTTGTGTCTTCAACAGTTTTTTTTGTCTTCCAGAAGATTTATATTTCTGTTTCAATATCTAGGTCTTTGATCCATTTTGATTTTATTTTAGTACATGTCCAGAGATAAGGCTGTAAATTCAGTCATCTGCATGTGTATAGTTTTCCCAGGATCACTTGTTAAAGAAACTATTGCCAGGCACGGTGGTGCATGGCTTTAATTTCAGCACTCAGGAGGCTGAAGCAGGAAGAACGCTGCAAGTTCAAGGCCAGCCTAGGCTACATATTGAGTTCAAGGCCAGCCTGGACTACATGGTGAGACCTTGTCTCAGAAAAAAAATAAACTATCTTTTCTCCAGCATATATTTTTGGCCTCTTGGTCAAAGATCAGATGGCTGGGCCAGTGAGATGGCTCAGTGGCGTAAGCGCCCGCCTGGCAAGCGCGAGGGCCTGAGTTCGACTCCCAGAACCCACATACAAAAAAAGGGCCGGTGATATCGCTCAGCAGCACAGGCACCTGCTGGCGCGCGAGGTCCCGAGTTCAACCCCCAGTACCCACCAAAAAAAAAAAAAAAAAAAAGATCAAATGGCTGAATGTACCTTAGGTTGTTTCTGCATCCTCCATTCTGTTCCACTGATCCATGTGTCTGCTTTTGTGCCAGTACCATACTGTTTTTATTACTGTGGCTTTAAACTATAACTTGAAATCTGGAATTGTGATGCCTCCTGCTTCGCTCTTATTGCCCGGGATTGCTTTTGCTATATCATGTCTTCAGGTTCCATATACATTTTTAGTTTTCTTTTTTTTTTTCTATTTCCCTTCTAGGTATCATCCCCAAAGTATTAAAGGCATCATATTTCAGTGATACATGCATGCCTATGCTTATAGCAGCACAACTCAGAATAGCTAAATCTTGGAAGCAGCCTATAGGTTCATCAATAGATGAATGGATAAAGAAAATGTGGTATATATACACAATGCTATTTATACACTATTCAGCCATAAGAAATGATAAATCTGGGTCATTTAGAGGAAAATGGGCATACCTTGATATCATAATTTTAAATGAAAGAAATTAGGCAAACAAGCTTAAATATTGCATGGTTTCTCTAATATGGGAAACTCAAAGTATAAAGACTAAAAAAAAAGATAACAGGAAATGGGGAGATAGATCTTTTGTAAATGGTAAAGGGATCTAGAAGTGGAGGGAGGTGGGAGGGTAGGGGAGAAGGAATAGCTAAAAAGATGTGTTATAGACATGTACCAACTCTCCATAATGAATGTGACCATTATGTACAGCAAACATATACTAACAAAAAAGATCAGTTTGTGATACAAAATAATTTCTATTCAATATAGTCTGTGCCATATTAGTATATAATTTTTTTCTCTTCGTGGATAGAGCTGAGGTAGGAGTAATTGTATAGATCTGTGTGTCTAGAGACCCTTAGGAACACACACAAATATATGTGCATGCATGTACTTACACACATATACACGTATACATGCGTGTATGGGTGTTTCTGTCTATGTGTGTATGAATTGAAAATGAAATGGCCATGTTATCCAAATGTACCATTTGAATTTCTTCTTTAATTTGAAAACTATCATTCTCCCTCTCTGCAGAAAAGATGAATTTACACTCTGAAAAGGTGATTAGCCTTGTCAGAAGTAATAATGTTCAATATGCAGAGATTCGCTATACATTGATGTCCCAAATAGTCAATAACAAAGTAGTATTAGCAACTAAATAACATGGCCTCTTTAATTGTTTATTGATAAAATTCCTAAAAGGGAACTGGAGAAAATGGAGAAAGGCAATCGAATGCCACATAATAATAATGTCCACTGAGGGAAGGCAGAGAGTAGATGTATTGATTGGCTAGAGTAGCTTTCTTGGGACTCTGAGGATGTTGGTGTCATTAGTGTATAGCTGCTGCGAAGGATTTTTAAAGGTGAGGAGTGGACACCACTGTTAGGAATAAAAGCGAGGCATTTTTCAGAAAGGCTTATGGTAATTCGTTCCATCTAAAGCCATTGAGTTCAGTGAGTTCTGCCTGTGTCGTATGTAGAACTTCTCAACCCCAAACCTCAGCATTCTCTTGATGGTTTTTTAACTTAGCAGCTTGCTCTTCCGTTTTCTTACCAAAATCTTCACTGCATGATTTTGCAGGCTCACATGCTTCTTGTTTGCCATTTTAAATCACAGTCCCACCAAATGCCTGTTCTGTCTAATAAAATGAAGGAGCACTTCAATCAAGTTCCTAAATCTGGAAACCCACAAGAATCATTGATGGAGTTTACATTATCTTTTCAGGCACTGAGAGAAAAAACACATTTCGCGATCCTGTTCCTCAAGCTGCTCATTATGTTAAGAAATCTCACCTTGGTCATATTTCTAGTATCATTTAGAGGGCTAGACTTTAAACTCAGTGTACTGTGAAATGCTTTTATAATTCACGAACTGCACAAAAGTGTGGAACCTGGGCGCTTTTGTTTCCTGTCAACCTGGAATGAGATGGTGCGGACTAAATTTTTTGCTTCTGGTTTTGTTTGAATGTGTTATTTATTCTTTGCTCGGAAACAAATAATTGCTCACACACACCATCTATCCTTTTACTGAAGAAGTATTCATTGAGCCCCTCTAGCATTCAGAGCTTTCACAGTATTCTACAGCTCATGGGAATTTGAATCTAGTGAAGCATCCAAAACACAACCGAACAGATGTGTGGGGCATGTGTTATGCTAATGGGAAATGCTACCGAGGCGCCACTTTGACATGTTTCTTTACGATCATAGAAGTGGCTGATAGGTAGGTGGGCAGATGGTAGATTGGTAGGGAGATAGGTAGATAAACAGGTTAGATCTATTCATTTATGTTATTTTCCACCAAAATAGTGAGCCAAAGGGAGACTGCAGAAGCCCCTAAATTCCTCTTCAGGCAAAGCCCCACCATGCCAGCAGCTTCTTTCCACCTACTGTATCCCACAGCCACTGCTTTGTGATCTCTTTGTGGAAGAAATTCCAAGACTGTCTCTGTGTCTTTTTTCGTGGAAATCAATTTAAACTCTCTTCCCATTATTCTCACCAGCATATAAAGGCATATAAGCCACACACCTCAATAACTATGCCTTCGAACAGTGCTTTTGCGTTGTTTAGTTTTTATTTTTGATGAGGTCACAGTAAAACTTCCATTTTATCATGTGTCTCAGCCTACAAATACACATCACACACACTCGCTACTTTTAGGCCCACACTCTCTGCCATTCTCAGTGTTCTTGCTGAAGAGTGCATCATTCAGCCTCCGATGGAAATAATACCTGCTGTCTTCTCTCAAATTCACGTCACCATTCCTCTCCTATGCCTCCTTTGAGTTCCAGGTCATCTGCCTGACATTTCCACCTACATGTCTATTCCATGCCCTCATCTTTATCTGCAACTAAACCCATAGTTTTCGTATACTCCCCAAACTTCTTGTCTTCCTTCCTTCCTTCCTTTTTAGGGAATCCATAACTATCTACTGGTTTGCCCAAGCTGGGTGCCTACCTGTCATCTTTGGGTACGTCTTAAACTGTTACCTCCTCTCTAATTTACTGCCACGTTTACATATCTACAGTACACCTAGAATTCATCCTTCTCTCTGTTTTCACTTTCCCTCAATGATTAAGGACTTCTTGATTTACCTGGCTCTTCCTCGGTGCTCAGCTTTAATATTGCCTATGTATTGGTTATCTCTTGCCACAGTAATGCTATGTGAAAGCCACAAAACCTCTCTGTACACAAAGCAGTAGGCATTTGCTGCTCACACACTTTGGGGGGTGGGGTTCACTTCGGTTTGGCTGAGCTCCTCATGTGTCCGGGGATTAGCAAGCGGTAGGCTGGGCTGGAACAGCTGCAGCGGGGAAGACGGGGTGACTCAGTTTTGCTCCAGTGTACTTGCACGAGAATGCTCTCACAGGCATGGCAGAAAGCACACAGAGGGACACAAAGTGTTTGTTCAGTGCTCTCATACGTCACAGCTTCTAATAGTCCTTTGGCTGAAACAAATCACATCCCTTAACTTGGGACCAAGAGGCAGGGAAGGATAACTTTCTTCCTGAGTGGACATCTGCTATTTCCAGGGAAAGGGACAGAGATGTATTGGGGATGACAAATTGGGACCATTGAAGCCATGGGTCTACTCACATGAGGTCAAAAATGCCTTTCTCCCCAAATTACAGTCTCATTTTTCCCATATACTCTCTCCAAGCACCCTTGCTATTACTTCAAAGCCACGTGCTTGGAAGTGGTTATTTCAAAAACTTGTGTCCTATACAAGCCAGTAAACCCGGTGAATGGAAGAGAAAGAGCTCCATCTTGTTTATTCATTTGCATTTGTTTATTCACACCTAGTACTGTGCCTGGTTCATTGTAAGTGATCACCAACGTGGAGGCCTCAAGTATAAGTATTAGATCCTGAACACGACCTGAGGCTGCAGTGCTTATTACTGCAGGCAGAGGTAAGGACTTTGGTTAATACTTTGGCTCATTCACTACGAAGCCTTTTATATCAGTGAGCTTTTTGGGAGATGCCCCAGTTTCCAAGGCTGTGGCTCTGATGTACATCTTGCCATAAACCAGAATTAGGGGCAGGAATCAGTTCTACAATATCTTATTCAGAGGAGTCTTCCCTGCCTATTTCTGATTCTTAGACTCTTGTGTGGAATTACAGGACTCAGAGGAGCTATGGAAATTCTACCCCCACCCTGGAAATTCAACTCTCTTTTGAGGAATGCAATCTAAGGCAATGTATACCCTACTCATGGCATGTTCTGTAGTATCGTCTTCCATCCAAAAGGCAGCATTACTGTTTATAAAACTTTCTTATAATGCAGAGAAAACAGGCCCTTTTCAAAGAGCCGAGTTTGGTACCTCACAATTCAATACTCCAATCATTTGTTGTCTGTTATAAAAGGTTTTCAGTATGATTCATTAAGAACTAGGAAGCACTGAAAAATCCATAATACTTTCTTTCTCCACTACATAACAAATGCAAGCGTCATTAGCACAATTGAACATAATTGCGTGGATTGCAGAGGAATATAAATCCTTTGAGATAAAAGGCAGCCAGAACACTGCTAAGAGAGCTCCTGTCACTCCCCTACCAAGATTTGCCATTGTGCATCCATCCTATTTTCCACACACTAGACAAATGAAGCCCCCACTGCTGCTGGACCCCATCGCCCTTCTGCTCATGCCGTGTCCACCATCTGGAATCTTCTCCCCTACCTTTCCTGACAGACCAGGGTCTACACAACATCTAGGCACTAGGTTTACATTTAAAATGTGCACATGCTTTGACCCAATAAATTTGCCTTGAAGGATTTATCTAGAATTTTGCTATGAGGGTGCACAGCAATCTGCGAGGCTGTTAGCAGTATTTATGTCACCTTCATGAGTTAAGATTTGCTGGTCAAGAATGTGGCTTTGGTGTAGGATTGCCTGGCTTCAGACTGTGGCTCGACCATTAGCTGACTCTCCGACCTTGGGCAGATCACTTAATCTTTTTGTCTGAGTTGCTTCACAGGTAAAATAAAAAGTTAATATTAGCAACTACCTGCTAGATTTATTGGCAAGATTAAGGTGTCAGTAAATGTGATATACTTTGAATGGTGCTGGGTATCCAATAAGAACTTGGTACATATGTAAGTACTTTTTCTGCTTTTAGATTTTTTTCCACTGTTCATAATTTCATTTCATAAATAAGGATTGAGCTGGGTACGGTGATACATGCCTAAGATCCTAGCACTGTGGGAGGCTAAAGCATGAGAATTGCAAATTCAAGCTCAGCCTGAGCAATTAGCAATTTAGCTAAGTCATACTCTTTATCTTAAAAAATATAAAGGTCTAGAGATGTAGTTCAGTATAAAGGCCCTAGGTTTAATCCCAAGTACCAAATGAATGAATGAATGAATAAATTTTAAAAAGGAGGGTTAGGCCCTTTTTTGTATTCTCTGTAAGTTTAACCTACTGTTTTAGCTTGAGTTGATATAAAATAAACAATTACTGACTTGTCCAGAAAAAAATGGAAATTCTTAAAGTAATTACTATTATAGAGGAACATATGCCAGTTCTGTAATTTAGGGGGAGCCACTCCATTTTCATGGTAGCATCTGCAGGTGTCATGACAGTTATTCAAAACCCTGGGACTTAGTAATGTGGCCCCAATATATGGCCAATTTAAATTAGCTACAAATCCAATCTAAACAGGCTTGATTGGGTCAAATTAGCCTTTTAATTATACTTTATCTAATGTCAGAAGTCAGTGTTGTGCTTCAGCTATTTAAATCTTTGGCTTTCAATTAGAAATTTAATAGCAAGGCATTGATGTCATCTCATTGAGTGTTCAGAATACGAATATCTAGCTTTCATCCCCATTTGATTAAAGAGCATTCTAATCACTGCTCTTCTAGAAATTACAAGTTGCGTGCTCTAATACCGCTCTCAATTTTTCTAACTTTCTAAATTTTACTTTTTAACATGCCCCTTTATTTAACCTATATGCAAACTGTGTCAGGTGACTGATTATTTCTGTCTCCTTTTTTGAGTAGAGACATTAATACTTTTTATTGTGTAAGGGATATTTTCATTTATTAATTGTTATATACTTAGTAAAATATCTGGGCACTGGGATGGAGTTTTGTAGGTGGTGGGAGATAGCCTTGGTACAGATGAAAAATGAAACAGACAAGATTGCAACAGATGACATTGGCTCTATCTACTGATATGCTGTGAGGTAGGGATCAATTGCAAAGCTTGGTGTATTTGCAGAGACTGGCAGTCTGTACCTGGAGGTCAAGTAGAGGTGAAGCATTGATTCCATGTTAGATATCCTGTGTGTGTCCTTGAAGTAGATTATCTGCTCTCATGAGCAGCTCTTGAAAGCATGAGAAGAGCCTGTGGAATTAAAGAAGGCTTCCTGTTCCCTCCATGTTACCTTACTCTTTGCAGAGATCTGGGGTTTCAAAGTAAGGGTAGTGATTTTATCTTCACAGTTGTTTTGTTGCTGGGACCCACGTCCTTTTACGGTAAGAGTTGCTGCTACTTCTTGACACTACCAGACTATACTTATCCCACTGAGCATGTGGAAGCTGGAAGAATGCCGCAAAAACTGGTACAGATTTTTAATGATCTTGAGTGAGAAACAAGAGAAATTCATGGATGATAAATGATGGCCTTCTGTTAAACAGAAAACTCTTTAGTTGGGATAGTGCATACTAGTTAAGCGACTTGTCACAATTGTCCTCTACATAGTGCATTACTTCTTTCATAAACGGATTAGAGGAGCACAATAAAGAAGTTAATGATGTTAAAATGCCCCAAAAGTGAAAATACTAGTTTTTTTCCTTTCAAATTGGCCCTTTATGTCCAGTCCTAGGTATACTTTTTTCCTCTTGGTAAAATCAGCAGGAACTTCCAGGTGGCTGAAATCCACCCTGTGCATTGTAGCTGAGAACATTTATAGCACATTGTTCAGAACAGAATAGCTGAGAACGACAGGGGGCTCTTCAAATGTGCCTCATCCAGCCCCAAATTGGAGATGTGTTTTTGTCATTCCAAAGTTTCTGCAGTTGAGTGTGGGATTCAAAGCAAATACCAGCTCCCACTGAACACAGGCCTTAATTAATTTCCAGCAGGAGATGAGCGATTGCCAATAAGCCATGAATTAAAGTGGAATGGTGTACCAAAGGCCAGGTTCTCATCTCAGATGAATAGCATTTCTTGCTGTTTTCTTGAAAGATCATCTCAGACTGAGAAGTGAGCAAGCTCCTGTCACGGCCTTTTGTCTGGAAGGGGGTAAATGGTACGGGCACATACACAGCAGTCAGTTCTGGCCCCGTAGAATATGGGGACCAAATCTGGTTGCCCTGGAGGCATTTTGTCAGTATCTCCATCACATGGCTCGCAAGGTTTATGGAGCATCTGCCTATTCACCTGGCTCCATTATTTCTCACAGTCATTAAAGCTCAGTCTTGCCCATCCTGCAGTCAGTGTTTGTGGTGCACCGGGGCTGTTTCCGCCCAAGGTGTCCAGGTGCTGCCGGGGCTTCCCTTGTGGCTACAAGCCCCCTATTTCCAGAAGCAGCTTGCTTCATCTCTGAGCAGCTCAGCTGGCTTCCATTCATTCTCAAAATTGAGCAGAAATGAATCCCCTGCTGCTATGATCTATTGAGGCTGGTTTATCCCAGAGGGCCAAACACAATGAATCAAAAATCTTGTGCTTGATAGCTCTTTAATACAAAGGGAAGGCAGGACTCATAGTCCCCCCGAGGGACCACTTTTCTGGGCAGAACATCTCTGAGCCTTTCATTGTTCTTCACTGAGCATGGTCTGTGTGTGTGTGTGTGTGTGTACCCTTGCACCTGCATAAATGGTAGTTATTCTGTGACAGTAAATACCCAATACTTAAGTGCTTACAGTGGAGCATGCAGCGTTCTACCTGTTCATATTGTCCTTACAACAACTGCATGACCTGGTTACAGGAATTATTCCATTTTACAAATGAGGGAAAATGAGGCGCAGAAGGCAGTCCCTTGCCTATAAGGATCAGAAATCCAGAATCCACACTCTTAACTCCAGCGGTCTAATGCATCTCATGTCCTTCTCGGAGACATTCGCTTTCCCATGAGGAGCTGCCTTTTTTGTCATCTATTGCTCCCTGAATACACATTAGGAACCTCAGATGTGTTGTCCTGACTGATCTCAACACTCGGCAAACATTAGCGCCATTTCCATGATTAGAAGTGGGCTTAAGGCGGGTAAAGATAATGGTAGGCAGCAGAATCAGGACTTGAACACAGGTAGTTCTTGCTCAAAACTGTGGAGTTTCCATTCTACCAACTCACCTGGACAGCTGTAATCTGATGAGGCTCTCAATAAGCTACAGCCACCTGCAGGGGATGCATGAAGAGCCCACTTCCTGTAAAGCAGTCCTGCTACCTACAACCAGTGTGCCCTCTAGTGGCTCGAGCAAAAGGGTGAGGTGAGTTTTGGTTTGACTCCAAGTGTTCAAAAATATCCACAAAGTCTTGCTTTTTATATTACTTACTCGAATTTGGGGTTCTCACCTCTCATCTGCTGCAATATAGATTTGGCCTTTAGCAACTATTAGAATTATGTACTCAAATGCTCATTTCTAAGCCAACATAGTGATTTGCTTTGATTTTCATAGAGCTGTATACAAAGAAGACAGGAGTGGGCCACTAAAGTAAATTGATTCACAGTATGTGGTACCCTCATGATCGGCGCAGCAAGAGAGGGTATGCTGGTGTGAGCCTATAATGAGGGCTGATTCTTTTGCATCTATGTCTGATGAGATTTTTAAGGATTTGTTGGGATTAATGCATTTAAACACTCTCAGAGGAAGTTAAACCGGTGGACAATTCTGGTTATGGGATGGGTTGTTCACTGGGTTGTACTTTTTTGGGGGGGAGGTACCGGGAATCCAACCCGGGACCTCACGCCTGCCAGGCGAGCGCTGCGCCACTGAGCTAAATCCCTGGCCCCACTGGGTTGTACTTTTCAGAGATTGGCTGCAGGGAATAAGTGATTTGTTGGAAAAGGAGGAGTAAAAAGGGGTAGAGGATCCAAGGTTCAGTGTTTCAGACAAGTCTTTTCGCCAACTCTCTTCTCTCCATCTGAAATGAATTCATTGTGACTGGGAGGTCCCGGTTGGACTCCTGGAGACAGTTAGGAAAATGTGCCCCAGAAATGCCACCTGCAGTTCACTGATCATGTCAAACAAGACTCTGGTACTCAAGTCAAATAAAAGGAAGAAACATGTTTCTTTTTAACTAGATTTACTCAAGTTTTGGATTAAATCCTAGGTCTTCCTCTCACTTTGGGCAAATCCTGTAATGTTTGCAATCCTTACTCTTTTCATCTGTAAAGCAAGCTTTTTTAGACTATCTTAGGGCTTGAGATCATTTCTGTACCATGACCAGCCTAGTGCTGACACATTGTAGACACTCAACAAAATGTGATTTTATTAAAAATACTGTACTTTATATAATTTTCAACTTTATAGGCGAAGAGCTTAAGGAATCTTTCAGCAAGTTTTTTTTTTTAAGTATTCACTTTGGAAGCAGTGAATCTTTAAAAGTTGAACCACAAAATGTTATCATCAGGGAATAAGTGCTGCCACAATTTACAAGCATTAACCAAATTCCAAAGAATTAAACTAGAACCAAGCGCATTCTTAACAAGGCAGTTTGGCGTTTTCAGACATATTTTTATTTGTTTAGCTCATTTGCAAATACTTATCTCTGATTTAAATCACTCAAATGACTTGAGAAACACAATGGAAACAGAGCAGAACTGAGTATTTCCAACTGTCAGGTCTGGTGAGGGATGATTTAAAATGGGACATTTAGCTGGCATTCTGCAGTCTCCAAATAGAATTGACAAAAGCTTCCATGTTTCCACAGCTAAAAATAGTATTTATTGTAAAGGCAGCATGCCTGAGACTTCAGGGTGGGAGGGAGTGGGCACGTGTGGGTGCAGATAGGGACATTCTGAGGGTTCAATTAAAAGGCTTTTGGTCTCTGCATTCAATTTTAATAGGTTCCATAAAAATGAAGCTGAAAGGGCTTCTCTTTCTGTTGTCCATTTCAGATGGATTAGGGACGCTGACTCTGCAGAAGCAAAACTGGCTGATTAATTGAGCGATCCATTGATTTCCTACAAATTATCAATTGGAATAATCTGTCAGACACCTGACTACTCTTTAGCATTTCGATGCTATTTCAGTACTAATGAGGTTTTGATTTTGTTTTTCTTGTATTGTTTTGTTGTTTTGGTCCAGCAGTTCTCTCACACTACCCCTATTAATCATTAATTATGTTGTTAGTTAAGAACATGTGTACTTTGCTCATGCTAGTTTATGTCTTTTCAAGAGTTATTTATTGTCTGCATTATGGGAGGCTTTAAATATCAAAGTGGTTAATCCAGAAACTTTTCACTTGGGTTGAACAAGCAAACGCTATTAATCTTTATACATAACACCTTTTTTTAGAAAGGGAACAGTTTTTCATAGCGAGAAAGTAAAGCCACATGAGATTGAAAGTTCAATTTTTTCCTGAGCAAAACACTTGGTCTTAATTTATTATTTGATAAACACATTATAGCACTTACCATCTGCCAAGTAATTTATCTTCTTGCAGGTATTCACTGATTTAACCCTCATAGTGATTTTGTGAGTCAAATATTATTAATATTCCCATTTAAGAGATAAAATAACTGATAAACAGGGAGTTTATGTAACTTATCCAAGATCACATAATTAGTAAGTGAAAGAGGTGGAATTTTAACCCAGGTAGTACCCATAAGCTTAGTCAGAGCTCCATCAGTACTTTTTGATCATACCTCTTCAATGTAATTGTAAATAATAGTAATAATAATAATAATAATAATAATAATAATGATAATAATAAAGCCTGTGAGCATTAGCATTATACTTCTTTTGCTTTTACAATGCTGTCCATTTTGAATCCCAGATATGAACTCCTTATTCTTTCTTATTAATATTAGAAAAGTTTCAAATTTGGTGACTTAAAATTAGCATCTACATAGAACTTATAAAAATAGCATTAAGCCAGTAGTTTCCACGGGGTCGTCAGCTCTTAGAGAGAATGTGAGGTGGGGGAGGAAGAGGGCTGCACAGGTCCAGGTCACAGGTCCCACTGGTGACAGTGCTGCTGGGCATATGGCTCCCAGCTGCTGGTCCGTGCTCTCTGCTGCCGTTTTCCTGAAATAACTTCAGAATTCACAGCTAGAAGATAGTCCAAGGATGT
The DNA here is from genome assembly GCA_028451465.1 of Erethizon dorsatum. NCBI lineage: Eukaryota > Metazoa > Chordata > Mammalia > Rodentia > Erethizontidae > Erethizon > Erethizon dorsatum. Next base: position 13,190,103 of record CM051841.1, on the reverse strand, counting down.
GTTAAGTCTGAAGTGAGCAGATGCCTTTCATCTTTCTGTATTCCCCAAGCAGTTTAGGATTTTGATCATAGGACCTAAAGCAAGGTGAGTGCAGGGGTTGTTGGCATCTTTCGCAGGATAGAGCCATCTGTCTTTTAAAAATCTATGGTTTGGGTTGGTGAGATGGCTCAGCGGCGTAAGCGCCTGCCTGGCAAGCGCGAGGGCACGAGTTCGACTCCTGGAACCCACATTAAGGAAAAAAGGGCCGGTGATATCGCTCAGTGGCATGGGCGCCTGCTGGCACATGAGGTCCTGAGGTCGACCCCCCGGTACCCACAAAAAAAAAAAAAAAAAAAAAAATCTATGGTTGGTAGGTATTACCTGGGTTTGTCTCACGTGACGGATAATTAGTTAAAATGGTCCGAACTTGGTTTCTTCATCTATAAATTTTGGTGTTTGATTTACTTCTAGGATGAACTTGACATGCAATTGATCGTAAAAGAAAAGACAAACAAACAGATGTAAGGAAAACCTTAGAGGGAACACCATTAACAAATGCTCCTGGTCATCTTTAGAGATGGGCTGAGACGTAGGAAAGGACATCACAGGATGGTCAGCGGTATTGGCATCCTGTCTCAATCTCGATGTCACCCAGCCATGCTGGTGGGAGGGTTTCCTCTCCAGCCATCACGGTCTTGCGAAGTATCCAAGCATTTCCTCTTCTGTCTCGGGCAGTGAAGTTGGTGGCACGGTGAGCCCTTCGCGTGTCTTAGGCTATGCTTGGGGATTATCCGCAAGGAGTGGGTTACCTGGACGAGAGGCCTGGGAAGATTCTCAGAGCAGAAAGAATCTAACAGAGAGAACCTAAGTGATGGGACAGTCTGCGAACACTGGATCAACTTGGGACGACGGTGGCCATTGAAGGATCAGTTTGGTTCTGGGGTGACCTCCCTGCAGTTTTTACCTACAGTTAATAGATCAAAGCTTCCTGTCTTCTTTTGAGTCATTGACTTCTTTGGTGAAGCCTGTTGAGCCCTTATAATATTATTTTTTCAGCAGATATGGAGGTAAATTTATATATAGTAGAATGAACAAATCTTGTGTGCAGCTCGATCAGTTGTGACAGATGTATACATCAGTGTCACCATAATCCAGACCAAAAGAAGAACGTATCTATCACCACGGAAAGTCTCTTCATGCTTTTTCTAGTGGATCCTCTCTGCCCTAGAGGCAGTCACATGAATTTCTATCACCATGACCTTTAGAACTTTTACTTTCATTGGGAGGAAGATCCTCTCCTTTCAAAAGAATACCTATGACCTTGCTAGACCACAAAGGTCTTGAAAATAGAACCAAGGACGGGAGAATTCCTATGCCCACATAATGGGTACATAGAAAAGCACTCATTTATTATTCAAATAAGAAAACATGTTTTGAAGACCTCTATAAATATATTTCTTATGGCTGGAATTAGTACATTAAATACTATCACACTCAGACGGCTGTATTGTAAATAGCTTGTCAGTTGGGGCTATAAATGAGAAATAGAAACCCCGTGACGATCTAGACCGCTGAAATGTCAGATGTAAGTCTCCCAGTTTAGAATGAAAGGAAGCCCAGGGTGAGAAGCAGTCTGCATCGTAGTCCTGTCGACAGCAGATTTCTTCAGGCTTTGATCCACAGCTCATCTGCTGCCCGCCTGTGGCCCTGAGCTCAGCTGTGCCAGGCCCGTTTCCATGGTGCTGATTTGCATACCCAACCAGGACTTGTATTTTTGTGTTTGCCTCACACATTTCCAGTGCTAAGTGTTCTTCTAAGAAAGGGATTAGCATGCCAGCCAATTAAGGGAGTTTGCCAGAAAGAAAACACCGAGGGAATTATTCTTTAGGTTATATTGCTACTGCTCTGCCTAAGAACTGACACCATGGTTGATTGGTGTCCTTAGGCCAGCAAGGAGTTTTAAAGATGAAATTTCTACAGTGAAATCTATAGCGTGGTTTTTTCTTCTTCTTTGCTATATTTTAAGTAGTTTCCAAAGATCAAATCAGAGATTTTTTTTTTTTTTTGTGGTTTTGTTATGGAACAAAAATGAGAATTTACCTTTGGAGGTTTTGTTTGTTTGTTTTTTACTCCAGGTCTCTGTATTGGAAAATTTTTGCCCTATTCATTTAGGAATAGTTTCTTTAAAAAAATCATGATTTAAAAAGAAATAGCCTAATTATCTAAATAAGAATTTTAATAGCATTAGCCTTCAGAGCAAATGCTTGGAAATATTTGGTTCTAAATCTCTCCAATGAACCTCTTAGCAACATTGAAGGATGAGGTACTGAGATCCACAACCTTGAGAATCAGCCTCAAAAACATGGTGCTGAGAGAATGAAGCCTTTTACATTTAGATCAACTCCCAGAATAAGCAAAATTAACCTATGGAGCAAGAAAGAGACAGTGGTCGCTTCTGGGTGCTAAGCACCCAGGATTGATTGGGGTGATTCACATGGTCCACATTTTGAAAAGGGTTTAGGTTATGTTAGTGCTTTCATCAAAATTCATAAAAATAAACTTCAGATGTATACATTTCACTGTCCATAAATTTTACCTCAAAAGAAAACTTGTAAAATTAAAGTTTTTCATTACAAACTCTAGGGTGACAAACTAAGAAAAAGTGATATAATTTGTGGCAGTTCAGTCAGCAGTAATTGGAAACTGTGTGTGGATTTGTCTGTTTTGTTCATATATTTATCTGAGTCTCTTGGCCTTTGTAGGAAGATAGATGTTTCCAGAAAGCGTTGGCTCCATTTACAGTTCCATGCGGTCAGCCAGGGTCTGATTGAGTTGGAAAGTAGATCATTTGGTCCTCGCTTTGATCCGTCTTACCTTTTAGAAAAGAGGGGAAAAGCATGCATGATTGTGTCTTTGATTGGGTGGCATTTGATAATCCTGTTCTTTCTCAAGGCGAGTTTGGTTTTATCTCCACCAAAGATAGAGATCCTCTCTCACATGGTGGTCTGTCTGATGTTGCCGAGAGCCCTTGGGGGCAGCACAGAGATGCTCCCTGTAACTCTGGAATGATCTTCTACCTTCACCAAAGCTTTGGCTCCTGTCGATTTCCACTTGAACTTGCTTAGGATGTTAAGGAGGCGATGACTGAAGAAGCAATGAAATCATGTGAAAGGTGGCTGTCAATTGCTGCCCTAACGTTATATCACAAAACTGGCAGAAACACATGTTCAGATGTGGGAGTGTATTTTGAGCGATGAAATGTGAAAGGAAGGGAAATGATTTTTTTTTCTCTTTAGAGAAAAAATGTTGGTGCTCTCAATGGCTTCTCAACCTGTCTATAGCATAAATCTTATTTTAAAACAGAAAGCACCAGCATTTTTTAAAGTAGGGGATTTTAACTGACGAGAACTTATATTAATTGTGTATTGCAAAATAGTTCTGCATAACAAACCTCCTCAAATTAATTTAAATAGCTCAGGCATCTGTGGTTCGCCGGTGTAGACAGGGGTCAGGTGGCAGTTCTGCTTCCCCACTCATTTGCCTGGCAGTTGACTGTTGTTTGGGAGAGGAGGGACGACTGAGGCATGCATGTCTCATTGTCTAGCACGCTGGCCCGAGCATGTTCCCATGAAGGTGACAGACAGCAAAGATGAGAGCAGGCAAGTTGACTCAATGGAACCCTTTGCAGGCCTTCACTTGTGTCACATTAGCTAAGACTGCAGTGGCTAAGATCTCGGTGGCTCATAGTAGAGCGCAAGGTCACCATAGGAGGAACCCACAGGATTAATGATCAATTGTGTGAATAGTGGAAGGATGAAAGAATTGCAGGCATGGGGGTGGTATACCTTGTGTAAGAATATGTGTATACACACACACACACACAGTCATCCCTCAGCATTTGTGGGAGATCGATTCCAGGAGCCCTATGTATAGCAAATTTGAGAATGCTTAAGTCCCTTATATAAAATGGTGTAGCATTTGCCCATAACCTGTGCACATTTTCCTGTGTACTTTAAGTCAACTCTGTATGATTTATAATACCTAATACGATGTGAATGTCATGTAAATAGTTATACTGTATTGTAGGGAATAATGACAAGGAAAGAAGTGTGCATGTTCAGTTCAGGTGCAGTATTTTTCCAGATACTTTTGACTTGTGGTTGGTTGTGTCCATGGATACAGAGTTCATTGGTGTGGAGAGTTGACTATGAAATTTTGTCAAATAAAACATAAAACTCAAGAGCTGGAATCCTGAAGCTCTAATTGTCACTTAGTATTTTCTGTCTTCTCCTTTCAGACCCTACCTGTACTTATTGACCCTGACTTTCTCATTTTTATCATCAGAAATTTTACACATAACCTTTCTCTTTCTTGGAATATTTTTTCCACTTTTGTATACAAATCGTAAATGTTACTCAAAGCCCACTTCCAGTTTTCGCTGTCCTGGATAACTAATGTCTGTGTCATTCATTGTTCAACACTTTTATACTACTTTATAGTAATATTTATATACATTTATATACATATATAAACATTCACCATATCTTTCAATTACGTTATATGTGTATATATAAACCATGTCTTGTTGCTGTAACAAAGTAGAAGCTCCTTAATGTCAGGAACTATGTTTTATATTATTTGTATTTCCCTAAGTAGGCTTATTAGGTAGTAAGAGTTTAATATCTTGATTAACTCGTGGTTCTGTTCTCCACTTCCTTGTCTCTACCAACGTTATCTTCCCTCGCATCTGAGAAGGTATCTTCGCTTTCAGTTTTGTCTTCAGTCCATTAGTAACAGCCACCTGCTAGTAGAGTATTGAGAACAACCTTCCTAACCAGGAACACATGGAATGAGTGTCGTCATGGATTAGTAATGCCTGCTGTGACAACAGGAGAGGGGAGGGCATTCATACCAGGTACCAACATGGTTCTTCATTTTTGTTGAATGACATTGTCTTTGGAGTTGTGAAAGGAAGTGAGTAATGGAGGTATTTACTGATGGGAAATGAGGATGATGGGAAGTGTTATATGTAAGAAAACAAAATTCAAGAAAAATCTCTTAATAAGAGTCAGTATATTGCTAAGAGTGGGGTCAACCAAGCTGGTTCTGGTGATTAAGAATTTGGTGGCTTTGGGTGGATTATACAGCATTTGTTCCTTTAGTTTCTCCGTATTTCAAAAAGTGGTACTGTGGCAAGGTTACCTTAAGTGTTCAATGCATTACCTTACTCAAAATGTATAGTGTTGTTCTTCAACTATGGTATGCACTGAATGAATACTAGCTACTATTTGATTATTAAGCAGTGGTAAATCTTTTGAGCAAGTGAAACACATCTTTAAAATTAAAATAGCACTTTTCCATTTGGCAATGGTAGATGAAGACAGTTGGTGAGACAGATGAGAGATTAGTGACCCTGGGTCTGACAGGGGAAGACGCAGGCCATTCCTACGACACCAAGCACAACTGTGAGGAACGATTTTACCAGCAGCTAGCACTTGGTTTCAGTCAAGTTCAGTTACAGACGCAGAACCACTAGAAAGGATTTGCTGCAGGGTTTTGTCTTATGCAATTGTGGGAGCTATTAAACCATCTCTGCAAGTCTGCTTTCTTTACATCTGAGTATGGAGCTTAAAGTCTGCCGAGAAAGGAAAACGAACATGAGGTGGGGGAGAGCCAAGGACAAGCTGGGACTCGTGAGACTGAGCAGGACCCCCGAGAACAGACGGGAGCGCCTGTCTGTCCGCACTTCTACAAAACGTGGACTCAGCAGGCATCATGCAGATTTGGCGTGCTTCACTGTGGGGCTCCACAGGTGTTTGACCAAGGAGATGAGCGCAATAAGGACTGGAAAATTGCATGCCAAATGAGTGAGCCATCAAATAAGTGACAGTGGACGCTTCCCTGGGCATTTCTATGTGAAGATGAATATAGCAGCTGCTCTCACTTCCTTCTTCCAGCTCTTCTGCAGAACGTCCTCTGTGACCTATGCTAATCAGAAATTCTGAGAAATCTTGTTCAGCCCAGTTATGTTGACACATTAAAGAACCACCACCCATCTCTAGGGAGCATGAGGTGCAAAAGAGAGAGGACTGTGCACACATCAAGAGCTCTAACTATGTAACCTTGGGGAAAACCGCTTAACCTTCCTTTCTGGGTTCCGTATCTTAATTTTCTCCTGTATAAAGTAGGAGAATAAAGTAGTTGTTCTCTGCCTTTAAGGTCCCTTCCAGTTCTTAGTGCATAATTTTGTCCTTGTCCTACCTCCACTAAATTTCTTCTGTCTCCCAGTGTTGCTATGTATTTCCTGGGATTTTGTCCCAAGGCAGCCAGCTGAGCCAGAATTAGCACAAGGCAGGTGAAAGGAGCCCTGGGTGTTTGTCTAAGCTCTCAGAACTGCCGAAGTCAAACGCTGGGGCAAAGGGCAATTGCAAGTGATGGAATTAAATATTTACTGTGTTAACTATGATCATTCGTGGATTGCAGAGAAAGCTTGACCATACTGACTGGTGTTTTTACTCTAATTTTTCTAGTGATATGCAAGCTTGACTACATTTGCAAGCTCTTAAGGGATTGGACACTATTCAGCAGCATTAATTTCTTTGCTTACTTCCAGTTACAAGCGTTTCTAATCTTGGCAGTTTTACTTGCCTTGAATAAGCATGTGCATGCTTTAGTGATATCTGGTAGAGTGGACTCTCTCCATGCAAAGGCACGGTTATATTTTCAACACTGCTACTTCTACAAAGTGCTGGAGCTGCAGATCAACATTTGCTGGGTGTTCTGAGGGAAGGTGTTATTACTGAATATTCCGAAATGGAAGATTCCAAGAAAACTCAAGGAAATTGGTTTTTGTGTTCTGGCTCACATCCCTCATCCCTCTCCCTCCAAAATTAATGATTTAACCATTTCTGTAAGGTAGTAAGCATGGTTCACAATTCCTTATTGATAATGACCTTTCCAAAAATTGACCTGGCCTTGGGAGAGCTGTCTTGCCTATAGTTATGCCCTCTTCCTACCATACACATCCAGTGGGTGTGGATTCCAGTATACCAGACGTAGCCTGCTCATCCCAATTTAGGACAAATCTGTGGGGCCATCTCAATGCAGAGCTCCTGTGAGGTTGGCTGAGACCTCTTCAGCAACTGTATCATAGCCTAACTTCTATTTTTAAGCCAAAATCCTTCCCTACTCTTCCCTTCCCTTCCCTTGTCTTCCATTCTTGGTATTAATCCCACAACTATTCCCTAAGAAACACCTATATACAAATAAATCTCTTAGAGTCTATTTTTCCAAGGAATCAAAGCTGTACCTGCAGTGACATGAAGAGAGATCAAAGATCAGGAAGCAGAAAGACCTGGGGTGGATGCTTCCCACTAACACTTAGATTGCGAGAAGCTATGTTTCTTTTTTACATTTACAAAATGGTCTTGCTGGGAGGATTAAAGCAGCCCAGTTACTATAGATCCCCAACCCCTGTCGGAGATATAAGAACTCTCTTTTTTATCCTGCCACAGCATTTATCATGTTTGAGCCCACATGATTTGCTCATTTACTGTATTTTATGGGTTTTTTATTTTTGCTTACTTTCTATCTATACCCACCCCACTGCCCATACACCCACAAACTAGATTGTAAACCCCACAAGGAAAAAAGATCCTTGTGTTTTTTTTTTATCAATGTATTTCAAATACAGTGTCAGTAAGGAATGAATGAACGAATGAATGAGTGAATGAATGAATGAGTGAATGAATGAGTGAAGGAATGAGTGAAAGGACACAGAGATAGGAAGGAGGCTGTGACAACATTGGAAGGGGGCAGCAGTAGAGGTTGAAGGACATCAAAGCACAGTAATGAGATGTGGGTGGATTTGAGGGGCTCCAGGAAATAGAGTACACAGATGGGCTTGTTAAACCACAGGCCCAGGCCCCGCCAGCGTGGCTGATTCTGGAGGTCCATAGCCTAAGCTTTGTCGGGGTGATATTATTTCTTTAGGCAGTGTCCACCTGCTCCTGTCACTCTCACCCCACCCAGAGGAGTGTGCTGCACAGGTCCCCGGTCAGCAAGGCAGGTGCATGCTGAGTAACTTTACCTCCAAGTTCCAGGGGACTCTGTGGAAATAAAGACCCTGCAAAGTCTTAGGATTATACAGTGAAAGTGCAAACCCCGGAGCATTCTTTTTTTTTTTTTTTTGTGGGTACTGGGGGGTCGACCTCAGGACCTCGTGCACCAACAGGCACCCGTGCCGCTGAGCGATAATGTGGGGGCCGGTGAGTCGAACTCGGGCCCTCGAGCTTGCCGGGCAGGCGCTTATGCCGCTCAGCCATCTCACCGGCCCCCCCGGAGCATTCCTAAGTCTCACTTGCTTCTGGTCAGCTTTGCCGTGTAAAGATGCGCTCAAAGCCCAACCAGATGACTGAATGCTGCTGAAAGTGAGAGGCTCTTCCACCCCAGTTGGTCTGTGCTTTTTTTTTTTTTTAATGTGGGTACCGGGAGTAGAACTCAGGACCTCGCGCTTGCCAGCAGGCGCTTGTGCCACTGAGCGATATCACTGGCCCTTTTTTTTCCTTTATGTGGGTACCGGGAGTCGAACTCAGGATGTCACACTTGCCAGGCAGGTGCTTATGCCGCTGAGCTATATCACGAGCCCTTGGTCTGTGCTTTTAATAATCATTGTTTACTCTTCTTGTTTCAGTTTATCAAGGTTTTTTGTTACTTGGTTCATTGTGAAGATAAAGAATAAAATGTTAGCATTCCCCTAAACAATGAAACTTCACAATTTTAATCATATTTGTCTGTCTCCTTTTAGTTTGTTTAAAATTTGTTCCCTCCACTTCAGACAACACTATTGTCTTTTTGAAGACTGGAAGGGGCTAAGATCTGGAAGGGAAGGATCTGGGCCCCTTATTTACATATTTACATACCCAACATTCATAACAAGTTTGCAGCCTGCCCCTCACTGAAACAGGTCTGCAAGTTGTTATATAAGCAGCGCTCCCAGCCACTAATGGGTTTTAGTCTAAGAGGGGTCCCTCCTGTGTACTGGCCCTGTGCTGCTGCACAGGCCCAATTAAGACTTGCTTTGGTTGCATCGGGGATATAGCTCGGTGGCACAGTGCCTGCCTGGCAAATGTGAGGTCCTGAATTCGATTCCTGGCACAAAAAAAAAAAAAAGACTCACTTTACTATTCCTGCAGAAAAAATTCAAAATACAAAAGCCTCTCCTTGTTATTTTTATTTTTTATTTCCTTTCAGGTACTATTGGCCATGTTTCTCTTCCATTGAGAGTCCATTATGAGCAGTGTCTTTTCTTTTTTTCCTCATTTTGAAATTTGAAATTTTGAAATTTATCAAGCATCTCAGTTTCTGTATAAGAATACAAAAACCAATACTGAGCTTGGAATTCATGAATAAAATGACGTTATAACCAGACTTGCCGTGACACCTCCTAATATCTTTACTAGGTCTTTATTCAAAACAAATTTAAAAATGCTTTCATAGTTTATGATCTTATATGACCTCTAGGATTTTTTGAAGTCCTTAAGCCACATCAGAAATAATGTCTTTTTTCTTCTGACCATGGTGGTAGTAAAGACATAATTAACTCCTAGTTTGATTTTTCTGGGCAAAGGAGATACAAAACTTGCAATTAATATAATGCAGGTGAATGATGACCATTTTGACTAGTCAAGTGCAGATATACAGATTTTCAGGTTTTTGAACCTTTCATTTCAGAGCATTATTAATAGAGTAAGATGAATGTTATTTTATAGAAACTGCCTACACATTTTATTTTTATTTTTTTATGTGGGTACTGGGGGTTGAACTCAGGACCTCGCGCGCCAGCAGGCACCCGTGCCGCTGAGCGATATCACCGGCCCTTTTTTCATATGTGGGTTCTGGGAGTCAAACTCAGGACCTCAAGCTTGCCAGGCAAGCACTTATGCTGCTGAGCCATCTCACCAGCCCTGCCTACACATTTAAAAAAAATTAATCATCTATATCATGTTGTTTCTCGGTTATATAGATCCACCGGAAACCAGGAGAGGGCTGGGGATCATTAATTTTTGGGTTCCCAGTGGTGAACGCAATGCCTTCCACATAGTATATGCACGATTAAAATTTGTCGAATGATCACTGTTACCAGAGCTTTACTATTACTGTTATTTAAGCACACTCTGTTTTCTTCTGTGCTTGTTATGTGAGTTCCCATGATAATACTGTGTTTCTTGAAGACCAGATATCTGTCTGTTTTGTGCTGTCAGACCAGAAACCTGGTGACTGGGTAGTTTATTTGGCTGAGGGTTCTGGAGGCTGGGAGCCACAGCGTGCAGAGGCCACATGTGGTCAGGGTCTCCTTGCTACACAGTCCCATAGCAGTAGGTGGAAGGACAGGAGGGGCCCCCGAGAGAGGACGGAGGCTGAACTCATCCTCCTGGGAGGAAGCCACTCCCACAATAACCAGCCCACTTCCTTGGTACCAAGCATTGATCCATCCACTGGGGATTAAGTTTCCAACACATGAGCTTAGAGGGACACATTCAAACCATAGTGGCAGGTAAGAAAACATTGGGAAAATAACACTTTGATTGGACCAATAGGATACTTACCTTGCGTGTATTTTTATAGTAGTGTTTTCAAATATCATTAAAAAATAATGATTTATAATCCATTCAGTCGTGCTTACTCCTTGTTTTTATAAATTCTTTATTCTTTGTTGTTTGATCGAAGATGCGATGTTTACTACTCTTTCCCACACTTAATCCCTCCCCCTTAAAGCAGTCTATTTAGCTGTTTTATGTCTACACCTACTCTACATACCTTTTATAAAGTGAATGCATATTAGATAGGTGCACATGCATATACATCTCAGTTTTGCAGGGAGCCCTTTTTAAAGGTTCAAAACTATTGGTCAGAGAGTCCCCTGTCGCTATCCAAGCCTATTGTTGAAGACTCATCTTCTACTGCATTATCTATCGCCAAATAATGTTGCATAACAAATTGCTAAACCTCACTGGCTTAAGACAATAAGCATTTCTTTAGTTCACGTGTCTGTAAGTTGGAGACTTAGGCAGGGATCCACTGCGCAGTTCTGGCCAGGTTCACTCATGTGTTGGCCAGTGAGCTCACTGTGACCACAGAGTGACTCCATCCTGTGTATCTCGTCACCCGGCAGACGGGCCTGCCTTGTTCACAGGACTGCTACATGGGGCCTGAGGCAAAGCGGAAGAGCTTGAGGTCTGGGTTCCCCCTGTCACTTCTGGTGCTTCCTGCTGGCCTAAGAATATCACAGACTAGCCCGAATCAAGAGTGGGGAGTTAGAGTCCAGTCCTTGAAGGCAAAATATATTGGTATACAGAGGGTGGCGAATTGAGTCCATTTATGCATTCTACCTGACTCTGAGCGGCTTACTTGACCTCCCACGCCCAAATAAGGAAAGAGAGTTCACGCGTTTCTAGTCCTTATGGTGACACTATGGTTGGTACATTACTCAGGTGAAATAGAAATTCTCCTTGTTGATCACCAAGTGTGGGAGAAACTAGCTTTCCCTGGGTCGCTGTGCTATAGTATAATAAAAGTGGAGGTCTCCACGAATGTGTTAGTACCAGGATTTCGGTAAAGAAGATGGGATGGTGAGGTCCAGAGATGGGCATTTTGGCTCTCTCTATATGCTAGAATTTAGCTCAAGGAGTGGAACTGTTTCCGTAAGTGTATGATGAATGAATAAATATGCTTCTTTGGATGTTGTTATTATGTGGTTTTTAATAAAGTGTAAATGTGCTTTGCACATTAAAATCTTTTTGAGTAATAGATACGTATGTGCGTGAAATTGAGGACTGTAGATATCGACTACAAAACATAGGAGAGTCCCTGTGAGCAGTTAACACTGAGGCCTTGTTATGTAACAGGCTTTCTCTCAGGACCTCCCTTCTGTTAGTCATTTGATTTTCAGGAAGTAAGTATCAGGCATTATGGACATACCCATTTGACAGATTAGAAAATTCAGGCTCATTTTGTCCTGCCCACTCACAGAATGCCCTGAATGTCCTGCTCAAAGCCACATAGCTAATACATGGCAGTGGCAAGATTTGCCATAGGGCAGATCATCCCGAGGCTGCGAGCCCTAAACCAGTGCTCTCCATCTGAGGCATCGGCCAGGCCTTCCACGTGTAGTAACCTTGTCATGCCGGCTCCCTTCCCTAGGCCAACTCTCAGGGAAACCAAACTTTGACTTCATGTCATTCTGTTTTTCAGCCAACTCTGGCTTTGTCCTGACACCCACCCAGTTCACATCTGATAAGACTTTTCTGCCATCCAGCCACAGATTGTCAAGGAGTACAAGACACCTTTAAAAATAGTTTTAATATTAGTGAAAATGAAGGGAAGAAAAAAAGGAAAGAAGGAAGGAAAGAGGGAAGGCAGGAAGAAAAGTAAGAAAGGAGGAAGGGGAATGGAGGGAAGGAAGGAGAAAAGAAAGAAGACATAACAGTTTGCAGTAGTTTCCTGTCTTCCTTAGTGTCTGGCGCATCTACCCATCAACCTACACTTCTCTGTTAGCATGGACCACGAAACATCTGAGGGTCCCTGGGAGCAGTTAGCACTGAGGTCTTTTTACATAACAGGCTTTCTGTTGGGTGTGCCCATTATTTCAATTAACATAATTGAAATAAGTTGTTCAGGTAGTAAACTAATTCTGCAGGATTAAAAAAAAATAGTTCACAATACTAACAACTTTCAAAACTATTTTCTTTGGTGGTTTTTCTTCGGGTGGGTGTGTACATGTTCCTTTTTTTACAGCAAAATTTAAGCACATGTGAGAAATACTCTAATCCAAAACAGATTTTAAACCAGAGGGCCACTTTCCTGCACCAAATGGCTATTCATCAAATCCCTTATTGTCATGTTCCAGGAGCTTTGTAGATTTGGTTTTCAGTGCTCTGTTTCCTCCTAGAAATTTCCATGTTCTGCTGCCTATGTGTTTGGTGTATGTTAATGAGTAGTCTTCTGATAGCAAGCCAAAGAGGGCTGAAATTCATTTAAATATTTTATCAATACTCTGTAGTTGTGGAAAAAATTGCATATAAAAAACTTCAGTGACACAAGATCAAAAGCAAAGTTAGACTGGCTTTGATAACAGCACATTGTGTCAACCAAGTCACTGAAATATTTCCAAATAAGTCAAAATCCCAAATTAAGACCTCTACCATGTTTGCACATCCTGAGCATGGTGTGCAAGAGGACTTTGGTCACTGTGGCAGATGTCATTGTCCCTTTGATACTCCTTCAGCATCTATATGCTGCTGGCTTCCTGTTAACAAGAATTTCTGATTTTCTAAGAGATTTCTCTGGCTTCCTGAATGTTCTCAGCATATGCTGGGTAGGCTGAAAGTGTCAGGAAATTAATGCCCCCTAGAAGCAGCCCTCTAGCAATTATGGATGGGATTTAGTAAAAAATACCTCAATCCCTCTGATTTTATTGAGCACAGATCTGAGGCATGTTCCGTACTGTCTTCCTGGATTCCCCAACTGGCCACCCCACCCTGGCCACAAATAGTTGTCCATTTATTGACTTTTTTTGGCTTTCTTCTCTTCCCTGACTTCCGTGTCCCTTCACTTGTCACTGCTTCCTTGGATTACTTTTTGTAGATAAGGTCCTATACCCCAGCCCTGACCTCAGGGTGTGTTTTGAGGGGGACCCTGAAAGACACCTATATGATATTCCCAAAATTAGATTACTGTACTGCAACTGTCATAATTATTACATTACATTCTGTCCTTTTCTTCTTTCCACCTTCCTCCATAGCTTTTTACCTTGCATTTCAAAATTTTAAAGCCCCTCCTATAAGGTCAAGTTCTTTACATACCAGCTAAGGAATAATGTAAAAAATAAGAAAAAAAGTAGCAGAGGGAATACAATATTAAAATCAGAATAGTTCTCGTGGATGGCTTCCTTATGGAGAAAAAAACTTCATTAAACTCCAGGATAAAAGATAGTTACAAAAATATACTGAAAATATGTGAGATATTCTACAAGTATTTCTTAAATTAGTTATTTTAAGATCCTTAAACCATCAGACAGAAAATAGAAACATACTTATCCAGAGCCACAGAAAGTATTTCTCAGAAAGCAGAACAGCCTCCAAATTTACTTCTAAAGTTTTGAATTAAAAATGACAGCAGCACTGTACATTTGGAAAACCTCCTCCCGTCACCTTTGCTCAGTGGTGAGAGCGGCCCATTTGGTCTGTGAAAGGAGGAGCTCTTACTGACCAGCCGTGGCTGGAATTGCATGGGGCTGTACCATGCATCAAGGTTTGACAGAACTGACATAGAAAATACACCTCACGCTGTGTATGCATGGAGAGGGGCAGCTCTGTTCATTAAAGGGGAGAAGCTCTTCAAAGTGCCTGATCTCCTCTCCCAGAGTGAAGCTCCATCAGATGGACTTAAGGCATTGGTTTGGAAATACAGTCCCTAGAGGGATTTGAAACAAGCACACATTTTCTCACATTTGCGGAATTTGATCATTCTTTTTTTCATTCTTTGTGTGCCCTTTCTAAAACACAGTCATGGATACTTTAAGCTACTATTAGGTCTTCAGAGGAGGGTTTAGTTATAAAGTACACCCTGTTCCAGTTATCAATTGCTGAGTAACGTACTACCTCAAACCTGGCGGTGTCAAACAGTAACAGTCATTGGTTGTTATTGTGTATTAAGGTTCTGGGGGTTAACTTGGCCTGGGCACATTAAATTAGCCAAATACAGCAGTACTTTTGCAAATTGTTATGTTCTATCAAACTTATTTTTTTAAAATATATTCAGGAAGAGTTAAGAGAGGACTGAGATTAAGAAGATGATTACTTCTAAATAAGTAAATGTGTAATATTGTTTTTTTTTCATTGAATTCAACCAGTATCTTTAAAATGCTTGTCTCAGTGCTGTAAGCATAACTGCACTAGGCTCTCCTGGTGAATCCAGCTAAGTGTGAGAGATTTTAGAATTAGGAACAGAACTTAGTCCTACCTTAGTCAGGAGGGAGGGAGGGATGGAGGGCGAGGGGGAGGGGAAGGGGAGGGATGAGAGAGAGACAGAGAGAGATGGATGGGGTTATCTGTACACAGTTATAGAATTCACACTGATTAAATAAAACTGAAAAACTGAAAGGCAGGTATTGAGTTTTGGTATTATACAGAAGAGTCAGGCAGCAGTTCCCATCCTTCTGCCACATCCCTAGTCAATCCCAAGAAAAACATAAATGACAGCTTTGTATAAGGAATGTGTGAAAGGGGCTGACTGTGTTACACAATCATCACATGGATGATATTTTTGCTATAAGCTCTGAGTTACATATCACAAATACCATGCGAATGTTTGTTGAACGAATGAGGCAAAATGAAGCATCACCGGGCAAAATGGGTGACCATCAGGTCTTCTTTGATATGGGGAATCCAAGGACAGGATTCTGGGAACGGGAGACTTCCGGAACTACTTTGAAGTAGAAGCATCGGAGTTGTAGTGGAAAGGGAATAAGAACATTAATTTTCTCTCAGTTTACTTTACAAATGGGTAAGCCATGCCAAGAAGCATTTTCTCATTGATCTTTGGAGTTATTTTGGTCTCGTGAATTCATAAATATCAACACCCCAACCTACTTCCAAACGAAAAGAAATTACTTGTGGTCAACTCCTTGTCACAGCTGCTGCTTCTGGGAAAAACATAAACTAAAAAGCTAGGACCGGGGTGCTATGTGTTTGACATGTCCTCATATGAATTTTCCATGTGGGAAGAAATTCTAAATACTTTTCAAAGAATGAAAATATTAAAGTTTTGGTAATACAGATGTACCTCTAAATCGTTGGGGGATTGATTACAGGGACCCCACAAATCCGAAATCTGTGGTTGTTCAAATATCATATGTAAAATAATGTAGTGTTTGCATATAATCTTTGCTCATTGTCCTGTATCCTTTAAATCATCTATACATTACTTATAACCCCTGATACGTGAAAATTCTGCATCAGTAGTTGTTACCCTGTATTGTTCTGGAATAAGAACCAGAAGAAAAGCCTGCATGTTTTTAGTAGAGATTCAGTCACTGTAGATCTAACTACATTTTTGCTGTGGCTGGTTAAATCCATGGATGTGTAACCCGTAGATACAAGGGGTTAATTGTATTAGATACTGACACAATAAAGTCACAGACAGGTTTTTAGGTACTTTTCTTGAGAAACTTTGCATTTACCACTGAAGTTTTATTTTTGTACTGATTGGAATACACAGGGGTGGCAGTCCCTATTCATAGGAGTGGACATAATGAGGGTTAGATGATGCTATCATTGTGTACAGATAAACATTAAAAAAGAATGAGTCTGAAAAGAAGGGATATTTCAGAGTTTATCTGTAATGAATAAGTTTCCTTAAACTATACAGTCAGTTTTCTTGGTTAGATAAGTTAAGACTCAGTGTGAAGAATACTATCTCATATTCCAAGTTTCACATCTTTAAGCTACTGTTCCGAGACAAGATTGATACATTTTAAACCCAAATTTCAGAATTTTCTCTGCTAAGCCCTATAGATAATTTTACTGGATTATGATCATCCTGGTGTTTCACTGATGTTATGTTTTCATGGACAAGTTTTAAACATTTTTGAAAGCAATGCTTTGTTGTAAGATCCATATTATCTATAAAGTTGGTACTACAGGTAAGGTGTTAATCCACCTTTTTGTTCAGAGAAGATTTTATGGGTCAGCTATGGAGTCAGAAACTGACTTGAAATTCATGTGGCACTTTTGTTCTTCCAGATAGTAGTCTGAGAAACTTAGCAGGTATTAATTCTGTAATTTTCACAGTCACCTATGTCATAATTTTGACCTATTTCAGAGATATGGCCCAGGAAAGTAAAGTAACATGCCCAAGGCCACATTTATGATTTAGTGGACCTTAGGCTTAAACCCTTAAATGCCTTTTCTGTCCATGTTCATGAACATAAGTGGGTTTACATCTCCACTCCTCTCAGGGAGTTCCTAGATAAGCAGAAGGATGGTCAAGCAAACCAATGACAAGAATGAGGGTTTGATAGAATGTTCAGGAAATGCCAGAAATCATGGAGAATAAAAGGCTTCACTTCGCCTGGGGAATTTGAAAGCCCCACCAAGGACAACACCTTGACCTGAAGTAGAAGGGCATTGCCTTTTGCAAAAGTTGCTGTTTGCAGGGAACAAACAATTTCAGATTATTTTGAAACTCTCTATGAAGCTACAAGTACTTCCACCCACTTTTCTAATCTAGCTAAGAGTAATTAGCAGTTTATTCTTTTAAAAGAGATTTTCCTTCAGGGTTGCCTAAGTAAATATTTTGCTCTCTGTTAAGTGTTCGTACTTAGAAGTTTAAATATCTGCTGGTGTGTTTATGTGGGTCTCTCTGATTTCAGAAAGATCCCTATCCTACTTTATTCCAACTCTTCATGCTAAATATTAATTCTCTGGGAAATAATGTACTGATACATTGATCTCCATAGCATATACTTCTAGTGTAAAGTTACTTAGCCGGTTTTAATTCCATGTTGCTGCTCATTTCCCTCGTTTATAAATGTTCTCCCTGTACTGGTAGGAGACAGTGGGTGGAAAGGTTGCCTTCCAGCCCAGCGCCTGCAGCATTGCAGGGTGGTGCACGGGTCAAAACAGGCAAATTCAGTTGTTTCTAAGTTTTCTAGGAAGAACCGGTTATAGCTTCTCTTGGTCTATGATGTACCCAGTCTTAAAAAATACATTTTCTCTCATAAGCTACAAAATTGTTTTTGGTATAAGTTATCTACCTGTCTAGAAAGTTTTGCTGTTGACTTAGTTCAATTATTTATCTATAAAATCTTTGAAAAAACGAAGTGCTTATCACTAATCATATCTTCTGCCTGAGTAAACGCCAGTATTTTAATTTTTTTTTATTTTTTAAAGGGGGGGGAAGAATATCCTTTCTTTTTAATCACAGCCAGATTGCATCTTCATTTAAATTTTATTTCCATGAGCTTCTATAGGTTTCTCAGAAGGGTGCTTGCTTATAAACACTGGAACACGATACTGACACAAATGCTAATATTCGTTAGAATGTTGACATGGCTACCACTATAGGGCATAGATCAGTGTGACCCAAACAAGGTGGATGGTTAATTCATTTTTCATGTTAAGATCTGAAACAGTGGGCAGTTTAAGGTACACCTATTCCATGTGATTGTCCAAATATCCAGATTTTTTACGTTCTTTTCCCCGCATGCTAGAGCCTTCACATGGCTGAACGTGGCCACAGCCCCAGTCCTTATGCTACATGTAAGAAAGAAGAAGGGAATGGAGGAAGATAGTTTTCTTTTAAGGAAATGAGGCAGAACTTTCATGAATCACCGAGGCTCACATTCTATTGGTGAACTGGGTCCGATGACCGTGCTCAGCTGTGAGGGAAGATGGGAAATGTTGCCCAGTTGCCAAGAATTGAACCAACCCTCGGAGACCGTTTGTACCAATGGAAGAAAGGAAACGTGGCTTTGGAGAACAGTCTGTGCCACAAAAAGGCCACTCATCCCAGTTGAGTTCAGTAAATATCAAGGTCTTTCTTGTTTTAGTACATGAAAATTCTATATTCCGATTTTTAATTAACTGGTGGCCTCCAGGTATTTTGTGAACGCTTTTCTAGCTGGCTATTTATTTCACACATTGTTGAAAAATCTTCTACTTACCATCATATAAAACTGATTAACTTTTAGTTTACTTGACTAAGTGCAAATATATATGCATGTATATGTATGTATACAATATACAATTATATATATACCTACACACATGTATATATGTAGTGATATCTTCCTATACAGTAAAATACATGTGTTCACACACACACACTCACGCACACACACACACACACACACATTCACACACAAATTCATGAGGGAAGCAATTTTTCCTATATTATTAAATCATTTTTTGGCTCTCATATATCTTACTAAACTCCCTTATCAGAGCTTAAATTTGAATTCTGCTGATTTTGCAAAGTGCTTGAAATGGAAAGAGGAGGTACACGCAGGAGTTGCTGGTGTCTGCAGCCAACTTTTCTTGTCACTGTGTTGGCTTTTCTAATCTTCATTTTTAATTATATATGACTAGTTTTTTGTTTGTTTGTTTTAGTGCCTTGCCTGATGGTGGCCCTAACCACTGAGTTTAATTTTAGTGATCCTGCATCATTTTTATTAGCGTGTTTTACTTGTTATTGCTTTATTCCTGAATAACCAACACACATATATACTATATCATATTATATACAAGTTAATGTATTTTACAAATTAAATAAGCATAAGCATGTGTACATTTTTTTTTTTTTTGTGGGTACCGGGGGTCGACCTCAGGACCTCGTGCTCCAGCAGGCGCCCGTGCCGCTGAGCGATATCACCGGCCCCTTTTTCGTATGTGGGTTCCGGGAGTCGAACTCGGGCCCTTGCGCTTGCCGGGCAGGTGCTTAAGCCGCTGAGCCATCTCACCGGCCCGCATGTGTACATTTAAAACAATAGCTTACTGATGCTCCAAGACACTATCTTGGGTATCAAGGTTGATGCTATTTTCAGTTTCTGTATGCTGAGACTAATTTCTCAGAATAAAATTTTTAATAGTTCTTGCTCTGGGATTCTTTGAAGACTCTCTGGAGTCAGAGAGAGCTCAGAAAGGAAATGCAAACTATAAGCATATTATTTTATAGCTAACTAAATGTGGACATCTGCTCCATTGACTAATATCTGGTTAGTCAATTGACTAACTGATATGTAAGACATTGCACTGGGTACAGGATTAAGAAAAACTGTCAACTTTGATCAGCCCAAGTATCAGTAATCAATAACTGGACCCTAAAGGTATCATCCAATGTCTGATGAAAATGCAAGGTCCAAGTGATGGTCCTGACTCATTGCTCTTACTTGACTGGCTAATTTTGGCACATTGGAACAAATCTAATTCTGTTTTCCTGTGTTTATATCCCGTATTCTATAAAGGGAGAAGTTTGGTGAAGTGGTTTTACATGTGTTCTTATGAATTGAAACAGATCTTAGCCTCTTTCAGAGAAGACTTCTGAATTTGCACGTGCTTCTCTATCAGATGTTCTTGGAAATGGTGGAACATCTCTCAGCTAAATCTGCTAGGTTTTGAGTGCAGGCAACATTTTGTCCTTTCAGCCTAAAATGAAGACTTGTTTTTGTCCACCACATTTACAGTCTTTGTGTTCCTTTTCATCCCTGCATGCGGAAATACTGCTGCCTTTCAGCTGCCAGCAAATTTCAGTGATCCAGGATCCTCTCTGAAGCTACCATGTTTATGTTCCCAATGCAGGGATGGCGTGACACCTTCTTCTGCTATTGCAGCCCAAAGCCAGATTTATGATGAGGCTTTTCAGGTTGCTCTTTTCAGGTTGCTGTCTTATTAAAACCATCATTTGACTGGGAATGTGGGTTTACTTTTGGTTTTGTTTCACAGTCCATCTTTGCAGTATTCAAATGATAGCCCCAAAGGTTCTGAAATTACTGTTGGGTCTCTTTTACTACAGTCTTGCAATTTCGTGAGGACCTTGACTTGCAAATTTCATGAAATCTATGCCACAGAAATGTGGATGAAAATATGCATTGCTTAAATATTTGTAAAGGAGCTATGTTTCTCATTTCTCCCTTGTAATTAAATACTGGCATATTTTTCAGTTAAAACTTTAAGAAAATATGTAGGAAGCAAGCTGGACCTGAGGTATAATTTTTCCTTGGGCAAATACCATTAAAGTAAAGACCCTTCCCTCTTATTTTGCTTAAAAAAAAAAAAATATATATATATATATATATATATATATATATATATATATACCATAAGACTGTGGGATCCTTTGATAAAGGAAACGACAGCGTTGGATCAATAATAATATCTATCATTTATTTGTTTATCATACACCAGCCTTATTCTCGGCACTTTACATGATATCAACTTAATCACTATAGAAAAAGTAGGGGAGAGATATTATTCTCACTTAAATTTTTCTTTTTTTTTTTTTTTTTATTTTAAAGAGAAGAAAAAACAAAACAAATCAAAAGAAGAACAAATTTTCAAACAAACATAATAGGAGCAATGGTTAATACATTACGTATTACTATCTTTAAGTTAGTTATTCAGGACAACAGACATTAGCATTCAATTGTCCAAACATTATTGGCACAAACCTTACTCTTCAATGAACTAAGTAAAAATGGTAGTGTATCTATCTTAACCATCTTATATATATATGTATACAATTTTTTTCCCTTTCCCTTCTTTCTTTTCCCTATTCCAGTCTCTCTTTCCTTTTGACCAGTTTCTTTTTGATTCACCATGTCTATTGTACATTTTGGATCTTATTTACTCTTTCAGTTTCTCATACTAGAGAGATAATACGATGCTTACACATGTGCTTCTGGTTTATTTCACTTATGAGTATTTTCTCGAGTTGCATCCATTTACCTATAAAAGTCTCCAGTTTATCCTTCTTTATGGCTGAATAGTACTCCATTGTATAAAAATACCACATCTTTCTTATCCATTCCTCAGTTGATGGGCATTTGGGTTGTTTCCAAGATCTGGCTATTACAAATTGTGCTGCTATAAACATGGGTGCACATATATCGCTGTGGTACGATGTTTTTAATTCTTCTGGGAAGATGCCCAGAAGGGGAATAGCTGGGTCAAATGGGACCTCCAACCCTAGTTTTCTGAGGAATCTCCACACTGACTTCCACAGTGGCTGTACCAGTCGACACTCCCACCAACAGTGAAGAAGGGTTCCTTTTTCCCCACAGCCCCTCCAGCATTTGTTATTAGTTGATTTCTTAATAGTAGCCATTCTTTCTGGGGTGAGATGGTATCTCAGTGTTGTTTTAATTTGCATCTCTCGAATGACTAGTGATGTTGCACATTTTTTTGTATATTTATTTGCCATTAGTATTTCTTCATCTGAGAAATGTGTATTCATCTCAGATGCCCATTTTTGGAGTGGGTCTTTAAATTTGGGAGGTCTGATTTTTTTGAGTTCTTTATATGTTCTCGATAGTAATCCTTTGTCTGAGGAACAGCTGGCAAACATTTTTTCCCACATTGTGGGTTGTCTCTTCACTCTGTTGGTGGTTTCTCTTGCTGTGCAAAAGCTTTTTAATAAGATGAGATCCCAGTTATTGATTCTTTGGGATAGTTCCCGTGCGGTTGAGTTTTTATTCATAAAGTCTTTGCCTACACCAATGTCTCCAAGGGTTTTACCTATCCTACCTTCCAGCAGATTTAATGTTTCTGTTTTAATATTTAGATCTCTGATCCATTTTGAATTTAGTTTAGTGCATGGTGAAAGATATGGATCTAGTTTTAATCTTCGGCATGTGTAGAGCCAGTTTTTCCAGCACCATTTATTAAAGAGGCTATCTTTCTTCCAGCGAATGTGTTTGGCACCTTTGTCAAAGATAAGGTGGCTTAGTATGTCTGGGGTTGTTTCAGCATCTTCTAATCTGTTCCATTGATCTTCAGGTCTGTTTTTTTTGCCAGTACCACACTGTTTTTATCACAGTAGCTTTATAGTATAATTTCAAGTCGGGGATAGTGATGCCCCCTGCCTTGCCTTTGTTGCCCAGAATTGCCTTTGCTATTCTAGGTCTCTTCTGATTCCGAATGAATTTTAGGATTGTTTTCTCTAATTCTGTGAGATATGCTGTTGGAATTTTGATTGGAATTGCATTAAATCTGTATAACAATTTTGGAAGTATGGCCATTTTCACTATATTGGTTCTTCCTATCCAGGAGCAAGGGATATCTTTCCATTTTCTGATATCCTCTTCAATCTCCTTTTTCAGAGTACTGTAGTTTTCAGTATAGAGGTCTTTTACATCCTTCGTGAGATTGATTCCTAGGTATTTCATTTTTTTGGATGTTATTGTGAAAGGTATTGTTTCCCTAATTTCTCTTTCAGTAAGTTTGTTATTTGTGTACAGGAAGGCTATTGACTTTTGAGTATTGACTTTGTATCCAGCTACACTACTGAATTTGCTTATTAAATCTAGCAGTTTTTTAGTGGAGTTTTTGGGGTCTTCTGTGTAGAGTATCATGTCATCTGCAAATAATGATAATTTAACTTCTTCCTTTCCAATCATTATTCCTTTTATTTCTTTCTCTTGTCTAATCGCTCTGGCTAAAGTTTCCAGAACTATGTTGAATAAGAGTGGGGACAGTGGACATCCTTGTCTTGTTCCTGATTTTAGAGGGAAGGCTTTCAGTTTTTGGCCATTTAGTATAATATTGGCTGTTGGTTTGTCATAGATAGCTTTTACCAGATTGAGATAAAGACCCTCTATTCCAATTTTCTGTAGGGTTTTTATCATGAAAAGGTGCTGGACTTTGTCAAAAGCTTTTTCTGCATCTATTGAGATGATCATGTGATTTTTGTCTTTGGTTCTGTTAATATGCTGTATTACATTTATTGATTTACGTATGTTGAACCATCCCTGCATCCCTGGGATGAATCCAACTTGGTCATGGTGTATAATCTTCTTGATGATTTGTTGGATTCTGTTTGCCAGTATCTTATTAAGGATTTTTGCATCTATGTTCATTAGGGAGATTGGCCTGTAGTTCTCTTTCTTAGTTGGGTCCTTCTCTGGTTTTGGTATCAGGGTAATGCTTGCTTCCAGGAATGAATTTGGGAGTATTGCTTCCCTTTCAATTTCATTGAAAAGTTTGAGAAGTAGGGGCGTTAGGTCTTCTCTAAATTTCTTGTAGAATTCGGCAGTGAATCCATCAGGACCTGGGCTTTTCTTTGTTGGGAGGTTTTTAATTACATCTTCAATTTCATTGGCTGATATTGGTTTATTTAGGATTTTTAAATCTTCTTGATTCAGCTTTGGTAATTCATACGAATCTAGGAATCTGTCCATTTCTTCTGCATTTTCCATCTTAGTAGAATATAAATTTTCAAAATAGGTATAGATGATCTTCTGGATTTCTGCAGGGTCTGTCGTGATATCACCCTTTTCATTTTCAATTGCATGGATTTGAGTCTTTTCTTTTCTTTTTTTAATAAGGTTGGATAAGGGTTTGTCAATCTTATTTATTCTTTCAAAGAACCAACTTTTTGCTTCATTGATTCTTTGTATTGTTTTTTTATTCTCCAATACGTTAATTTCTGCTCTGATCTTTATAATTTCCTCCCTTGTACGGGCTTTTGGCTTAACCTGCTCTTCTTTTTCTAGAAGCTCGAGGTTCACCCTTAAGTTGTTTATTTGCGCTTGCTCTATTTTCCTGATATAAGTGTTTAATGCTATAAATTTCCCTCTTAGGACTGCTTTCATTGTATCCCATAAGTTCCGGTATGTTGTACTGTCATTATCATTCAGTTGTAGAAAGTGACTAATTTCTTCTTTAATTTCATCTGTGACCCATTGGTTGTTCAGGAGGATGCTGTTTAATTTCCATGTGTTTAGGGAGTTTTTGTGGGATCTTTTGCCATTGATTTCCAATTTCATTGCACTATGGTCTGATAATATGCATGGGATAATTTCAATTCCTTTGCATTTACTTAAGCAGGTTTTATGAGCTAGTATGTGGTCTATTTTGGAGAACGTCCCATGTGCAGCTGAGAAAAATGTGTATTCTGATGTTGTGGGATGGAACACTCTGTAGACATCTACTAAGTCCATTTGTTCAAAAGTTTGGTTCAGTTCTACTATTTCATTATTGATTTTCTGTCCAGTTGATCTATCTTTTTGTGACAGTGGAGTATTGAGATCTCCCAATATAATTGTATTAGTGCTTATTTGATTTTTCATGTCCTTTAGTACTTGTTTTATATAGCTGGGTGCATTGGTATTTGATGCATATATATTTATGATCGTTATCTCTTCCTCTTGGATTGTTCCCTTTACAAGGATATAATGACCGTCTTTATCTCTCTGAATCCTTCTTGGCTTGAAGTTCACTTTGTCTGCAAAAAGAATAGCTACCCCTGCTTTTTTCTGGGTTCCTGTGGCATGGAGTATTGTTTTCCATCCTTTGACTTTCAGTCTATGAATTTCTTTCTGAATTAAATGTGTTTCTTGTATACAGCATATTGTTGGATCTTGCTTCTTGATCCATTTCGCCAGTCTGTGCCTTTTGATTGGTGAATTGAGACCGTTAACATTGATGGTTAAAACTGATATGTATTGACTTGTCATGATATTTTCCTGTTGTTGGTTCCCACTCTTTGTTTTTCCGCTTTCCGGCTATTTAATTATTTGCCCTGCCTGGTGGATTCCTTCTGTTGGGGTTCCTATCTCTTTCTAGAATGTCCTTCAGAACGTTTTGGAGTGCTGGTTTGGTGGTCATAAATTTTCTCAGATGTTCTTTGTCATGAAAGTATTTTATTTCTCCATCAATTTTGAAAGATAGTTTTGCAGGGTACATCAATCTGGGCTGAAAATTATTTTCCTTTAGAGCTTGCAATACATCATTCCAAGCTCTTCTTGAATTGAGGGTTTGTGCTGAAAAGTCAGCTGTGATTCTGATGGGTTTTCCTTCATAGGTGATTTGTCTCTTCTCCCTAACAGCTTTTAAGATTCTGCCCTTCTGTTGAATTTCTGGGATCTTGACTATAATATGTCTGGCTGAAGTTTTTTTTTGATCATGTCTAGTTGGTGTTCTAAAAGCTTCACTTATAGGGGTGTCAAATTCCTTTTCTCTTCCAGGAAAGTTCTCCCTGATTATGTCTTTGAACAAGGTTTTAATGTCGTTGATGCTATCTCCTGCTTTTTCATTTATTCCAATTATTCTTAAGTTGTTTATCTTTGAGTCATCTAGCAGCTGCTGAATTGATTTTTCATGGTCCCTTGCTATTTTTAAGAATTTTTCCATTTCATGATCACTAATTGCAAGCCTGTCTTCTATATCTGAGATCCTGTCCTCGCATTGGCTTATTCTGCTACAAATACTTTCAATGGAATTTTTTATCTCTTGGATATCTGCTTGAATCTCCCTTATAGATTCCATTTCTTTCCTATGCTGAGCATTCATGGTTTCTATAGTTTTCTTAAGTTCATCTATTTTTTTGTCTGTATCAGCTATAGTGTCCTTAAGCATGGTCTTCATTGTAGACATTATCTCTGCAGTTATCTGTGAGATTATTTCTGTTTTAATTTTTTCCAGAACCTCATTCAGTTGCTTTGTTGTTACCACTTCAGATAGGCCAGGTGGGTGGCTTTCGGATTGTCCCACCTCGTTGCTCCCTAGGTTTGCCTTTGGTGAATTGGATGTGTGTGGTTGCATCTTGTTTAAGTGTCGTCTCATTTTTTCTTTCTTTAAATCCTGGGGTGATGTTTGCAAATTACCTATAGTAGGTTACTTTATTGCTAGTGTTTAAGATCTTTAGAAGATGACTACTTCTCTGCAGTATCTTCCAAGTGGAGCTTGCTTTTAGGTTTTGAGCTTCCTGCCAGATCCTACCTCTTCAATTCGTTGGGTATGCGAAGTTGCTACCTGTTTGGCCCAGTCCTTGATTCTTTGGTACTGTGCCACTGTATTTTCTGTGTCCCTTAGTCAATCTCAATCATGAAATATCAGGAAGGAAAGATGTTTAGAACAATTATTTCACATTTGGCTATAATGTTAACTAAAGCATCAAACACAGCCTAAAAAATGACAGACTGAGCTAACCAGTTATTTACCACTTTTAGCTGTATAGAGTTGCGGTTATATAACAAAATCTAAAACACACCAGAAAAATTATATGCAGTATACAAGTCCTATGTATGTCAATTTTTCCTTGAGGAGTTTAAATTTAAGATGAGTTAAGGAGGAAATAGAGTATTGGGAGAAGAGGAAGGAATTAGATGTAAGGTTAGAGGACCAAGAGGGATCCCACTAAAATTGGGACACTAGTGCAGAGGACAGGTGGTAAAAAGAGAAGGAAGGGATAAAAGGAAGAACAGATCACAACCACAATCACAAAGAAGTTAGAGGCGCTGTTTACACTCATATAAAAAACCAGAGAGAATAATGAAGGAAAGAGCAAATACACATACAGAAACAAAAACAAAGATAAAAACAATAAAACAGACAGATCAAAAATAAAACCCCACCAAAAAACAAAACAAAACAAAACAAAAACAAAAAAACCCTTCGCCAGAACAAAAAAACAAATCAGTGAGAAAAAAAATAAAAATAAAAATAAAAAATAAAAATAAAAATAAAAAATATAAAAAGAATCAGTTCCAGGTGTCGACTCTGCTGTAGGCAGTTACCCTGTGGTGACAGAGTCCTGTTCTGTGCAGGTCCGTCCCAGTAAGCCAGGAGCGCCCTCTGGCGGGCGGTGAGCAGATGCGCGTACTTTCAGGCAGAGACCAGTCTAGCTCGCCTCCGCTCTCGCCGCCCTTTCACGATCCCTGGGCCTGAGAGGCTCAGCGCGCTGTCCGGAGCGCGGGTTCCCTGCACTGGTTCCCGCCGCTCTGGTTTTTCGCCACACCCCCCACAATGGCGCCGGGCCAGTCGCTCTCTGGCGCGGGACAGGTGTGGCTGAGAGTCCAGTCTCGTTCGCCTGCTGACCTCAGCACACTTTCGTGGGCCTGAGAGGCCCTGTGCTGTCCTGTCCGGAGCACAAGTTCCCAGAGCAGTTTCCGAGCCGCTCTGAGTTTCGCCACACCCCCCACAATGGCGCCCGGCCGGTCGCTCTCTGGCGCGGGGCAGCTGTGGCTGAGAGACACTCACCGCCGGTCAGCGCCGTTCTCCGCCGCTCCCCTGCCCCGCCGCTGTCTCAGGATCCTCCGTGAGGGCTCCCTGGGCACCAGCTGCCACCGTGGGTCCGTAGAATTGAGCCTCCGTGGCGCTCCAACTCCCGGGATATTAGAAGGTGCACGCGCGCGGTCTGCTCCTTCTTTCCTTCTTCTTTGTTGGAAGTCACCCGTCACTGGTGCCGGGGGTCCCA
Organism: Erethizon dorsatum; assembly: GCA_028451465.1. Taxonomy (NCBI): domain Eukaryota; kingdom Metazoa; phylum Chordata; class Mammalia; order Rodentia; family Erethizontidae; genus Erethizon; species Erethizon dorsatum. Next base: position 13,162,152 of record CM051841.1, on the reverse strand, counting down.
GATTGCGCTTCAGAACTTTTCTGGGTTTCGGGGAGGCATCTCCCCCCCTCCTGCGCTTTCTGGGTCGCTATATTCCCGTGTTCCAATGGTAACTTTTAGAGAGAGTTTTGCTGCCTGCTTCTTACTCATCCGCCATCTTGAGGTCCAACAATCCTCACTTAAATTTTTCGATGGGAAGCTGAACCAGAGAGAGATTAAGCAACTTGTACCAAGTCTCAAAGCTGAAATTTGGACTCAGATAGTTTGGTACCAGAGCCTGTATGCTTAATTAATGTAATAAGGACATGATTTTAAATATTAATTCTCAGGAAGCTGTCTTTTATAGCTACAGAAGAGTCGTGCTGCATCGATATGGTTCCATAAAAAACTCAAATGTTACAGTCGCCCCCTGGATCGGATTATCTGTCCTCCTTTCACTGGTTCAACCCCAAAGGACCAGCTCTCTCATCTGGTATCCAGGTCCCACTCTTGGGTTCTGAAGTCCCTATGAATGTATGTCACTGTGTGGAGCACTCCTGTTTCGGCAGAGGAGGTTGGTTCAGGATTCCAATGGTCTTGATCGCATACAAAGGATCGGGCAAAGGTAGCAGACCATTTTGCAAATCTAATTTGAGGACAAATCCATTGATGTGCAGCAGATTCTGAAAGACTGGGTCTGGACATCTTGATGACATTGGTTACCATTTGATTTGAAGGAATATGATTAGCACCTGTGGTAACAGCATCTGGGTCCTTTGTGGGTATAAAATAAAAGGAAGTGTTACAGGAGAGAGGCAGGAAGCATGATGCCACCTTGGATAAAACAACGAAGTCAATAAAACAAATAGACAAAGATCAAAACTACCAGTGGAATTTTGCTGGGCCACCAGAGGATACTAAAATTTCACGTAATTGAAATTAGGATGTGCCCCTGAGGACCCATTTTTTTAGGGTTCTCTTACAAAAGAATGTTTCTCAGAGAGAGATTTGTTTTTGGAATATTATGCATATTCTCAAGGCAAAATTTATTCCTTGAAAGAATAAGACTCAACACACATGCATTTTTTTATATTAAAATCGGGAGGAGGATATTGTTCAAAGCTGACATTTTGAGGCATTTTTATATTTCCTTGCTGAAAGTGATGCCTTTCCCCTGGCAGGATGAAGCGTTTAGCATGGTTTCGTGGCAAGGGCCATGAGTTTGCCATGGTGATGGGAGAACTTTTCATGCGTTGTCTTTTTGACAGAAAACACTGAAGCTTAGCATCTGAGTCCACCAAAGCAGTATGTCTTTAGTTATTAGGCATCTGACTGAAACAAGGGTTTTGGATCTTTCTGATCCTTAACCAAAGCTTGTTGTTGGAGAAAAACGGTTTCTTTTTTTTTTTTATTTACTAAAAAATTGAGGCCAAATGTTCATAAGAAGTAGAAGCTCACCTTCCATTTGGGGCAAATATCCCTTAGACTTAAAGAGGTGCTTGTTCATGAGAACACTTGGGCCCTTCCTGAGAGCCACGCGATGGACTTGTGCTTGCTGCCTGTGGTTTAATATGGCTTTACTGTGTGGAATTGCGGACTAGAAAGTAGCACAGCACAGGTCAGACAGTTGCCCAAGTTTTAGTGAATATGTGCTTGATCTCCTGCTTTCCATTCAGCCCCTGACCTTTCTGGATCCTTGTCTCCTATCTGTAATATAAGGTGGTTCCAGACCGTGAACAGGAGGGTGCAGTGGGGGCTGGGTGTCCGTTCTCGGCCTTGGTCTTTCAGGCTGCTGAACTGGCAGAGGAACACACAGAGCACATGGCCTTGCTTCCATCCCTCATAATGCTCTGCGCCGCCCTTGGTATTTAAATGAACCTGATTCTACCGACTCGCTCTCAGCTGGGCTTACACTCTGGGCTGGCTTCCAGCCCTGGGGATGGATTTAGTGCTGTTTCATCGACACTTGCTACTCGGATGTCGCCTCCCCCAGTTTCTACGGTAGAATGGAGCAAATCTGCCAAAGTCAATGAGATAGGTTATTTGTTCTCTCTAAACAGGCCAAGGTGAAGAAACCCCAAAATAGACAGATCTGAAGTGTGATTTATATTCCTGAGAACATCCTATGAATTTATGTAGACCACATGGTAGTTATCTCCTGTGGCACAATACCATTCAGAATTTATTACAGTGTTTACGTGTTGAACATGTATCACATCATTTAAACTTCATAACAGTCTTATAGTATGGTAATGATGATTGTCTCCAAGGACGATGGACACACAGAGAGACTAAATCACTTGTCCAATGTCACATGCAGACACTGAGTGGCAAAGCTGAGATCTAAACCCGGTCAGACTCTAGCGAGAGTGCTCTAACTGCTCTGCTGCCCTTCTCTTTGACGGGTGGTCTCCATACCTGATCTGAAAGCATCCATACCGTGCTTTCTGAGGTAGTGATCCTTATCTGAGAGTCAGAGGCTTGGATTCTTGTCCTAGGATGACAACCCTTATAAATCAGAGGAACTATTTGTATCCAAACTTAACCGTGCCTAACATGAGAAAATAACACATGTGTGATTGGAATTTTATTTGCCCAACTTATAAAATTCATATTGTTATGTGGAAATATTTGTGGAGCTGCTTCACAAAATTTGTGCCATTATGCAAAACTGTGGCACAGATAACTAGAAAATTATAAGGATGTGTATCAGTCCTTCCATTGGGGCGGGGTTATTACTAGGAAATGCCTTCACAGTGGAGAACTGCATGACCATCTCTTGCCAATAAAATGTGAGAAGTGATATGTGTCACTTCAGGCTGATGTGGTTACGGAGAGGATGTGCCTTCCTCTCTGTCTTAGACCTTTTGTGCTTTTATACCAGAATATTTCAGAGTAGGTAATTTATGAAGATCAGAGATTTACTTCTTAGAGTTCTGGAGGCTGGGAAGTCCATGATGGAGGGGTTTGGATCTGGGGAGGGTCTTCTTGCTGTATTGTCTTACGGTGAAAGTTGGAAAGCATCACATGGTCAAGAGAGAGAGAGAAGAGAAAATCAAACTCCCCGTGTGCTAACAAACCACTCCCAGGGTAACAACATTAATCCATTCATGAGGACAGAGTCCTCACGGCCTAATCACCTCTTAGAGTTCACACGTCTCAACGCAGTTACACTGAGGATTGAGTTTTCAGCATATGAACTTTGAAGGGCACATTCAAACCTAGTGTTTCACCATCTTCCCCCAGTGCTTGTCTGAATGGAGGATGTTCCATTCATTCATAGGCTGGAGAGTGAAAAACGCTGGAATCGGAGTTATCAAATGATCACCAGTGGGAAAATCAGGAATACCCACACTGGACTGTAACACAAGTGAGAAATGAACTAAGGCATTGAGCATCAGAAGGTTATCTGTAATAACTGCTAGCATTGCTAACTACTACTAAAAGCCCAGGGCAGAAATGTTGTTGGTTTAATCTTGGTCCAGAGGAAAGCAGTGGGGATTCTATTATTACCCAGCCTTTAAATTGCTGAGCAAATCACTAAACTTAGCAATGCCTTATGTTATGCTTCAATAAAGAAAATTTTTATTTTTATGGGCTCAGAGCAGTGTTTTTCTACTGGGAGCAGTTTACTTCCCATCCCTGTGGGACATTTGGCAATATATGGAGATATTTTTGCTGGTCATCATTTGGGGGAAGATACTGTCCCAGCCATCCAGTGTGTAGAGTTCAGGGATGCTGTGCAGCATCCTCCAAGCACCAGTGACACCCATGACAAGAAGAATATTGGCTGCTCCAAAGTAAAGATAGCACTGAGGTTGAGAAACCTTGACTTGAACTGTGTTTGGAGCCATGGGTGTGAACTCCATGACCATATTCGTGTGACAAGTAGCTTGCTTAAACTGGGAGGCCTCTTGTCTGACCCTGCTCTGTACCAGCTTCTCTTTGCTGGATACATTAGTCAGGGTGCGTGTTCTTGACCACAAGACTCTTTGGTTCTCAGGTAGCATAATTTTGTGGATTGAACATTGGGTGGAATAGAAAACATTGGCTTTAAAGCTGGATCTGTTTGTTAACAGAAGTATGGTTTTGTGGAAAATTAATAAAGCTCCATAAGCTTCACTTCCTTCATCTATAATGGGAAAAATACCATCTACTTCATAGGTTTATAAGTATTAAAAGATAGAATGATATACTTAAAACTTTTACTATAATCAGTGGCACATAACAGGTATTCAGAATAAATATTCTTTTCCTTCCCAGGACTGTAGTAAGTGTTAACAAAAAACTTATTAATAAGACATGAATCCATACTGTGGCACAAATAGGAGATAATTTATAACATATGTGGACATAATGTATTGGTCCATATATTTATATATTTTTGGTTTACTGGCTGAACAAACCATAACTTGTTTCAAAGTAAAGGACACGAAACAAAAAACAAAGTTAATATTCAGTTCCAGTTTTACTTATAGTCTCCTCCTGACAAGGAATTGGTGAGGCCTTTTCTGGCGATGACTTAAAGAAGTGTGACTATGCTGATACGGGTCCAATATTTTTTATTCTGTGGTCATTCCAGTTCTGTGTGGTCTTATTTCTCTTTCATATTCTTGGCTGGCCTCTGTCCATACCGACCTCCACTTCATGCTTTTTCATGCACGGCTGCTTGTGTCCTCATATCAAGGTTGACATTTCAAACAAGACATTTTCAGGTGCTCTTTTCAGTGGCTCAGAAATCAGATACTGACTTTTCATCAACTTTGCTATCACCGTGTCTCCTTTCCTACCAAAAAGTATCTGCACGGATAAATTCAATGCTAAGACTTAACGAATGGGATCTACCCATCAGTGCTTGTACCATGAATGTCTTTGCCTGTTGCCTGAGGGTGGGAAGCGTTCTTGCTTTTAGTACTGTGGTATTTGTTTGTCCTAGATGCTGACAGAAAAAGACTATCTTTTCCATCAGTCCTTGTGTTGATTACTTCTGAGACAAAATTCCTGATGCCCAAAATTAAGGAAGGAAAGGTTTATTTTGCTCACAGTTTGTGGAGGTTTCAGTCCATACTTGGCTGGCTCCAAGGCAGGGTGGCACATGGCAGAGGGCAACAGTTCATGGCAGCGGAAAACAGCAAAAGCAACAAGAGCGTGAGAGAGCAAGCCTCTTTCCCTCCCTTATATTGTATGCAGGCTACCTGCCCCAGGGTGGGTGTAGCACTCACACCCATAATCCCAGCACTAGACAACGAATCAATCACAAACTCTAGAAGCCTGCCCCCATGACTGCATGAGGCTTTGGGGGGACATTTAGACACAAACCATAAGAGTCCTTATAATTTCTGGTAGCACATATACATAAAAAATTATAATGTGTATCTAGATCTCTTGATACTGGAGGTGACCAGCTGGGATCTTGCATGTTCAGGCGTTACCCAGCCATGCTTAAAGGTCAAAATTTAGGTAGAGCTGTCCCAGGCCATTCTTAACTTGCTTCTTGTTGAGAAGCTTGGTTGTAGACTCCCTTGGTACTGAAACATAAACAGATTACTTAAACACAAAACTCTACTCTCTTCTTTCTAAACCTCACCATGCTAAACAGTTTCCACTAAAGAATTATCCTTTATTTTTATTTTCTGGGGTTTTGTATCAATTGTCCCCTTCTCTTTAGGAGCTCGATCCATGCTGCATGCTTGTCTTTCCCACTCACAGTGTCTGCCTGTGCACCAAGCAGACCTGCCTCTCTACACACCTGTCCTCCTCTTGTCTTGGGATCCACTTAGTGTCTTTGCATTGTATTCCTTCAAGCACACATTATAATTATTCTCCTCTGCTTCAGGGATGAATATTGAGTTCCGTGCAATTAATGCCATTACGGGGCAGTTACAGGGCTCTTCCTGGCATCTCCAATACATTTGGAGCATTGAAGAAGAAAAGCATTATAGCAATTTATGTGACTTAGAAACTAATTCTTTTTATGACTTTTTAAAATGACATTTTAAAATGAAGTTATTAGCCAAGAAGAAAGCACTCCTGGAGAACAGCTGATTGCTTATAACAACACTGGTCAGGGAGCACGAGGTTCTGGAGCTGCTTTTCAGCTGCCTGCTGATAGCATGGGGGCCCTCGGAGGGTGAGGCGGGTGGTAGAGCAGCAGGAGCCAGTGGGAACAGTTGGAGCCATTGGCCTGGAGAACAGAAGTCCAAGGGGAGGCAGTAAGCTATTTTCAGCTCTCTTAGAAAAAATTAAAAAAACACAATCTTGAGCTCTCAGTCAACAGAACTAAGACTGGAGGGTAAAAATGGTAGTCACAGAAAGAAATCCAAACAGTGCCTGTGGAAATTGGTTACTAGTATGAAGAATGGAGTGTTTTTCTTGCAGAAGTTTTTCTATGTAAACCTAAACCTATATATGCACATATCTAGTATATATTTTATATCATGCCTATATGTTTATGCATATTTTGGGGAAGGTAAGATCATGACCTGTCCATTTCTCTTAAGCTGGAAGGCAAGTTTGGATTCCTTATACTAAAGGCATTCTAAGAATTAAGAATATCTAGTGGTGGAACAGACTGCCTTATGAGAAGTGAGCTTTTGTCATGGGTTCAGGTAATTAGAATAGCATAGGCCAGCAGGTCTTTGAATTTAATGTCCAAGCACATCTTGCAGGGAGTTTGTTAAAATGCAGGTTCTGACTCAGTAAGTCTGGGGTGTAGGGTGGGATTCTGCATTTCTGATGAGCCAACCAGGTGGTGTCAGCGTTAGGGTCACTTGGAGAAATGAAGTTTTAACTGAATATCTCTGGGCTTAGAATGGGTGCCTGCCTGGGATTGAGATGAAATACAGTAACTGTACCTCTAAGTTTTGTTCTAATTTGAAGGTTTTTAATTGTCTTGGTTACACAGACATCTATGGAAAGGAATGCTGATTTTATATAGCTATTTTCGTCTTGTCTTATCATTGGTTCTTTTTTTCTAGTACAATGTACAACATTGTGATGATAACTATGATGATAATTTTGTTTTATATTTTAACATTTAAAGCAAATATTATAATCCTCAACTTCCACTTGTTCCATATGTCTTTATATAGAAAAATTTGTGTGTATTTATTTTAGGATCCTTTCCATGTGTCTAAGTTAGTTTCCATAGTAACATAAGGATTCTATGTAAGTGATGTCCTAAAGGATTCTAATAGAAGGAGCCAGAATAACAATAATAACCAAGTAACAGCTAACAGTAATTGAGCAAAGCACACATACTGGCCACTACTTTAAGGGATTTTATGAATTAAATTATTTAGTCTAAAATACAGTCCTATGAGAGTGTCATTAATATTACCCCTTTTCATACATAAAGAAAGTGAGGTACAGGGAAATCAAGTACTTGACTCAGAGTCACCTAGCTAGAACCAATTGTCTTGTATACTAATGCAATATAATTTATGTACAGTAATATGCACACATCTCAACTATATCTCTCAATGAATTTGGATAAATGTATACACCTCTGTGTAACCATTGTGCACATCAACAGAGAACATTTTCATGGTCCTAGAAAGTCCTTGTGTTCCCTATTTTAGTCAGCACCACTCCCTCGTACCCCTTCACACACATGACATAGCCACGGACAAGTATTACTGTCTCACCCAGCTTAGTTTTTCTCCTCTTGCCCTTCAGCCAAGTGGAATAATTGGTATGTTTTAGTTTGTCTGGCTCAGCATAATTATGTTTCACTCTTAATAATATATTTTGATATCCGTCCAGGTTGTTGCTTGGTACATTGTTCTTTTTTATTGCTATGTAGTATTTCCTCACATGACTTTACCTTTATCCTTCTACAGTTCCTTTTGCAGATAGGTGTTTTCATTTCATTTGGGTGATTACCTAGGAGTGGACTTGTTGGGTCATAGGGTACACGTATGTTTACTTTTATTAGAATTTCCCAATTCTTGTTCGCCAGACACAGATGAGAGGCTCAGGATGGTTGTGGTCACAGTGCTGTGCTGTGGCCTGTGCCTTATGTGGGAACCTCCACCCTCTCCTGTGTCACAGAGCTGGAAAGAGTGGGACAGAGTAACATGCTGGGGTTGGCGGTGCTTGAATTGTAGAGTTAGTGCATGGGAGAGGTAATAGATCCTTCCCTTGCCAGCAAGACAAGCTCATTTACTTCCAGAACCACTCCTCAGCTGGCAATGCCTGCCAACCTTCCATTAAGAATTACACCATGCCCACTGGCTATGTTGCAGAATCAATTCCGGGACTGACTTCCAGCTCACCTGCACCTTGACCTGATCTCTGCTGGTTCTTTCTCCACACCATCCTGTATTCATCCAGCTTCACAAAAATTCCCTTCTTTTGTTTTTGATAATTTGCTTGGTTAATCCTCTCATTTCTGAAGCTTGATAGTCATGAATTCTCTGCTTTAATCAGCTTGTGACTTTGGACTAGTTACATCATTAAACTTCTGTTTCATTGTGTATAAAACGGGGACAAGAATGTTGTGAGTACTCAAAAGTTCATGCAACCCTGAGTGCCTGTGAAGGGCTTGGGACAGGATCTGGCACAGAGAGCGTTCTCAGTCAGTGCTGACTATTCTTAGCCCCTGCATGGTCTCCCCTGCTTTTCTCCTTGTAAATGATTGGATCACCACACATTCCATGGTTCCTATCATGGATCATTCTAGTAAAAGACATTGCTACAAATTAGTGCCATATAAAAGGATGGGGGAAATCTAGCTGGGCCCTCTGCTCTGTCATGAGAAGACACAACATTTGGAAGCAGATGCCAGTCCTTCAGCAGGCAGTGAATCTGCTATCACCTTGTTCTTGACCTTCCAAGCCTCCATGACTGTGAATGATAAATTTATGCTGTTCACAACATTTTTTAAAAGACCCTCCTAGGAACTGCCTTAAGAATTCCTGCCCTGTTCCATTCTTCTCTAAAGCCCAGCTATAAACTCTTACTCTAAAACAAAGTCAAAATGAACCACTGCAGGCACTAAAGTTCCTGTGAGCTCGATCTGGGGGCTTTTTGGATTTCCTTTTCCATACTTCCCAGGATTAGATTTTAAGGATTACATGCTAAAAATAGATCTCATTATGCATTGTCAAGAACTTTAACCTTCTGTTACACTCTAGTTTTAATGCATACAGACTATCTCCCCTTTCAAAATGAATTGTCACCACATGCCGAGTGGCTGGACTCTATCCTTCTGCTTCTCTGATGTTCCTGTGACTGTACGGACATCCAGGGTACCTTTCCCACTCATGGTAGAAAGCACTTTGCGTGCACTAGAAACAGAAAGGCCATTGTTTTTGTCTAAAACAGGGTCATCTAACAGCTGCTCCATTTCTTCCGTGATTTTCATCTTGAGGGCAGCATGATCCAGCTTTTCACACCTCACCCCTGCTGCCTGCTGCCTGCTGCATTGGCGTGATGCGTGGGCGCCATAATCCTGCTCAGGGACCTCCCCTTTTCCCCCTCCCACTGTACCAACACAGACACCCCAAAGCTTCTCTTCCCCCCAGCACACACATCCCAAAGCTTCTCTTCTTTGTGCCTTCACTCATGTCACCCCTCCTCTTCAACTTGGAATCACCTCTACTCCTTCCCTGGCTTTGCTCTGTGTTGTCACAGCAAACGGCTTCCGAGAGTGGTCTTCACTCATCCTCACCCAGCAGACTCCATCATGGCCGTTGTCCCCACCGTGCTGCTCAGAATGGCGCCGGCGTCTAACGTCCAGGCATCCGTGTCCATGTCACCTGAACCGTTAGCATCCCTGACCTGCCTGATGGGCCTCCCTCTTTGCTGTGTACTTGGTGCCTGGCTTCTGAGGCACCACATATGCTGCCGTTTCTGGATGCCCCTTCTTCTCACGGACTTCATTTCTTCGCAGGGGCCCAGCTCAGGACCATCCTGACCAACACAACTCTTTCCAGTCCTTGACTTCACTTTCTACCAACTTTTAGTTTTTAATGCTATCCGTATCTGCGATTCTCATTCATTTGTATATACGTTAGTATCTCATGCAGTAGTGTGTAATACTCAAATTGCACATTTAACAATGATGACAGCTGGCATTTACTGGAAGACCTGCCATGTGCCAATTCCTACACTGAGCTTTTGCATGTATTAGCTCATTACATATGCATGACCAGCTGATCAAGTGGGAATTATTATCTTCGAATTACTTACATGAATACTGAGATACAGAGAGGTGAGATAACTTGCCTTTAGTCCCCAAACCATAAATAGCATAGTGAGGCTTCAGAACTACCTATTTGGACACCAAAATCTGAGGTAGAAGTCATGAAGGTGAGAACCAGTCAATTAGCCTCCTCCCCTTGCTTCACAAGAGCATAGGAGAGATTTGGCGAGAAGGGACATCTTCAATGACACTAGCTGGAGAGAACTAACATTTTCTGCCCTTTGGAGAACTGAGTGTATTCAGGATTGGCTTCATGGTGACTTAAGAAGTAATGCGTCATACCCAGTGAGGCATTCATTTCAGTCTGCATTGCGGGTGGCAAGCAGTCATCAAAGGAGACAAGTACATCATAGACCTTAAATAAACTTTAGCATAAGAGTACAGATTTCTAAAACTTACAATTTATAAATAACAAAATATGTTATTAACAAATGCATAATCAGATGTGGATTGGAACTAGTTCTTAATTTAAAACAAAAGCGGGAATTTGAACTGGTCCTATTTCCTTCCCTTTGGCCTCCCACTTTATCATGGGTACATCAGCCTCCGCAGATTATTGGCAGGGGGAAAGTGAGTCAAAAGGCAATGTGCAGTTGGGTGAGAGAGGTGTTCCCCACACGTTTAGTTCTGTCTCCTGGGCTGAACTTCGCCTTCTTTTCATGAGTCCACAGCACACTCTCCCAGCTCATCAGCATTCCCATCAACTGATGTTCTGTTCTTGGCAAGCCTGAGCAGCTCTAAGCAAAAGCCAAACTCCCAGAATCCCTGAGTTTGGATCTAAGTGTTCTTACCACCACCTGTCTCTTCCTCTTATAAGTCGCCTCTGTCCCTAATCTGTTTCTTCACAAGAGACCAAAAACTCACTGCGAGTGTTGTACAAATGGCTTCATGTGTAGCCCCACTCAGAATGTTCACGTTTTCTGGAAACGGACAATTAAAAAGGGCAATGCGTAGTATCCCAGATGAAAACTCTTTATTATTGAACTGTCGTAGAACGTGCCAGCCCTTAAGTCAGTCCTAGTAAGCAAGGACCCCAGTCCATATGGGTATCCAAAGGGGAATTCACTAATTGTCCCCTAATGCTCCTTCGTTCTGGCCCCTTCTCCATCCTACAGCTGTTCTCTCTTTTAGGATCTCACTATTTATCTCCTAGTCAACTTTTCAAAATTGCTGTACCTACCTAGAACCTGTGACTCTGGATAACGTGCAGATTCTGATTCAGCAGGCCTGGGATAGAGCCCAGCATTCACCATTTCTAACCAGCAGCCAGGAGTGCCCACGCTGCTCCCCTGGAGCACGCATTGCGTAGCAACACCCAAGACCAGCACTCCCCAAACCACAGTTTGCATCAGAATCCCCCAGGGCCTTGTTGAAACACAGACCCCTAAGCTGGGAGTGTAGCTCAATGGTAGAGCCCATGCTTAGTATGCTCAAAGCCCTGGGTTCAGTCCCCAGCACTGCAAACAAAAATGAAAACAAAACAAATAAAAAATCCTACAGATTTCTAGGTCCCATGGCAAAACAGTCAGAGTCTGTTAGTCTTACAGACCCATTTCTAACAGATTCCAGCTGATGCTGCTTACCTGGGCCCCACACTTTGAGAACCATCCTCTGCAATTGCTGTAGTAGCCTCTGACTTCTCTCAACCACCTCTACTTTTTATTTCACTGTCACGAGAATTTTCCTTGAAAATTCTAAAAATGATTATTTCATATACTTTCTTATCTTGTTTATAAAGCTGGTAATGGTTCCCAGTGGACCATTTAATGTGTTTTTAGGCTCTTTGGCCTGTGCTAACACACTAAAATAAACATCCCAAAGACAGAATTTTGTCAGGAGCTTCGCTCTCATTAGTTTAATGGCGACTGAGATACGACTCACCAGTTCACATATCTGATCTATCAGTCCTTCAAGCGATTCTTTATTTCACGGACTTATGCAGGCTACAAAAATATTTGTTGAGAATAAATAAACATATACATGCAGTGATGCTTATAAATGTTTTGGTAATCTGTAAGTAAGACCTAATAGCAGCTACGAGGTCCTTGTACCATACATCAAGATTCTGCTACCAAGCCCATGCAAGGTCACGAGCATCTGGCCAGTGTCACATAGGAGAAGCTTCTCTGACCTCCTCTACACTTTGCCCTGCCTTAGTTTTGTGGACTCTCCTCTGTAAGACCTCACGCCATCTCTTTTCCAGGCTGCTAGATGCAAGGGTTATTTGTTGTTGCTGGTGTTTGGTTGGTTGTGGGGATCTCGATCCTAGTTCTTTTCCTTTCAATCTGTAAATATTCCAAGTGGAGTCCATAAAGAGGCTTGACTTGCCTCCAGAATGCACTGCCAGAGGCTCGTTCCCAGCTTTACGAACCAACCTGAGAGACGGATTTTGGTGTTTGGTCTCACAGTTTGCGCCAACTGGGCACCATGTCCTTAGTCTCCTTTCTTCTCTGCACACAAGTATGGAAGGGAACATTTTATTCTGCTCCTTTGGGTGGGAACGGTCAATCTATTTATGGGATCTGAGCTAAAACTTGTTTTCTCTATTGCGTGAAGATCTGGTTTTATCTGCGCACATCCTCATCCTTCGTCATTTTCCTATTTCATACTGAAGTTCTAGGCTTCTGGTGGTGTCTGGGCCGTTTACAGCCTCGGTGATCGTTTCCAGTTTTATCTCCTAACACTGTGGTACGTTTATTCTTGCCATTCTCCAAAGTCAGAAACCGTTACCCCTCCCTACCTTCCTCACTTAGTTCCCTCATGTATTAGTTACGTTATCCAGGGGAATGGAACAATAGAACATAGGTGTATATAATTATGAGACTGAAGATTCTGGAGCCTGATGTCTGTGACAATGGTAGCAGCACAAAGTGCACCTGCTCAAGAGTCATCACACGTGCAAGCCTTCTCTCACACTCTTTGTTCTGTCGGGGTTCCGGCCTATTAGATGTCACCTCTATGTTCAGGGTGTATCTTACTCACTCATTTCACTGACCCACATCGCAGTCATTTCTGGAAACCTCTTCACAACACAACTAGAAGTGTGTTTTACCAATTGTTTAGGCTTCTCTCCCTTAACTCAAGTTTACAACCAAGATTAAGCATCAAACCTCTTCCCAGGGGCCGGTGATATAGCTCAGTGGCATAAGCGCCTGCCTGGCAAGCGCGAGGTCCTGAGTCGACTCCCGGTACCCACACACACACAAAAAAAACTCGTCCCAAAGCATCCTCTTCAGTGTATCTTCTCCTGTTGCCCTGTCTCAACTGAGTAAATAAAGCCCAGACCTGCAGACTTCCCAGATCTTAAACGAAATCTTGTTAAATCCAAAGAAAATCAGGTGGTTTGTCCCCAAAGGCAGTTGACTCTAAGTCTTCTGGGTTTTTCTTTTGTCTGGTTTTCATAGGAATGTATGTGCGAGGGAGAGGGGAGGTATTTGCTGCAGGCAAATATTTGAACGTTCAGAGAATTAGGGGAAGCAAGGATATAAAGCTTGATAAAAGGGTGCACAATTGATGCAGATTTGGCATGCTGAAAGGAATGTTCGCCTCTTAATGATCTTTGCTTTCTTCCTGCAAGTATGACCTAAGGCAATTAAAAACAGAAAACTGTTCTAACCAAACTGACAATTATTTTGTGGTATACTTGGTGCCCTGTGTACTCACCATGTTGTTAGGGGGTTGAAAAACAAAAAAAGCTTCATAACTGTCAATGTCCTTTTCTTTCACTTTTCATGATGCCTTAGCAGGAAAAGGAAGAGCTGGGCTGTTTTTGCTCTGGGTCTTTTTGTGTTGACCCAGATGCATTTGAAATATTTGAAAAGGGATGCAGTTAGAAACTTGCATTTCTTTTTACTCTTTATTTCCCTTTGTATTTCCACACATTGCTACCCTTGATGGATACCATATATTGTTCAGAGGCTGAGGCAGACATCAAGGGTGGTACACAAGCTTAGCATGTACAAAGCACAGGGTTCAGTTCCAAAACCAAACCAAGCAAACAAACGAACGCCAAAATCCCTCCAAACATTGCATATTGTTCATGTCAGGGACTGAGCCGTGGGTTTACCATGTTGATGTTTTCGAGGTCACTACTTCAATGACCCTGAGCCTGAAAGGAAGTTAAAAAAAATGATCAGATTTGATGTTTAAAAGAGTGTTTCTTGTTGTCGTTGTTGTTGTTCTTTCACTGCTAGTGGGGATTGAACCCGAGACTACATACCCAGCCCCTTTTTTCTTTTTTATTTTGAAACAGGGTTTTGCTAAGACACAAAAGAGATGACTTTTAATTATGTGTCACAGCTCCATTCTTTACAGCTGAAAAATTGGAAACCTGGGGTCTCAGATGATGTGAATGGCCTGACAGGACGCCTTTTGCTGTTAGTACATGGTCCTTCCCTCGTGACACCTTCTGCTCATTAAATGCCAATATCGCCCCACCATAGTGACATGCAGTGTGTCTCCAGACTTTGCCAAATGCCTAGAGTTGGGGGCAAGGTGGGAAGAGAGGCAGCAAAATTCTCCACTCCTTGCTCAGATCTGTTGATCTACAGGTAACCTGAAGGTGTGCTGGGCAGAGGGAACCAGATCTCTCCCTAAAACTTACCCAAGGCCAAAAAAGAGAAGAGATACAGTGCAAAATAAAAATGACTTTCTTTTCATGGTATCAGCATTTCTCCTCTGCTGTATTTCAGCCAAACTTTTCAATGGCGTTTTCTTCAAGCATCTAAAATGGCAGAAGAAAGAAGATTCCACTGTGAAGTGTCCAGTGAGGCTAGGAATGGTCCTGACACAGAGGAGGGAGGTCAGAGCTATTCCCGTTACACTTTAGAGTGTGGCAAAACAACAAGTGTGCGAGGAGATTTAAGAGTGCCCTCGACTTGTATTTCTCCTTGTTTCCCCAGTTCTGGGGATCTAACTCAGAGCCTCGTACATGCTAGATCTCAGACCCTGTTATATTTTTAAAAGAAAGTATCAATGACATATGACATTTTAGAGACAGTAAAATTATTTGAAATGTCACTCCAAAACCACAGGCCCAACTAAACTAATTTCAATCTTTGCTTGCTAACAAAGTTCCTACGTCCTTGTTCTTCTTTCCTCTATTTCTGCCTGTGCAACTCCATCCCTTCTAGACCCTTGTGATTGAAACCCAACACATGATGAAGATAATTAAGCAAGTCTGATTTGCAAGGCTTGAATAATTAATAACAAGGATTTGTGACATTTTGAGAATGTTGTGTTCGCCTTGTTCTTGTTCAGTCATGAGAAGAAAATTCAAGAGAAATGTGCCAGAGCAAGGCCCCTTGCTTAATAAAGATTTAATTTCTAATGTTCACTGGCATTCTCTTCTTTTTTAGTTGACAGAGCCCAATTGTACCATTTTCCAAATAATCATTAATTATAATTTGAACTATTAAACACACATCTCCTTATTCTTATATTTTGTTTTTATATTAATTAAGGCAGTGACAAGCAAAATTCTGTCCCAGAACACTTAATCTGCTTTAAAACAAAACTAATATTCACTTTGCAATGAGCCATTAAGTAAATTCACTGACATTTTGGGTTAAAAAAAAAAAAAAATTCATTGTCTTAGACGCTCACATCACATTCAATAGTTGCCTTTGGATTCCCAAAGAGAGCAGCAATAATAAGGGTTCTGCCCTGGAAGACTTTCTTCACCTCCAAAGGGCAACTTATTTCCTTTCCAGAAAGCAATCAAATAGATTGAAATCACCTGAAAGAGAACTGAAGCAGCAAGTGCTGAGCTCTGTCACATGGAGCTCTGAGGAAAGCTAGCTGATTCAAGAGATAGGAGGCTCCCGAATTTTAAGAGAAATGGGCATTTTAAAGACATCGTGGGTTGGAAGAGGAATGACTATACACAAAGCCAAGTGCTAAATATAGGAAATATGGAAGTAAATAGCACAGTCTCCCAGGATAGCGTTAGCTTTAATGTTAAGCAGTGAAGAAGCTCTAAAGAGTTTCTGTGTAAAGCTATAAATGGGAAAGGATTAAGGATATGCTGATTAAGAAAACAAACATGTTTTACCTCTGGATTTTACTATTTATAGAATAAAAGGCAAGAATGTCAGAGCAAGCATTTTATGTAATTAAAATACTGGAGTCTGAGGTCTGGGGAAAGTACATTGTTTTGAAATGCTTATTAAATAATTATTTGGAAAGCAGCTATAAAAAAATTAGAAACCACAGACATGAACTCTGATGAGCAGGGCTGAAGTGAGACTAGTAGCCAGAAGATGAAATGAACAGAGCATACAATTGGAGCTAGATGATGTCTCCAAAGTAAACTTGACATATGCTTTCCTTTTACATTTCTTTCCATCTGTTTTGATAGAAATTTCCATTAGTGTGGTGACGTTGGGTAAGAAATGGATATTGGTACTTTAGTTTATTGGCTTCAAAATGTGAATGTGGCTATATGAGGGGAATCAACAAAAGATGTGAATGGGGTTAGCTATCAAACTATTCCTTTACTTACTGTTTCTCTTAGGGCTGCTGACAGTGTTACTATTACAAGTAGAGGATGTAGAATTTGAAAATAAGATGAAACATAAAGAGCAAGAATTTTTTTAAATTAAATTTCAATCTAATTCCATAAATAAATCTTGGGATTTAGTTTGAAGTCATTAGAAGACCAAAACAATCTGGCTCCTTAAGAAGCCAGATAGAAAGATGGCAAATCATTTCATAGGAAAAAATTGGGGAGTATTTGAGGAGAAGAAGAAATGAGTGTAGAGGCTTTGCCCAAGTTTCTGTTGGGAGTCAGTAGTTGTCATAACTGAGAGAAGATACTTTGGAGCCAAGAAATTTGGGAAGCAGATCATAGGACAAGCCCAAAGAGACATAGAATTATTCATTCAATAACTCCATTGTCTTTCAGCAGAAACTTGTCCAATTATGTCAGAACATGCAAGTATACTGATAGAAACATATACAGAAAGAAATGTTCTTCCATAGATAGGAGGAGCCTGTAAACAATCTAGCTTCTGTTCGATCCATCCACTTTCCAGCATCCTTTGCAGCTAGGTGTACCAATGAAACTAAAAGGGAAACCTGTGAGAATTTCAGGTCCTTTCTCAGGAGGGGCATGTGCTGCTTCATCCTTCCCTGTTTGCTGCAGGCTGAAATATTACCACTGTGAATTGTGTTGTAGTCATCTCTACCATGAAGGAGATACTGCTTGCTAAGGTTTGAGAGGCTGCCAGAAAAAGCTGAAACCCTAAAAACTTTTTGATACTTCCTTACCAAGTCTGGACTTCTAAGCTTCTTTTTATGTGAGATAGAATTAAGTCTCTATCCTCCCTAAACTGCTGTTATTTTATTTTTTTCTTTTCACTTAAGGCTGAGCTGAAGATTAACTGACATACATTTACTGTGATTATAAACTGTATTAAAAGATACTTAATTCATATTTATGAATTTATTTTATTTTCCCAGTTCATGCTGAAACTAGGGCAGTATCTATGCTTAAAAGCAGAAATTAGTCAAATATAGTTGATTATATATGGATTGCAAAGAAATATGAAATGGAATTTTGGTTCTGAGGAATTTTCTTCAAAGTGAAGAAAAAGTATTTTTAAAAGTATATGTATACATGCATAGCCACATATCTATCGAAACACAAATTCATACATTCAAAACAATAAAAGACACTCCATCATTTAGCAGTTCAATCATATAGAACCAGTGGTACAGGGAGCAAAAGACTAGCACAGAAAATAAAATCAGCAGGACTTCAGAGGAAATAGCTGAAGGAGAAGGATTCTGGCAGAGAACCTATTTGTGAAGATTAAGAAGATAGAACAGATGACAAGAATGGGAAATAGGATATAGTGAATATATTGTGAACAAGCTAAAAGAATTTTGGTTTATCCAAATACGGTATATTTGCTGCAAAATTCTGGCTAAAGGATCTTCTGCTAGAGCTCATTTCTTTTGGGTAGTTTTGATGGAATGCAAAAGTTACCAAGGTAGAGCTCGTGGTTCCACAGGCAGCATTTCCAGGAAAACTGTCCAATTAGAGTGTGATTTTTTTTTTTTTTTCCTAAGAAGAGTCTTTACTGTTTGCATCCAACTTGCAGTTTTGTGGTCAAAGGAGGTGAGTGTATGATTGCAGTGTAATGATTGTGGAAAGGAGAAAAGCAAGGCAGAACAACTTGGTGATTTGCTGGCAGCATTGCTAGTGAAAATGGCCAAAACAGGGCATTTAAAACTGAGTGAGAAAGGTTGTTGTTGAAGAGAAGCTAAATAAGGTGGAGAAATAGGACCAGTTGGTTATAGGACTATGTGGAAGATCAATACTCGGAGCAGAATAAATGGGGATCAGAATGGAGGCTGCAAAAGTATTGAACTAGGTTCAGTTGAAATTGAAGAGAATCAGTTTGTGAAAAAAGATCCAGGTGGAAGGAAGAAACAAGAATACCTTAACTGGCAGATGATGTGATTTTCTAGGTAGAAAACTTTGACGAATCCACAAAGTAACTTTCTGGAACAAAGAAGTTTGTTCAGTAAGATTGTGAGATTCGAGATCAATGTACAAACATTATTTGTATTTCCGTTTTCCAGAAATGAGCAATTGGAACTTGAAATTTAAAAAATACACCTGTATTATTTAATATAGCACTAATATTTTAAATACTTGGGAATACATCTAATAAGATATAAGGTGTGATAAAAATATAGTTAATGTTTAATTATTAAATTTATTTTTAATTTGTTGCAGTAAGAGACATATTAATCTTCCTCAAAATACTCCCACTTGGTTTAAACATACTTATCCCATTATTCATGTTGCTTTCTGAAACATTTCTGGAGGACCTCTTTCATAAGTGTCTTTAATTACTCTGCTGGGACTGCTTCAGTGCCCTGAATCATTTAAAAATATTTACCCTTCATGGTCATTTTGACTTTGAAAAGAATAAGAAATCCCATGTGCCAGGTCTTGTGAATAAGGTGGATGAGGAAACACCATGGCGTTTTTACGAGCCGACCTTTCCATTGGATGGCACTCAGCAGCAACATTCTGTTTTAATCACACCCAGTAAAGACACTCATGAAAGAGGACTTCCAGAACGGCTTCAGAAAGTGGTAAGAATGATGGGATAAGTGTGTTCGAAGTGAGGGACATACAGTATTTTGAAGGCTTAATGGCAGTGTATTTTTTGCCATAATATTTTTTTAAATTTAAGGGCCAGGGGTATAGTTCAGCGGCACAGTGCCTGCCTGACAAGCATGAGGTCGTGAGTTCGATTCTCAGTACCAAAAAAAAAAAAAAAAAAAAAAAAAAATTTAAGCAGTCACGATATATTTTGAAACAAGCCACCCGTTGTGTGTCAAGGATCTGTATGGGGAATACTACAAAAACATTGATTAAAGGACTCAAAAGAGATCTAAAGAAATTGGGAGAGGTTCCATTTATTGTCAGCTTTATAATTATAAATTCAATGAAATCCTAATCAAAATTTCAGTGAAACTTCTTTTCAGATGTTGGCATACTTATTTTAAAGTTTATATGGTAATGCACAGAATGCAGAATAGCCAATAGAGTTCTAAAATGGTAGAACAAAGCAGGAACACTCACTCCCATTGCCTTATCTTAAGACTGACTGTAAAACTACAGTAATCCAGAAAGTATGATATTGACAAAAGAAAAGACATATAGAGCAATGGGACATAACAGAGAGCTCAACTCCCAAATAGACACGTGTAAATATACTGAACAGACTATAAAAACAAAAGTGCAAGAACAATTCAATGGGCAAAGTATTTCAAAAAATAGTCCTGGAACAAATGGGTCTCCATACCCCCTTCTAAAAAGAATAGGAACACAAATATAAGCTTAAAATGCAGTAAAACTTCTAGTAAGAAAAAAGAAGAAATTTTGTGTAGTCTTGGGTTTGTGGATGAGCTTTTAGGTAAAACTCCAAAAACATGATCCATGTAAGAAAAATTTGACAAATTGAACTTCACTTAAATTAAAAAGTTTTGTTGTGCAAAAAACACCATTAAAAGAACTAAATGAAATACATATGCTGGGAGAAAATCTACTTTTTTGATAAAGAGATTGTACCCAGCATATACAAAGAACTTTTAATAGCTAACGCTAAGAAAGTATCTATCAACTTGGCAAGGTGTCTGAATAGACACATCAAAAAAAGATACACAGGTGGCAGATACACATAGGAAAACATGCCTGGCACTCTTTGTTGTAAGAGAAACACAAATTAAAACTCCAGTGAAATATTACTACACACTATCTAAATAGGAAAAAAAAAAAAGGAAAAGACGACACCAGTTGCTGGCAAGGATGAAAAATTACACATTACTGGTGGGAATGAAAAATAGTGTAGTCACTTTAGAAGACATTTGAGACATTTCTTAGAACACTCATCATGCTCTCGCCACTTGAGCTAACAATTGTGTTTCTTCGTATTTATCCAACTGATTTGAAACTTTATGTCTGCACGAAACCCCACGAGAAACTGTTTAGGGAAACTTTTGTATAATAGCCCCAAACTGTGATCACAAGGGACTTTCTATCAAGCCATGCAAACACATGGATGAACACCAAATACATAGTGCTAAGAAAAATACATAGTGCTAAGAAAAATAAGACAGTCTAAAAAGTCTTTATCTCATATGGCGTTCTGAGAAAGGCAAAGCTACAGAGATGCCAACGAGATCAGTGGGTGCTAGGCATTATAAAACAATTAAAAGGAAAAGCTGAGTGGATACTTTTAGAGTAGTGAAATTATGCTGTGAAATATTGAAATAGTAGGTACATGTACTATGCATTTATAAAAATTCATAGAAATTTGTAGCACCAAAAATGAACCTGAATGTATTCACATTTTTAAAAACCTGTGGATACCAAGGGAATCCCAAGATGGAATGCAGATTGTGATAAAAGAATTAACTGTATCACAAATTTATAAAACAACTTTACTGAGGGGAGCTGGAGAGCTGTCTTTGGGATGAATGGAATCTATGAAACTAAAAAAAAAAAATAACTGACTTTAGTCAATAAAGTTGTTTCCAAGGAGGAGAAATAGGTTAACGATTTGAAGACCACTTGCATACTTACTGAAAAATAATTGGGTGAGGGGCAGATGGTGGAAGCAAGATCTATTTTTTATTTTTGATTTTATGTGGGTACCGGGGGTCGAACTCAGGACCTCGTGCTTGCCAGCAGGCACTTGTACCACTGAGCGATATCACCGGCCCTTTTTTCCTTTTTATGTGGGTACCAGGAGTCGAACTCAGGACCTCACAGTTGCCAGGCAGGCGCTTATGCCACTGAGCTATCTCACCAGCCCCAGGGTCTCTTACTGATAATGAGTAGTAATGGAGCGAAAGGAGAGGGCTAGAGTGGCCCATGTGTTCATAGAGTACAGTTTAGCTTCATATAGATGCAGCTGGATAAACACAGAAACAGTTATATTTGTGTATGTTTTTATAGATTCATATACACCTGTATTTCCAAACTCCTTTCATTGAGAAGACCGTATGTCTGTAATCTTTTTACCCAAACCCATAACCCCAGTCTAATCATGAGAAAAATATCATATACCCATATTGTGGGATACCGTACCAAATATATGACCAGTATTCCTACAAATTGTGACGATCATCAAAAAAAAAAAAGAAAGAAAATTCCTAAGAAACACAATATGGAGATCCTAAAACAGAAATGAGGATCAGTATAATATGTTTTCCTGGATGGGAAATTAAAGGATGAAAGTCAATATAAAGCATCAATATTTATTAATTCCACCATATGTTCCACACTAATATCAAGTGTTAACATGGGCGTGAGTGAGTGTGACATGTAATTCTCTCTATAACTTTTCTACACATCTAAAAACACTCTTGAATAAAATATTATGTTTTTCTTTTAAGAAAATTAAAAAGTGACCATACTTGAATACAGAATGAAGGTTATCAGGATTTGGGTGTGAGTGGAAAATGGAGAGGTATTGTTTAATGAGTACATAATTTCAGCTAGAGAAGAAGGAGAAAGCTCCTGAGATGCATGGAAATGCTGGTAGCACAATATGAATGTACTTAATGCAGCTGATTTGTACATTTAAAAATGATTAAAGTGGGGCCGGTGATATAGGGGCATAAGCACCTGCCTGGCAAGTGTGAGGTCCTGAGTTCGACTTCCGGTACCCACATACAAAGGAAAAAAAGGGCTGGTGATATTGCTCAGCGGCACAAGCGCTTGCTGGCAAGCGTGAGGTCCTGAGTTAGACACCCGGTAACCACAAAAAAATAAAAATTAAGAAAAAAATGATTAAAGTGGTAATTTGAAGTATATTTTATCACAATAAAAGATATCCAGAAAATCCCCAAGATGTAGAAAATCAGAGAAAAGAAACTTCAGAAGGACTGAAGCAATGTTTAAAGATAGAAACAAAAAAATAAAGAAAGAAAACAGTAGGTTTGGCAGGATGAGCTCCAGGGGGGAAAATCGCTCCCATTACTAGAACATCATGGAAGATGCCTGCTAAGAAACCATAAAGAAGAAAGCAGCCTCAGGATTTACGCCCTAGTCTCCTAACTTTCAAACTTTTACACCTTCCACCCAAAAAAATCCTCTGTCAGAAGGCAAAGAAAATATTTTTTCTTATTAGCAAATTAAATGTGGTATTGAACTTGGATAGAACAAAAAATAGAGGCCCACGTGTATTTTTTCAGAGAGTATTGGCTCTCTGGGAGGGAGAGAGTGAGGGTAACCAGATGTTGTATTTATGGACTATTATTAAGAAGCCAGATGTCACACTATGCCTATTTTATACATTATTATTAAACCTCACAACACCATTGTATACCAGTACTATTATTTCTACTCCAGGTCTAACATTTAAGACAGTGTTCATGTCACTGACATGAATTAATTGGTAGCACTGAAAATTTCCGCACACAGGAATATAGCAGAATCTTTTTAAGGAAGACTGTAACGTTTCTGTGAAATTAGCTGATCCCATTTATGTTACAGAATGCTTGCTATAAACTTAACGTGTTTTTACCTAGCAGTTCAAAGAAGTGAGTTAGCCAGATGTGTCACGGTCTCTGCGATATCAGTCTACAGTCGTCCAACGGAACCCTGGTCGTATAAGGCACTAGCTATGGGATTCACATTACTTACTTAGTTTCACCATCAAAAAATTAGGGATAAGACTGATCCCTTGCTCATAACATTCTTTGACATTTTTAAACATGTCTTAAGCTTATGATTCTTTATGATTGAAATAATATTTGTCGTTTAAAAAAGTGATATAAGCCCTGTATTAATTGAAATCTCTTAGCTGCTATATAAAATAAACTCCAGGATTTCGATGGTTTAACACAATAGAAAGTATTTCTTATTCATGCAGGAGTCGAATGTGAGTGTTTTTAATATAAAGAGGACCTTCTTCTGCTGGTGATTCAGGTAGACTCTATCCAGTCCAGTAGTTTCAGATATGCCCTCAGCACTCTGTCATCTGCATAAAGGAAGAAAGAGAAAGAATGACGGACAATGACCTTTATCTCTACCATTCATGAACCACTTATGAGAACTACTTATGTACCCTCCCTCAATGCTAGGGGTGCCATGAAATATGTTTCATGATGAGGAAGCAATTCCTCTGCACTTCTCGGCGCTGTGTAAGGGAAAATGCAAACTTGGATGGAGAGCCAGCCACCTCTGCCTTCACCTCTGCGTAGGCCCCCTCTGCTGAACTTGCAAACCACTAACCTGTGTGTGGAGGAGAGTGGCGACACTGTTGTAACATCTCCCTCAGTGGTCACCATGGGGAATGGTGACAGTCAACCCTTCAGTTTTCTATGCCCTTAGCGTTAGGGGACATCACGGCAAATTTTTTGAAAGGCACATTATTGGGGTTGTATAACGCCCATGTTTATTTTTAAAAAGTATTTCGATTGATGAATTATTAATTTTATGAGTATGAGTTTTATTAAACAATGTGTGCTGAACAGGAAAATAAATATTAATAAAATAAAATATTACATCTTTAATATGTAATGAGTGTTTAGAATAAACATCAACGTTTTCAACATCAACTGTTTATTCGCTTACAAGATCTAAAGAATACCAGCAGAAATAAATTCCTATGGGAACTACAATGAAAATACAAACAAAACTCTACCGTAGAAATAATCTGTACTTCAGTTATCACACCTAAGGCAGTCTTCACGCATGAGAACAGCATGTTCCATAGCACGTGTGTTTTGTTTTCCTGTCTTCTTTGTAGGATATACTTGACATTTTGCTGGTTTTCCTGTTTTCTTAGGAGGTTCTTGTGATGTTTCACCTCTCTGTACACCAGTCAGGTCCAGAATTCTTTTGTGGAGTTCTTTGGGCAGATACATACTGTTCTTCCTCCGCTGTAATTCATCATTTATCAATTCAAGTTCTAATCCTGTAAGAAAATTTCTCCATGATATTTTTTGATTGTTATTTTCTTTGTAAACTATGAAACTATGCCTGACATGTTTAGGGTCAAGTAAAGCATAACCATTAGCCGGCGTTTTGTGTTTCAAGTGACTGCATAATTACCACATAACTCATCAACAGCATCTACTCTGCCTTTCATTTTGTTGTAAAATGTGACCATTTCTGACTTCATTTCTGTGGAGGATTCACTATCAATCTTTTGTTTGTTTGTTTGTTTGTTATTGAGACAGGGCCTTGCCAGGCTAGACTTGAACTACATAGCACAGGCTGACCTTGAACTTATAGGATCCTCCTGCCTCAGCCTCTCGATTACAGGTGTGCACCATCACACCAGGCCTCACTATCAATCTTATCATCATGGTGTAATGTCGAAGTACAAAATGTTGGCCAGTGGTTATGTTTTACTTGATCCTAAACATGTCAGGCATAGTTTCATAGTTTACAAAGAAAATAACAATCAAAAAATATTACAGAGAAATTTTCTTACAGGATTGGGACTGGAATTGGTAAATGATGAATTACAACAGAGGAGGAACAGTATGTATCTGCCCAAAGAATTCCACAAAAGAATCATCATCAATACTACTTTGTTTTTCTTCCCGTACAGGAGGCCAATGTTATATCTTTCTGATATCCAAAGATTGTACTATACATTTTTCTATTGCGAACTTGCCACGTATTTTTTTAGGACTTTCGGCTTTCTTCTTCTTTTTTTTTTTTTTTAATGGGGTGGGGAGGTAGCTCAATGTGCCCCTGGATTTGATTCCAAGTACTACAAGAAAATAAATAAATAAAGGATGAATGGATGGAGGAAGGGACAGCTATGTGATAGACACACATGGTAAAGTATTAGGAGTGGAATTTGAGAGGTGGCTATGTGCATACTCACTGTATGGTTTATTTATGTATGGTTTTTGGAGACAGGGCCTTGAACTTGTTATCGGTTGCCTTGTTTCTAAAAAGTGGCTCACCAGCTAAATGTTACCGGGTTCTGGATTGTTCGCCTCTCCTTCTGGGGTTGGGCGCCAGGTTTTTCTTGCCTTGAACAAAGAATTGAATGAAACGAGCGAGGAGCAGTCGCAAAGGTTATTCAAGAAAGCAAAAGTAAAGAGTGGGAGAGAAACTGGCTCTGTAGAGCAAGCTCAGGTTGAGTAAATAGAAAAAGAGGAGGAGCAAAGGTAAAAGTACTCGCTGCCTCTGGGAAATGCAATGCGAGCTATCTCGGAAAGTTATGATAGCCTTGGCTTTATTCTTGCTACTAGTTCCTGTGCTGGTCAACGAATATTCTTCTAGCAAATGTAATATCAATGGGTAACTCATGAACCAATTGTCGAATGTGACATCTGGGTTACTTTTTGAAATAGGTACACAAGTCTGTTCACAAAGTCATACAGTTTATTACTGCACAAAGAAAGATTTTGTGGCTGAGTTCCAGGATAATTTTCTAAATTAAAGGTATTAAATGTCTGTGCATCTACCAGGGGATATATTTTTATACCATATTTGAAAGGTTTACTTGGCATATATTGCCAAAATCTTCAACGACCACAAAGTGAGGCAAGTTGTTCATCATTTGTCACGTATTCGGACAGTGTATAAATTTCTTGACAGTTTGAAACAAAGCTTTCAAAAAATGAGTGAATAGCAGCCAAACTGTCAGATTTTTTTTCTTTCTTGGTGGGTCTTTTTGTTCTCAAGAGGTAGGCAACTTTGAAGGAAACCAAAGCTCTTGAGTGTCAGTATTGTTCTAAAAATCTCAATGCCACATCTGTCACTTCTTCATAAATCCTTTAGAATCTGATGATTAGAATGATAAAGTCCTGCTCTGAAGGCTTTTGGTTCAGATAGTGAGGTGTCGTGATAAATATATTTTTGAGTATTGATGCATACTCAATGCATACTCAAAGAATGTTTTACTTGTATTTCATTATTAGTGTATTTCAAAACATGTTGTAGCATATCACCCATTACAAATAATTTCCAGCATTGAATTGCAGTGTTGACATTCCATCCAATAGGTTTCACCCCTGGCAAGAATCTAATAACCTTTCCAACCTAGTTCTAATGTTGGATTATTCAGGTATGCATGACCATTTTGTAGCATTTGACTAGTCAAATATTTATTTACATTACTGTTTCCTTCCTCCTCTGAATCAAGGTCTCAATTCTGTTCTTCTCTATCTGTCATGTCTTGCCTCGTCTCAGTGTCACAACTTCTTTGTCTTTCTTGATCCAAGTCATCATCAAAAGCCAAGTAACCAGAATAACTCACTTTCAACCTCCTCCCAATGTTGTAAATGCAGATTTTCATGTGATTTTGTACTGAATTGGGCTAATTCTATAAGAAAAATCAAAAGTAAACATTTAATAAAAAATTATAAATACACAAAAGTGTAACAGTGCATAACACGGGTAAAACTCACCCATTTACACTTTAACACGTACATACACCTTGCTGTTCATCATACCAAGTGGGTGAACACAAAGATTGCTTCCTCTATTCTTCCAGTGCAATTAATGAGACACGCACCGGCTACCATTATGCTAAAATACATATTTTCATTAGAAAGTATGGTATGGACTTCTGCTACCCTGAATGAGGAACCAAGATGGCTTAATAGTAATTTCATCAGAAAGTGTTTTTAAAGCATTTGGGAATGTCTCTATATGCTTAAAATGATATTAAGCAATCACTAGATTCCCAGCATCAAATGACCTTTAATGCAACAAAGAGCCTCTTCTTGCTGAATTTTTCTTCTTAACTTTAAAAAAAGACTTGCAGAATGGATATGATATAAAGTAAGACTCCATCATGTCTGGGACTTATTTCTCTTTGTATTTGCACTGATCTCTCTCTCTCTTTCTCTCTCTTTCTCTCTCTCTCCCCTCTCTCACCTCTCTCCTCTAACATATTTATATTCAGGTACATATTTTATTTAAAAATAACACCTGATCATCATCATATGCAGCAAATATTTTATTTAAATAGGAAAACATGCTTTTTCAAATACATGTGTTTGCAAGTTAGGGAATTACTAACAGCAAGAAACCCTGGTATAGTCACATGGTGTCTGTTTCCAGTCTTGAAGTGTCCTTTCCAGAACTTCTCAAACTGCTGAGTATATTGAAATCACTGGTATGGTTTCATGTAACACAAACTGCTGGTTCCACGTCTTGGAATTTCCAGTGCAGAGAGTTTGGGTCAGGACCTCAGAATCTGTTTCTAAGATTCCCAGACCATACTGAAGCTGCTGGCCTAGGTGCTATAAGAACCACTGATCCTTCCATCAAATAACACCAAAGAAGGGAAAGAGAAAGTTAACAACTCTATGCTGTTTCTCTGAGGTTGGACTGTTTGATGTGTCCCAGCTTTTGTAATAAAATAATAATAATAATAATAATAATAATAATAATAATGCCGAAAGACATACAGTGCTTAAGACTCGGGTTAATTTTATTCCGTAATCATGAGGCACCAGTGTGGGTGTGTGGAGACTTCTGTACTTAATTTTGACTGACCCATATAGAGCAGATGTGATTCTTCTGACTTGCAATTGAAAACCCAAATAACCTAGCTCGGGAAACACCATAGGTTTTTGTGACGTCGCCTAAATGGTGACTATCAGGTTAGTACAGTGACAGGAGTGAGTGGGTGAGAGTTATGCAGGGAATAAGTTGCCCAAATATTAAGGAGAAAAACAAGAACATCACAAAAGCTTTAAGGAAAAACAAAGTAGAATATTTTCATTAAATAGGAATCCAAGGTCTGAGCTAAACAGATTTCAATTTCTTTTTCCTGGGTATTTGCTTTTATAATACAGAGGAAATAATTCTGAGGAAGATTTACATTTAGGTTTTATTTTCCTCTGAGCAAGAAGAAATATACTGTGCAATAAAGAAAGTGTGATCTTTCCCGTTGGGTGCTTTAAACCTATGTTAAGTGCTCATGAGTTATTTAGTTAGAAAATTTATACACCCAGGGAGAGTGACGCTGGTCAGTGTTTTAGCTGCATATGAGATTATGAAACTCAGTTGTTCAAAATTCTAAAGTATTTTATTATAGCATTATAAATTGTGGAATGAACCGATAAAAGTCAAAATAGGTCCTTTTTCGTGGGTCCGTGACTGCCTAGAATCAACACATAGGACTCCCTTCAAAAGGTGAAAAATGCTATTAAGCAGTAGTGTGATTCTGTGAAACGATGATTGGAGTGAGAAGACATTTGAGAGAATAGGAAGGTAATAGTCTAGCAACTGAAGAAGGGAGTGACTATTACTACAATCTTGCCTTTGGTGAAAGATTATAATACTGTACATTTATTAGTTTTTTCTCAACTCTTTATAAAGGTGGTGTTAAAGGTGATACCGTCTTGCTTTGACTGAAGGAGAGGATGCGAGAAATCACGCTTTGCATTTTGTCCATGACCGTTTTATTTGGGCACAATCGCACTGGCGAATGCTTCCCAGTTCATCTCCAATTTAAGATTTCTGAAAAGCCGTTGAAGGACTGCTTTTTCCTGGTTGTTTTTGTGGCACCGTGCAGTGGCTTCTCTGTGCTCAGAGAGCTTGCTCCTCAGCCTTGAAGGTGGAGTTCATGCCAGAGCATGAGCAGAAACCCCGAGGCCAAGCACACCCTTCAGCGCCCCAGAGCCAGTTTTCAGGGACTATGTGGCCAAAACTGCTGGCCTCACCAAACAGGCACCTTCCTGAGAGCTGGGCCTTTTTTCCTCTTCCTGATGTACGCCGTGGTGTGTTTTCCATTCCACCCCGAGTCCGCAGGGTTGGCCAGCCCACGGGTGGCCATCGCAGGCCTGCTTTCCTTGTGCTGCAGCGCTGAGCTAGTAGAGCTTCCAGCCGCAGTGTGCCCCATCATGCCTGTCTCCCTCCTTTCATTCTTTCTAACCTAAGTTTATATAGGCTAGACAGATTTTTGTTATATACCAGAAAAATATAGAACATAGTAGAGAAAAAAAAAAAAAACCCTGTTAATGTTTTTGCTTTAATGTTTTGCCTTGCACTAAGAACTACTTCCCTTCATGTACTTTGGAAGATGCAATTTTATGCAACCAATGTCTTCCTAGGTTCTCTGTCCTTGTACTAACATTTCTCTTTCTGTTGTGCTTTTTTCTAATTTTCTATCCTTTAATTTTTCAAAGATTCTATGCTTCTCACCAGTTTATTGAAATCAACTGCACTGTGTTCCCCCTTTTCAAACCTTTTAATGAAGGCAGTGAATGTAAGAATTCCTCAGGGGATTTCTCATGAAGATCTGGTCCAAGATGTGCTGGTCCAAGACAAATGTCTTCTGTGAGTTGCCCTTGTTTATTTTGTTTGGACTTACTGTTCTGAAGCCGTAATGGGAGTAAACATTAGGCCCCGTAAAAGAGTTTTTACACAATATCATTTCCTTTCTCATTGTTATGGAGTGCAAATAGAAAACATAGGCAAACTGCTCCAGAGTGCCCTGTTCAAAAATTAAAGAATTCCAGTAAAATTCTTTAAACTTCCTTTGCACAGCTAATCCACTGCCCACCTTCCAAGTCTACCCACATCTTAGTCTGTTAATTTAAATTTCTACCCTCTCTTTGAACACTTCTGGTTTTGGTTAACTTACAAGGAGTTCATAAAAATTCCCTCCTTTGCCCAACAACTACTAACATCTCATTCCTATAAAATTTTAAGTCCCAGTTTCATGACTGTCTTCGAAATATGTGCCATCCCTGAAGGACTCCAAGATTCTTGGTGGGTAACTTTTGTGTAGCTCACATGCTTTGTCCTTGAATTTAATCCTCAGTAAATATTTAACTCAGTCCCTTAATGATTCAAGGTTTTACCTTTCCTCTTCCTACAAAGTCCTCCTCTCAGAAGTAGTAAATAACTTGTTTTCTAATGGACAAATAATAATAGTATACAATATAATATAATTATATATAATATTTCAGGGGTACAATATGATGCTATAAGATACATTTATGTTGTGAAATGATTAAACAAAGCTAATGAACATTTTCATCACCTCACATTTTTTAATCGTGTCTGTGGTGAAAGCATTTAAAATATTTCTTTTAACAATTTTGAAACAGGCAGGAACTCCTTGATTTCAGTCTTTCCCTGTGTTGGCTTTCAAAGCTGTCCTCATCACACTCTGAATCTATGATTGCTTTTACCTACTTTCTCCCCATTCACAAAGAGGCGATGGGTGATACTAAATCAGTAGGCTTTGCAAATATGCCTACGAAGAAAAGTTATTTATATAAAAACCTTTTTCAGAAGCCATCTTTATTTATTTTTCAAGTAATATTTTGATGAAGTGGTGAAATGAGTCATTTTTATTCATCTTTGGAATAGTTTTATATATTCCATTGTGGGCAGATTTTTTTTCTAAAGGAAGGGAAGTCAGTGTAGGTGGTAGAAAATGAAATAAATCTTTGTCAAGAATACAGTAAAACACAAAGGATATAAACACATTTCTCTGAATATGACAATAGTTGTCTGATTTGGTGATTGGGTAACTAGTACTTTTTACAGCTTTTATTTATCATTTTAGTAAGAGATATTCTTTTTAAAAATCAGGCATAGTCATTTAGATTGTGCTTTTGAGGGAACTATACGTTATATTAGCTGATATGCATCCATGTATCTGTTCCCAGGATGTGTTCAGACTATTTCAAAATCTGATTAAGGATGATAAAAGTTAAAGTGGAGAATGCACATCTCAATGAATGCTTATTTAGCGGGTATGCCATAATGATTAAAATAACTTTCAGCAAAGACTGTTTAAAAATTCCAAAAACTTACAGAAATATATTAAAACCAAAGAAAATACTCAATATAACAATAACTGCAATTTTAAAAATAGTATGCAGGTGATTCAAAATCAATTCAAGTTTATTACTTTCTAAGTTGATTATTTACAAATGAAAATGGATCGTACTCTGCAAACAGACCCCAGTGCAAGGCATGGTGTGCGAAGGGTTTATTAAAGGTGGGATCCCAGGAGAAGAGTAAATATGGAGACTGTGGATCAGGGAAGAGCCAGGCTAGGGCAAACTTTTAGGGGAAATCCTAGCCATACCCAACCTGCTGAGCCCCAGAACATACATAACACCTGGGAGCTTTGGGGCCCCAGGGCTAGATGCTGGGCTCTCCTGCTCCTGCATCTGTCTGTCCAGGGCTGTGAGCTCGGGGATGTCGCCTTCCAGGCACTTCTTGCTCTCTGCTCATCTGGATGAAGCTATTCCTGGCGGCCAGAGGCCTTCGAAGGCCACAGGTGCCACTTGTTAGGAATGAAGCAAGCAGACACTGGTGGATGTGTTGAGCCAGTAAGAGGGCCCAGCAGGGAACCCGGTGAACAGCAGTAGTTTCTTATAAGGACTTGAAGCAAATTTCCTGAATAATTGAAAAATGGCCCTCTTGGAGGTAGTCAACTTTTTCAGTCATTTATGGCTTAGTATGGAGCTAGCCTCATTTTGTGTACTTTCCTTAGTGTTGAGGTTGATCAACAGTTGAAGCAAAAGGAGAATTTACTTCTGCTGAATTTACAGCAGGACAGGAGGACCTCGGGGCTGATTTATTGATCGGCTCAGTGAATGTTCAGCTCAGGAAAATTCATTAAGCCTCACACTTCCCATTGGAGTCCCCAGTTCATACGGCACAAATTAGCATTGGAAAGGACTCCGTTGGATTCTTTTGTCTTGCCAGAAAACCAAAAGTGATTTTAAAAAGTGAGTTTTCTTTTAAAAGGAAGAAGAACAAAACCATGTATTTTTTTTATTTTAAATAGAAAAAAAATAAAAACAATGATACAGAATTTCAAAACAAGATAATAGGAGATTAATGATGGTTAATATATTGCATATTGTTATCTTCAAAGTAGTTGCTCAAACTCCAAGATATAGGCATGAAAAATTAAACAATATAAGCACAAACCATTCTTTTAAATGAACTAATAGAGATTAGTAGTATAATTATCTTAGCTATCTTGTGTATATATGTGTATATATGTATATATGTATATATATATTTTTTTCTTTTCCCTTCCTTTTCTCCTTTCCCCCTATCCCAGTCATTCTTTCCTTTTCAGCAGTTTTTCCCCTTTCACAATATCTATTATACATTTTGGATCTTATTTACTCTTTCAGTTTTTTACACTAGGGAGACAATATGATGTTTACACATGCAACTTGGATTTATTTCAGTTATGAGTATGGTCTCAAGTTGCATCCATTTGCCTATAAAAGCTCAAGTTTATCCTTCTTTATAGCTGAGTAGTACTCCATTATATAAAAATACCACATCTTTTTTATCCATTCCTCGGTTGATGGGTATTTGCATTGTTTCCAAGATTTAGCTATTATAAATTATGCTGCTATAAACATGGGTGCAAATATATCATTGTGGTATGATGTTTTTAGTTCCTCTGGGAAAATACTCAGAAGGGGTATAGTTGGGTCAAATGGGACCTCTAATCCTAGTTTTTTGAGGAATCTCCACACTGATTTGCACAGTGGTTGTACCAGTCTACACTCCTACCAAAAGTGGAGAAGGGTTTCTTTTTCCCCACAGCATTTGTTATTGGTTGATTTCTTGATGATAGCCATTCTTTCTGGGGTGAGATGGAATCTCAGTGTTCTTTTAATTTGCATTTCTTGAATGACCAATGATGTTGAACATTTTTTCATATATTTTTTTGCCATTTGTATTTCTTCATCTGAGAAGTGTTATTCATCTCAGATGCCCATTTTTGGATTGGGTCTTTGAATTTGGAGGGGCTGTTTTTTTCAATTCTTTGTACGTTCCAGATAGAAGTCCTTTGTCTCAGGGCCAGTTGGCTAAAATTTTTTCCCACTCTGTTGGTTTTCTTTTCACTCTGTTGGTGATTTCTTTTGATGTGCAAACCTTTTTAGTAAGGTGAGATTCCAGTTGTTGATTCTTTGAAGTACTTCCCTTGCAGTTTGGGTTTTGTTCATGAACTCTTTGCCTACCCCCATGTCTTCAAGATTTCTAACTAATTTCTCTTCCAGTAGATTTAGTATTTTTGTTTTAATATTTAGATCTTTGATCCATTTTGACTTTAGTTTAGTGCATGGTGATAGTTTAGTTTTAGTCTTTGGCATGTGGAAAGCCAGCTTTTCCAGCACCATTTATTAAAGAGGCTATCTTTCTTCCAGTGAACATGTTTGGCCCCTTTGTCAAAAATAAAGTGGCTGAGTGTGTTTGTAGTTGCGTCTGCATCTTCTAATCTGTTCCACTGATCCTCAGGTCTGTTTTTTTGCCAGTACCATGCTGATTTTATCACAGTAGCTTTGTAGTATAATTTCAAGTCAGGGATTGAATGCCCAGAATTGCCTTTGCTATTCTAGGTCTCTCCTGTTTCCACATGAATTTTAGGAATGTTTTCTCTAGATCTGTGAGTATGCTAATGGTATTTTGATCAGGATTGCATTAAATCTGTATAATAGTTTTGGGAGTATGGCCATTTTCACAATGTTGGTTCTTCCTATCCATGAGCAAGGGATATCTTTCCATTTTCTCACATCCTGTTCAATCTTCTTTTTCAGAGTACTGTAATTTTCAATGTATAGATGTGTTACTTCCTTTGTTAGATTGATTCCTAAGTTTTTTTTTTTTTTTTTTTGGATGCTATTGTGAGGGGCATTGTTTTACTAACTTCTCTCTCAGTAAGTTTCTGCTTGTGTACAGGCTATTGATTTTTGAGTGTTGACTTTGTATTCATCTATGCTACTAAATTTGCTTACTAAATCTAGAAGTCTTTTGGTGGTTTTGGGGTGTTCTATGTAGAGTATCATATCATCTGCAAATTATGATAATTTAACTTCTTCTCTTCCTATCCTTATTCCTTTTATTTCTCTGTCTCTTGTCTAATTGCTCTGGCTAATGTTTCCCAAACTATATTGAATAGGAGAGGTGATAATGGAAATCCTTGTCTTGTTCCTGATTTTAGATTGAAAGCTTTCAGTTTTTGTCCATTTAGTATGATGTGGGCTGTTGGTTTGTCATAGATGGCTTCTATCAGATTGAGAGAAAGACCATCTATTCCAATTTCTATAGAGTTTTTATCATGGATGAGTTTTGGACTTTATCAAAAGCTTTTTCTACATCTATTGAGATGATCATGTGATTTTTGTCTTTGGCTCTGTTGATATGGTGTATTGCATTTATTTATTTGTGTATGTTGAACCATCCCTGCATTCCTGGTCATGGTGTATAATCTTCTTGATGATTTGCTGCATTCTGTTTGCTAGTATCTATTGAGGATTTTTGCATCTATGTTCATGAGGGAGATTGACCTGTAGTTCTCTTTTTGGTTGGGTCTTTCTCTGGTTTTGGTATCAGAGTAATGCTTGCCTCCAGGAATGAGTTAGGGAGTATTGCTTCCCTTCCAATTTCATTAAAGAGTTTGAGGTTTAATGGCATTAGATCTTTTCTAAATTTCTTGTAGAATTGAGCCATGAATCCATCAGGATCTGGGCTTTTCTTTGTTGGTAAGTTTTTAATTACATTTTCAATTTCATTAGCTGATATTGAATTATTCAGAATTTTTATAGCTTCTTGATTCAGCTTTGGTAATTGATACCTTTCTAGGAATCTGTCCATTTCTTCTGTGTTTTCCATCCTATGTGAGTAAAGATTTTTGAAGTAGGTATTGATGATCTTCTGAATTTCCACAGGAGCTATAATGATTTCACCTTTTTTATTCCTCATGGCCTGAATTTGAGTTTTTTCTTTCCTTCTTTTGATAATGTTGGCTAGGGGCTTATCAATTTTATTTATTCTTCGAAAGAACCAACTCTTTGATTCATTAATTCCTTGTATTGTTTCCATAGTCTCAATTGCATTAATTTCTGCTCTGATATTTATAATTTCCTCCCTTGTATAGGCTTTGGACTTGACTTGCTTTTCTTTTTCTAGAAGTTTGAGGTGCAGCGTTAGGTTGTTTATTTGTGCTCATTCTGTTTTCCTGATGTGAGAATTCATTGCTATGAATTTCCCTTTTAGGCCTGTTTTCATTGCGTCCCAAAGGTTCCAGTATCTTGTACTTGCATTTTCGTTTGATTGTAGATATTGTTTAATTTCTGCTTTAATTTCATCTGTGACCTATTTGTTGTTCAGGAGGGTATTATTTAATTTCCGTGTATTTATTGAGTTTTTGTGGTTTCTTTTGCCATTAATTTCCAATTTTATTGCACTATGGTTAGATAATATGCATGGGATAATTTCAATTCCTTTGCATTTACATAAGCATGTTCTATGGGCTAGTATATGGTATATTTTAGAAAATGTCCTGTGTGTAGCTGAGAAGGATGTGTATTCTGATGTTGTTGGGTGGAACACTCTGTAAACATCTACTAAGTCCATTTGTTCACGGTTTTGGTTCAGTTCTGTTATTTTTTTGCTGATTTTTTTTGTCTAGTTGATCTATCTCTTTTTGATAATGGGGTATTAAGGTTATAATTGTGTTATTGCTTGTTTGATTTTTCATGTCTATTATTATCTGTCTTATATAGTTGGGTGCTCTCATATTTGATGCATATATATTTATGATTGTTATCTCTGCCTCTTGAAGTTTTCCCCTAACAAGTATGTCATGACCTTCTTTATCTCTTTTGATCATTCTTGGTTTGAAATTCACATTGTCTGCAAACAGAATAGCTACCCCTGCTTTCTTCTGGGTTCCTGTCACATGGAGTATTGTTTTCCATCCTTTGACTTTCAGTCTATGAATTTCTTTTGAGTTAAATGTGTTTCTTGTATGCAGCATATTGTTGGATCTTGGTTCTTGATCCATTCCACCAATCTCTTTCTTTTGATGGGTGAATTGAGGCCATTTACATTGATGCAAAACCGTGTATTATTATATACTTGTCAACTTAAAATGACTCATTTTGGGAAATACATTAACTTTTTGCGTATTCATGATGTCTTATCACATGGAGAGTTTGTCAGAGTCCTTTGGTTGGTGGAACACAGGAGGAGATTTTGGTGGATAAAATGCAAACCTTTGCACGGAAAAATATGTTTTATATTTTGGGATAAATGGCTAAAGGAGAAAAACAAAATTTTCTGTTTTTTACAAAGTGGCTTCTAAGGTAAGACAAGGATAAGTGCCATTTGTGTATACTCCCAAAAAGTCAGAAGTCACCCAACATGCGATGATTGGGTGAGTAAAGAGAAAAGGAAGTACACTGGTTCCCAGCACAGGAGTATCATGCACAGGGTTGAATCACAACATCTGGAAGTAGGCCAGGCACATGAAGAACTTTTCCTTTGACTCTGCTTGGTCTGCAGGGCCCAGTGAGGAAATTGCTGCTTTAATCCACAGTGATATCCATGCTTCTGATGAAACAAGAAGACTGTTCTTAAACAATTTGATCACCAGTTCTGTCACTGCTCTCAGAACTCTGATGCATTTATTTTATAAGTGGATCTAGGTTGCCTGTCCAGGTGCCCTACTGTCCAACAAGTCCCAGCCCTAGTTAATCAGTCTTCTTTGTGAACCGCCATTGTCTCCATTTCAGATCTAGGGCAGAGCTTCTCAGACTTCAGATTGCATGTGAATCACCCCGAGGCTCACTAAAGAAACATAGTTGGACTCCACCCCAGAGGTTCTGGTTCAGTAGGTCCAGAGCAGGGACAGATTTGAATTTTTCATGCATTCCCAAGTAATGTTGATGTCCTTGGTCAAGCGACCACAATTGAGAAGCACTAGTCTGGACCAAGAAAGGGATGTAACCCATATAAACAAATGCGTGTTGTGTTCAAATATTATATTAAAGTAAGATTAAGGGAAAAGAAGCAGCTTGTGCTGCCAGATAAAAAGCATAGCTGGGTGTTCGACCATAGTGAAATGGGTGTAAAGGAGAGATAACATTTTAGATGACTCAAAGGGACAATCTGGCTACATTTAAATCATCTGGACTTCTCAAGTGGAAACAGCTTGTTTGCCTGATGAATCTATATCATTTCCATATTTCTTTTCAAAAGACCTTTTATGAAAATTAGATTCTGTGCTCACCCAACATATTCATGAAGATACTTTTCTGCTCTTATGAAACTGTTTGCAAAATGATTGATGCTATTTGTAGTTAATCTGATTAGGCCGTATGAGTACTTTTGCTTGGCACAGGCAGTAATAGAAAACTGTGAGGCTGCAATGTTTATCATTATAGTTGAGATTATTTTTTAATACTTAACAAATGCAATATCATTCATTTCCAAAATGGTTGAATCATACCATTAGATGCTTGGTAATAAATAAGTAGTAAAATAAAGCATAGTATTCATAAAGATCCAAAATATGCCTGATATTATCATCTTTACCATAGGTATAGATATTCCATGGTCATTGTGGAGTTTTTTTTCCCTCCGTTTTTCATAATCTCAGCCAAAGGACATTAAAATGAAGGTAGTTATTATCATTTTAAATTTTACCTGGTTTCCATTCATCATTTTTTTAAAATTGGCTAATGATATTTTCTAATATAATGTGTTCTAGAGTCTACTAAACAGGTATGGCAATTTTCCCCTCAGAGTCATAGATGCATCCAGCTAGACCATAAATGTTGCTGTGATGAAATTCTATTAATTTTATGTCCTAATAAAGTTTTGAGTATAGTTTTAGCTACATTGAACTTTTAACTTATAATATATTTTATTCTCATATGAGTATAAAAATTTCTCAGGTTGCTGAAGAAAGAAATGAGAAAACTTGACTATTGAACAATTAGGGCTAAACTATCTTATCTCACTTGGTAATTTACAAAGAAAAAATTAAAAAAATAAAGAAAAACAAAAAATTAACTATATATCTGCTGATACATTTCACGTTGCTCTGTGTAGACATAACCTCTGAAAATTTATGCTGTATTCTTATTACTAAATTTTATAGTATTAATATATAGTTATTACATAATAATTATTCATTATTATATGCTTTTCTTATGCATGAACAAAGATAAGTGGGTTTTCCTTTCATTTGTATTACTCAGTATTCCTGGTACTTTATCAATCCTGAAGAGTAATTTAGGAAAAAAGTAAGGTTGGGGGTATATGGGTTCTTTTTCTATCCTGTACCCAGTCTCAGTGATTTTGAGCAACTGGGATTCAGTTTCTTCGTTTGTGATCTCTTCTCGCTTTATGACAGTAGTTGTTTCCGTTTGGGCATGAAGACAATAATGGCACTGCACTCATTTTTATACTGGTCTGGGTGCCAATGTAAGGAAATTTATCTACACTCCTCTTTGAATTAAATTCATTAGAACTTAGACATAATGAGAATAGTGTTTATTTATTTCTTCATGAAAATTACATTCATGGCTTAAAACAGGAAACATTTATCATCCCACAGTTTGAGGGGATCAGGAATCTAACAAGGCCATGGCGAAAGTGTATTCGGGGTGGATTTCAGGTTGTTGCCGGAATTCACTTCCTTGAGATTGTAGGGCTGGGAGGTCTCGTCTCCTAGAGGCTTTGTCTTCTTACACGGACCTGACACAGGCATCAGGTTGGAATCTCTGCTGCTTCACGTCCTTCACTTCTAGAGCCTCCTTCGAAAGGCTAGGATCTCTCTCTCTCCATTAGCTCTCTCATTCAACTGGGAACCTTAATGACACCTGGGAAATCTCTACACCTTTGCCATATTCTATCGGTTAGAAGCAAGTTGCAGGTTCTGTTTGTGCTCAAAGGTAGGGGGTTAGATAGACAAAGGCAAGGATGTCACAGAACAGGAAGCATGGGGGCCCACTTAGAATTCTGCCTACTGCATACATGCAGGTAATTCAGATGTTGGAGTCTGTGGTGAAGCTGCCCAGTTGACCAGCGGTCATCATTTAACTTCTCCGCTAGTTCTCCGGGCTGCAGAGCGGAGGAGTAGGATAATAACGTAATAGTGTCGTTGCAGGCACAAGTGAGGTCACATCTGCAAATTGTCTCTTCCAGTCCTTGGCACATTGTTGGTTTCTCTTGTTGATAGTAATGATTAGTTTTGCCATTCTAATTACACATATGTTGCTTGACTTTGCCTCCTTTAGTGATAGGAAACCTTAATCTCATCGCAATAATTTCACAGGTTTTATTGTTTAGACTCAATCTCCTAACAGTTTTCAACACTGATAAGTGCTCCTTCCTCTTGGATGTGCTTCCTCTTGGCCCCCATGATTTAAGAGTCCTCTGGTTTGTGTCCTACCTCCTCCTCTGCTTCTTCTCCGCTTCCTTGCAGATTTTTCCTTTTCAGTGCACTCCAGACAATTTAAACTGGAACTAAGTCCCGCCCATTTAACTTCAAAAGCACAGTCAGCCCTTTGGATTGTCTGGGTTCTGCATCCTCAAACAACCATGAATCAAAAATATTCTAAAAGAAAGTAATTGAGTCTACTCAACAAGTACTTTATTCTTGTCATTATCCCCTAAATAACACAGGATAACAACTATTTACAGCATGGATATTGTGTTAGTATTTGTAGTAATTCAAAAATAATTTAAAGTGTATGGGTGATGTGCATAGGTTAAATGCAAAAACTATGTCATTTATGTATGGGACATGAATGTCTGTGGATTTTAGTGACTTTTGGGTGGCACAGAGCTGATAACTCATGGATCCTGAGGGACAAATGTGTATATCTTGAGGCCAAAAGGGTCCGTTAAAATAAACATCCGGTCATATCAGCCTGTTGCTCAAAGCACTGCAACAACTTTGATTACTTTTAGAGGGACTGGGAAAATCCTTATACTGGCCACAACATCTATGTGGTTAGACATTAACACTCAACCTACTCCAACGCAGCTCTTCCTGTCTTTTACATGTTGAGCTCCTTCTTTCTCTAGGGCCTTCACATAGCTCTTTTCTTGGGCACCCTTTCCCACTCAGCCACTACTTTTGTTGCTCCTTTCACTAAGGACCACTGTCAGAACTTCCCAGAAGGATATCTCTGCCTGTGGCAACTCCCGTAGTATCCTGTCCCTCCACTCTGAGTACTCATCCTGGTTGTAGATTGACACTTGCTGAAGCCAGGCCTAGAATGCGCTGTGTCTTCTCCATGGGGCCAACATGAAATTTCTTTTTGTTCATCAGTACTGAGCTGAAGGTTGGCATATTGTAGATGCTCAAGAAAAATGTATTAAATGAGAGAACGGGATGGTGAGTTTGCCAGACTCTTAAGTTTCCCACAGGCCACATCTTAGCCACGGATGTTACATGAACAGCCATTGTCATTTTCTTCTGTTTCTCTAGACTTCACGTTTTTTTCTGCCTGCCTGATTTCCAGCCAGTTGACTCTCAAAATTTGTACCTTGCCAAGCAGCATCTTTGGAGATGTTGACTGGCTTTTGATCTAGTTTCTTCCTGTATATGAATCTTGGCTTTTGGACGAGTACTGAACTCCAGACAGTGGTGGATTCATTATTTCTGTAAGAAAAGAACAAAGAAAGTGGACAATGAAGGAAGAAAGGAAAAAGAAAGAATAAAAAGTATCATCCACTGCCATATACCTGCCAGTACCACTGGGACATAATTTAGAAGTAGGGCCAGGGGTAACTATCAGACCCTAAAATAGA
Source organism: Erethizon dorsatum (assembly GCA_028451465.1). NCBI lineage: Eukaryota > Metazoa > Chordata > Mammalia > Rodentia > Erethizontidae > Erethizon > Erethizon dorsatum. The sequence continues at coordinate 13,120,930 of CM051841.1, read as the reverse complement.
ACAGAGAACATGCAAAGGCATTTGATCCCCCACTTTTCTTTTTCTTTTTTCCATTTATTCTATTATATTTAACCATTAAAGTATGGTACATAGTCTACTACTGTATCTGCCAACTTTTCATGTCCCTAGGTTGCTTGTAACAGTTAGGCATCTGGTTGGTTTTCTGGGTAAAGATGAATTTGATGGATATTTGATATACCGTGTCCCCGTTAGAGCCAAAGTCAGACAGCACCTACTAAGGTCAGCAGGGTGTCATTCTTTCCTCAGACTGGGACAGAATCCAGCCTCTATGCTGGACTCTTTGTTAAGCACTGTATAGAGGGAGATGATCTTTGTCAAGAGATTCACAACCAAGACCAGAAACCCCGTGTCAGTAGGTAGTTACAACCCGACCTTAAATCTCGTGTTCTTTTCTTTTCACTTCACTTCTCTTATTTTGCATCTAATTAATGGCACACAAAAGTGAAATTAGTTTTCTGTAGAAGTTGCTTCTCTTATTTAGGTCTCAAGTTTTCAGGAAATATCTGCATATATTTTAGGAAATACCTGCTAGGTTTTTAGATTTTTCTTTTCATTTGCATTCTGTGGTTTTCTTCTAGAAAAATCTTTCAACATATCAACTTTGGACCCCTCTGCTAGGATCTTTTGCCTTTCACTTGGAATGGGAGTGTTGGAAACATAAGAATTTATGTGTATGCTTTACTCCCTGCTTGCTGAATGGAGATCTTAGTTTAACATCTCGGTTAATTTGGCAGCAGCCCCATAAGGAAGATGTTGCCAGCCTCAGCATCTGTGTTCACACAAGCATCTGTAGTAGCTTGCTTAATATTGCATTAATATCAAGTGATAACTCCAATAAGGCGCTTGCATTTGTGCCTCTAGCTTTATGAAATTTGCATTATACTAGATCTAACCGTGTTTAAATAGGGAAATCCAGATGTGTTGCTTCTCTGTGTTCTGCACTGTGGTTGTTCTTGATAACCCATGCATCTCATTTCCATTTGTGTTGCTTACACTGAGTCTCTTTTACAAGTTGTGGAAAAAAGACAAAGCCATGCCTAGGGGAAAATAGAAATGAAAGACCAGGTGGAAGATAGATAGTGCAGGGATTTTTTTTTTTTTTTTTTTGAGAGCTACATTCTACAGATTTTCATTTCCTCAGGAATGGAATGAAGTTAAGGAACAAAGACTTGAGTTTAAGCCCACCTGGTTCCTTTTAAATTAAAACCTCTTAATTTAAGGACTCTCAAATAGTTTTTTGATTGGGCCTTTTAAAGTTGGTTGGCAGTCGATGCAATGCATTAATTTATTCCACTTTTGGTAAATCGAGGTTGAACAATTTAATGAATATGGCCCATGTGGAGGTACGCATAATCACACCCCATGCACCCAACCTTTAATAAATTCCATATGAAATGTTTCTGACTGCAGTTGCTGCTCTGATCGTATAGCACGTGAATTTGAAGCATGTTATTATATTGGGTGACTAATGGCCTTTAGTAACAATGCACAGAAATTGGTATTCGGAAAGAGGTGAGTTTTAAATTGCATTCTTCCCTGGCTTTGCAGTGGATTTCATGGCTCATCTACCTCACAGTAGGTTCGCGGCTGAGGGACTGAAATCTTCCTGCTGAATAGTAAACATCAGAGATGCTTGAGTCCTCCGTTAGCCTGCAAGCCTCAGTTTCTTATCACTCACTGAAAATTTTTTAAAAAGGAAGCACAATCCCTCCCAAACCTTTAATTACTATTAATTCACACTTTTGTTTTTGTTTAAGTACTAGGGGTTTCACTAAGTCACTAAGTTGCCCAGGCTGGTTTTGAACTTGTGCCTCTCCTCCCTCAGCCTCCCAGAGGGCTGGGATTATGAGCGTGTGTCATTCCCTGCTTACCGATAATTCACGCTTATCCATTCTTACAAAGGGCAAATATCCGGCACTTCAGAACATGTACGGGGGATTCTAAGACTGTGACCCCCAGTCAGCACTGTGATTCTGAAATAAAGGCGTCCCTCATTGCTTTCTTCCTCCGCTTGTCTAGGCAGGCTCCTGGCTGTTGGACACCCCACTGTTGGATAGGTTCGGAAGTTAGAGAAAATAAACATTTTTCTTTCATGTTTATGAAAACTTCTCCAATGTTATGAAATATAATACAAAGGCCAAGTAGTGGAGCATTTCTAGCAGACATAAAACGATTTCAGTGGTTACTTGAGTTCCTTAACACGAAGATGTTCACCTGCGTAGGGTAAAATTGGATACAAGGGAATGTTTAAAAATGGGAGTTGAACTGAGATACCATCTCACCCCAGAAAGAATGGCTACTATTAAGAAATCAACTAATAACAAATGCTGGAGGGGCTGTGGGGAAAAAGGAACCCTTCTTCACTGTTGGTGGGAGTGTCGACTGGTACAGCCACTGTGGAAGTCAGTGTGGAGATTCCTCAGAAAACTAGGGTTGGAGGTCCCATTTGACCCAGCTATTCCCCTTCTGGGCATCTTCCCAGAAGAATTAAAAACATCGTACCACAGCGATATATGTGCACCCATGTTTATAGCAGCACAATTTGTAATAGCCAGATCTTGGAAACAACCCAAATGCCCATCAACTGAGGAATGGATAAGAAAGATGTGGTATTTTTATACAATGGAGTACTATTCAGCCATAAAGAAGGATAAACTGGAGACTTTTATAGGTAAATGGATGCAACTCGAGAAAATACTCATAAGTGAAATAAACCAGAAGCACATGTGTAAGCATCGTATTATCTCTCTAGTATGAGAAACTGAAAGAGTAAATAAGATCCAAAATGTACAATAGACATGGTGAATCAAAAAGAAACTGGTCAAAAGGAAAGAGAGACTGGAATAGGGAAAAGAAAGAAGGGAAAGGGAAAAAAATTGTATATATATATATATATAAGATGGTTAAGATAGATACACTACCATTTTTACTTAGTTCATTGAAGAGTAAGGTTTGTGCCAATAATGTTTGGACAATTGAATGCTAATGTCTGGTGTCCTGAATAACTAACTTAAAGATAGTAATACGTAATGTATTAACCATTGTTACCCTCCTATTATGTTTGTTTGAAAATTTGTTCTTCTTTTGATTTGTTTTGTTTTTTCTTCTCTTTAAAATAAAAAAAAAAAAAAATGGGAGTTGATGGCGTTTGTCTTCAGTTAAGTCAGATTCAAGCCTAGATTGTGCATCATTCCTCACACTTTTACATTTAGGAGATGGAATGTTTTTGACATTTCCCTGAAGAAGGAAATATAATGCACAATTGTTGTATGGTTTTCTCAGTTGTGGGCACCTATAGCAAGAATTCTATGAGTGTGTGCCTATCAGCACTGCCTGAAGTGTGACCGCTGAGCCGGCAGTGTCAGCATCACCTATGTTTATTAGAGATGCAGATTCCCAGGCCTGCCCCATCCTCAATGAGCCAAGAATGCTGGTGGGAGGTGTCCAGTTTCCCCATATAGCTCAACAGGCCTTCCAGGGGATGCTGATAGAGACTGCATTTTGAAAGCCACTGCTATGGAAGGTATTAGGTATTATCATCATCACTTATTAGATGCTACCGTGGATGCTCTCTCTTCATTCCAGGGCCCTTATTTGTACTCAGATTTCATGTTTAGATATCATGTGACCTCCCTCTCTTAATGAAAGGATCCAAGGATTAGTGAATTCCACAAAGTACGAAATAGTACCTCTTAAATGAACTGGGAAAGGGATCACTTCACTGCTTTAGAATAATGACAGTGGGTTGTTAAAACTATTACACAAGAAAATTAACCTAGAAAAAGTTTTAATGACCCAAGTAACATTGATGTGGTTCTGTGCATTGGGTTCCTCATTTTCTTCCTAGCAGAGAAGGGAAAAGATGCACTTAAGCCCCAGAGGGGCGGCTCTTCCATGTTAATAGAAGTGCAAGACACGATTTTAATCACCACTTTCTAGCCAAATGAGTCCGTGAACAGCTTTTCCATTGGGCTCTAACCCACGCCACATTACCCACGCTGATGGTGCCTGCAGTGGTTTTCCTGCACACAGTTTTGCACACAGGGGAAAGAAGTTTCTAAGCCCTGTGGTATAAGAATGAATCTGTAGGGCAGCTGGCTTTAACCGCCCCTCTGCGGTTTGGGGAATGGACATTTCCTCCAGAGCTGAAAGGAGAAAGCAGCACTCATTATCTTGTTACATAGATTCTTATTTTGCAGATAAGGAAAGCTGTAGGTTCTTTTGCAATCAAATAAGTAACACGTTAGACTATTCTCTGTTCAACTAGGAGGAATATCTTTGAATAGAAAATGTTGCTATGGGCCGGTGAGATAGCTCAGCGGCATAAGCGCCTGCCTGGCAAGCGTGAGGTCCTGAGTTCGATTCCCGGAACCCACATAAAGGAAAAAAAAGGCTGGTGATATCGCTCAGCGGCACGGGCACCTGCTGGCACGTGAGGTCCTGAGGTCGACTCTGGTACCCACATTAAAAAAAAAATGTTGCTATGAAATCAGGCAAACGTATTATATGTGTAGTATTCTATGTATATGTAAAACCTCATGTAACACATACAGAAAAGTAAATCAAACATAAACGTTAGTGCTTTATAAGACTCATAGAGAGGATGCTCCTGAGGACCCAGAGTTGTTGCTGCTCTCCAGATATCCCTGCTGCACACCCCAGTGCTTTGTGGTTTTTTGTGCACAATTCTGGCCTCTGTGCATTTGCACTTGCTTTTTCTTCTCTGAAACCATCTCTGCCCTCCCCCCACATAAATTTATATAGGGCTGGCAAACACTTCCTCATCCTTGTGGATTGGGTAAAAAGATGCCCTAGTTTTCTATAAGCCATGTTTGCAGGCACTTTGACATGTCTCCTTTAGCGGGTAATAATTGGTTTGTTTTTGAGTCCCTTAAAATGGATAACTTGTGTGCATTTGTGGGGTAATCCTCAGTACCAGCCAATACTCGATCCACTGTCAGCATGCGACAAATAATGCTCCAGTGGGTTCATGGATGACGTTTCCACTTAGATGCCCTTCTCAGACCAGCATCTTCAAAATGTACTATAATTTTGCCCATGCTTCTGAGTCCCTTTGAGAAAAATAGAAACCCTAGCACCACTTATATTCCTCCCCTTTCCTCTGTCCCTTCTGTCTCCATATCCAGCCTTCTTCCCTACCTTCATTTTGTGTCCTTTCAGTCTCTCTTTGGTTCCAGTTTTATAGTTTGAATATCTTCAAACTTGGTTTACTTCCTGTTTCTCCTCCTCCAACAAGTGGTTTGATGGTTGTTGCTGTGGAGATAAAGAAACTTGGGGCAGAGGCTCAACATTTTCACCTGGAGTTTTTCTGCTTCTCTGGGGAGAGCTCTATGATGCATTGACCTATGCGAAGCAGTGAGTCCCCGGTTGATACTGCTGTTTTCCAGCTCATTGAGTACTTTCATTGTGGTGGTTGGGTGGCTGCAGAGGAATTGTAACACTGCAGTTTTGTCCTGAAGGGTCATTATCTGCTTGCCACCTATCACATGACGTAATTTGGGACTTGGGAGAATTTCCAAAGGGCCGTATAGGATAGGTTAAGAGATTCTCTTAAACGTGGATAAGGAAATGTACAACATGAAGATGAGCAAGAGAAGAGAACCACTGTTTCCTGTCTGCCTCCATCCCTCAGGGAGACGAGCCAGAGGCAGGTGTTCCTTTGGACCAGCTGTGTAGAAGGCTTCACGGGAGGGACTTCACCCACATCTGACCTGTATTGTTCTGAAACCTGAGGACAATAATGAGATGAGTTTGCACCGTATGTTTGAAATTGGCAGGAGCTGTTTGAAAAAGCTGCCTGGGAATATCAGTAGCTGGTACTCGGGGCTCTCAGAGCCCGTGGGAAGTTGCAGGTACTCTCTCCAGGGGTCTGTGGCGGCTGAATTATAGCTCATTGTCTCTTCTGAAGAAAGGGGCTGGATATATGCACCCACCTGGCTTATTGTTGAGGAAACACATGTTGGACACCTGCTGTCCCTGTACCATTCAACTGGTTGTGTTTCAGTCCTGTCTAAGCTGATGACACTGTCACAACCCTCATAGCTCGTGTCCTTAGGCAGACTTCAGAGTTTCTCACCGTCTGTCTTCGTCACCCTGATTATCTTCTCATGACTTAACCTCCACTCAGGTGGCATACTGAACGTCCCACACATCAGTCCCTTCCCTCACTGTCACCATGCCTGCAGTTTTGCTGTTCTTTATTCTTGGATGCCTCTCAATCCTTCTCGCGTCTCCTTTTCCCTGCAGTGTTCTCCTTCTCCAAGTGCCTCAAGGTTCCTCCCAAACCCCTGGCCTGTTCTTGTCTAGATCTCTTGCTTGCGTTGCACTCTTCACCTGGAACGAGCCCTCTTCCTCCCCGCCTCTCTTCTCCAAGCTTAATGACTTCTCCATGAACTTTCCTTTGAGCACTTGTGGGAAAAACTATATTTTCCCTGCTGATCTCCCATACCAGTTAACTTTGAATTTGGCATTGATATATCCCCCCTTGTATTGCATGTATATATTTCTTTACCCCATGATCAGATGGCAAGGCAGAACACCGGTCATATCTTATGTGCCTTAAACCTTAGAGTAACTCACATATTGTAAGTGTTCATAATGGATAATAAATGAATGAAAAGATTAAGCATAAGGTCTGGGTGCAAAAGGCTGGAGGTGGAGAAGGCAGGTCCGTATCTTTGCTCTGAGCCAAGAAGCCAGGTGTGCATGTGAACATCTGTTTCCATCTATGTCCCTAATCCTCCACGCCCACTAACATCCCCTCATCCAGTCCACATCCTGTGACTTCCAGGATTATATTTCAACTATGGAACAAGAAGGCCTGGTGCCTCATGATTTAGGAATGGCTTGGAAGATCAACTGGGGACTCAAACATGCACTTTATTCTTTCCAAAGGTGTTAGAATATATATTAAATTGAGCAGTTAGCAGTTAGCAATCTTTATTTCCATCCCAATTCAAGGGATTGCGAAGTGATAAAAAAGGGAAAAAATATGTCCCAACTGCAGAGAAATCTTCAGGCAAGTCTCAAGACAATATTATTTTTTAAAACTGATGTCAATGACATAAAACAAAGAAAGAAGATCTGTGCGGCTGCTTAACAATTTCACATTTTTGCCTTCCAGGAGACGGAGCTGTTAGATCTCAGCCTTGTCAAGGATGCCAGGTGTGGGAAGCATGCCAAGGCTCCCAAGGTAGGAAGCAGAGTGGTGCGCATACCAGCTGCTGCCTTGATTATTTATCTGTGTCATGATATCAATTAATTGCCCCAGTTAAAAGTTCTTCTGTTGTAGATGTTGTAAAACACAGAAGCAGGGATGCCCTAATCACTTCCAATTTTATGAAGAGACGGAATCTGTGAATGAACATATGGACAGTGGACTCGGGGGTTTACGTTAAGCCCTCTAATTTTATTTTTGCTTGAGAAGAAAATAACAATGCCAAAGTAACAGGTTAAGGATCCCTGACTGGAAAATTTAACATCCAAAATACTCTAACATTAGAAAATTTTGAACCTCAACTGGACACCACAAGCAGAGAATTCCATACCCAACCTTATGTGATGGGCCGCAGTTAAAACATAGATGCAGTTAAAATATTGTACAAAATTCTTTACAGGCTATGGGAAGAAGATGAAGCATAAATGAATTTCATACACAGAACATAAATAAATTTTGTTTTTAGACTTGGGTACCATCTCCAAGGTAACTAATTATGTATCTGCAAATATTCCAAAATTGAAGAAATCCAAAATCTGAAACTGTTCTATCCTAAGCATTTTAGATAAGGGATACTTAACCTGTACTGGTTAATTTTAAATGGTTAAGATGCTGTTGAAATTATTTGGAAAACTGTCTTTCAGCCTCATAAGCATAAGGGAACTAACCTTCATTGAAAAGAAAGGTTTGTGCTAACATTGTTTGGACGATTGAATGCTGGTATCTTCCACTCTGAGTAATTAAAGATAACAATATGCAATGTATTAACCATTGTTATCCTCCTATTGTTTTGAAATTTTGTTCTAGTTTTTCTCTTTAGAATTAGAAAAAAAGAAGTATTTGGCTAAAAAAATATAAGTGAACTAACCTTTAGATAGGATGAATGAAGATTCTCTGTAGTTCAAATTGCTGTACAACTAAGTCTGCCCATGAAGCCAAAACATGTAGTCTTTATTGTGAAAATGTTACTAGTGAAGACCAGAATACCTTCGGATCAGCTGTGTGAGATATTCTTTATTCTGGTTTGAAAAACCAGCTAAAGAAATATTCAAAGAAAGGTTTGCAGTTTATTTATTTATTTTTTTGAAGATTAACATGTCAGATGAAGACAATACCTACTTTTTAGCCTGACAGGGGCTAGTAGCAGATCTGTTGACTTGCCATCACAGTTGAAAAGTATTCTTCATTATATTTAAATTTTAGTTCTTTAAATGCTTCATTTCTAGCACAGTGTGTGTTAGCAAAAAGATAAGTACAGTTGCCATTTAAGAGCACAGTGCCTCTTTTCATAATTGATATGAAACTAGCGATTTTCTTTTTGAGTGCCTTCCCACAACTTTGTTTTAGTCCTTAAAAGTCAAAATAGGGGCCGGTGAGATGGCTCAGCGGCGTAAGCGCCTGCCCGGCAAGCGCGAGGGCCCGAGTTCGACTCCCGGATCCCACATACGAAAAAGGGGCCGGTGATATCGCTCAGCGGCACGGGCGCCTGCTGGTGCGCGAGGTCCTGAGGTCGACCCCCGGTACCCACAAAAAAAAAAAAAAGTCAAAATAGTTTCTTTGACATCCAAAATGATCTGTTGCTTTGGAGATACAAGGAAAAAATACCTGGAATGATTATTCTGCAGGGGCGGAACGTGGGAGCACCCATGTGCTGGCAAGTCCTGTCGTAGGGCAAACACGTCTGGGGTGTGGGGCTGAAAGGGTCAGAATAATGTATGGTAAGATGCAAACACTAAAAACTAGAAAGAGAAGTCAAACCCATTTCAAGAAGGTTTCTAAAAGTGTTTCACTGAAACTGCTGTATTACTTTTCATCTCCTGGTAATAGGGAATTTCAGCGGTTTATTCTTTCAGCTTATAATGAATGCTTTTTTGATTATTTGCAGTTGTTCACAGTTTTTAGTGTAGGAAAGAATCTTTTTTTCACTCTTCTCCCAACAGCATTTCAAGCAAGTTTCACATAAATTTGTTAGTTCCAAGGACTACAAGATATCAATAACTTAGCTGTGACATTTGTCTTTTAATGCAAGTTTATTAGCCTAACTTAAAATTTCGCTATCGATATTGGGTAAAGACAGTTGTCTACACCACACCAGACCCTGCTGTGGCTCTGGCATCAGTATTCAAAGTCAATTCTCCTGCCACATGGAGAGTTCCAGGCTGGAATCTATCTCTTTTATTGCAGTACACAGCTCGCTTATCAGTTAAGTGTTCCGTTTATGGTCGTGGTTTGATAAATGGCTATTGGATGTTGGTAAATGGACAGAGTAGCATCTGTGCTCTGCTCAGCTGATAAACCACTATGAGAGCCTGAAATGCTTCTCTTGAGGACAGACCTTTAACAGTCAGAGTACTTTGGCTTTGTTGTTTTCGTTAACGCTTTCTCTGAGGGGCCGATTGCTTTCTCCTAGCTTTCTTTTCCCTTCTTCCTCGCTGGTGTGTACCGTCCTCCTCACTCTAAGGTTTGCAAAGCCTGGTCCTGTGGAAGATTACCCCGTGTGGTCTTCCTGAGCTCCAGACTTTTTCCACACAGGCTCGGTGGTGGGAATGATAAAAGTACTTCACAGGGTTGCTATAAGGAGTAAAGGAAGTAATTCCTTAGCAAAGCTTTCTACAGGACTTTTCAACTTTACCAGCTCATGGGAACTGGGAATCTTTAAAAAATACTGCCTGTTTCTCTTCTCCAAAGATTCTGGTGCTACATAAATTTAACTAATATAGATGTGGTGTGGGCATCAGGGTTTTGAAAGGCAAATTTGCAGCAAAATGAGGGCACCGTTACTTTAACTTACGCTGATATTTAATAAACATTCACTAAATATTAGCCACTATTGTTGTTATCTTTTTTTCCATGCTGGGGATTGAACCCAGAATATCCAGCATGCCAGACCAGTGTTCTGCCATTGAGCTTTACCCCTAGCCTCTCATTCTTCCTTTTTTATTTTTTAAAATTTCAAATCAGATTTGCAGGAGTCAATTTTCATTTCATTCACTTAAATTGGAAAGTCTTTAAGTTGACAAAGAAAGTCTCAGCTTCAACTGGATAAATAAAAGCACAATTTACATGAAATGTTTGGAATGTTTTGCAAATTTCAATGCACATACTGGGTTGAGGCGAAGTGCCATTAGGGAGTTCAGTTAATGTCGCCATCGCTGGGCATCTGTTTGTCCCCTGAGTCCGGGCTCCGGTGCTTTGGAAAGGGGTCCCTTTTCCATCCTCAGGCTCTGTGGGTTGAAGGAGGGACTAGCTTTCCACTGGCATTTTGCAGCATGATTACAGTAGAATGCCTTGTTGAGGAACACACGCTGGCACAGGAGGACAGCCAGACAGGACGCCATTAAGATGCCTGGAACCAAAGCAGCAGAACTTAAGAGTAGAAGATTAGAAACATGAAGATGTCCGTGTAGAGTGTGGAAGTTGAGAAATGTAGGACTAATAGGCAGCGTAATAGGAGGACAGATCAATGCAAGACATTCTGTAAAGCTTCTAGCTCACAAAGGCAGAAAGACCATTTGTAGAGCAGACATTTACCAAAATACCCAGGCACCCTGCAAATATTTATCTGTGTACCCGTATTATTTTTGTCTTTCACAGCATCTCATTCCATTAAAACTCAACATCTAGTTGAAAATGAACTGTTTTCTATGCCTGCTGTGATTTGAAATAACATTTATAGGAAATGGAAGACGCTTCCATGTGCTGCCCTATTAATGAATTTAAATGTTGACTCCTAACATAAGACAGACAACTCCAGGTCTGCTTTTCTCTCTATGGCCTTTGTTCAAGTAACCAATTTTGAAATTTCTAATTGGAAAAGCATTGGGATTTTTTTTATACAAATGTAAAAACCAGAAGAAAGAGATCTTATCCTTTAAAGTCTAAAACATATTAAATTTTTCCTTTCTCGCATCTTTCATAGGATTATGAAGTGTGTGTAAGGGCAAAGTGCTGGGGCACATGCATTTGTCTGTGCTGTACCCTTGCACTCTTTGGATTGTCACTTCAAATGTTTTTTTTTGCCTTAAAAAGTGTTTCTCACTCTGATTTATTAGTAGTTTCCGACCCAGCAGATCAACTTAGTGGCTCATGTGCAGCACTAATCAAATGAAATAGGTTGGACTAGATTTAAAAGCATCAGTCTTGTGCACACCAAGTTGTTGTGGGAAACATTTTTCACGTACACAACTATATGTCCTGAGTCGACACACCAAGTGTGTTTTTCACTGTGGGCCATGAGAGAAAAGTTACAAAGATGCTACTAAAAATGGTAACATCTTCATCCTCTGGGTTCCTAGCACACGAACATCCCACATCCTCTGGGTGTGTTCAAAAGTAGATGAAGTAAGAAAGTAGAGGTGCAGATTTGGGTGTCAGGTCTGCCTTGAGCGTGCTTAAAATAGTTGTGGCTTCTGCGTGGGCCTCTATTGTCTTCTCTGTGAAATGGGAGTGAGAGGTGCATGCCTGGTTTTAGTTGCGTATTCTCTTATCCCTGGATTCCGAATTTTAAATCCAAAACTTTATCAAGCCATAACTCTCCAGTTCTAAAACAGGTGTGGAGCAAGTCGATAGAACCTAAAACTTCTTACCTTGATCATGTCAAGTCAGATGAATATACAAAAAAAGTCATGGTATGCAAACAGAAAGGAGGAAAAACTTATGTCAAATCAAACTTTGCATGTGACTTTTTTTGTGTGTGTGTGGGTACCGCGGGTCGACCTCAGGACCTCGCGCACCAGCAGGCGCCCGTGCCGCTGAGCGATATCACCGGCCCCTTTTTCGTATGTGGGTTCCGGGAGTCGAACTCGGGCCCTCGCGCTTGCCGGGCAGGCGCTTAAGCCGCTGAGCCATCTCACCGGCCCCTACATGTGATTTCTTGAAAACAGTTCTCAATTGGACTCCATAAGCAGCAACCTCATGGTACAGAAGTTCTTCCAAGTTTATTACATGAAAGCTACATGCCACCAGCAGTTGGCATTCAGTGATACACACGGCAATATCCTTGGAAAATATTCTTCAGTTCTACTCTCAAACTGTTTCATGCATACAAAGAAAACTGCTTCATATGCTTATCAGACTACCAGTTCATTTCAATTGGCAAAGGACAATTTATTTCACATACCCAGTGTTGATTCCAGTATGGATTCCTTATGAACATGTAGGTCACAATTAAATTCTAAATGGTGTTTAGCATCACAAGAACCCCACGAGGCATACTAGAGTAAAATTAATTTTTAAAAATTGATTAGGGTTTGCTTTCCTAATCTCTATAGAAGGTGATGGCTTTTTTTTTTTTACTTCATTCTTTATTGATTTGACAAGTGGTCATCGAGTGATGAGTTACGCACTGTTTTAGCCACTGGAAAAACAGCAGTGAACGAAAAGAACAAATAACACTGCTCTCCATGTAATGTCCTACTTAGCAGTGATGGTACTGGTAAAGTGGGTCTTTTAAGTTTGCCACCTGCTGTCACTGGACGGGGAGATGGAAAGCACCGTACCTCACGGGGATGGGAAGACAAAGACTGGATAAATCCCATCAATAAAAGGCGGGAGAAGAGAACCCTGACTTGGAATGATGGACAGGCTTTCTGTTTTATGAGTCACAGTGGAGCGCTTCCTTGATAAGATGCAGTCATCAGAGTAGAGATGTGAATTTAGTGAGGGAGAGAACTAGGTGAATGACCAGAGGAGGAGCGAGCCAGGTAGAGAGCCCAGCAAGAGCAAAAGCCCAGAGCTAAGAGCTGGCACAGCATGCTTTGAGGAATGGCAAGGAGGTCAGTGCTGCTATGGTGGAAACCACGCTAATGACCTGGGCTTTTTGTCCCACGGAAGCAAGAAGGCACCTGAAATTTCTGAGCAGAAAAGTGACAAGGTCTGACTTTCTAAGGCATCACTGGTGGCTGAGTTGAGACCAGACTACAAAGGACAAAGGAAGAAACAAGGGCTACCGAATAACTGGCTTTCGTAGACATCTTGGGCAGTGGTGATGATGATTTTTGACCAAGGTAGGGCCTGTAGAGACAATTTAAAAATGAAAGAATCTGAATATGTGTTGTAGATTTAGATGCAGGGTTTGTTGATGTTTTGAATGTGATGTATTACCAAAAAAAAGAAAAGATTTAAACATAACTATTAGTGTTTTGGTCTGGGAAATTAGGACAGTTGAGGTGCCTCACCATGAGCTGGAAAAGAAGAAAGAAACATAGTTAAAACAGAAAACTCCAGAGTTTGGTTTTGGATATTTAAGGTTTCATGACAGGTTTCCACCTGATGATGTTGAGAAGATATTAAATATGGAGTACAAGAGAGATATTGGCCCTGCAGATGCAACTCTGGGTAAAGCTTGGGTGAGGTCTCCTGAGGAATGCAGGTATGAAAGAAGGACATCTGAAAACTAAGATGTCAGGTATCCAGCCTGTAACTTTGAGGAGCTTAATAGGACGCAGCAAAAGAAATCGAGAATGGTACATGCCAAAAATAATTTCAATCAGAAATTCAGATACTTATACACCAACGTCCATCAATGAGTGAATGGATATATAAAATGTAACATACACTTCAAATGAACTATTATTGTCCAGCCTTAAAGAAGGGCTGAAATTCATGCTACAACATGAATAAATCTTGAAGATATTATGCTAAGTGAAAGAAGCCTGATAGAAGAGGACAGATATAGTTTATTCCATTCATATATAAGACATCTGGAGTAGCCAACTTTATTGGGAAAGTAAAATGATGGTTGCCAGGGCCATGTGAAGGGTAGAATCTGCGGGTTGTTATGTAAAGGGAACAGAGCTTCAGTCTAAAAAGATGAAAAAGTTCTAGAGACGAACACTGATGGTTTTTTGGGCTACCGTGTGAACTTTATACCATGTAGATATATACAAAAAATAGCAAATCTTATGCTGTATATTTTAACACAATTAAAAAAAAAAGAAAGAAAGAGCCATCAAGGAGGGAGAAGACAGAAGAAATCATTTCCTGGGTACCTAAGAGTGTGTTTTAAGAAGAAAAGAGTCAAAGAGTGAATTTCCTTCAAACCTTCTTTTTTTCTACTGAAATTTCACTTTTGCACACTTGTAATTTTCCTGAAGATACCACTTTATGTAGTCTTCAAATGCTTTTTCTGATATCATGAATACGTTTCTTGTTAATATTAAAGGAGGCCATTAATTTAAGGGTTGACATATCTGAAATAGCTCATCACAGAGCCTGGATGCCGATATATGAATGTCATAATGAGCTGTTATTTGGATGTTATACAGCAGTGGTTTCAATGACTCATGTTTGGGGTCTGAAGTTAAAATGAGTGCTTTATTTATTGTCTTCTTTTGCTGATTATGAGCTATTTCCCTGACTTTGTACCACTTTACCACTGTGTGAAGCCACAGACATAAAATCTGATTTAGATATTTCAGGATTAGGAAAGAAGAAATCGCTTTATACAAGAAAGGTTTTTTTTTTTTTTTTTCCCTTTTTTCACTTGATTGCTGGCAAGAGCAACCTTTGACCTTATTCTTGGCTCCAACTATTAATTTACCTAACACGTGCAATAATTTTTCGTTTCGTTTATTTTTGTCATTCTGTTTCCATAAATGTATTTATTTGCATCACTATTAAATGGAGAAAAGTAGGGCTAAAAATTCACAGAATTGTATGTGATGGTTTTGACAGCTATTCACATTTATCTTCAGATGTAAATTATATGGCATAGTTCCTTTTTATGTTCATTAAATTCCATAGATGTCAGTGGTTTCCTTGGTAACAAAAACCTTTATATAACTAGTCAGAGATTTGGTAGCAGGAATATCAGGATGCTGGAGGTGGGGGTGTTAAGGAATGGCTCTTTTCGTAGAAATTTGCATTCAAAACTCTTCTAGCTTTTCCGCCTACCCTTTTCCCTTATGTCCATTCATTAGTGAACAAGAGAATTTCTTAAAAGGTACCATTGAAGTATAGAATATCTTCTCTAATGGTTAAAAGCTCTTTACTTTTTCAAAAATGATCTCAGATATGCTAAGGCTTTTCTGGGATGTTGGTATAATTTCCCATATTTGAGAAGAGGTTGGTATGCATCTTATCAACTGTTAAATTTAAGCATTCGAGCAAAGCCTACATTACTTACATATGTATGTGTTTTCATCCCACTGTAAAATGCAGGGAACCGTGTGTTTGAATCAAGATTCTTTTCGGGGTTTTTTGATAATAGCAATTATCTGTCTTGGTACCTTATTGCCTAAGAATTCAAAAGGCCCTCGATATGTTGAAGAGCAGAAAGTTCTGCCAAGGGGTAAATGGGAGATAAAAGACATGGCAGCCAAGAACATTTTCACCGTGACCCAGAATAGATCCTTTTGGAAGACAGGACTGATAACACGAGTTAACTAAGCCTCAGGTCTTTGCAGAAGCCTGGAATGATTTTATCATTGCTTCTATCTCTTGTCATTTCAATCTAGATTGGATTCGTTCTACATATGTTGGTCAGAGTCGCCTTTCTGGAAACCTGTCTCCATTTCTCTTCTTTCAAATGCAAAACTACGCCATCTTGTGGATACATCTGATATTAATTTCTGAAATTCTGTAGTGACTTGCGCTCTAAGCCAGGGCTTTCAATCTTTGGTTCTAATTTAGAGATATGAAAAGCACTTGGGGAGCTTTTAAAAACTCAATAAATAAACTGTCTGGTGTGGGGCTCAGGCACCACCAAATTGTCTTTAAAGCTTCCTGGAGATTCTGGTGTTCAGCCACATGTGAGAACCATTACTCTAAAGAAGAAGAATCCCAGCTTAAACCGATGGTTTCTCTTTTATAAAATAGGTCAGTTGATGCAGGAAAGTACTGAGAAGTTTCCTACAAAATTTGTTTGTCAAGAGGATGAGTATTCACTCTAGTCTTTTTTAAACTTGACCACTATACTTAAAGCAAAGAAATATCCCATATTTTTCTTGTTAGTCTCTTCTGGCTTCTGAAACAAAGTACCACAGAGCGGGTGGCTCAGACTACAGAAATTTAGTTAGTTAGTTTATTTGTTTGTTTTGAGACTTCTCTCCTCAGCTTATAGATGGCTGTTTTCACTCTGTCTTCACGTGGTTCTCTCTTGGTCTCTATGTCCTAGTTTCCTGTTCTGATAAAGAACAAGTCATATTGGATCAGGGCCCACCTAATGGCCTAGTTTCACCTTAATTATCTCTTCAAAGCCCTAACACAGTTACATTTAAGATACTGTAGGTTAAGATGTCAATGTATAAAAGTTAAAGGGACACAGTTCAGCCCCTAGTAGTATTTGCTCATGATTTACAAAACCAAATTTATGATTTAACGTCTTTACAAGGAGTAGGGCTGTAAGATGTTTTTCACTGTTGATCTAAGAAACGCAAGTAGATTTTTTTCCCTTATGATCAATGTGATTGCCCAAGTGAACAGAACTTTGCAGTCAAAATCATTTTAGAGACAGTCACTGTTGCTTCTGGGAAGTGGCTCTATTGTAGGACATGTTGTTCGTGTGTCATCAGCATTCATTTTCATATGCCTGCAGCATCCAAGATGTATCCCTGTGCCTTCTAGGGACATAATAAGGAGTCGTCATTAAGGGCACAAACAAATGGGTCAGACAGCCAAGGGTTTGTACCCTTAGTGAGTCAGTTACAAGCTGTATTAGGAAGCAAGGTATTTCACATCTCTCAGACTTGTTCCATTTAAAATATAGAATAATCTCCATGTTTATCTTACTGGTTGTTGTGAGGCCTGAACGATAAAATGCATAGAAAGCACTTAACACAACTACGACGTCACTGTATGTGTTAAATACATAAACTATAGTTATGAATGTATTTTACCAAATGTTTAATATGTGTAAGTGATGCTTATGAGATGTGTTTTAGTAGGCAAAAGCAAGTTAAATTACATAATTTACTTGTTTATAGCAGAATTGCATGTACTACTTCACACTGAGAAATTTATACTTTTGTACCTCTGGTATTTAAACCTTCCTATGAATCTACTTTTTGTATATTATCTATAGAAAAATGAACCTAGAGCATACTTACCTTCAAACATCTGCCCCCCCGAGAACCATTACAGCTATCCTATACAGTTCTTATTTAGATAACTGTCTACATTTGCCAACAGTTAAAATAGATTTTCTCAACAATCAAAGTAATTTTAGAGCAATTTACTTTCAGTTAAGAACATGTTTGTATCCTTTTCTGCACTATGAAGCCACTGAAGCAAAATCCAAAGCACAGTTTTGAAATACAATAACAAGATTTGGGGTCAAAGAGACCTGGATTCAAAGCACAATGCACAAATCAGCTGAGAGACCTCTGCAAATTATAATGCGTGCTGGATGGAGTTGTCCAGTGAGTTGGGTTATGGTTGGAAATAAGACACAAATCATGTTTGACTTTAGGAGATCACTCATTTTATTTACCTCTCTACCTGTTTTAAGTTCACTTTTCAGGTTTATTCTTCCTAGCACTCATTGAGACTGATAGATAATTATGCATGAGATTAAGTTCTGAAGTAATTGTCAAGTAATTCGACATTTGGGGAAACAGGAGAATGCTGGGATGTAATTTGACACATGATTTAGCAAAGGAAGAAGTTTAAAATGGGAATACTCCCTAAAAATGTGGCGCTCATCATGACAATTGCTTTGCAGCATTCGGACTACAGTTGGCTGAGCACTGTGCTAATTTTCAGGTGATGTGGGAGCTGTGGTTTGATTGTTTATGTCCTCTCCGAAATCCATTCAATGATGTTAAGAAGTGGGGCGTTTGAAGGGGACTGTGTCACAAGGATCACTCCGTCATGAATGGGATTAATGCCCTTCTAAAGAAACTTCACAAACAGTTCTACCCACTTTACCCTTCCACCTTCTACCATGGAGGACATTTCAGACACATCCTGAAGCAGAGCGCCACACCCATGAAACACCAATTTTGCTCATGCCTTGATCTTGAATTTTCAAGCCGCCAGAACTGTAAAAAATAAGTTTCTATTGTTAACTAATGTCATAGGCATGTTTTATAGCAAGATAAAGATACCAAGTCACTGGGCTTTAATTTGGATTCTTTAGCTCGTAGAATAACGATAGAGGTGTCATCTTTTAAGGACTTATTTTCCTCATCATGAAATAAAGGGGATGACCAAGAGGATTAATAGGGACTGGATATAATATTTATATCCACCATGGACTTATTTTGAAAATTAAATGATGTTCATACCTCAGATGGCTTTGCCAGCTGTAATATGTGACAGAGTAATATTTTTGAGGCAATTTGAGTGAAAAAACTCAGGTTATGTATCAGTTTATTTTAAAAATTCTGAAATTATTTCCATTAGCGTAAAAATGTAAAAACCTACATCGTAGCCTTTGGATGTGATACTGGACATGTGGTAGTTATTTTCATGGATGAAAGAATTCCTTCACTGTAGTTTTTCTTTCCTATATGCCAATACAATTTTTTTTTTAATGTGGGTACCGGGAGTCGAACTCAGGACCTCACACTTGCCAGGCAGGCGCTTATGCTGCTGAGCTATCTCACTGGCCCCTACAATTAAAATTTGAAATATCAAGTATTCCAAAACATAGCATTGAGCTTACCTAAAAAGTTTCAATTTAAGCCTCAAATGAAAGCATTATGATATTTGCTTCTTGATAGATCTTTGTTAATCACAAAATTCAAGTTATCAAAGACTACTTAAATCAGTGTCCACAGAGATTTTGAGGAGATGGAGTAACCTAGCTAATTAAACAGTGTATTTGTTGGTGTTTACCGTGAAATAAGATCATTGGGACTAGGAGGTCAGAAAATTTTACTCCCTCTCCTAACATATTTTCTCTGTGTCTTTGATACTTCCACACCCAGATGCCGCTGTATATGTAAATTTGTACTCAAGCATTAACTATTTCGGGTAAGACTAGGGGAGTTGAAAGAATTATTTGCTCATTACTGTCACTATGTATGAAAAATCACTCCACTTTTGCTTAGGGACAGAGAATACTTTAAATGACCCCAGATCAGTGTTTCTTCAAGTAAATGCCTTGGAATAATAGAAGTCTTATAAGACGAGTGTGTGGCTGGGTGTATAGCTCAGGGGTAGAGTTCGTGTTTACCAGGTGAGAGGCCTTGGGTTTAATCTCTGGGATCAAAAAAAAAAAAAAATTAAAAATGAAAAAGTATTATCTGATCAAAATTGGGGGATGCTAGATTCCTTCGCTGCAGTATTTCTCACAGCCTTTTAATGTGTTAGACATGGATTTAGGCCTTTTGTCTTTTTAAATTTTTTTAACTGTAGGCCTCTGTCAAAGGTGTCTCACAAGGTTTGTGTTCTGCTGAATTCACATGAGTAAATGGTACCCTAGTTGGTTGTTATGAAGTTAATCACACCACATTTTGTATTTCCAGTTTAGAGGTGATATTTGTCCTTCTATAGGCTAGATACACAATGATGTTTAAAGACCAAGTTTTTAGGTTATCTGAACTAGAGAAGTCCTTAAATCTTTTAATAACAAGATGTTGAATTTTGTCTTGTATTATATTATGGGTTATTTTTAAATTTTAACTTTAGGTATTTGGATTAGTCTCACTTATTTTTTTGTTTCAAAGTTTGAAACTGCAGTTGATGACAGAAACCCATTAATATTATCCACAAATTTTTCAACACATAAAAATATCCATTTATTTTCATAGTTCCTGGGATCTGGTTTGGCATTTAGGTGGTCCCAGTGCCCGGTGCACCACTAAGTGTGGGATTCCATCATACTGGTAGTAGTCTTTGGAGATCGATTGTCTGTAGATTTACATCTTATCACGTATATAAAACTGATAGCTCTAGGCCTTCTCAGAGGAATCTTAGATCAAGGTGTAACTGGAACTGAGGTTAGATTGAAAAGTGGGTGGAAGATACTGGGAAGCAATAGTTTTCGAAAGCCATGGATTCTTCCTGGTTGTGTGTGTGTGTGTGTGTGTGTGTGTGTGTGTGTGTCTGTCTGTCTCTCTGTTTGTAGAGACAGGAAGAGAGACAAAGAGAAAGCGATTTTGTGATTCTCTAGTTGCATGGGAGTTGATATTAATGCCCTGAAAGTGAGGATTTGTCTCTCTGTCCTCATACTGGGGAGACAGCAGTAGTTAAGAGGCTGTACTAGTATTGAGTCACATAATTTACCCACCTCTTGATCTCCTCATCCATAAAATGAAGTTCATAAAGCTGTTTTTCCTTATTTTGGTAGGACTACAGGTAATAATGTATGTTTCAAAGCAGGGACTTCATAGGTAGTAGCTATGGTTATCTTTAAAACTAGAAACGCAGTGATTCGTGTCAGTGCTTCATTGACTGGATGTTGGTGTCAATTATTAAATTCTGCTACATCTGCCATATGCGTAATTTTTTCCCCTAGGTACTTGCATTTACCATCTGCATGATGGAAGATTCTTACTATCGGACATATTTTTACGTTTAATCATTTACTTAGCATATCAAGAAAACTTTGTTGTTTATTTGTATTTCAAAAATTACTAAAATAATGTTTAAATTTCAATTTAAAAATTTCCCTATTAAAATAGGATAGGTAATAGCTGATAGAAGATTGTTTCCCAAACATAACTTTTCCTTTTGCAAATGTTAATTAACATTAAATTTCACTGTCTTTCATTGAAATTAATTAGGTAAGTCTTTTTGCATCTGGTATAAATTATATTTGCTGTCATCCTTTTAGTACCATAGTGTAAATTAGTTTAATAAAATTTTTTAAGCTTTCATGGGTTGGGGGCGCATACAAATTATCTGAGAAATCAAACAACTATTGACTTGATTATATTTGTCATATCTCAACTGTCTAAAAGAGGTATTAATGAGAAAGATTTATTTTCTGTTACGGGGGCTTTGAAGCATGCTTCTGTATTAATCATTTCCTCGTTTGAAGATCAAAGATTGCTTAGAAGATATTGTGCACATAATTTTACTTACAAATTTAGATGCTAGAAGAAAATCTAAATAAAATTAACTTATAATATCTTATGTTTGTTCTGTGCCACACATATATCAAAGAACGTGAAATAGCCGAATAAGTAAAACTAAATTTTATGTTTACCTAAATTTAAAGTCAATAATGCTTTCATATAAATTCTCCATACAGACTATTGAAAAAGATAATATCTTCTTATCTTCTAAAAATAAGAGAGTGAGTGACTTACTTTATGGGAATTAGTCATTGAAAGAACTTTTGGAAAGTATGTTAAAGAGTAAATTGTGTAGGTAATAGCAAGCCAGACTCGATATTTAATTTTATGGTTAGATGCTCTAAATTTCATGGTTTGACTTGATAGTTTGTAAGTCAAATAATTTATTTGAAGGTTGCTGTAGAGCATTTGAAATACTGTGAAAGTGTGACAACAGCCTTGTTTTTTTTCATTTTTAAAGAAAAACAAAGTAAATGGTTATTTCAGTATGTACAGTATTTAAGTCATAATAGATTTATTCTCTGTTCTGTTAAAATTTTTCCCTTGATACTTAGCTGTGCCACACCTGGGTCAAAATACTGTCAAGTAAATTCTTAGAAATGTTCTGAGTATCTAGAAACTCGTCAAGCTTTTAGTGATATTCCTTAAATGTTCTGCTTTTAATTCACCAAGATTCATGTTCAACTCAAGGTTTTAAATCAAGAAATTATGAATCCGTAACAGCAAAACAATGTATTTAACTGAACCATGCCTCACTTTCGTAAACTGAGTTTTTTTCTTGGACAGTAAGATGCCAGATGATAAACCGCATATCTAAGATCATAAAGCTTCACCTTTCGTAAGGGCAGAAAGTCAGAACCGTCCTCTGCCCACGTTGATGGCATCTTTGCTTCAGTTAAATTCAGGTTGTTCTGAATGGAAGTCAATTGAAAAATTTTGTTTAATGTTAAGAAAACATATTGCTTTAATTGCATTAGTTGGTATTAGTTGCATGTGGCAAAAATTTCACGCACTATTAATCCTAGCACTACACTGGAACACTAGAATTATGCCTCCTTGGCACTGAGTAAATCCTTTTGGCTATATGACTGAGAAGAGAAAAACTAATTATTTTTGTGGCTGGGCTTCAATTATTGCCTTCCTAAAGACTTAGCCTTCAAAAATGGGAAATGGTACAAAGGACAATTTAAGAATGAGGTGGGAAGAGCTACAAAAAGGTATTCTGTCTTTCATTCTGGCAATGTCTGAAGCTTCTACAAAAATTTTTTGTGGAAAAAATAAATGTAGAGTAAATAAATTGCTTTAGAGGTTGAATAATTCCAGATACAGCGAGTCATGTGTTTATTTTCCAAAAAGTCAAGGTCAAATTGTGTTCAGCTACAGACTTGTATGTGAGGCATATTAAAGTTCTTTCATCTCACGTGAGATAGTAAACACAGCCATGATTCTAAATGTTTTTCACATTTATCAGTTATAGCTGAATAATAACCCATCAGTTTGGGCCGGTGAGATGGCTCAGTGGCGTAAGCGCCTGCCTGGCAAGCGCGAAGTCCTGAGTTCGACTCCCGGAACCCACATACGAAAAAAGGGCCAGTGATATCGCTCAGTGGCACGGGCACCTGCTGGCACGCGAGGTCCTGAGGTCGACCCCCGGTACCCACAAAAAAAAAAATCCATCAGTTTGATGACATCTTAACAGTTTACTACCCATTTACTAATGAGTAGTTAGAAAATTCTCATTTTATTTTTGCTATTATTAGTAAATCTGAAACAAATATTGCCTCTCTTCAAGCATTCTTTGGAGGTAATGTCTTAAACTGATCTTTAGTAGAACAAATTTAATTCTTTATATTAGAGTTTTTTCTCTTCATTTTTCCTTCTCTTTTCTTATAGTGGCAATTCTGTTTCCTTTGTTTATTAATATATTTACTTCTTTATTATACGAGATAACTCTAGAGTAAAAATGCTGTTACTACTAATAGAGCAAATTCTTTGCATTACTAAGTTCCCACTAACAATATACATTCCAAAGTTATTTAAATTAATAATTTTCAGTAGAGTTGCATTATTAATTAGCTATACAGTCAGCTAATGTATAATTATATTCAATTTTAGGGATTATGATTCTTTATTCTTTTTTTTTTTTTTTTGTGGGTACCGGGGGTCGACCTCAGGACCTCGCGCGCCAGCAGGCGCCCGTGCCGCTGAGCGATATCACCGGCCCCTTTTTCGTATGTGGGTTCCGGGAGTCGAACTCGGGCCCTCGCGCTTGCCGGGCAGGCGCTTACGCCACTGAGCCATCTCACCAGCCCTCTTTATTCTTTTTGTTAATTTTACATTTTAAAATGTAAACTTTTCACAGGGTTCAAAATTCAAAATTATATAAGTGAGAACATTAAGAAAAGTCACATCCATGCAAATTCCTTTCAGTCTATTCCTATCCACTGTGTGGTTTTCACTTCCTCATGTTTCTGTTTGCAAAAGTAAAGAAACACACACACAAACACACACATGCTCATATCTGCTCTTCTCATATCAGATTTTTGAAAAAACCATCTTTTCCCAGGAACCTGAGATGCCAGTTCTATATTTTGTTTATGAAGTATAAGGCTACAATTGAACAAAACTATTCCTTCCTTCACATAAGCAGAGGTCCGGTTTCATGGTAAATTCCTAGAATTGTTTGTTTTGCTAACATCTGCTTTGTAGAATTTCACTTTTTTTCCTTTGTTTAGTTTTACTATTTTCTATTCCCCCTGCAAACTAGCAGCTCTTTATCATCTTACCATCAACCTCAGTGTTTGCCAATTTGGTTAGAAATCTTATTAATATAACTTTAGCTGATTTTTACTCTAAAAGAGAGTAAACTTTCTTGCATATGTTTAAGAAGCCATGTGCATGTATTTTTTATGAATGTGTCTTCATTTTCATTTCTAGAACAAATTTGTATAGACTGGTGGCTGAAACAACAGCATGTATTACTCACAGATCTGACAGCTGTGAAGTCCAAGGTCAGGGACCTGGCAGACCAACTGACTGTTGTGGGTCCAGTTCCTGGTCGGTACACAAGCACCTTATCATTGTTTCTTCACATGGTAGAGAGTGGACGCAGGGAGAGCTGGCTGCCCACTTCCCTCTTCCACGGTACTAACCCCGTTCATGAACAACCGTATGAACTTCCATTGGCCCCATCTCCAAATCACATCACATTGGAGGTTAAGCTTCGTCGTATGGATTTTGGAATTCAGACCACGGAAGAATGTTTATTTATGTATTTTACACGTTTATCCATCCAGTGTCTGCCTCCCCCTTGATTTTTTTTTGAGTTGTTTTTATATTAAGGACAATCAACTCTTCATCTATCATAGATGTTTAAAGGTATTCACCCAGGTTGTTTTTTGCCATACTTTTGCTTGTGGAGTCTTTTTGTCACATTAAAGTTTTGTTTTTATTTTTATATAGTTAATTTATCAATACTTTCTTTTATTGCTTTTGGGTTTGGAAGAATAGTTAGAAAGACTTTGTCCATAGATATAGAGATGTTCAACCACAGCTCTTTTTTCTAGCATAATCTCTTTACATTTGTATGTTGGCTTCAAATTCTATAAGGAAAACTGGACTCTTATTCAGGAATGATCAAAGTATGAGCAGTTTCCTTTTTCTAAAAATAAAGTTATTTATTACTAAATTTTACTCTTAATACTATGCTCTTTTTTCCTCTCAACAACCATCTACCATGGAAAAACTCTTGTTGCCTGGGGCAATTTTATTTGTTTTATATATTTTTATCTGCTTTTAAAATGTCATTTTCTACCTTTCAAACTTTTTATTTTTCAATTTGATTTTTCAAATCCTTAGGAAATAAAAAACAAAAAGAGTTACTAATTAAGCAATTGACATGATCTTATAATTTTAACCACACAGTCCAGGAAATAAAAATTAGAGAAGAAAACTGTGCTTAGTCTCCCTTATGAATTACAAACCTATGCCATCATCAAATTGTTCATTCTATAATTTCTGAGTGTATTTTATGCAAAAATACCTCCTGGGTGTTATTCATGTTGACATGGACTTTGTATAGCCACCAAGCATGTGGGAGCAGATTAACACTGCACCTGCCCTGTGCTTTTGAAGCTTATCAATATTATGAGATGGAAATCTTGCATAATGTCCAAAGTTTTCTTACATTCTTGGCTGCTTGTGGCAGCATAGGGAAGTACCTTCGCCACATTTATGTGGGCTAAAATGGCACATTTTCTGATTGGATTTTCTCTGAGGAGGATGAGAACTGTCATATTCACTTTCTAACTGATAGAAAAATGTTCTAAATTGGGTAAGTTTTTCTTGAAATGAGCGTCAGGCATAGCAACTGTCTGTGACTTGTCTGTACTATTCTTTGGGCCGGAGTTTTTCTTCACATGGTCACCTGTCACATAACCATTCTTGCTGCTTGTGCCCTGTGGCACGTGGGAATTCAAAGAAGATTAGCACTCTTGCACACCAGCATGGTTGAATGTATTTAAATCATGATTTAAAAAAAAAAGTAATTTATACATTTAAAAGTACTGATTTCTAAAGGTATCATTCAAAAGAACTCCCCTTCTCTCCTCCGTCCAACCCTATTTCTTCTACTTCCTTCCCTTAAGGCAACTATTCTTAGTAGTTTCCTGTTCTTATTTCCCAGAAAAATCTATAAATGATGGCATGCCATCAAAAGCTATTTAAACTTAGTAATATATCTCAGAAATTATGTCATATCAATACATATATATCTACTTTGATACTTTATTAGAAGTCATTGAGTATTATCTTTCTTTATGGGTATATCATAATTTATATACTGAGTCACTAAAGCATTTTGTGATTTCCATTTATTTTTATTGCTGCAAACAGTGCTTCAGTGTGTATTCATTAAATATATCTTTGAGCATAATAGGGGCATATCTAAATATCTTTTAAGTGAAATTACTGGATCCAAGCGTATGCACATTTTAAATTATGAAATGTTTTGCCAAATTGCTCAACAAAGAGGTTGTGTCAGTTTAACTTTCACAGTAGTGTTCAAGATGACCTCTTTCCACACTTACACAGAATGTATTTGATCGGACTATTCTGATTGTTGTAAATGTGATAGATAAAAAAAATCAGTAGTTCTTTATTATTTAAAATTTTTTCTTCTATTTCTTTCTTTCTTTCTTTCTTTCTTTCTTTTTTTCTTTTTTTTATGTGGGTTCTGGGAGTCGAACTCAGGACCTCGCGTTTGCCAGGCAGGCACTTATCCCGCTGAGCTATCTCACTGGCTCTTTTCTTCTATTTCTAACCACATTCTTTGCCCACTTTTTGGTGAGTTGTTTTACCTTTGCTTATTGCTTTGTAAGATATTTTGATAGATTAAGAGCTACCTGTCATGTATGATGAGGATTATCGCTGCCTTTTGATTTTAATTTGATATTATAAAATTTTTGCTGTGCAGAATTATTTGTAGTCAAATTTATTCATCATTTTGTATGTTTTTCATTTAATGTGCGAATTCGTATAGTACCCATTGTAAAATAATGAAGGTTATTTGTAATTCCTTCCAATGTTTTCAGGTTTTTAATTTTTATGCTTATACCTTTGAGCTATCTGGATCCAATTTATGACCATGACAAAGGAATCTTCATTAGTGAGGATAGGCTAAGGTAGCTCACTGTAAAAAACCACCCCAAGATAGCAACGGAGTGAAACACCGAAATCACATTTCTAGTTCAAGCAGTTTGCGGAAGGCCTGAAAAGTGTTCCAAGATGGTTAACCTTAGCAGTCTCCGTTGTATGGCTCTTGGGCTGTGCCATTTCTACTTTTGTGTTTGCATTTGCCGTGGCAGCTGTAAAATCAAGAGATGTCAGTGCCTCTAGCTAGGAGTGACACACATCTTTCCTGTTCACGGTGCATCGGCCATATGTAGTCACATGACCCAGCTGAAATGCAAAGGGGCTGGGAAGTGCGGGGTCCATTATGCCCAAGAAAGAAAGTCAAATGAATTAATAGTGAGCTATGTTTCCCACAATGACAGTTTTGTTCTACTTACTGCTGACTTGTCCAACATTAATTATTGCATAATCCGTTTTTCTCACACTAATTTGAAATGCAATCATGAATATATTTTGAACATCTAATGTAGTGTATCTATTCTTTGCTGTATATCATTTACCTTTCTGTATATTTGGGGGCTGTTAGTAAAGTATTTTAATTATTATTATATAATAATAATATCTCATAATTATTTATTTGGTAGAGATAGTCCTACTCTCCATTAGTTTTATTTGTACTTTTTCATTTTTATATGAATTTGAGAGTTAATTTATATTGTTCACCTAAAAGTAGAATTTTTACTGGCATTAATTTAAATGTTTGTAATAATGTAGCAGTGCTCTTAGCAAAATCACTTTGGTATATGCTTAGTATCAAGCACTTCACTGAGTCATTTGTAACATTTTTCAGTTGATTGTTTTCATCCTAATAATAAAACCAAACTTCTATGTCAAATGATAATTTTGTTTCCTCATTTCCAAATCGATACCTGTATTTTCTTTATCTTTGAACGTAAGTTTATATATACTGCCAATTTTGTAAAATCCTTGTCTTTATTTGGGCAAAAATTAACTAATATTGTAGATAATATCAATAAATTCTTTGTTTTTAGAACTATTTGGTTCAATAAAAATATTGAACCTCTCCCATTTAAAAAAAAACCAAAAAACCTGCATTGGGTTTTCAGTGAAGTAAGAAGAGAAATAAGACTCTGTCTTGGCCTTTAGGTTCTCTTGAAACAGGAGAGCAACAGAATGTATATAAATAGCTGTAACACAATGTCAAATGTGTTCAGCGCGATCAATGAGATACAAAAGAAGTGTTCTGCGATATCAAGATACTAGATTTGCCTGTGGGCTGGGAATTGGGTTGGCTGGAGTAAGAGCAGGTGCGCAAAGCCGCACTGACAAGGTAGCATTTGAATCAAACCTTGATAGATATTCAGAAACAAAACAGGAGTGGATTTCAGACATAGCCGTTGCAGTCTTCACGGGAAAATCGAGATTCATTTCTGAAGCTTAATTTTGTGCAAGGTCTAGAATATTATGTTCATGGACAGTCACTGGGTTTTGGAGACTGTCCATATGTGAGCATGACTTACTAGTAACTCATTCATGCTTGTTATGTTTTGAAACATGAAGATCTATTGTGTTGGAAACCAAAGCAATTCTTTCCGAGTAATTGAGAAATATGTGGTACCTCTATTTTTCTTTGTTCTTTAGAATGTATCCTAGACTTTGAGTTAAATCAGCACTATTTTTGGCTTATAAGTATTTATGTATGGGTAGAAATTATCCTTTTTATTAAGTGAATAATGTGACATTAATTATATTGCAAGAATAACATGGGTTTTTCTTTCCAGACAAAGTTTAATTTAAGGCGGATTGACAGTCAACTTCCATCAAAAGCAATTGTTCTATGATTTCAGGGAGTGAATACTCTATGCTGTTTATTTAGTTAAGTTTTTCTTTAAGTATTAGCCAAATATCTGGATATTAGTGGCACAAAGCCAGTTGTCCTTATTTTTCCTGCTGTGTACAGTCAATATGTAGGGTCACAAAATCCCTAGGTTCTCTCTATTCTGAAACTTTTAAAAGCAATTCCAGTTTTGTCTTGTGTATCAAATTATGTACATTTCTCAGTGTAAAGCTTCTCTCCTGGGGCTGACCTGAAAATCAGAGATTAAGAAGCACCTTGCAAAAGGATAAAAGGGACAATCCGGAAGTGTATTTGGCTTCTCTTCCTTCTTTTTCCCTGTATCCCCCTCAGAAGCGGGGCACAGTGTTCCCGGGAAACTAACATTTGGGGGAAAATTATCAGTTCCCATTCATATGGAATCAAATGACTTCCTAGTCTCAAAATGATGCAGACAAGAGTAGCATTCTATGACTTGAAGATTCAGACATTTACAGTATAGAGATAATTTTTAATAATCCTTTCCTGGAAATATTAGTGTTTACTTGTAGTAAATACTTGTTTTTTAAGTATTGTTTTTCTTTAAATCAACATTTTATATGACATATTCAGTGTTAAATCCATAAAACAGAGTTGAAGATATTCTGGAAATGTGATTCTAATATTTTAAAATGACATTTAAAAGCATTATGACTAATTTTGGATCCAAATGATATACCGAATCATAATTCTTTAAGTTGCAAGTGACCCAAATACCAAAAAAAAAAAAAAAAAAAAAAGCAATATATCTCTCTCAACCCCTAATTCCTACCTGTCAGCCCTATTTCCTCTGATACTTGAAGAAATCCTTTTTGCTTCCAATAAATGTTCAAATGCTAATTATTTGATGCTTAGTTCTCAAAGGCAAAAATCAGTCTTATTCTGAAGTTCTAACAAATGTCCCCAGAACTCAGTGGCATAAAATAATAAACTTCCGTTCCTGCTAAGGAGTCTTTAGGTCCACAGGGTGGTTCTCTGGTTCTACCCCAGGCTAAGTTCACTCTTGTGTCTTTGGTCAGCTGTGGGTCGATGATGTGGCTTTGCTGGTTTGGGCTGGGCTGTCACACATTTAGGGGTCACCTGGTTTTAAG
This sequence comes from Erethizon dorsatum, assembly GCA_028451465.1. Lineage (NCBI taxonomy): Eukaryota > Metazoa > Chordata > Mammalia > Rodentia > Erethizontidae > Erethizon > Erethizon dorsatum. The sequence goes on along the minus strand of CM051841.1, from coordinate 13,091,092 downwards.
CTTGTCTGTGCTTTCCCCCAAGAGTCCCATATATCATTCCCTTAAAATCAGTCCAGCCTGGACAGGTTCTCATGATGAAAATAAAAGAGTCAGACACACAGGGCCCCTTGAGGCCTAGGCTCCAAGCAGGCACCCCATCAGTTATTGCCACATTCTGAAGACCAAAGCAGGTTTTAAAACCATCCCAGACTCAAGGGGAGAGAAATAGACTATTGCTCAAGAGGAAAAACTGCAAAGTCACATGGCAAAAAGGATTGGAGAATTTGGACCATTTTGTGACCTTTATTTTGTGTACTTTATTTTCCTTTCCAGAAGCTGCCTGCTTCAACCAAAATTAATGATAGCTGAAATCTGGACAGTTCAGTAACAAAGCATTTTCCCTTTATGCATCACTGCAGTCAGTTTGTGCCAGCTTACAGGGCAGCTTGTTCAACATAGCTATTAAATTACGTGAATTGACAGTGGAACACATTATATGGAAATAATACAAAACCCACACTTCCTAATTATTTTTATTATCTATGCTCTCAAGCGTATTGACAACTACTTTATCCAAATGGTGAGAATGCTGTAGAATGATGTTGCCAAAGTATGTTTTTAGTGATGTTCAGGGTTCAGAAAGAGACACCTCAAAAATTGGCGGTTTGGCATATTGTGTACTTGGAACTGAAAGACACTAGAAGGCCTTGGGAAGCAAGTTCTTTTCCTGGCTTTCTTCTAACCTTCTTTCTCCTGCTTCCTTTGCTTCCTCCAGGAAGATAGAAACCAAGAACCTCCTTTCTCACAAGGCTTAAAGCCTAGAAATGTTTGTTTAATCTTTTCCCATCTGTCTCTGTGAAAGGTGCCACAAAGAAACTGTTGGACCCACCTTGTCGGATAGTAGATTGTAAGAACCTCCTTCCAGAAGTGGTCCAGAGGAAGCAATGCTAGGCAAGGACGCCGAGAGAAATCTGAATACACGCCCTGTCTTGATGTCCCTCTTTTAGTCTATTACTATTAGGTCATACCCTAGTTTGTCTAATCGTATTTCTACGCACTCTCCATTCTTCATCAAGTCTTAGCATAAAAATGGACATTTCTCCCCTGCGTCTTTGGGTCTTCCATTTTAAGGCTCCACTTCACACAAAACACTGAATACGTGTGTTACACTTTTCTCTCGTTAACCTCTCTTTTGTTACAGTGGTGTCAGCTGTGATCCTTCTGATGGGTAAAAAACGTAGCATACCTTTTCCCCTTCACAGTGATGGTGTGCAGATAGCTTGAGATTGGCTATGAGAGTATTTGCACCACTAAAACTGGCAAACACTAATTAGGGTTCTTTGTTCTCCTTTTAATAGCTGCTTATTAACTTTTACCCATACATGACTGCCTGTAAATGCCATGGAGGATTTGGAGGCCCATGCCAACTCATTCCTGTACTTCACAGCATGAGCTATTGATTTGTCTTACGTACTCCTGTGTGTTCTGTTGCTTTAGTTGAAGAAAGAAAAGACATAGATGGAGTAAAGAAACTCAATTTTGTAAACATGTATTTTAAAATTGGTGAGGACTATGCTAGCAAAAGCTGTTTTCTTCTTTCTTTAGTAAACTCTACTGCTTGTAATGAAGACAGATACATTCAACTTACTTGTGTCAATGTACAAAACCTAATCTTAAGGAAAAATAGAGATGAGAAAGGTAAATAGTAGGAGCAGTCGTTAAAAACAGAGTGCGTGCATTCAGAAGAAACTTGCTTCGTATTGTTTTCAGCCCTATAATTTTAGGATGAGTATTGTCTCAAGGAACAACAAAAGGCGAGCGAAGTGCATTGTATTTTATCTCCTTGTTAATGGAGACCCAGGCTTATTTATTTTTCTGAGTCAGATGGGTTGACGTTTGCCTTCCAGTATTCCACTGCAGTGAAAGGTCATTCCACCTCTCCAAAAGCCTGCAAAGCAGACAACCTGTTCAGAGAGAAAACCCACCGCAAAAGCAGAAGCAAAGAGATGAAATGCAAAAAGTCAGGCAGCTCAAATTCTGTTCTTTGGTTGCACCGCCTTCAAATGGATTCTCAGAAAATGCAATAATTGTACCAGCTCTGTGCAATAATTGTATCAGCTAACCTGGGTTGTTCTTTTTTACTTTTTTTAATCAGGGATGTTTTGATGAATTGTTTAGCCTTGGTATTGCCCAGTGGGGACTTAGGATAAATGTGTAGGATGTGATATTTCTGAGTGGGAAAAATGAAAATGATGAGTAAAGTGTCAACATTCTTATTCCACGTTTCTGATAAGTTCTGCAAAAATTGTTTTCTTCACGTTTGCTGTAAATTCTGAGGTTCTATAATCATAACTACCTGATGTTTTAATTGTTACAGATAACCATGGAGCAGGAAGGCTAGAAGAAATCACGTGATACTAAACATCATCTGCAAGAGCCCATGTTTAGATACACATGGGTAAATATAGAAATAATTATAGACTTATGCATATTCATATGTTAGTGTACACACATATATTCCCAAATTGTCCATTAATGGGACCTTGAAGCAACCACACCCAAGAAGCATTGCACATGCCCTACGCCCAGATTTTGGTTTCTAATACTAGTTTCGAGGACCAAGACCGTATGGAGAAATGGCTAATTGTAGGGCTGTGTCAGGGAATTTACAAGATAAGCCCGGACTATATTGTAGTTCCAGAAAATAAATATTCAAAAAGCACAATAATGGGAGTTATCATCCCCATTATTAAGGGACTCGGGAGCCAAGTTAAAGCTCCCTGTGGCTGGGGCTGGAACCCTCTGAGCAACAAAATAAATACCTTGAGACTGGATTATAGAGCAGTGTGGAGAATAAATATCTATTAATCTATACTCATAGGTAAATGAGGGCATTTTAAAAATAGGGAACAACAACAAATCTCCCATACAGAAAAATAGCAAATGCTTTATGTAGAAATGACATCTCAATATCATAGGACATAATTCCCTGATCCTTAAGCGGTGTCTTTACATGGTGATTAGTTTCTAAACAATACCGTAGAGCAAGGGGGAAATGAGTGCACTTACAGTGGCAAAACCTGTCAGACACCACCTCAGCCAAGCAATCAAGTTTAACATCATCAGCGATAAATCAGATCGCTGTCGGGATTTGATGGTATAAACATTTTATATGATGCGATCATGTGATCGAGATAGCGCTCTACTTTGTGATCTTCCACCCTGATAAAAATAATAATTCCCGCCTAATCATAAAAACATCAGACAAACCTAAATTTAGAACTATTGTGCAAAATACCTGAAGAGAACAATATTTTTCAAAATGTCAGCCTTCAAAACATAGAAAGTCTGAAAAATACAACACAGAGGACTAAATATGACGCGGCCTCCTGGATGGAATCCTATACCAGAAAAAGGACATTAAATCAAAACTAAGAAAATGTTAGTAAAGCATGGACTTCAGTTAAAAATAATATATCAACTTTGGCTTATTTGCTGTTAAAAAATATGTCAAACCAAGGTGAGATATTAGCAAAAGAAACTGGATGTTGGGCCGGTGAGATGGCTCAGCAGCGTAAGCGCCTGCCTGGCAAGCGCAAGGTCCTGAGTTCGACTCCAGGTACCCACATATGAAAAAAGGGCCGGTGATATCGCTCAGCAGCACGGGCGCCTGCTGGTGCGCGAGGTCCTGAGGTCGAACCCTGGTACCCATGAGAAAAAAAAAAAAAAAAAAAAAAAGAAACTGGATGTGGAGTATAGGAGAATGTTCTCTACCAAGTTTTCTGTGAATTTATTCACAGGAACCTAAAGTAGGTGCTGTAAAATTATTCTAATTTGGAAGTTTATTTTAAAAAGATTACAGTGACAATGCTAGACTTCCTTTAACAAATTCTCTTAGGTTTGAAATCAGATGCTTTCATACATGATGGTGTTTTGTTATAAAGCGAAATGTCTGTAGTATAAACGTGTGGATTTTTGAAAGCCACACAAGCTTAGTACAGTGATACTTAACTTTGGATAGCTTTGCACCTTTGAGGATATTAGCATTTTTGCCTAAGTAGCTGACATCACACTGTTAAAAAGCCAACTTTGTTACAGTCTATTTCTAGCTGTGTCACTACCTCGCTGTGGTGTTGGAGACAAATTACTTCATCTCAGTTTCATCACTCTTTCTGCCTATGCCATGCACAAATTGCTGGACACCGGAAAGCCATGTATATCTGGTAACCATACTAACTTTTCTATTGCTAATTGCTATGCGATTTCATGACTAATATTAAGCCTTTGTGTTCTATTTGAATAAGGACTCTGAAATACAAAGTATCCTTAATTCAGTACCAAGAAAATATAATTTTCAGCATTTTTGTGTAATGTAGGATACTGAAATGTAATTTTTTAGGAAACAGTAATATTTTAGTGAGTCACTGATGGGTGGGAGAGACCACACCCACATCCATTTGCCATGTGGGCCCAACAAAATTAGCTGATGATGCAAGAGCTCAGTGGATGTGAAATCTTGGTGGGGCTTTCAGCTGGTTGGGAAAGGACTTTTCTATGATGGCCTTTAGGTGCCCATGTCACTCTTTCAACATATATGGCTCTGACACAATTAAAAAGCCTAACTGGAACTGGCTATGCTTCAGCCCTTTTGAATAGGAGTTTTCATCTCAGTCTGGACAAACTTAGCATTAGCAATCAGAGAGGGCTACCAATTCATGAATCAATTTTGACCTACACAAGGACAGAAAAGGAGATTGTTCATATGGATCTTATGTACTGCACCCAAGTGAATAGTCATTTAAAAAGTTACATGAACTATGAAGAAAGAAAAAAAAAGGAAGCGATAAGACAGTGAAAGGAGATGGAATCCACTCCTTGAATCTAATGGATTTGTACTTGGGGGGTACTGATGAGTTGGGTCTAAAAAAAAAATGATCATAAATCCATTTCTCCGATAGCTAAACAAAATAGAATTAGTGAAAACTGTAATTTTATATACATTCATGTTGCATATACCTTTTTGAGTCTGGCTCTATTCCTTCACCATTATATTTATGAGCTTCAGTCCTATTGTCATGTGTAGTTATAGATTGTTCATTCTCTTTGCTATGTAGAGTATTTCACTTTGTGAATATACATCAGCTTATTTATCCATGATTTATCCATGACAGTCTTTTGAAAAGTGCCCAGCATGGTCCCATGACAAATAGCGTTTCCTTCAGCATCCTTGAATATTCTTCTTAGTAAATACAGACACACATGGGTGGAGTTGCTGAGTCACAGGGTATGGGTATGTTCAACAGGGCCAGACGTTTTTCCAAAGGTTTCCCTAATTCACACTTTCACTGAGGGTATAAGGGATATTCTCTTCTTCACATTCCTGCCAACAGTGTGCCATGTTCCTTTTTCATTTACTCCTTCCTGTGGTATGCTGTGGTAACACATAATAAACTATTTATCCTTTTCTTGTTATTTACTTAATTAAATGTAAATAATTCACATAATTTTTATTGAATTTGATGTGCATCTTGTGGCCAGTTATAAGTCAGTTCATGAACCACACTCTGTGTTGGCCCATGTTGTTCTGCTTTTTGTTATTTTGGTTTTGTTTTTGTGTTTTTTTACTTAGTTTGTCTATTTAGTTTTTTGGTTAATGAGTTTGTTAACTGTAGTGGATTTAAAGAATGATATACATGTCCTGATTCCCAGAACCTGTGAATGTTGTCATACTTAGAAAAAGGTTCTTTGCAGATGTAATTAAGTATCTTGAGATGAAGAAATCATTCTTGGATTATTCAGGTCAGATGTAAGTACAAGGACACATGTCCTTGTGAGAGACACCAGGCGAGATTTGACACAGACAGAAAAGAGGAGGCAATGTGAGATGGAGGCCAAGCCTAGAGCAACATAGCCTGAGACGGTCAATGCGAGGAACCACCAGAGGCTCCAAGAGGTGAGGAGGGGGTGTTCTCCCTCAGGGCCTTCAGAGAAAGCAGGACCTTGCTGACACCTTAGTTTTGGACTTCTCACCTCCAGAACTATAAAAATAAATTTCTATTTTTTAAGCCACCAGCTGTGTGGCAATTTGTTATAACAGCCGCAGGAAACTAATACCTTGAAATAGACAATTTATCACATCATTTAAAACTACACTATCCTATGTGGTAATCACTAACCAAATTTGAAATATGACTTATCCAAATTGGGTGTATGTAAGTGTAAAATAGGCACCGAATTTGAAGTCCTAGTATGAAAAGAGAAATGAAAAATATATCACTAATAACTCCATATATTAACAATAGGTTGAAATAATAGTTTGCAAACATTAGGTTAAGTAGAATACAGTATTAATTTCACCTGTATCTTTTTACCTTTTTTAAAAAATATGGCTGCTAGACAATTTAAAATTATACATATGATTCACATTAAAGCCTATTAGCTAATGCTACTCTGAAACAAAGTTTTTCTATAAATACAGCCTGTTGACGGTTCATCATGAATTCATCCTTTTAGTCTTTATTCAATAAAGAATAAAAGACTTTTATTATGCTGCTGTTTTCTAATGATATTATACATATATTCCCAAATTTAGGGTAGGAATTGAGAGATCCTATTTTCCATTTCTATAATTAAAATATCTTAAAATTATACTGCACAGCCTTTCAATAGAAGAACACATGGTTTTGTTACCTGACAAGTCAGGGAGATTTTTGTTTCGTACCTGTTAAAGTAGAAAGACAATGTCCTCATTAAAGAAATTGATGCATATAAGTAAGAAAATTATGAATCAGCCTACTTAAGCTATTGCATACTAATGAGTACATTACAGATACATTATATTAGTCAGTTATTGCTGCAGTATAGCTGCATAACAAAATCCCTCCAGCTCAATGGTTTTCACTAACAGGCATTTAATTGCTTGTTCAGACATTAGCTATGTTGTATAAGCTATGTTATATTCTGTTATACTATATGCTGGCTGAATTTAGCTCTAAAATTTCAAGTTAGATTCAGATTTTCAACTTTGATCTCCTTGAAGTCATAGAACCAGCAGCTATACATGATTGTTCTCAAAACAGTGCCAATAAGTTAAAAAAAAAATATGCAAACTCTCTCTGCCTGTTACAGCCCTGGGTCATATCAGCCACACTCCTATGTCAGCCACGCTCAATTCGCCAGAATCAGTCACGTGACCAAACACCAAGTCAGTGCGGCAAAGATGTGCATATTCCCACCTGGACCGTACTGTGGGCTTCCAGTGTGGAGGAGAGAAGACGTGAAAACAGACGCTGCTTTTCTCTTCTCACTTCCCTTCCTTTCAGTACCTCATCTCCCTTCATTGTGTGTCTAATAATTGATCAGATTCTACACTAGGAGAAGTGGGAATGGAGAGATGAATGATGAGCCACGCTCTGCCTCGTATGACTTTACAGTCTATTGTCTCGTAGACGATAGAGCCCCATTATTAACCTTCTTTTGGTTCCTTATCTTGTAAATTCCCTGACGCAGCCCTACAATTAGCCATTTCTCCATACGGTCTTGGTCCTCGAAACTGGTATTAGAAACCAAAATCTGGGCATAGGACATGTGCAATGCTTCTTGGGTGTGGTTGCTTCAAGGTCCCATTAATGGACAATTTGGGAATATATGTGTGTACACTAACATATGAATATGCATAAGTCTATAATTATTTCTATATTTACCCATGTGTATCTAAACATGGGCTCTTGTTGATGATATTTAGTATCACATGATTTCTTCTAGCCTTCCTGCTCCATGGTTATCTGTTTAACATGCTTATCATCAAGATTCATGAGGTAATATGAAGGATGATGCATAACGATTACAAGGTTATAAAGATAATAGCTGTTGTCTGTATATTTGTGTCTAGATGCCCATCTATAGATGCAGTCTGACCTTGATTTTCAAAAATGAAGTACATATGTATTTGTGTACTTTGCAAAGAAAAATAAAATGGAAATACATTAGAATGTCAGCAGTGCCTGTATTTGGATTTGGGCACAATGAAGTATATTTTTTCTTATTATGCATGTCAGTGGTTTGTAAAATTTCCACAGCAATTATCTGTGACCAATAAAACCTATATACATCTTAGAAATAATTAACCCAGTGAATTAGATCAAATTGGACAATTCTAGCTCCAAAATCTACTGCGTTTCTGAAGACTTTCACTAGATTCTATAGATATTACACAAACATTATATTTTATTTTGTTTTTATAACTACCATTTTAGAATGTTCTAGAAAATTTTATTTATATATTTATGGCCTTGTTTTCTATAGTTGGCATAATTTTATTTTAATATTATATGTGTTTAAATTTTGTAAGCAGTAAAGTCATCCATTTTTTTTCACACCTTACTCTATTGTTTAAAATCATCAAGTACTATTCATTTCCTCTCATTGACAAGGATTAGGAATGTTTTCATGATAAACCCTTGTTACATGGAGGATCGTCCAGATTTATTTTCATTGATAAAATTTGTGCTTAGCAACATAAACACACAACGCTGAACAGTCTGGAGTTTTCTCTTTCAAGTTATAAGTGGAAATAAGTAAAGGCATTAAAAATCTGAGGATACATTTCACCGATAGTTTTGATAACTAGTGTGCACAAAGTTTATTACACATTAGAAATAGGCCAAGGATTCAGCTGTCTTTGCTACAAATCTTGGAGTCTGTCACTTAATTGCTACTTTCCAGAGGTCCTTTCGAGGAACTCTAGCCAAAGATAAAAAGATTAACAGCAGAAGGCTTCCAGGGCTTGTTTTTGACCACAAAGATAAAGAACACCCAATAGACAGCTCGATTCCAGATCCTTCTCTATTTGCAGTATCAGGAACATTTTAATATATTTTGAACCTTCCACTTTTTTGCAACTTTTCCTATCTTGCATTGGATTTAAAAACTCCAGATCTAGGAGGATGGAACTGGTACCACCTCTAGTTTCCTTCCACAGAAGTATTGCCTTAATTATCCTCTGTCACCAACTTTAGTTTTGTAAAATGAATTGTATTTGATGATAATCAAGCAATTCATGCTGCATATCTTTAATTTCCAGAACTGTTATTCTGTAACCAATCTTCACTTTCTGAAACTCTGAACAAATTAATTGAGATGAAATCAAATATATTTTGGAGGCATTTTCAGCTTTTGGAAAGATAAATGAGTATGAGTTAGTAAAATTACCATTTTCATGGGAAGGTAGATTAGAAGAGCACTATCAAGACAAAATTTTGTTTATCATTAGCAAACTCTGTTTTCTCAGTCCTGATCTTAAAAGATAAGTAGTGTCTACATATTTTTATTTAATAAAATCAAGAATATTATTGGCATAGGAAGTATAATAAAATAAAGAGGACACTTAAGCTATGTCAAATTTTATGTATTTAGTCCAAGCCACCTATGAATAAATACTAATAAAATCCATTTAAAAAAACCCAGAAATAAGGTTAATTATGAAAGGCACATTGTTTTGCTGACACATGAAATCTCAACCAAGTATTTTAAAAGAAATGTATCTGCATAATGCCTTAGATCACACAACCTTTCCATTTTGCAATCCTGTATGAAAGTATAAGAAAAAAGAAATAACTCCACATAGTATGTGGTGTTGGAAGAGTGTAGAGTGTGGGGAAATAGGAAGGAAAAATTTAAAGAATCAGAAATGAAAGAGAAGTAAAAAATTGTCTGAGAACATTTCTCCAACATTTTAAACAATTGCATTCAACAAGACTTCTTGCTCTGCTAGAAATGTTCATCTATGGTGTCCAGTATGATAGCCATAGCCCCATGTCACTGTTGAGCATCTGAAACATGACTAGTGTGACTGAGGTACTGAATTTCTAATTTTACATTGGCTAGTAACTGTCTTAGGAGATAGTCATGTTCATAGCTTTGCCACTCGAATTTGTGGTCTTGCATCTGCATCATCTGGAAGTTTATTTGACATGTAGAAGATTGGCTTTGGCCCAGATGTACTGACTTAGAATATTCATTTTAAAAAGATTTGCAGGTAATCATATGCTCTAGAAAGTTGGAAAGGCACTGGCCTCTAGCAGTTTTCACTTGCTAATTAATCACCCATTCAGAAACACTGGGAATTCTCTATTTTTATCACGGCTTGTGAACATTAGCACTGTATTCATTTTATCCGTAGTAGAGGATTTGCTCCAAAAGGAGTGAGTTGTAGTAGTACTCAGACGGCTTACTTTTTTTTTTTTTTTTTTGGTGGGTACCGGGGGTTGACCTGAGGACCTCGTGCACCAGCAGGCGCCCGTGCCGCTGAGCGATATCACCGGCCCCTTTTTTCGTATGTGGGATCCGGGAGTCGAACTCGGGCCCTCGCGCTTGCCGGGCAGGCGCTTAAGCCACTGAGCCATCTCACCAGCCCCACAGATGGCTTACTTTAAGTCTTTTCCAAACGTGAACAAAACAAGTCCCATTGATTTGTTGATTCCTTCAGTCATGAAACAAATACGGCGTCTGTGCATGGTAGGTGTTGTCTGAAGTTTGTGGAGCATCTGTAGTTGAATTAAAGGATGTGCTTTACCTTTCTGTAGTGAAATGAAGTGGAAGGAAATTAACATATTCTTGGGTTCATCCTTGAGATTTTAGAAATTATAACTTCCAATTTTCGAAAGCAAGGAAATATCATAAAAGCTAGAATGTTTATAGAATGATGTATCGCATTTCACCCATTAGTGTGTGTCTTAATTTGGAATCTTCTGAAATCTGAGACAAGGAGTTGTGTACACATAATTTATTTACCAGGACTCATACTAAGTGAGGAGAATGAAGCAGGAAAGTGGAGAAGGTTAATAAAGGATGTATCAATGAATGAAAAAATGATATGGTACCCTGGGGCTCAATCTTTCTTGGAGCCATCTGAGACACAGAAGAATAAGACATCGTGGGGAACTGTCGTACACCTGTACACAGGTGTCTTCCTAGATGGTGGATGTGGTTTAAGGAACAACAGGATCCTCTACATCATAATGAAAATTATTTATATAATGGGATACTACCATAAAGGTATATGATACTACATTTAATGTGGGATAGAAAGACATGAAATGTTGCGAAATGAGAGCTCAGAACCAGGACACCAAGAATCTGGCCAGGATTTCCTGTTGGTTAATTATCTGGCTCAGGTAGATTGCTCTGGGCAACAGTGCATAATGGGACAATGAAGCAAGGTATGTTCTCAAAAACAGGCAAATTAAGTATACAAGTCAGCACAATTTACAGAACTTCTGGAGGAGATTCTGTAGATATTTGGGAGAATGCATGAGTGAGAAAGAGCATAATATTTAATGAACTTTAATGATTCGCTTGGAGATGGAAGCGTTTGAAGCAAATTTTGAAGTATTGGGTCTGTGTAGAGACACTTCTAGAGGAATTACATAAAGAGACCTAGGAGTGAATATGCTGAGTTTAGGGAGCAGATATAATTAGCCTGACGGAAGACCATTTGGAAAATAAGAGAGGATACAATTGGAAATGCCAAGGAAGAACATGAATATTAGGCATATGATTTGAGAGGAATAGTGCTTGGTGGTGTCTCTTACAGCTGAACAACTGTAACATGGATATATAAATATGATTCATGAACATAAAACATGTTTAATATTAATATGAATATATATGTATGTACAGAGTCTACCCAAAAATGTATACATCAGGAAAAGAAAAATTTGTATAAATATTTTAATACTAAATTTATTGAGACATCATGAGATTAATACAAGTTACTCGTGGCCTCTATAATTACAAGAGGTGCTCAAAGTAGTGGCCATTAGCTTCCAGATATTTATTAGTTCAGCGAACTGCTGAAGTGTATATATAACTTTTTGGTAGACTATCTATCTATCTATCTATCTATCTATCTATCTATCTATCTATCCATCTATCAATCTATCTATGTATCTATGTATCTATCTATCTATCTATCTATCTATCTATCTATCTATCTATCATCTATCTATCTATGTGAGTAGTGCCACTTGATGATGGGGATACATTCTGATAAATGCATCATTAAGAAGTTTCATCATAGAGTGTGAACCTCATAGAGTATATTATCAAAGCCAAGATGGTGGGTCAGTCACTGGACGTGTCCTCTTGCTACAATTCAGAGACATGAAACACAAGATGTATGAAGCCACTGGCAGCAACACATGGCATACTGTTTTACATAAACTTGGTTTTTTGATAATTGGAATATATTTTATAAAGTAAGAATGGACAGTATCATAAAATACATAATAGTAGCTATAGTAAATTAGTAAAATATATATGCTTCCACTGATGCTTATTAATGTAATTTCCCACATGATTCTTGAGGCCAGTGATTATGTAAGCATCCTCAATCATGTAGAAAATTAATGATATTAAATTAAAATACTATTTAGTCTTTTAAAAAGATTTAATCTGTTAAGCTGTCTTTGGTGTGTACAATTAAACTTGTATCACTTGGAGCTTTGTACAATACTCAATAACTTTCATAATACTTTTATCTGACATCTATATTGGGGAAAGGTCTTTTTTTACTGAATCTGCTTATATTTTCAGGAATGTTTTTAGTTCACAGGCCTAGAACACTGCTTGACCAATAATAGATGTTCAAACGTATAAGCTATTATGATGATTCCACATGGAAAGAATAATAGAAAGTGGAACCAGCTCTTCCAAAGTATACTTTACTTGCAATTTAAATATTTATGTATCCAATCTACTTGTTAAGTTTGGAAGTTTTAAGATATCTCTCTTGGTTATCTTAATGTTTTGGTAGGGTTGTCATTGTCCTTGATTTATAGGCCTCAAATATCTATAGGAACAGCAGTTTGAACATAAAAGTATTATAAAGGGATCCACATATTAGAAATGTCCTTGTCAACTTGCATTATTAAATAAGGTCACAGTAGAAATTTTGATTAATGGAGCTGCTCTTTGACAGCTCTGAGCATCTTCCAAGACACACCTGTTGCACACTTTTGTAACAGAGGGAGCCCTTAATTTCCTTTCCTGTAAAATGTAGGTAATAATTCCTGCTCCAAGGATTATAAAGAGCATGAGAGAATCTCCCACATTAGCTAAATGAGAACCACCGAACAGAGGAGATGCTGGGAGGCTCATCCACTAATCTAAGCAACCCGCTCCAGCCTTTGATGTTTGCAAGGGACACGCCTCAAATTTGTAATGTTTAAATGTTCTATAAACCACCAGGCTTATACAGGATTATTTGAAACTGTAAATACTAAACCTAAGAGTAACAAGAATCTACTGAATACTTATAGTGGACTTTCCTTAATGTTATCTTTTTCCATAAATACAATTTGGAAAGCTTTAGATCTAATCAGCAGATCGATGCACTTAAGTAGATTTAAGTAGCTAAACCAGAACATCATAACATGAAGCAAGGGTGTACTTTAAAAATTCCAAGCGCATCTGTGAGAGTAGCAGAAAGGTCCAAATCATAAAGAAAAAATTTGCCATTGCAGGTCAGAATGTATTAGCCTTCCAGGAAGTGCTTAGTTTTAAAATCTGTGTTTGTTTTAAATATCTTGAGGGATAGACCAGTTTGACAGTCTGAAAAGAAATTTGAAAACTCAGCTGTCAGACAAATGCCATCTCCCTAGCAGACACATACTGAGGGAAAGATGGGAGTAAGAGAAATAAGACATAGGCCTCAGCTTTCCCAGTTAGGTTAGTGAAAATAATAAATGGCCCAGGTATCATAAGAGAAAAGTGAATCATAGAACATTGTAATTATTTCTGAGGCTCATTGGTCTACAAATTTGCTTACACACTTTATATGTTACAAGGCTTTCTCTCCACCCACAGTTTCTTGTCTCAGGCAACTTGTTGCCAAGGTGTCCAAACTTGGCCTTCTTGTGAATGTTTGTGGAACCCGTCATTTCAGAAAAAGGCACAAAGAAATACAAATTAAGGAGTACAAAATATAGGAAGATTGGTTTTTGTTTTGTTTCTTTGTGGTGGTTTTTGTTTTTTTGCAGTGCTAGGGATTGAACCAGGTGCTCAGTGCACTAATCTAACTGCACCCCCACCTCTGCTTTGTTTTGTCTCAAAGGTAATCAAACTCTTGAGCGAGCTCCTTTAGATGAGAAAGAGTCTCTGAATTTGCTCTTATCCTATCAGAGGGGTTTCAGGTCCATCAGGTGATCTGAAAACAAAAGATTTTGTGATATAATAAATTTGGGAAGCCTTGTAATGCTCTCTTGGACTAACAGTTCATATTGGCTTGTTAGCATCTAAAAAGTCCTATGCTAAAGAGAGCATTTGAAGTTTAACCTGGTGACTCCCAAACTTTTGACTTGAGATTCCACTTATGCCCTAAAACCATTGTCTACTAGTAAATGATTATTTATTCTCAACAGGAATTTGTCCTTAGTTTCTTCTACTTGAACTCTGGTCCTTAGTTGAGCAGAATTCGCATCACGAAAGGCTTGTTAGAAATGCAGAATCTCAGGCCAAGCCCCAAACCTATCAAACCAGAATCTGCACTTGAACAATATTCTGAAATGATGCATATGCACATGAGAGGTGGAAGATCAAACGTCTGTTATTCGTTCCCATTGGCCACCTTCACTGCTAGGAAGTTAGGAACCTGCTGAGGAAGCAGCTCGTGCACAGCAGTTAGCGGTCTGTGAACAGCAGGCAGGTCGTGTCTCCCAGTTTCTGGGATGACGGAGGTGTCTTCTGCAGGTTGAAGTGCATCTCTTCAACCTGCTACATTCGTTTAGTGCGTTGTGAGTGACGATCCTCTATATTGCAAAGAGCAGACAGACAAACAAATGAGCCCGTGCCTTCCTCCGGGCACAGTGTCGGCCGGCGGAATTTCCTGAACCAGTTGTGTTTAGCAGAAAGCAGAGCATGACTAACACTTCAAGAAGATTTGCATGTATACAAAAAGGGCAGAAAAGTCCAGAATTGCAGCTTGCTGTTGCAGACATGTGATTGGTATTACTTTCGAATATGATTATCGGTTCATTCTTTGGGTGAAACATTTATGAGGAATCAAAATACTACTCATTATTCAAAATGCCTGCAGAAGCATCTCTACCAGAAGCAAATAAAAGGTGTGCAGTTGACCAAGAAGAGGTACAAAGGACTTCTCCCTCGGTATTAGAAATTATCTTTATCTTGGTAGGAGTTGCAGGAGTATATGCATTTATCAAACTCAGTGCATTATTCACTCGAGATCAGTATCATCTCAATGTATATTAACTATGTCAGTAAAAAAGGAAGTATTTGGTTTATGAACATTGAGTAGAGCTGATACGATATGCAGCGATGTGGGCTATCAAGGATACTTTGATGGTAAAATGCATTTGGAAATACCCTTTGTTTGGTATATGGAAAGGTTTTATTGGAAGAAATAGCAGTTGTGTCAACTGCTTTGTGTAACCTCAGTCCCAATCCTCGATACCGGCTGTCCAGAGAAGTCGGATTGTAACATGCATAGCTTGTTGGGGCATGAGTTCAAATCTAGCCCTAGTTCCAAATGATCCAGGTAGAAGACTTGGCCTTTCTGTAAAGATGGCAATGGTAAAAGTGTGTCCTTCGAAGGATGCTTTGAGGACTGGGTGAATTAATATTTATAAATAACTTAAAATAGCTTGGGGAAATAAAAAACACTAGAGACATGTTTATTGGATAAATAAAGTGGCTCCATAAACTAGCTGCAACCACCACTACCATCTCAGCCAGGTTGTTGGTTTTTTCCTTACCTGCACTTCTGCTGTTTTAGATGGTCCTGTTTTGAGTATTTTCTTTGCGTGTTATTGTCCGATACCCACCTCCTTCACAAGCTCTGAGACATAAAATCTGCTTTATTCATCACAGTACTTCTGAGACACAGAAAAGTACGTGACACACAGTAGATGCACAATAAAACATTAAATGGATGAATAAATTAATGGCGCTTAAACAAAACCTATTCTTAAGGAAGTGAATCTTGTGATGTAATCTTATTTTCTTAAATACTCAGTGAATTACTGTTCCCCTATCAGGAGCATGAAGTGTAGGTGGACATCTCACTGGTGATGAGATATTTGCTTGGATAGGATAAAAGAACTCTCTTGAATAATGAAAAAGAGTCAATAACAGGGAAACCCAAGATACACATATTGTAGGTAGGGGTAAAAGTTATTGCAGAGCCCTGAGGTGCAAATGATTAGATCATGTCCCTGATCTGACAAACCTCATATGCCAATATTTACACCACCAAAAACTGGTTTTAAGAATACTTAAAGGCTTAGCTAAGGCATTCATTATACCACATAATTATGCTACATGGAACTTTTTTCCCTTTAAAGGTAGTAGATCACCTCAGGTTAAGAAATGTATGTTATGATTGGGACCTAAGCCAAATTAACAACAGAAAAGTTTTGACCTTCAAATTTGGCAAGCACTGTCCTTCCATTAACCTTGGTACCTGGCTTCGTACTTTACGCGGTGGAAACCCAGTCCTGCGCATATATGCATCCTTCTGAGCTTTCAGATACCTTGTGTTTAACATGCATAATAAATACATAATCAAGCTAAGTGAATTGAATTGGAAAGTGTACAACACATGCAAAGAGCTGGAGACCCAAGCTTCAAAGTAAGGCTCAGTTTTTTAATAAGGCTTTGTCTTCTAGGACAAAGGGGTCATCCTCACAGCCCGAAAGTCAGGCTCGCTCCTTACATCTTGCAAGTCCTTATTGCGAGGCCTGCGGTTTATCCACACACTGGTAATGAGAACTGATCTGCTTCCAGTACTGTGAACTATAAAATAAGCTGCTCAGGGTGAGAGCATTCATCACTGCCAAATATATTATAGGGAAGTTGCATGTTTGAGTCACAGGACAGCAATTCAAATGTTTATTTCTAAAGCGGCCTCCGATAGCCGCATTTACCCCTGAAAGCCAACAAGGTATTTGTGTAACTCCTAAGTACTTATTATTTTGTTCAAACTAATGTACTTTTTTTGCATTCCATCAAGCAGCACTGTGTCAGTATGGAGGGGGATTATGTCACCCTTCTTGGGTACGAAGTATGCTTCGTACTGGAAAAGACTTGGTACACGACAAAAATGAGTATTTCTCTACCTATTAGATAATGCCTATGATCTGTATTTCTCAACTTTTTCTAATTTACAATTTGTTATCCCTCTTGACTCCTTCTGTCTTCGCCAGCATTTTTTCCATAGACTTAATTTGGCAAAGGTGTTCTAGCATGAGTAACTTGTGAAATGTTAACAATTGAGCCAAGTTTACCACCGCCAACTCAGTGGTCTTTCCTTGTCTTCCGGGGATAAATTCTAGTGCCTGAAACGATGGAGTGCATTAAACCCTGGTGCGCACCAGGAACTTTCATACTTTCATTCAAAGGAAGCGCCTTACTGCTTCTCTTTGTCATAGCTAAAGTGTCACCATCACTACTTGTGTGCTGTGGGGTCATTGTTAAGTAAAGTGACTGACGAGAGACTGGAATACAGCAGCACGTACCCTGTGGGTACGTTGGACAAACGGGTGATTCACTTCCCTGGCAGGATGGATCTGGGCAGCGTAAGATTTTATCACCCACCTCAGAATGGCGTGGAATTTGAAATATGTGAATGGTTCATTTCGGTAATTTTTCATTCAGTATTTTTGGACGGATCAAGGGCAACTGAAACTGCAGAAAATGAGATCTCAGATAAAGAGGAACCACTGTAGTTATCAGCGCTCAGAGAGCCCTAATCTAGTGATCTGTGACAGTGCTTCTCAACGGTACTGTGCGTGCAAGGCCTCTCGGGAGCTTTTTTAAAGGCCAGTTTGGAGCCAGCAGATCTGTGCAGAGCCCGAGGTCCTGTGTCTCTTACAAGGCCCCACGTGATGCCATAGAACACACTTCGAGGAACAAAGGTCTAAAGGGAAATAGGGGGCCGGTGAGATAGCTCAGCAGCATACGCGCCTGCTCGGCAAGCACGAGGTCCTGAGTTCGACTCCCGGATCCCCCATAAAGGAAAAAAAAGGGCCGGTGATATCGCTCAGCGGCATGGGTGCCTGTTGGCACGCGAGGTCCTGAGTTTTACTCCCGGTACCCACATAACAAAAATTAAAAAAATTAAAAAAAATAAGGGAAATGGGATTATCACTTTCAGCCATCTAATTCTACTTTCTTTCTTTTAGAAATCTTGTTCTCATCCTTAACACATAATCATACATCCTTCACCTCTGAAATGGGTGACTATAAATCCCTTGGGCACTGAAGAGATCCCGAGCTATGCTGATCTTAATTGCAAAGCAAATTGTTAGTACAGTGTTTGCAACACTGTTACGATCGCTAAGGCCTTGATTTTTTATTTTCCTGTGGAATGGGCTGAAGGTTGTATCCACATTGCATTCCATTTCGGAAGGACAAAAAAAGTTTTGAGAAAATTTCTCCTTGAGAGAGCACTTCTGTTTTTAAAATTTTCCTTCTCTCTCTTTTTTTTTTTTTTTCTGCTATCTTACAGCAGGCAGTAGGGAAACCTGCTTAGGCTCAGCCTTCTTTCGCTTTGAGCTTTAGAGTGACACTTTTCTGGCACCCATGTCAGCAGATCCTGCTTTTATGCAGAGTTAAAAGAAACATAGGAAGCACTGCTTCATTTCTGCTGGAACAGCCAGGGACACGATGAAATGCAGTTTCTTTCTCAGAGATGTTAGAAGGGTGACTGTCAGGAGGTGAACAGCCCAGGGACTGCTCTTTCCTGAGGGCCAGCTCCATGAGCGATGAGATACTTTCGCTTCCAGTAGTTTCTGGACAAAGTCTGAACTAAATCATAATTCTAAAGGAAGAAATGTGATATTTCTTTCCAGGAGTATGTAAGAAAATAAGAACTACATTACAATTTGATTTTTTACTGCATTCATGGAAAACCAAATGAATTCACTAGTTTTGTTGGTGTTTACACACACATATGCACAAACCACACCTTTGAATTCATGAGTAGAACAGAACTTAGATTTAAACTCTAGTTTTGCAGTCTGAGCTCAAGACCTGCAAAACATGGGAATAAATAGGTCAAAGGATACAAAATAGCAGGTATGAGGACTACAGTTAATAAAATTGTGCGGTGTTTGAAATTTTCATTAAATGCATGGATTTTAGATCCTCTTGTCACTACAAATAATAACTATGAAAGGTTAGATATGTTAATTTGCTTTAATAACCATATTTGTATATCCCATAACATGTTGTAAACCCCAAATACATACATTTTTAAAAAAATCTAGGCTGATATCGTTAAAACACAGAGGAAAAAGTGAGCCAAGTAAGAACAGGAAGTGCCAAAAAGTAGGAGTCTCTTATAGCAAGAAGGTTTAATGATAATGAAGAATAGAAATCTGGACGTACAGACTTACAGCCTCAACCCCTGGAAGATGAAAATCCAGTTTGCTCTGCAGCCAGAAAGTCAAAAAGGAAACCTGGCTTCTGAGGATTTGAAGATTTAAGCCTTGAATACTAATTTTCTATTCACAGCTGGCCTTAGAAAATAAATGCGTCAGATGGTGCTTAAATTGTGTGGGAGGGTGGATACTACATATGGAGGTGAGGGAGAAAGTTTTAAAAGATCGCATTTGAGCAAAACTAAGGATGGAGGACAAAACCTGGATAATTGAAACAATTTGGATGTCCTCAGCAAACTTGAGTTCTCTAAAACAAAAGCAACAACACATCTGAGGACAGTCACAAGGGTTTCTAAAGCTGTGTTTAGATAAAATTGCACAAGAAAGATGTGTAGTATCAAAAGATGGGCAGAATTATTCCCTTTTTGTTTGGCTTCTCCATCCCAAAGGAACCAAAGGAATAAACTGTGAAGCTCTATCACGTGCCATGTGAAGGAATTGTGACAGATTAAATGGAAGGCCCTACTTGTTTAAAATGGGTTCAGGCAGCTCAGGGAAGCAGGGGATTACTCAGGTCATCCGGTTTATCCTTGCGAAATGACAGAGAACAAAAGTGCTGTGAGAAGTTAGAGGTGTGTGTAGTTTCCACCTAGAATCCAGCTTAGCATCTCTGACAAATCCTTTTCAGAAGCACGAGAAACGGGAAGAAAGAAAGTTTGCTTTCTGTCCCATGGGAGTTAGTACGCATCTTGTGGGTTGTGGATTAGTTGTGTGGTTCAAATGCCTCTGGGCTTCGTGAAAGAGAAGGGCTTCTTCAGAACCTCTACAAGGCCAACATTACCCCACAAACACAGTGTAGACAGAGAGTCAAGGAATTGTTCTCCGTCTACACCGCCATCGTCTGTGGATGCCCTCACTAGCTTGCATCTTACCCTGTGTCCTAGGAACATGCTACTTTTCTGCTTCGCTTGGGCATTTCATGTTTGTTACTACGTCCCACAGGTACGGTAGTTCCATCTTATCTGTGCATGAAGTTACCCACAGTCAATTAGAGAGTGCAAGATATTAAATGGAAAACTTCAGAAATAAACAATTTATAGCTTTCTAATTGCATAGCATTCTGAGTAGCCCAGTGAAATCTCACAACATCCCATTCCATCCTGCCTGGGATGTGAATTATGCTTTTATTTAGAGTATCCTCAACGTGTACACTACGGTTCAGTAGTCACTTAGTAACCTTCTCAGTTTTCAGGCCAACTGATACGGCATCACAGTGCTTGTGTTCATCAAGTGGCCTCAGGATATAAGAGTCAAAATGCCGGCAATGAAGATACACCAAAGAGAAGTCCTAAAGTGCTTCCTAAAGTGAATGTTCTCAATTTAAGGAAAGAAAAAAAATCTTAGCTGAGGTTGCTAAGATCTACTGTAAGAACCAATCTTTTATCCATGAAATTGTGAAGGGAAGAAAAGAAATTCACGCTAGTTTCGCTGTAGCACCTCAGACTGCAAAAGTTCCAGCCATGGTGTGTTAAGTGCTGAGTTAAGATGGAAAACGTATTAGACCTGTGTATTTATGTACAAGAAAAAAACACAGTGTAGACAGGATTCAGTACTACCTGAGGTTTACATTATCCACTGGGCGAGCTGGAATGATGATCTTCCTCTGGATAGGGCCGGGACATGTGTTACTGTGCCTACTCATTCAGTTTGATTTATGGAGTAAAAACAACTGAGCTGGATTTTGAAAAATTCTCTACCTCTTTAGTACCAAAATGGAACAACTCAGGGTGGGAATACAAGGGGATTTCCCGGTAGACCTTTAGAGCTAGAGCTCTTTTCACTGTCTTCCGTGGCTTAGATAATACAATGATGTTGTTACCTATCGGATTTTTAAGGTTGTGACTTACTTATGGGTCATAAATTCAATTTTGTGTATTGGGACCCACCTTTTGGAAATAAAAAGAAATAAAATAGAGTACAATGCAATAGGAAAATGTCAGAGCATATCACAGCTAGTAAGGAGGCTAACGGCTGGCTTGTACAACTGTTTTGGTGACCTACATACACACATGCAGTGTGTCTGAATATCATGTAAAATGCATTCTTTTACTGAGGGGCATGTTTTTCCTTGTCTGTGGATGAAACCCCAATGGCTCCAAAAGGTGAATTACTTCTCAGGAGCTTTAAAAGATAAACTAACTTGAGATATCCTGGTTGTTTGTAAGTGCCAGAGAGCCTGGATTGGAACACGAACCTGCTTCAGCCATGTAAGTGAGTGTGTCCGTGTCAATCAGGGTTCACTGGGAAGGCCAGACCTGGGAAAGCTGGGAACAGATTTGTCATGATTCACAGTGAAGGCTGAGGGTTGTCTGACACCAGGAGTAAAGCCAGGAGTTATTTAGGGTGTGGTGGAGTGTGAATCTGAAGTTAGGTCTGCAGTTGGAAGACAATTGCTTGGGAGCAATGTGAAAAATGTGCCACGTAACATTTGCAAAAGCTTGAAGTGGAGTCCAAGATGGAAGACTGTTTCCGGAATTAGAGACAATAGTGGTGATCAGCAAAGCCTGGGGGGGGAGGGGGCCAGGGGTGATGCAGAATTGGGATGTGTTTAGAGGAAAGGAGAACAGGAGCTGGTATATGTATATGGTATATATATATATGTATATTTTTATTAAAAGAGGAAATGAAAGAGAATATTTTTCAAAGTATTTCTCTTCCCTGACTTAACAAGATTTTACATTATTATTAACATATATAACATATTAATATATGTTAATAAACATTACCATTTCCAGTTAATTCTAAGCTGCAAATGAGTTGGAAAATAGAACACTTGAAAAATCAGCTTTAGGCACTATTCAGAATGCCGAGGTCCTCTCTGTGCGTTAACAAAGCTTCTCAAATTAAAACCAAGAAGCTGTTTTCAGTGTTACCTGCTGGACACAGCCTTAATTATGGTAATGCACTGAACAGCTAAGTTATTTTGGAAGGATAATGCCTTGAATGGAAACATCATACTTTTTGGGTTTTTTTGAAAAAATAAAAACAAGGAGATTTTTTTCCCAACAAAATATGACACATATATGACACAAATGACACAATGACACAAATATGACACAAAATATGACTCTTCATTACAAATGTGATTTTTAAAATACCATAAATTGTTTCACATCCATTCTCAAGTTTTGCCACCAAATGAGTTTGTCACAAACTTGCGGCCAGATTTTTTGGGTTTCAGAGGTTTCCTGAGTTCAAAATCATGGGTGAGAGATTGTAGACCTGTGTTTAGCATGTACAATGTTGCAGGCTTGAATATTACATCGTATAATGTGTGTGGATTTCTGTATGTCGACACATTCTACACAATGGGGTAAAGTTCTCCAGAGAATTTAGGGTGGCAACTGAATTTACTTTAAAGTCTGAGATTTCACATGAAGGTCTTCGAACAAAATATTAACTGAAATTTCATTTAAAATTTTGCATTGGAAGAGCTTCATGGTGTGTTATCTGCTCAGGCTACTATAAAAAAATACCGGAACTGAGTGGCTTAAACAATCTATGGATTAAGGTGCTGGCAAGGCAGGTTAAACTGCCCTTGGCTTGTAGATGGCGCTTCTTATAAGGACACTGATTCTATGCTATCCTCTCAATCAGCCTTATGATCTTATTAAATTACGTCCGGAATGCCCTTTCTCTGAACATGATCACATCAGAAGTTAGGGCTTCAGGGTGAAATTTGAGGGGTGTGGGAGCACAATTTAGTCCATAGAAAATTCTAAAATGAAGTACTGACTTTCACTGCTGTAATAAATGATTATATGATACAGTGTGTTGTGTTTCTTTTAACTCTCTTTCAATTTCATGTTTGTTTCTTTTCTGAGAAGTTCTTTCCTTCATGATCAAAGTGACAGGGACTTAGAGATGGCATTTGAAGTTGGCAGTATTAAACCTTGTGATTGATCCAGCCTCTATCCCAGTAGAACAAGGAAGAGTAATATCTCTCCTCCATCTAAATTCATAACTCAGAAGTGCAGAAATCCAACTGGCATGGAAATCATTTCCTGTCCTGAGTTGAATTTAACAGTGGACTCACCACACCTGCATGACTTTTTCCTGGCAGTGCCCATGTGGGCAGATTAGAGTGATCCATTCTGGCTTCGCTCTTCTTAAGTAATCCCATCACATGTGGGACCCATTTATCAGTCCGGGCTGGAACAAGTTTTCTGAAGCAAACAGATTCAGCATCATTGGCACGATCCGCTGGAGTGAACCAAAGATCTAATGAGACCCAGAAAGGTTCGTTTACATGGTTATCTTTCAGGAGGACGGTTACAAGAGGAAACAACTTCCCTGCAGTATCCGGTCCTTACCTAATTTATGCTGGCTGATTAGGAGGAACACCTCAAAAGTCAGAATCAGGGGTATAATTGCAAACATCTGAGTATTTAACTTTCTAATAATTGTAAAATAATATTTGATTTTCTAATAACCGTAGAGCAAAAAGGGACTCTAAGGAAAAAAAAAAATCCCTAGAAACTGTTAATGGAGTGCTGAAATTTACAACTTGAGAATATGATTATTTTCACTTACGAAGTGGAAGCTACTTTTTCCTTCTTGCTTTTGGAAGCTCTTCTGTATAGAAAGCAACTATAAATTGCAAAGGAAAATGCATACTGTGGTGTGAAAGTACTGGTGACCAGTTGTCTGTGTGACCTTTGGCAAAACCCCTAATCTGCTATGACTTGGATTCCTTGTCTATAAAAGGGTGTGTTAGAAGTAATTATCTCTTAGGGCGTTGTAAGAGTTAGATGAGAAAAATATGTAAAGAACAGAAAAGGAGCTGGCACAGAGCGAGCGTTCAGGAAGTGCCAGCTAGGTCATCATCATCACCACCACCATTGTCATCATCATTGTGATCAATTGCTTTTATCCGTCTGATAATGGTCGCAGCCCTCTGATAACTAGCCACTGTGAATCGCCCCCGGAAGTGGTATAAATGAACTCTGTTTGTAAGTAAATGCTCAAAAGTATTTAATTTTATCAGTATGACATCTGGAATAATCGTGGGTAGCACCAGGGGATAAGTACTCTCTCTGGAAGAATGATACAGTTCTATTACAAATATGAATTAGTCAGCCCATCATATTTTTGTTTTTTCCCTTATTACCAGAAAATTACAAGATGATTTTCAGTCACAATGACTATTAGTTTCTGTGACTGTTTATTTCTCCCCATTCTTAAGAATCTCATTTTCTATTCTTAAACTAAAAAGCATAATAGGTGTGATTGTGTGTACTGCTTTTTTCAAATGAGGCAGGAAGTTCGTTAGCAATCGTTTGATACAAGAATTCATTCCAGTTACATCTGCACTTCTTCCTGGACTTTAAACATTTTTGGAGGCATAGTCCCCATCTTTTTCTTTTCTTCTGAAAGAAAAAAGCATTAATGAGTTCTTACTGTGTGCAACACACTAGACACTAAGGTCTCACAAGTAAGTAAAACCTGCCCTGTGTCTTTAGTGCTGATATCATATAGCAGAGGACACATATTTAAAATACTAATAGTAGTATTTGCTATGTATTAAACTTGTAAGTTTAATAATATTTGATTTTCTAATAACCGTAGAGCAAACTTGTAAGAGTGGGAGGGTAGAAATTTCTTTCTATTTTGTTCACTGTCCCTATTGCTAAGATAGTGTCTGGAAAATATCAGGGACTCAATATTTATTCAATGAATTACTGCACCAGGAATTTCGCATATATTAAATATATTAGAATAAATGTTTATTGAGCAACTCATATCTATATTCCTAGAACTATACTGTGCATACAAACACCATGGCCTAGAATGTGAATCTTGAGTTCCGGAGAGGTCAGGTAATTTGCTTGTGGTTGCACAGCTAGTGTGAGCCAGAGGTCTGCCTGGTTCCACAGCCCATGTCCTTAACCACTACCTCTGTGTATGATAACACTGTCCTTCTCAGTACTGCAAGGTTGGGGGACAGCTTCCTCCTTCATGATAATGAAACGGAAATTTGCTAAGGTGGGACCAGGTTAGTGGGAACCATGTGCAACCCAACACTCTCATGAGTCCAAACTCAGCTCATTTTCCATTCTACCACACAGCCTCTCATTCACTTGGACAATTTTTATCTCACATACATATAAACGTTCTAGAAAATGTCAATACAAATCCTTCTGACTGTGTCCTATAGCTGCAGTTTATGGGTCTATCGATGGCTTAAAATATATGTGCAGTGGAAAATCGGTTCAATACATTGAGGTACATAGTTAACCCACTGGGGTAGGATTTGGGCATGAAGCAAAGTATCCAATGGCTTGAGTTCGTCACTCCTCACTGTACTACTCATTTCTCACATCGATACACTGTGAGCACGAAGACTGCTTTTATCTTTACGGTACAAATTTGAGGGGCATAGATGTGATGGACAGAATTCTCAGAAAGCCTCAGGATCTCTGTCCCCTGGTGCTCATACATCCTATAGTCCCTGCCCTTCGTGTTGGACAGAGTCAAGGACATGCATCTAACCGAGAAATATGATCCAGGTGAGGCCATTTTGCAGATATCTTCAAGTCCCAATCAGTCGATTGTGCATCTAGCAAAAGGGAGGATATTTTGAGTGGTTCTGACTTAATTAGATGAAAACTTTTAAAACAGGACCTGGGCCCCTCTGGAGGTGACAGGCTGTCCGTGCAGATGTGATGAAGTTAGTGGCCCTGTCAGAGGAGCCCACGTGACAAGGAAAGGTGGCAGCTTTGGAAAACTGCAGAAGCCCATGGGAACCGCTGGGATGTGACAGATCTAAGGCTGCTGGCACCAGGCCAGGGCTTCAGTCACAGGGCCAGCACCCCGGTGAGCTCGGAAGTGGACTCTTCTCCAGTCAGCCTGCAGATGTTAGCACCAGCAAGCTGACACCTTCATTACAGCCTCAGGAGGCCCTGGCAGCATTCTGACCCATGCAGATAGTGAGGTTATATGTGTGGTTTGAAGCTGCTGGATGTGTGGTCATTTATTACCCAACAATTGAAATCTGGTACGTGTTCCTAAACGACTAGCTCGCCTCTCCACTCTCGTGCCTGTGGCTTCACTTATTACATGTAAATCTTGATGTTGTTTTAAAAGTGAATATCCCCTTTCCCATGCTCAGATGTACTGAAAGGCAAACAGGTTTTTTTTTTTTTTTTTTTTTTTGTGGGTACCGGGGGGACGACCTCAGGACCTCGCGCGCCAACAGGCACCCGTGCCGCTGAGCGATATCACCGGCCCCTTTTTCGTATGTGGGATCCGGGAGTCGAACTCGGGCCCTCGCGCTTGCAAGGCAGGCGCTTATGCCGCTGAGCCATCTCACCGGCCCGCAAACAGGTTTTTAAGGAAGTTGTGACTACTAATATCACCTTTTGAAGGATCACCATTGTGGTTGACAAACTCCAGACAGGAAGATGAACCGTAATGGGAGTTCAAGCATCTGTCCAGGAGATAATGCTAGGCGACCCCTAGGTGAAACCCAGGGAAATTCCTCTCCACATGAGGAAAATAGTGTGTTTACTGCTTCATTTTTGAGTTGCATTATTGAAAATACTGAATATGTGTGCACATACATTGAATTTTTTTTTTTTTTTGGTGGGTACCGGGGGTCGAACTCAGGACCTTGCACGCCAGCAAGTGCCCGTGCCGCTGAGCGATATCACCGGCCCTTTTTTCATATGTGGGTTCCAGGAGTCAAACTCAGGACCTCACGCTTGCCAGGCAGGCACATGCCGCTGAGGTATCTCACCGGCCCACATTGAAGTTTTTAAGCAATGACTATTTTTGCTTTATTAAACTTAGAATTCTCACTTTGTGTTCTGAAAAATCAAACAAGAAAATGAGATTTCACATTAATTCTTTTAGATTGTGACTATGAACTCAAAAAGACCTTTTAAAATATCTTTTACGATCTAAGAACTCTTCTTCCTCTCTTTCTTCTCTCTCTCTTTCTTTCTTTTTCCCTCTCTCTCTCTCTCTCTCCCATCTCTCATTCTCTCTCACACTCCATTTTGGGAGTTTTGATATCTCTTGTTTCCTCTCCATATAATGCCCCTCTTTGCTTTAGGCATATATATATATATATATATATATATATATATATATATATATATTTTTTTTTTTTTTTTTTTTTTTTTTTTTTTTTTGTAGGTACTGGGGGTCGACCTCAGGACCTCGCGCGCCAGCAGGCGCCTGTGCCGCTGAGCGATATCACCGGCCCTTTTTTCCTATGTGGGTTCTGGGAGTCGAACTCGGGCCCTCACACTTGCCAGGCAGGTGCTCATGCCGCTGAGCCATCTCACTGGCCCTAGGCTTATATTTTTCTACCTCATAATCCAACAAGAATCCCTGGTTTCATGTGTTGCCATGGAAACACTCCTGTCCATTCCCTTGGACCAACTCAGATCATGTAGTGACACTTGGCTCCCAGCCATAGGCCTGGACTCTGAGGATCAGTTAGGCTGGCCCTAGAATGCCTGCCTTTCCCTGTAGCCAGGAGCAAAGGTCACCTCTCAAGATCTGTGGACTGGAGTTCTGTTTTCAAAAGAAGAAAAATAGATGAAACATTTCCAATACTGAGAAAACATCTAGAAAGAGTTTTCCTGGGTGGGTGGAAGTCAGGAAACAAGCAGAAATCTCCCAAGGTTAAAGAGAGTTCAGTCAGAAAACAGAATATTCTACTACCAAAGCTACTATCATTTGCCCATATAGGAACACACAACTGTGTCAAAGTTATATAGTATACGAGAGCCTGTTCAGACAAGCATAACTAGTTTAGGATAACTGTGTGAAATGCTTTTCAATATACTGCCATTGTTACAGAACTGTATATATTATTTAAATGCACTCATGTATGAACATGAGTCCATTATATTGCTGACCACTGCTGTTGATATGTATTTCTCAAATAGCCAGTCATCACGCACTGTAAAGTATAGTAAAAGGACATCTTATTGTTTTCACCATCTATTTGTTCTCCCTGGTGTGGTGTCTATTTCTCCCAGTACTTCAGATTTTCATCAACATGTTTGGGCCAAAATGATTGTCAAAAATGTACATGTGTTAACTCGGCCAGTGTCTTCAAGAATGACAAATAGGAAGATCTTATTTGATGTTACAATGTCACTTTTACTGGGGCTCTGGGAAATTTCAAGATAATGATCAAGGGCATATTAGGAAAAATTACCAATTATATAGCTTGTTAGGTACTGGAGGAGATCTTTGTTAACTTAGTGGAACACATATATGTCACTGTTGCCTAATAAGATTGACAAGTAGAGAAAAATAAACCGCCAATAAACGATACTGAGAACTCATCACCAAAATTGTACCATTGTGAGGCAGTCACTTTCTCAAACATAAAATAGATATTAATACATTTTACATACTCATTATACCTTTTATTTTGTGTATTTGTATAACCATTGGATTTTGTTTTTATACGTTTTATTTTATTGAGTGTGTTTTATTTCATGTATTGATGCACAATTTCATATAGCATATTTCTTTTGGGTAATTAAGCCTCTGGTATAAGAGGCATTTTCAGGTAATCAGGTAATAGGGAAATAGTGTTTTCTGTAAAGGCGTTGGGACAATGGCTGTCCATTTTGAAGTAAGTGATACTGACATTCTACCTCACACCATATAAACAAATAAAAGTGAGATGGAATAATATTTAAAGACTGGGGCAAATGCAAATTACTAGAACGTGCAAAAAATAGTTTTTATAAAGGTAGAGTGGGAGAAGACATTTCTAAAAATGACACAAAAACCAGAAACCATAGCAGAAAACATTGGCAGATTGCCTACTTAACACTGTTAAATTTTCAGTTGGCAAAAGACACAGTGGAGAAAAGGGAAAAGATAAATTACAGGTTGAAGAGAACATTCATAAGATATTGCGAAAAGAAGATCACGTATGTCTCGTTCCTAGCATACAGAAGTGGCCCATATAAATCATTAAGAAAACAAGGCCTCGGGCCTCTCTGAATGAAACCATGGTTGTCTCATAGCCACAATGCCGAGGGCATTTCAGCAGTCCAATACCACAGTCCCTGGCCAGGGGCTCTGGGCTCTTCTGGAGGAGGCGCCTCTCCGTGCCATGTGGACATGGATTGTGGTGTCCAGCTCATTTTCTCCCTTCCTGAGCTAGGCAATCTCACAATCCTCTACCTTCATTCCAGGTTGCCAAAAGAGTACTGTATCTCTTTGGAAAATAGCCACTGATTTTCTGACCTGGGCCCTAGATGAAGAAAACTACCTACACTGCTTTTCCATTGTGGTTTTGCAGACATCTTGTCTACCACTGCCTATTTGTACTTCAGTTGTTGGCTTTCCTCCAGAAAGGGATTTAGGAGGAATATAGAGTCAAGGGCACACTCTCCTCCGGCCACCTCCTCAGAACACCCCTCTTTTCAGTTATTTTAAGCATCTCACTAGAGCCTTCTACACGGTAAGCTTCTCTTGACCTACCTTTGCATCCCCAGAGCCTTATGGGGAGTGTGCCTGCAGGGAAATATTTGGCAAGAGTAAGCAAATGATTTAACATTTGATGGAGTGCAGATTGCCAAATCACTGTATCTTTTCCATCCACAAAATTCAGGGTCAGTGGTTAAAGTAGTAGTAAACGTGCCAAGTGTTGAGGCACCGAGGGGGCTTTGGCACACTGACGCATTTATTAAGACAGGAATATATTCACTGATTGGGTGTTTCAAACAATGCCTAAGAAAGAAGTCTTTTAGATGCTTCATAGGATGACAGGATACTTTTTTTTCCTAAGACCCATAAAAATAAGTAAACGTTTAGTGTTTCGTAAGAAAATCTGACGTACAGAAGTACTCAGACACTTCACTGAGGAGGATGGAATTTACGTCAAATTTTTTGGCTCTTGCTTTTCACACCACGTCCTAAACAGACATTTATTACACCTCAAAGTTGTGTGATATTTGGATATTTAGATTTATGATATTTAGATATTTGGACAGATGCTTTTTGGATATTTGAAAGATCTATAGATAGAAATCTGTAAATAAAACTTATACCATTTCTAATATTATGCTTCTACTGTGTTTTCTAAAGCTACCTTGTATTTGATTTAACCTTTTTCCCTCCTTTTGGTTAGTTTCTTTTTTTTTTTTTTTTTTTTTTTTCATTTCTTTACCCTCTAGGTCAGACATTTTAACAGGCATAGAAAACACCTCTTAGCATGCACCAAAATTATTAAAATTTTAAAAGCTTCTTTTAACTGCATTTTCTTGGCCCTCTTTTGAAATGACTATGACCTCTACTTTCTGTTTTAATTAACAGTATTTTAGGATTTGCAAGCTTATTTGTGAATGCATATGTCTTGTTAAGTGTACAGAAGTGAGTCATATAAAATGTTATGCTACTTTTAAAGAATGTTAAAGGAATGATAAGATTTCTAAATACTGGAATTTCACATGTAAATGAGCTTTTTTCATAAAGGCAGTTGAAATGTAATCAAGATCACCATGAAAAGGGATTATTTATACTAATTGCGTTTGGACAAAAATACCTGTAGCTTGAAATCCAGCAATCAATCAATTGCTAGAAAATATATCTGTGAGGCTGGAAAATCATTATAATGGTAACCAGTATTCTCATACCAATAATAATAATAATAGTATTATTATTATCATTATTATTATCACTATTATTATTATCATTGAACATTTCCTAATCCCACAACTAATATAGTTCTGGATGATAAAAGATAACTGCATATTAATTTTATAGTTGTAATTTCATTCTTTAAAAATCTCTGGACTTTATTTACGTTTTTGTTGCCCAAGAAAACTACTTACCTTTTACAGCTGGATCATTGATAGGAAAAAGGAAATTTATATCTAATGGGTCACCAGTGACTCATTATGGCTCCTAGACTTCCTGCAGAAATTGTTACATGTTACTCCGTTACATACTTTTTAACCAATAAAATACTTGTCTGTGTATCTAACAATTCATTATTTTCAGAGTTTACCCATGTTTCCATAAATCTGCAAGAAAATTTGTATATTATGGCTAGAAAGTTTTTAAGAAATTAATCCAACCTCATTATTTTGCAATAAATGACAATGAAGAAGAACAAATTCAAGAAACTTTACTGTTGTTATTCAGTCCAGTAATCTTTTCAGAAAAGTATAGTCACAGGAAGTCCCTTACATACTTGCAAATAAGTGGCCACATTTCTTGACAATATTCCAATTAATTTTGTTGCACACAATTAAATTTAAATCATCCTTTCTAATGTATCGTTCAAATTAAAACAATAGCAGCATTTATTCATTGTCCTCTATGTTTATTACGGCAGAATTTGAGTGAAGGTTTAACCTTTATGATTCTCTTCAACAAAAAACAAATCAGGAATTAGGCGGGTATGGTTGAAATCTTTTTAAAATTATCAGTTTACAAACACACAAACCATAACCACATACTTACCAAAAAGTCTGAAAACAACGATCATCAATCAAAGTTTTCCTGGGTAGGATACGGATTTCTGAATGGCAGAGCAACTTGCTATAAGGGAGAATTATTTCAAGTACTTTTCCAACACAAAATAAGAAATTTTATCATCGAAATTCCAATTCACAGGCCAGTGAGATGGCTCAGTAGCATAAGCACCTGCCTGGCAAGCGTGAGGTCCTGAGTTCGACTCCCAGAACCCACATAAAAAGGAAAAAAGGGCTAGTGATATTGCTCAGCAACATAAGCACCTGCTGGCATGCGTGAGGTCCTGAGTTCGACCCCCGGTACCCACATTTAAAAAAAAAAAAAAAAAAGAAAAAGAAATTCCAATTCATGTGAATAGCAAGTAATAAATACTCCTTATTCTGGAGATTTGCGAGTGATTTAATACTTATCTAAATGCAGATGACTTTGCATGCACACCAGGACCAAATGGAACAGTTTGCTGATGAGGGAAGCAGGCAGACATGAGACGTGAGCCACTGCCATGACGGAAGTTTGCTCTGACATTATTTACTCTTCAATGAAAAAATTTCTATGGAAAGATGCAGGAGCTGGGGTGGACAGGATCCTCTTGAGATTGTGTTTGACATGGGCAATGTGTTAGCTTTCTTTGCTATGACAAGTACCAGAGAAAATAAATGGCAAAAAGAGGGAAGATTCAGAGTGTTCAGTTCATAGTCGCTGCCTCTGTTGCATTTGAGCCAGTGGCAAGGCAGAACATCATGGTAGAGAGTGCATGACTGAGTTAAATTGCTCACCTCATGGAGGCTGGGAAGCAAACAGAGAGAGGAAAGGGTCTGGGTCCCAGTGTCCCCTTCAAGGTCATGGCCCCAATTACCTAATTTCCTTCTACTAGGCCTCACCTCCTAATGGATCTACCCCCTCCCAATAGTGCACAAGCTGGTGCCCATGCTTTCCATGTGGGCTTTTACAAGGTAGTTACAACCCGTAACAGATGGCCATCCGCCCTGGCTCATTCAACTCTGAAGATCTTTGTGTCTCAGTCTTTCCTTAAGCCCTTTCAGATATCAATCTAGGAGGATTAACTAAAGACAAGCTACAGGTATGTTACCATAGAACTGTTACATAATTAATATAAGGACGCATGGTTTAAGATAAATGAGTACAGAAAACGAGGTCTCGGTTTTCAAGAACTTCGTTCCAGTTCTGATTTCAGACAAATGAACACGAGAATGCACACTGAATGTTAATGAATCCAGAAGATTAGTAAAAATAAAATAATTGAATATATTCAGTTCATTTGTAGATATGTATATGATTTAGTAATTTAGTATTATTTTAAGAATTTTCTAGAAAAATCTACCTGTGTTTTAATTACTAATTTTCATATTATTGATATCTTTGACAGAAATTCCTTATGACTTTTTAAAGTTTAAAGGCCAGTTCAATGAGTCCATTTTTACATTAAAATTTGTGAAAACCAAATTATTTTCTTTTGAAAGTAATTTAGATGGATATTTCTTGTAATGAACAATGAATATTAATGATACTGTCTAAATATTTTCTAGTTTAATGAAAATTCAGGAGATTAAATTACCTTTGCCATGCCATAGAAACTCGTAAAACAGACAAACATAAAAACCAACCATGCTTGGAAACTATCATTTATTTACGAAATAGCTGCCAATTCATCTTTCTTCTCTTGGTCACTAGTACAACAAGGAGTTTGTAAAGCCCCAGTTTTCCAGAGAGTAGAAAACATTACATTCCACATTTTAATGATAAAAGTATTTTATCTGGCTGAATGCAAATGGCATTCGAATGTTGGTCCTGACTTTCAATTCTATTTAATCAAATGTAAAATCATTGGCTGGTGTGGAAGATGCTGGTTCCTTCCTCTTGATAGAATAAGGCTCCTGATTTTATAAGCTAATGGAAGAGTATGCTGTTCAATCTCCATTTATCAGTAACTTTTATCAGTGTGGGAAAGAAGTTGGCAGGGAGGCCTATCGGTCATCAGTGAAACCAAAGAGTGAATGTGTGAATATATGATTTTTTTGTTCTATTTGTTGCCTCACTACCCCCACCATGTCCATTCTCTACCACTTTCTTATAGGTTCCTTATCCTAGAAAGTGATTATGGGCTTCATTAATCAGACTCTCTGAGCAGCTGGCTTCAATTTGGGTCTAGCCAGTGGGAGGTACTATTAGGCTATTGGAGGGCAAAAAAAGAGACATTCTAGTCTATCCCCTGTTCCCCTCTGTTTCAGCATCACATTTCTAGTAATGGTTATTTCCCAACTTTAACTCCCAGTAGGCAGTCCTACTATGGTTCCAACTCTCACCAAGTACACTAATATATTTCTGTCACAGTCACAACTGCCCTATCCCTTCTGTCACAATTTCACTACCACCCCATCCCTTCAGTTCATGGGTTGTAATAGGTCCAGCAGTGGTGTACCCCAATTGGTCTTATTTCTCCTGACTTGCCCACACCACAGAGTTCTCTCTGCATTAAAGTCTTCTCAGTTAAATTATGTGATTCAAATTTATTTATATTTGTTTTATTTTGTTTGTGGGATCTTGACTGATACAGGAGTTTTAAATCCCTGGTTTAGGAGCAATTAGGAAAAAAAACACTATTAGCAGGAGGATTCCGATGGAGTAGACTGGTTAGTCAAAAAAATCAGTAGCTCTTGGTATAGCCATCCCTAGTGAATAGGTGTTTATATCCTTGTTGTCTTGCTGACCAGTTTTCTTTTATTATGAAATCCTATGATGTCGTTTTGGAAGATTGTTTAGTAATTTTCGTTGAAGTTTTTTTTTTTTTTGATGCACAATTTGAGATACAACTATTTCATTGAATAATGTCATCGAGATTCAAAGAAATTTCACTGGTTTGGAATTATGGATATGTAAAGTTGGAGTTCCTGAAGTTGCACACAAATCCTAAGTATGCATTTATGAAGGTAAATACACTGAGTGATTTGCTTTAATCAGAAATCCGGGATGAGGTGGAATGGTGATTTGGCTTCTAGTAATGTTAATAACATTCTGAACATCCTTTAAAAAAATCAAAGGCCACCTAGATCCTGCATCAGTCAGACAATATCTGGAGACATGCTTCCATTTGGAGCACAGCCATGAGCAGGAGAGCTGTATAGAAAATGGTTTTGAGCTCTGGGTTTTAAGTGTTGGGTTTCAAACGTCTGGGTTTTACTCTCTCATCCCCTTCACTAGCTATGCATTTTGGGCAAACAGCATACCTACTGCCCGGCATCTCTGAAATGAGCATCCTAAGACATAGGGATTATTCATGGAGAGAAAATACAGAAAATGACACCTGGTATGTCCTAAATCCTCTACAATAGCAAGGATACTTATTATCAGGGTGTGAGTAGCCTGGAAACCGTAACGTAGGAGTAATGGCCCAGGGATTTGTGGACAGTTTAACTTGTGGGGGAAAAGGTACACACCAAAGGGCAGGGCAGGTTTCTTCAGAACTGGAAGATCGTCCAGTAGGAAACAGAATTGTCCTAGGAAGTCAGAATGAACCATTAAGTGGGAGTTACAGGAAAATATAATTTGGCCTCATATCAGAAATGACTTTCTGGTTTTTGGAGCAGTCCAATAAGGAAGCAGGCTGATGAGCAAAGTTTTTTTGAGATATTGGTCAACAAAAGCCGGATAATTATGAGGTAGAATATGATTTAAGTAGGAACTGCTTCAATAAAGGCTGAAGGGGGGGAGGGACAGAGAAAAGGTAACAAGATGACCTTTAATTTCCCTCTGGGCTCTGTGATTTTGTGCTCTTCTGTGTATGTTGGACAGAAAATCAGGAAAATGGCTGCAACTCTTATTTGTGTTCATATTGCCCTTTTTTTAAATCAGCTCTTGGCAACAGTCCTAAGACATGTTATCCCAACTCGTAATGATAATCCCACATACATTTTCCTATTGTGATGGCTTTGCTTGCCAGACACTTACTGGGTGGCACACAATGGCTTCTCTATTGCCAGCCTTGCAGACTTCATTAAGAAACTGCGTTCTCGAGTAAAATCTCTCTGAAAGGGTTCACCTTCCTTTTCTTTAGCAGAATGAAAAATGTATCACACAGGAGGAAGGAACCTTACATTGTTTGTGTTTTTTGGTTCACCGTGCCAGGTATTTTTGCCCTCATTGAGTAGGCTCTAGAAACCTTCAGTGCACACCAGTCTTGTGCCTTTTATCGTTGCTACCACTAGTAGTTGATAATTACATCTTTTCAAAGATACACAGCATATGCCGCATTTTCAGTGGGAGCAGAGCCTTTGTATGGCAAAGTGGCTGATACGCTTCTAACTAAATCTGTGGATGTGTTATGTTTAGAAGGCAGCGGAAGAAGCCCGAGCTGGCAGAATAATTGCTGTGTTAGGACGCCACTGAAGACAGTTGTGTACCCAAGACTGTGAAAACCCCGTCTTATAAAAACTTGTTCCAACATCAGGGCTCCTACTGGGACAGAAATAACAATGCCTACCATTTCCGAGCGCATTTGGAGAAAATGTCAATGCACTATCTCGGGGATAATTCATTTTTGAAAAATGAGAGTTCTTCCTAGTGAATATGTCTTTTTGAAGGGGCATTTTTAGTTTTTTCAAACTATGTTTTCTTCCTCTGTCTGGATTTTAGCTGTTTCTATGAGCAATGATGACAAAAAGTAAAGAAGTGAATCCCACACAAATCAGTCTCAGTTGTTTAAGGTCACACGGGTAGCTTCTCGGTAAGAAAAGAAATTACATCCGCTGAAAGGCATGATACAGGCTATTGATAGAATGAACTTGGAGATCCCTTCCAGTCCTGAGGTTCTATGATTTCATGATCACACAATCGCCTAGTAAGCATGCATTTCATTACTCATCCTTTTCACAGGCCAGCTAAGGTGAGAAGACATCAGTATTCTTCAAAGCAAATTCAGACTGAAAGAAATTGGTTGGTTTCTTTGGTATGATGGACATTGCTGTGGGTGAAAGAGATGTTTGGAAATAGGGAAATGAAAAACAACTTATACTTACTGTTAGTTTTTAGATCTAAAATGTCCCCCCAAAATGAATCTACTGGTGAGTTCTTAGCTAAATGGGCTGCTAGCAGATAGGGTCTGCTCTGAGGAAGCAGGTTGCTGGGTACCTGACCTGGAAGAGCGTATCT
This sequence comes from Erethizon dorsatum, assembly GCA_028451465.1. Lineage (NCBI taxonomy): Eukaryota > Metazoa > Chordata > Mammalia > Rodentia > Erethizontidae > Erethizon > Erethizon dorsatum. The sequence continues at coordinate 13,054,028 of CM051841.1, read as the reverse complement.
CCCTTCCTCGCTCTTCCCTTTGCTCTCTGCTCCCTGGCTGCCATGGATTGGGCATCTTTTACTGCTGTATGCCTCTTCGCCATCCTGTTCTTGCCTTGCAGCCAGTGACCATTGACTAAAACCTTGAGCCAAACAAACCTCTTCTCCTTTAATTTGGGGGTGTTGGGTACTTTGTCTCAGTGCTGAGAAAGTGACTGAGGTATTTACTGAGTGCTGGTAAAATTCTAGGTGCTACATCAGGCATTATATATAGCTGCTACTCCTCTCACTCACACTGAAGATTGCAGATATTCATAACAGTGTCATGAAACTGACACTAAACAACACTCCCTTGGCTTGTGTAGAGTCCTGCTTCTCGAGAGCAGGCATGAGTGATGCATGACGTCACCTTGCATCCCTGTAGACCCCAGATTTCAGTGCAACCCTCATTGACCTGCCATGGCTTATTGCCAGGGCCCCACTCCTTGAAGTGCATGAGGGTAGAAAAGTGGGAAATTCCCTCAATAGGCAGGTGCATCTTAGAATGAGGACATATTCTGGGGACAGCCCTGAGCCTATGGTCAATTCCCAGCCTCTTTGTTCCCCAAGACATTTCCAAACTATACACTGAAAAGTTCCTCAGAGTGTTACCAGCAGGACTAAACCTCTCACTCAGAACAAAGTGGCAAGGAACTCATTCCTGTATTTTTTATTAATGTATCTGCCTTGCCTGTCTCTTTCTCCCTGTTCCTCTTTTCTGCTTCTTCAGATCACCTCCCACATGAATTTCCTGCTTTCACATCTTTGTCTAAGGGGCTGGCTTTGGAGGAAATAAAACTAAGACGCTCCCTAAGAATATGTAGCTGCTATGTTTGTTAATGGACTACAGTACGCATCCTACCATGCAGCTGACTATCACAAAACCTAAGTTACTTTGGAGGTAACTCCATGGCACCATATCTCTAACTACTTGATAGAAGTTACTAGTAATGTATTGCAGTTTGCTTTTGAAATTCAAATATTTAATAAAACAAAGAGAATCCTCACCACACATTAACATGACTGCTTTGAAATTTTCAAAAAGCCTAATGATTTTGCATGAACATTTCAAGATTATTTTCCAAGGCTTCCTTCTAGCCCTCTCCCGGAAGTGATCTGCTATTAATTTCCTTTGCGGTCTTAAATGAGTCAGAGGTGGTAGGTGACATGGTTGTGTTCTCTTCCTTTGTGAAAAATTTCACAACAGATCTCTTTCCATCTACACCAATACCTCCTATTACACTTGAATGGATTAAAATGACTGCATCCCTTTGGAGAAGTTTTATTGAATGCAGGGAATAGAGTCATCACGCACATTTTTCTTTGAATTTCTTGTCACTCTCTGAAATGAATAGATAGGCAGAGGCATCCTTCACTTGGTGCCATTTTAGGTGGTATTTTACATGTGAGAACAGCTCAGTTCTGGAACACAGACCAAATTGAGATTTGTGCAGCATTGTTGGCTTCTTTGCTTTGATTTCTTCAGTGTCTTCCTCAAACATCTGAGTGGCTTTGCTCTTTACCTCAAGTGGAAGGAGTACTGAAGTATGCATACCTTTCTTTCCTTAGCCTTACAGTGGAGGTGTCACCCTTCTTAAGGACATTATGTTTAGAAGATCATCCACTACAAATTCCATGCTTCATAGGTTTTACTTGAGGTATCCTACCATCCTCATTGAGGACATACCACCAAGTAAATAAAATTGGAAAAAAAATAAAAACCTCATTCTTAGAAGGTAGTGCCACCCTAACCAGTTATCAAAATTTTTGTGAAAGGCCTGTGAGGTAAGAACACATACCAAGTAGTTCAGTTCTCCATGGTAGAATTCATCATTCAGTCACTAAGTTGTAAACAGTGAGCTTGTAGCAATGAAAACATTTGGGAAATTCTTGTGCAGTGGCAGTGCGTTTTCGCACCAACTGACAAAATGAGACAGGATTCTAACCGCTGCCATGTTCAAAAGTATAACAGCACTGGGATTAGTGCTAGATCTTTACAATGATATAAAAAATCTACACTAGTTTTTTATGCATTAAAACACAGTTTTCATTTTCAAACCACGTAGTATTCATTCAATTCCATATTCAGCTATGTTCATAACTGACCATGTCACAGAGCAATTTGTCTATTTAAAAATTCACTCTATCTTCTGGATAAGAAACAAACAATCCTTCAAAGGAAAACAAATTGAATTTACATTTAAATAGAAATTGTAACTGGACTTGTTTATGTTTGACTACTGTACTGGGATCTCTTCAGTTTGACTTCTTTAGTCATTTTATTTTTTTGGTTTTGTTTTTTTTTTTTTTTTTTGTGAGTACCGGGGGGTCGACCTCAGGACCTCCCACGCCAACAGGCACCCGTGCCACTGAGCGATATCACCGGCCCTTTTTTCGTATGTGGGATCCGGGAGTCGAACTCGGGCCCTTGCGCTTGCCAGGCAGGTGCTTATGCCGCTGAGCCATCTCACCGGCCCTAGTCATTTTAAATTACTGTACTCCTTAGGAGAAATCACTTTCCTTCTTCTCTCCTTTTCTTCTCTCTCTTCCCCTACCATTCTCTCCCCTTTTCTTTCATTTGTATCTATCTCCGCCCCTCCTTTCTTCTCTCTCTCTTCTCTCTCTCTCTAGAAGTTTTTGAAAGAATCATTTTAGTTTTAATAGTCATGAAAATCTCCCTGGAACTCAGTCCTATAGTTCAGTCCTACTTTTAAAACTGAAATCATCTATAAGAAATCTACTAAGAAAATTTGTAACAATTTTAATGGTGAATATTATGTTAAATTGGTAATATTCATGAAACAACTATATTTCAGATAATTCTGTCTCTATTTATAACTCTGTTTTAATGCCTTAGCTGGGAAATACACAATTTCCAGTAGAAAAACATTATTCCTTATTTTCAGTTTTAATTTTTCATTCCTCTCTTAGCATTTTTGCCAAAGCCAAAACTTCAAGAGAAAAGTGATCAGAGAAGCCCAGGGAATTTATTAGCCACGTGAAAACCTGTGGTGAAATGGTGTAAAGATATGCAGTGTGGCCCACTGCAAAAGCACTGAGATTCTGGAGTAAGAGTTAGATTCATTTTCAGCTCTGGGAGGTTATATTGTTCACTTGCACAGCCATGAAATTCCTGTTTTGAATATCAAAGTTCAGTTTTCCAACATTTATTGTGTTCCTCCAAAGTGCAAGGCTTGTGCTGGTGCGCTGGCGATGAAAAACATATGGTGGTGTCTTTGAAGAGCATCTGAGAAGAGAGGATGCCCTAAAACAAATGATGATTTGTGTGCTAGAATAGAGCCAGGTTCTACAATGGGCAGTTCTGTTAATAATGCTCAGTGAACCACGGGCAAGAAACATTTGTTTCTGTCCAAAGAGTTGGATGCAGGAGGAGAAATGATACTTGGTTTAGATTTTGGATAGCATTTTACTAAATGACCACATAGGAAAGAGACATCCTGGTAGAAAGAACTTAAGTCAAATAGTTGTAGGGCTTTGGAAGGGCTTGTAAGGCATGTCAGGGATGCCAAGAATGTTGTCAAAATTAAGATCTGTGATCCACAGTGCCGTGTTTGCTCGCCTGGTTAATTGTACACCAGCTGTTGTGGACACCGGGATTCCAGCTGTGGGTTTCTCCTCTATTCATTTCAAAGCTAGTTCAAATCAGCTCTCCTTGAACCCTGCCAGACTGGAATCATGTTTTCTTCTACTTATTTACCCCTACATGAGTGGGGTAATTCAACTTTCAAAGAGTACCTCTCTGGCATAGCATCATAGGTAGGGTTTTCCTCTCCAGCATTACCCTTCAGCTCCAGGCCTCGGGCAGGAAGCCCCTGGCCCTGAATCCCACCCAGCATTGCCCTCCCCAAGCCAGCACAGTGCCCTGCGAGTTCCACTGGGGCTGACAAACAGGCATGGCTTCTGAAGCTACCTCACAAGGCTGTCATGAAGAACAGAGATGATAACAGAGGGAATATGTGTTCACTTGGATTTAAATTCTGTTTCTAAAGAGGGAGACCATGCCAGGTTATTTAAATTCTCTGGGTTTCAACTTCCTTGTCTGAACAATGGAGCTAAAGCACCTCCTTGGTAGAATTGCTGTGGGGATTTTATTCAACTACGGGGATTGAACACCTGCTTTATGTAGGTGATTGTTCTAGGGCCTGGGAAAGTCCTCGCTTCAGAGGAATCAGACAGGAAGCAAGCAGTTAGCTGCTTAACACAAATAGGGATTGGGGAGTGGCCAAGTATCACGCATGTGTGAAATGAATGAGCAGACCATATAGACTTCCGGAAGAAGAGTGTTTCAGCCGAAAGAAACAGGAAACAGCACACGAAAGGGCTCTGTTTTGGACTGGATTGTAAAAATTATATGTAGAAGCCCTAATCCCAATGTGACTCTATTTAGAAATAGGGCTTTTAAGGAGATAATTTAGGTTAAATGATGGCATCAGAGTGGACTCGAATCTGATAGACAAATGTCCTTGTGAAAAATGGAAGACACGCAGGAGCTCTAACTGCACACACAGAGGAGAGGCCATGTGAGGACACAAGAGGAAAGTGGCCGTCCCCAAGCCAGGGAGAGAGACCTCATCAGCAGCCATCCCTGAGGTCACCATCCAGCCTCCAGAACTGTGAGCAAATAAATCCCTGTTGTTGAAGTCACCCAGTCCCTGGCATTCTGTTATAGCAGCCGTACCCAGCTGGCACAGGCTCAGAGGCCCAAATGACCTTGGCACATGGCTGCAGAAGAGTTAGAGACGGAAGACAGCCCTGGGCAACGACGTGGAGCAGTAGTCACTCAGGACCCAGGACACCTTTGCCATGAGCGAGAGTCAGGATTTTATGCCCAAAGGCATGGATGTTCTGGAGAAAGCAATTCAAGGTGTGAAATGATGAGAGCTGTACTCTCAAAAGATCAGTCTGCCTGTGGTGGGGAGAACCTCTCTGAGCCAGGAAGCATGGCCTTCAAAGAGGCCCGTAGATGAGGGCACGAGGCCCCAGGAAGACAGGGAGGGGAGACGAGGAGAGATCTGAGGATGGACCGACAGCCTTTGATGATGGATTAGATATGAGGTGGGAAGAAAGGAGTCAGGATGACTCATAGAATTGGCCTGAGCCTGGGAGTGAATGACGCTGCTTTTGCGGAGGCTGCCCTGCTTGTGTCTGGAACGCTCTTTTCCAGACACCAGCATGGCTCACTTCCGCTGTCCTGTTTGTCTTTACTCCAATGTCATCTTTGCATCTAGACCCTCCCTGGTGTGCCTACTAAATCCTAGTGTTTCTCCATTTCCCCATTCCCCTTTCCTGCACAGCACTTATCCCCATCTAACGTACGATATATATACAAGATAACACATGTATGTAACACATGCATAACATATATATAACACATATAATATATATTATATAATAGTGTTATATTTGCCAACATTGTTCACTATTTTATTTATTGTCTTCTAGAATACACCTTGGGGTTGGGGATTTAGGTCAGTGGTAGATCACTTGTCTAGTAAATGTGAGGCCTTGGGTTTGGTTCTCAGCACCAAAAAATTTAAAATGAAAAGCAATGCCCCCCCCGCCAAAAAATACAGCAAGGCAACTAGAATGTACACCTCATGAGAGCATGTGGTTTTACGTCTTGGTTCTGTGCTTGTTGATTCATCATGCCTAGAACAGTGTCTGGAATGTAATAGATAACTGACAAAATCTCTTGACCTTAGGGATGAATGAAAAAATGTATAAAACCTGGGGAAAGGATACAAAGAACTCTGTCACTATACCTAACTAGATTGTTGGTGGAAGTTTGTCGCTGGCTGTATGATTACAAGTGGTAAAGCACATATTACTATACTGTTATTCTGTGCTTAACCCTGCTGCATCCACCTCTTACTATACTTTGGGGTAAATTACTTGGCTTCTGTAATTGTGAGTTCTGAGGCTGTCCAGGTGTGAGGTTGGGGAGAACATGGGAGGGAAGAGGCTGCAGTCGAACCCCATCCTTTCCTAGCCACTCACTCACTCCTTGCTGTCACACAAAGGGAAGTTTATGCAGATTTCCTGATTCCTTCACAGGATCCTATCTTTGTGTTGAGTATTAATTCCCATCTGTGTTCAAGGGCAGTAATCAAGGAGGGACAGTAATCAGAATGATGCATATGGCAAAATCAAAGATTTTTATATCATAATCAAAACCGTGCAGTAAATTACAGGAACGCATGTTATAGTTAATCAGTGATCACTCTTGGATCCGTGGTGTGGACAGAATCAAAGATATGGTTTAAAAGTGGCCATCAGGAACATCCAGATTTATTTTACACAACTTTGCATGCTAATACTTTTTTTAAATAACAAGGTTTTGCTGTATGTCTCACCATGTCTCTCATTTAGCACAAAATGAACAAAATAATATATTTTAGTAGTTGTCTTCATGTAATGCCTCAAAAAATGATCCACCTTCAGAAAATATTCTTTCCATTGAGATAATGTTAACAGGAGCAGAAAAGCCGAAGAACTTTACCCAGTGATGTTCAGTAGATTCCTATCTTTGCTGCTATGAACTGTGCACTTAAGGTTTGGGGTGATCATTTTGTTTCTCACTGGAAAGTTGAAATGATTGTTAGTTTATTCAGTGGAATAGTTTTGTTTTTGTTTTGTTTAATGTTACAGAGTAGTATTAAGGTAGTTGGTTTTCTTAGGGGCATATTTGCTGCTTTTAATAAACACGAAAGTCCCATGAAGATAAACACATACATTTTAATATGAAATTAAACACATACAGAATAAATCTAAAACATGTATAAAGTAAGAAGTAATTATTTTACCTCTACCTTAACAGTCCACCAAGGCTGTAACAGAATAGCATAAATTGGGTAGGTTACAAACATAAATTTGTTTCTTACTCTCCCGGAGATTGGGAGGTCGTAGGCCAGGGCACTGGCTGATTTGGTGTCTGGAGGGGGTGGACTTCCTCAATAGCTGCCTTCTCACTGTAACCTCGCAAGGAGAAAAGAACAAGGGATCTTTCAGAGGCCTCTTCTTTGATTTGATTTTATTTTTTGGAGGAAAGGTCTTGCTATATCACCCAAGAAAGCCTTCAACTCTTGAACTCAAGTGATCCTCCTCTCTCAGCCTCCCCAGGGGTCACACACTGCCACAGGCACACACGACCAGGTCTGACGAAGGGGCATCGTTTATAAGGGCTCTTGAGTTCATGACCTAATCTCCTCTGAAAGGCTCACCTCCTAGTAGCATCATCTTGGGGTTTGGGATTTCAACATATAAACTGGGGAGGGGATACAGCACCATTCAGCCTATAGCAACCTTCCTCACCTAAGGCACATTTTATCCAAAATGGACTCTTATTGACCCATGGCTGTTTTTACAACAGCATATTTTTATGTGCACATCATCAATACCTATAAATGGGCCTCCTAGTGTAGTCATGTGTGTCGAAGGCCCAGCTGCAAGAGAGTTCAAGTGCAAAGCTCTGTCTCGTGTGGCACTGTGTGTGTGTCTACCTGCAGTGTGGCCCATGCAGTGGGAGTGACATGAGCTTCCCACGTGTCATCCACACCTGTTTTTCCATCTCTCCCACTTACCTGGTGTTGTCAGTTGTTAATGACTTTCTAATCCATTCTCTGTAAACAGTGTTGTTATAGCTGGTATCTAGATGTCCCCCCAAAGCCTCATGCAGTCAAAAGAGGGGCTTTTTCAGAGGTGGCTGGGGCTAGAGTGTGTGATGCTGGGGTTAAGTGTGTGTGATTGCTTAATTACTCCACTGATTGGTTTGGCATAGTTCTGGGTGTGAGTGCTACCCGGCCTAAGGGCGTGTAGTCTGGATAGAATGTAAAGGAATAGAGAGTGGCAGCTACTGCCAGTTGTTCCTTATCACTTGCTTGTTGCTTGCTGCTTTCTGCCTGCCCCACTTTGCCATGGACTGTATCTCTCCTCCGCTGCCCCTCTGTCATGCCACCCTGCCTTGGAGCCAGCCAACCATGGAATGAAACCTCTGCAAACTGTGAGCCAAATAAACCTTCCCTCCTTTAAGTTTGGGTGTCAGGTATTTTGTCTCAGCAATGAGAAAAGTAACTAAGACAAATGCTACCCAAAAACCTGGAGGAATCTCAGCTCTTCTGTTAACTTTACCACATGTCGTTTCAGTCCCGTGTCTTTGGTGTCTCTGCTACCTCCTCACTTCTTTCTCTACTGCCCATGTCTAGGTCTGTGGCATCTTTCCCCTGGCCCACAGCAACACAGTGGACTCATCTCCTGAACTATCTGCTTTTTCCCCATTTAGCATCATGCTGTTGTGTTACTTTCCAAAACTCCAAGCTTAATCCTACTGGTTTCCTATGTAATTTTTTTTTTTACTATTGCCTATTTCTAGAGAATGAACTTGTAGATTTCCAAGTCCATCACTTAATGACCTTTATGAATGATTTTCCTGCTGCCTTCTTTGTTCAAAGCCATCTCATCCTTAGACTCCCACGCCTGTGTCCATGTGTGTGTATGTGTGTGTTTGTGTCCTGTACACTCCGTCCTCCCGGCACCCGTAGCCCATGTTTTGCTCTTGGCCTGCTGTCCCGTGCAGAACTCTCAGAGATTCTGCTCTTTGTGAATCTCCTTCATCATCCTACTGGATCCCTTTATAAAGTTGTTTTTAATATGCATTTTTAGAAATAAATGAAAGCCACTCAAATGAGAACAACTAGCCTATTTATTGAGCATTTTCTAGGGAGTCGGTAGAGACGATGGGGCAGGCAGACAGGTTAGGAAACCTTCAGAGTGAAAAAGGTTAGACTTCAACTGTATTCTGTTGGGAGGTTGTTGGCCTGGGGAGTTGGGACATGAGCTAACTAGAAGTGGAAACCTGATGTGATTGGTTTGCGAGGCAGATTTGACTTCCTGTACTTGGTCCTTACTTGCAAGAGTAGGACAAAAAACAGAGAAGCCGTAAGTGATTGACCAGATCATGACTCTTTGGGCTGATTGCTGCAGAGGTTGTGGTCTGGCTTCCGACTAATTGCTGCAGAGAACGAAGTCAGAGCTCTACTATCATACATCGTCTGGCCACAGTCCATTCGTATATCCAGGTCTTTCATGCCTATTCAATATTTTTGCGTGAATAGTTGAATATTTCACTTAGTAATTATTCATTTCCTCCTCTTCCATCTTAATAATGACATTCTGATGCACCAGCTCCTTTATCTCTCAACAAATTATAGTTTTCTTTCTTAAGATATAGAAAAGGAAGTATAATGTATGTAGGTTTAAATGTGATTTCAAGAGAAAAAATTTCTTGCCTCCGGCCCAAATTTCCCAAGCATTCACCTATAACCACACTGCTGTATCACCTTCCATAGATGACGCAAACGTTGGAGCGCATATTCTTTTATTTTCCCAGTCCATCCTTATTGTATAGCCAGTTTGGGCTGCTTTACTTATTGACATCACCTGTCTGGGATGAGAGCTATTTGAGGTCGTTGCTTGGTATTCTTATGTAAGCTTTTCTTTTATAGCTAGAAAAACTGACCTTCAAAGCAAAGTTTTTCCACTTCACAGTAATCATAACACACCACCCACTCCAGAAATCATGCAGATGAATGAAATAATGTTGTACAGGGTTTGGCACTCCACAAAATATTCTAATAACATGGTGCCTACTCTTCGAAATGCTCAGATCCTGTTCGAATAGAATTAAAAGTCAATGTAGAATAAAATGTGAACTGCTTGTCACATTTTTAGATGGAGCCACAGGGCTTTATTGATGCCATTAGACAATTTAAAAGCCAGGCACCGGCAAACTTTCTGACAAGCCAGATTGGTTTAGAAAGAAAGGGGTAGTGCTGATATTTATGCATAGCCATCTTTGTAGAAAAATAGTGGGCTAAAATATGATCCAGAAAAACACTTATGCAGCTAAATTCACAGAAATCTGTCTACTCATCTCCAAGGGAAGGTTTTGGCTAAGCAAGTTAATTTTGTCTTTAGGCATTTGCATAGTAATTGTATTGGGTCTGAATATGCATCTGCATGAAAATCACTCTTTTTCTCTCAGCTGAATTCTTTGGACAGGGATAAGTATGGTTCTTTGAGAATCATTAAATAATAAATTATTGATATTTAATGCTTAATTATTTTTGTATGTTTGGGTCTTTTTTTTTTTTTAATTAGTTTTTTGAGACAGGGTCTTGCCATGTAGTTCAGGCAGGCCTTGAACTCACTATGTAGCCCAGGCTGGTCTCAAACTCGCAGCGAACCTCCTGCCTCAGCCTCCTGAGTGCTGGAATTATAGGCATGTGCCACTATGCCCAGCCTTTGTTTGGGTCTTTTATAACTTAATGCTTGAGTTGATAATGTATGTTGCTGCTGCCTTTATCATTGCTCCTGGTTTACAGTCCCTTGAGTTTTATGTATTTGCTTGATTTAGGGCACTAAAGAATATTCTCATGTAGTGTAGTATTTCAAATATTTTTAAAGAATGATAATTAAATATACTTGACTGTTGTGATGCTCATAAAGGCAGGACCATAAAAATTATCAAATGGGATCGTCCCAGGGAACCTCAAGTGGCCTCATGTCATTGAATTCATTGCCAGCATTGATCAGCCATACAGGCTACAACAGTCTTTACTTGCCCACTATAGCCGTCATTTCACAAAGCACCACTTTGCATCACACAACCAGCAGGATTTCTAGAAATTAATTGCCTGGGAATGATCGACGGTGGTATTTTCACCAGTAGGATTTCCCAGAATTAATGGAAGAGATGTAATCAAGTTACCGTGTTGTATCTTCTTCCCAAATGACGGATGTTAATATGAATACACCGAATGCGTGCTCCTACAATGCTCATTTAAGTGGCAATTTGTAGCTTTTTGAAACAGATTATGTGAACTAATATTTTATTTTCCAGAACCAGTGGATGAAAGAGACTTGACTGTGCAGATTTCAGAAATACTTTTTCTTCGTTAATCGGAAAGTGATAAAAATGATTCTCTAAGCTCTAGAGTGGAATGAGGTGGTGATAGAGATATTACCAGGGTGAGATCTGTTTTCTGGTATTTTTTTGAGTATTTCTTAGTAACTCATTACATCTTTATAGTCTTCTTGGCTACCATTAGATACTGATATAATCCCGTATCTCTAATGGTGCTCTAGGACTATTTTCCCAGCATCCACCTAAGAGCTGGAAGCCATCTGTTTACACGTCTTAGGATATCATTTTTAGAATCATGATCACGGCCCTGCTCACACTCATGTACACTACCCTGATAACATCTCCCTGAGCTCTGTAGGCTCTTTTTGCAAATTGTTTTACCTATTCTAGGTTTGCCAAAAACATCGTCTTCCCAAACATCTATCAGAACACAATGTAAATGCATTATTAATGTGAATCGTCGTTCAAACATCTCTATCCAAAGACAGTTTTATTTTAATATATGCAAAGTCTCTGTGTGGTATCTGGCATGTATCTAACTATATGTGAAGACCAGTATTTGCATTATTGACTTTTTAGTGTTTATGGTGAATGTAAAGCGCTCTTTGTTATTCTAAATGTCCTCACTCTTTCACGCACCCATGTACCACCCCACACCTTTCACTTGGTTGCGTTTTGGTAAAGACCTTGAAGTTTTTTTCTAAACCGCCCATCTAAGACTCGAAGTAGCATATGAATTACTGAAGATACTTGTTGTTATTCTGACTGGCTCCTGAGTGGGGAGGATGATTTTTAGGGTACACTTTGAGCAGCCAGGCTCAAGACAGGGCCTTCTGATAAAGCTGCAACGCCGCTGTACATATCCTGTAGGTATGTACAGCACCAATGGCCCCTTGGCACATGGGACCGCTGCGTGTTTTAAATGTGACCAGTGCAATGGGGGAAGTGAAATTTAATTTTATTTAGTTTAATTTGAATGTAAGTAGCTACCACACTTGACTATCCTGGAAGACTTAATTAAGGTCTTGATAGCTCTTTGGCTTTCTTTAGTTTTGCGAATGGGGAACTGCTAGGAGCTTCTTCTTATCTCTGAATTTCCAGAATCTTCTTTTTACATCAACACACAAAAACTGTACATTTTATGGGATACCATGTGGTTTTTTCATGCACATATATGTTGTGTAATTGTAATGTATAAATCAGGGTATTTCTTTCTCTTTAAACATATCATTTCTTTGTGGTAAAAACATTCCAAATCCTTTATTCTAGCTATTTTTAAATATGTAGTGTGTTATTACCTATAGTAATTCTAAGTAGTCAATAGGACACTGAGTGAAGTAGTATCAAAAATATGGTGAATGTTTAAATTTAAAATGGCCCTTAATCCTAATCAAAATACTCCTCCTTCCTTCAGACACATTTATTCCATCATTCTTTCCACTTTCTTAAGCAGTTCTGGGAGTCCTGTTTCATGTCTTTTCAAGGCTACCTCAATATCCTGAATAGATTCAAAACTTTTACCTTTCATGGTCATTTTGATTTTGGGGAAAAGCCAGAAGTCACAAGGTACCAGATTTGGTGAATAAAGTAGATAAGAATGCAACATGTTTCTACAAGCCTGTCTTTCCATTAGATGGTATTTGGCAGCGGCATTCATTGTATTTTTTATCATACCTCTTAAAGATACTCATGAAAGAGGATTTATAGCACTGCTTCAGAAAGTGGCAAGAACAGTGAGATAAATGTGTTCTAAGTGAGGGGGAATAGTGTGAGGGAGGTCGATGGAAATGTATGTTTTATGTAATAATTTTTAATTTAAATATTTATCATATATTTTTATCACACCATGTGTTAGCCTTCCAGACCCTGTGACACAACACTGGACACTCACAATTTAAAGTAGGAAACGTTTAATTTGCTTACTTTTTCAGGGAATTCAATCCATAGTCAGTTGGTTCCAGGGCAGAAACATCCTGGTAGAAGGGCCTGACAGGGCATAGATGCTTAGTGCGTGGTGGCTGGAAAGCAGAGCAGGGAAACAGTGCCAAGAAGAAGGGCCAGGGACCATACATAGTACCCAAAGTCATACCTCCAGACCAACCACACAACCCAGATGTATGCTTTACTAATCTGCTAGGCACCTCTTACTCAGTCAAATGGATATATCACAGTTCGCAATCAAAAACACCAGAGCTTTTCCCCTTAATTGTGACCGAGTGCCTACTGCCCAACCTTTTTCATTTCCTCCCTCCCATACCCTCTCTCGAGCCTCTGGCAACAACTGTTTTATTCTCAACTTCTATCAGGTCAACTTTTTAAGTATATTTCCAGAATCCTGCACAGGGCCAAGAACAATATGTGCACATAGCAAATGGCATTCCTATTAAAGAGATCTAGGCTTAAGTTATGGGAGCAAATTCATAGAACTGTCAGGTAATGAAATGATTTGACTTTGAAGCTACAAGATGTGGCAGGCAGGTAGTTCTCCCTCTAGCAATTGCAGGATAGTTTCTGACAAATCACTTAAACCTCTAAGCATCAGTTTCTTCATCTTAAAATAGCAATCATGATTATGGTAAAGGAATACTTACCTCACAAAGGTGCTATGCTGTTCACATGACATTTTTGGCACATCATTTTTTTCAAGTAGAATTTGCTGTGCAAATGCTAGTGTTTGTGGGTGTATGAGTTGGGGTTCTCTGGAGGAACAGAATCGGTAGAAATATATGTATAATTATCCAACGGGGTAAATTAGGTAGGCTTACAAGATCCGTGGCAGAAGAGGCAACAAAGGCAACCTGAGCTCTGGAGAGCCAGAAAATCCACCAGCGGCACATCCAGAGTGATCGAGGATATAGCACCAGTTTAAGGTCGAAAGCCTGGAAGCTAGCTGTAGAGTCACTGGTGTGAATCTCTGTTAGAAGGCTTAAAAAACTGGTGACCAATGTCCAGAAGCAAGGAAGGAGACTGGAGCTCTTTCAAAACAGAAAACCCTTCTTTCCTTTTTTATTACATCCAGGCTGAAAGCCTATTGGTTGATTCTAGCTACAGTCATGGTGGGTCTTTCCCCCTATTTGCTGGCCTGCGTGTCAATCATCAACAGACACACCCAGAACTTTACGGATCTGCTAGGTGTCCTTACACAGGTCAAATTGACACAATTAATGATCACAGTGGCCATGCCGCATGCACATATGTCAGCATGAGTTTTTCTCTCTTTTAATTAGTTATATTTTTGGTGAAACACTATAGAAAGATCCCTTACATGAACATAACTGAAATCTAATGGGGAGGATAAATAATAGCACAAAACTACATGCAGTTTTGCATCCTTGCTTATATGGAGAAAGGAGTTCTAATGGTCCAGGGAGGAGGGTGTTAGCGAATTTCTTCAGTTTTGCTTTGTTTTGTTTTATTTATTTATTTATTTATTTTTTTTTTTTATGGGGGTGCTGGGAGTCGACCTCAGGACCTCGCGCTTGCCAGGCAGGCGCTTATGCCGCTGAGCTATCTCACCCGCCCTGTCTCGTTTTATTTTATTTAGAAACATGCACAATATTTTTGGTCTGTAATGTTGTATTATTTGATTTAATTCCCTCATGAATTGGTCACAAATGCCTTGCTAAGTGTGATTGAAATTTTATAAATCCGTCTCATCCTTAAAATACCCCATTCCAACTTTTAAATACATAATTTCTTCCTTTTATAGTGTTAGGGTAAAAGCATTTTGTTTTTCTTGTTTTTTCAGGTTTGCTCTGGGATATCCTTTGTGTTTTGTGTAGCCACTGCTTACACAAGTGCACACACACATTTTTTTTTTAATCTAAAGCCTTTCTTCTTTAATGAAATAAGTAAAAACAGCTAACATTTGCCAAGTATATAAAGCACTATCCCAAACACTATACAGATATAAACTCATTGAGTTGTCACTGAATAAAATGTTAAGCTTTTTCACTGTCTGCTCTTGTACTGAGTTCTGAAAATATCGATAGTCATCTAATTACTGGCAATGGCATGAAGCAGCCATTCAGTGACCTTAGTGCAATCATAATTTATGTATGGGTTGAACTGGGAGTTCCACCCCTTAAGAATGATTGATTAATACGGATCAATGCATTTCTGAAAGAGAACAGATTGAGTTTGTGTTCCTCAAAGTGTTTATAGCAGGTAATGCAGCTGTCTGCTTTTATATATTCTTAAACAAGCTCTATAAACCTTATTAAATAATTTGAATGTTTAGTTTAAAACTTAATGTTGCAGTTAATCCAACTTCCCATTTGCAATCATCAGTGTGTTCTTTATAGCTCTTTTGTTCCAGAATACTATTAAAAATCAACTGGTCCGGACAAATGTGGAAGTAAACACGATACGTTAACCATCGTATGAAACTGAATCAGCAGTATTTCGAGATCAGTTTGTCTCTCTCCCGACCTGTGCTCCGTGCTCTATCCTTTGCTTCCCTCTACATTAAGACTTGGGTGCAAAACAATTCATTTTCCAAATCACCCGTCAGGCTTGAGAGATCAGGTGACCTATGGCTGGCCAATGGGTGGAAAACAGCCAGGAAGACTCTCATTTTGTTAATAAAAAGGCAAAGAATTATGGAGAGGATACATTTATGTGGTACTTTAACCCTGAATAAATGAAGAATTTATTTATCTATTTTACTTGTTTTGTTCAGTGATTTCTGGGTACCAGACTGCGCTGATTTATTACCAGTTTATGTTTGTCTACGTAAAGCGGAGTTTGTACAAATGAATGCATTTCTCCAGAAGCTAAATGTATCTGTGCGTATGAGATGCATTCACACAGACTCTTAATTGCATATTGAAGATAGGCCAAAATATTTATAATGCATGTGAAAGATACAAAGAATAACAATAAAATGAGAATGCAGATACCACCAACTTCTCTTACCTTAGCAATTGTTGCATATCTTCCTTCGTTCCTCCCTTTTCTCAATGTAACCGCTACTCTGAATTGTGTTTACTTTTCCCATCCTTCTCTTCATAGTTGTACCATATACTATACGATTCTAAAAATATATTATTTAATTTTATACTATGACATCGTAAGGAATCATAATGAATATAAATGCAATCACATTGTATGTATCCTTATGAAACTTGATTTTTCGTTCAGTAATGCTACTTGAAATTTTATTGATGAAATTAGCAGTAGTTGTTCATTTTTCACTGCTCTATATTTGTCTTGATTTCATGAGATTTAATTTTTCTTTTTCTCTTTGTATTAGTTTGAAGTTATAGACCATAGCAGCTTGTCTGATCCCTTAATTATCGCAGAAATTTTGACATGAATATTTCATTTTAATCACCATCTTTGTATTTTTCTAGAGTGGTACATGTTAAGTATTTTAGCTTCAGAGATTGTCGTCTAATATTTAATTTTACTCTCTTAAACCATACAAATTAGACATCTTAATATAGTCAATGATTACTTAAATTCGTGTACATATATACCAGTTTTTTTTTGTTTACTTCTCCTTGAATTTGTGACTTTGCATGTTTTATGCCAGACTTTAATGAATTTTAAACAGTGTCTTCTAGCGAGGATCTGTGATTAAACATTTTCTATTTTTGCTTGAATGAAAATGGCCTCCTTTTATCTCTTTTTTTTAAAAGTTGGATTCAGTGGGATTTTAGTTTCAGGTGGACACTTGTTTCTTCTGGCACTTTTTATATAATGTCTCCAGCTGTGGCTTTCATTTTAAGTATCTTCCTCAGGATTAGTTGGGCTTCTGAAATCTAAGTTAGGAGTCAGTTAATTAGTTCTCAATCATTTACAGCTCATTACTTCATTACCTTTCTCCAGTCACCTCTTTTTCCCCTTTCTCATACCCTTCCACGCTGTCCTCCACTTTCATCTTTCCCACTTGCTTGTCTCACTGTGTTGCCCTCTCGATCATTTTTTTCATAACCTTATTCTACTTCAGTAATTTTCCCTTCGACTGTGTCTTCTCTGCCAATAAAAGCATCCATTGATTTTTATTTTAACTTCTCAAAGATCTCTTTAGTTTATCTCTAAATGGATTTGGTCTTTTTTCCCTGAACTCGCTATCTCTCTTTCCCTCTCTCTCTCTCTCTTTCTCTCTCTCTCTCTCTATATATATATACTCTTAGATATAGAACTATTAAATCATCTAGAATGGTGTTCAGTACCTGTTTTAATCTGTTGGTGACAGTGACATGCTGAGCACATTTTTCTTTTTGTTAAAAGTATTTTTTGACTTGTACTATTATAGAATATTTCTAAGCAGAGGAAATTAAGAATTGCTATAAGGGTGTGAGGTAATGGCTATGTTTATTATCTTGATTATAGTACTTATTTCACAATGTATTTATCTCAAAAATAACATGTACATTTTTAAATATATATGATTTTGTCAACTATAATCAATTGAAAAGTGTGAAATGTCAAGTATTTCAAAATTTAAAATTTGTTTCTACTTCGTTAATTTTATTTTTAGTTGACACAATATTTGTACATATTTATGTTACTTGTACATGTTTATATGTGATGTTTTGATTCCTGTATACATTGTATAATGATTAAATTGGGGTAATTAGCAAATATATCACCTTAAACTTTTATAATTTCTTCATAGTAAGTACATTCAAAATTCTGTCTTCCAATATTTTGATATGTACAATCCATTGTTCTTTATATTATTCATCCCACTGTGCCATAGAATGCCACAGTGTATTCTCCTTTTTATAGTTTCTTCTTTTTTTAAATACTTTCCCGTTAGTCATATTTGTATCTTTTTCTCTTATGTGTGTTTGACATTCATGGATAATTCTTAAAGCTGATATTTCATGGTTGAAGTAATGGTTTATGCTTTCTGAAGGCTCTTGTTCTGTTGGCCTCGTTACCTAACAGGTTCTATGTTTTCGTAGAACTTTGTTAACTGTTCTCTGAAGCATAGGTCTAATCCCAGGAAGATTTTGTTTGCTTCAACCAGGGGCCAAAGGAGTGGATGTGGATACGGTGACCAATAAATTCATGCCCATTGAGTGCCCCAACTGTTAACACACACACACACGCACACACGCACACACACAGAGTCAGACTAGTATATGGATGAAATCTCAAGGGAGATTTTGGTGTCTTCCCTCCACTTAGTGATGAGATTGACTCAGACAACTTTCCTGCCTTCTGAAAGGATCCATTTCCAGTTTCATCTCATTCTACGCTTCCAGTTAGATAAGGGACATCTGGTTGGACTCCTCATGTTGGGAAGTCCCTGGACTTAGTCTCTTCATTGTTCTTAGTCCTATATCTAAAGTTGTTCAGATCCATTTAAGACTTCAACCTTAGTACTACTATGTTTCATAGTTGTGGATTTGACTTCTTAGTAAAAGAGTTTTATTCTAATTTTATCATTTAAAAGTCACAATTTCCTGTCATCTATACATGTGAGCACATTACAATTAGATGACTTTTTTTATCTACATCATTGTAAAAAAGCTAAGTACGGTGAAGTATGATTGGATTAAAGACAGAGCCAAGGGCGTGCAGCCAGCTAGCGATTCACCTATGAGATGGCTTTACTTAGGTCTGATGGCTGCTCTTGTTCCAGATATTATTAATGCTCCTGATGGTCCTATCGCCTAGCTCACATACAGCTCTGTGAAGCCGGTATCACTATATTGCCAGGCAGGCCTTGAACCCACAATCCTCCCACCTCAACTTTGCAAGCAACTGGGATTACAGGTTGTGCCACCACACTCAGCAGAGCTCATATTTCTTTATCAAACCTTCAAGAACACATTCTGCCAAATGTCTTCCTGCAGTCAGCACACAGGATATTTCCCATCCTTCTATCCACAAAAGAAGCAAATCAGTTAATGTGAATGTGACTCACAAATCCATCTTTGAACTCCTAATCAAAGAGCTTCCCGTGTAGCCACGTCAGATCATCATTTACCATCGTTTATTCCTCACTGGGGCCATTTGAAGATTCTGACTCAGAATTATGTCCTTGCTACCCACCTAATAATCAAATCAGGCTATTGTAAAATTGTGCCTATTTTCAATCATGATGTAGCCTCTTTTCCTGGAGCCTATAATAAAGACTTTTGTGCACTGTCATGAACTTCTGTGGACAGTGTTATGATTGCTTTCCCTCTCGTTTTCCCACATGTCCAGGTAATCTGTACTTTATTGACACGATGATATGACCTTGGTCTTTTCTCTTTGTATCTTTTGAGCCTTTTCCAGGGCACTTTCGCCATCTTATCATAAAACAGAATTTGACTAGAGTTTTCCTATTTATCTTTCAAATATGTAAGATTCTACTTAGCAACATAATAATAACCTACTACCACATATAAAAGGTAACTAAATCCCATAGAGATCATGTGGAAGAAATATGTGTGACAGAAAAGATTCCCAATTCTACGGTTCCTCCTATGGGAAATTCAAGAACACACAAAACTGACAGATGGTTCCAGAAGTCAAAATGGGGTTTAACTCTGGGTTTGGGAGATTTTGACTAGGAAGAAGTATTAGAAAGCCTCATGGGGTAATGTTCCACATCTTGATCTACATAGTATTTACATGGTTGTATATCTGTATAAAAATTCATGAAGTTGTACATTTAATATTCACTCTTTACCACATGGATATTATGCCTTAATAATGAAAAGGAACTCACTTAGGTTGTAAGTGGGAATCAGTTTTGGTGCAGTGTTTATGAACGTAGATTTATAAGTGATACCACTCAATAGGTAGAGGATTTGGGAAACCGTACCTTCATCTATACAACAGAGATAATAATTATACATTTTATATGTATTCTCTAATAGTTGAAACAGTGCCATAAAGGTAATAATAATTTTAATCTCCAATTTACCAAGGTGTAGTTATTGAATATTAGAGTGAGCCACAGCTCAGGGTCGTTAGTCTTTTCTTCCTCAAACTTAAGGATACCTAGGAATCGCCTGATGAATTGGTTAAGAGTCCCACCCCTGGAGGGTCTGATCCGATCATTTGGGGTGGGGCTTGCGATGGAGCATTTCCTGGGGGATGTAGCGCTTTCGTTCCATGGCCCACACTTTGAGTAGCAAAACTGCAGATGTATAAAGCCTAAGTGTCCAACAGGAGTTCTGCCTCCAGAAAGCTTGTGTTGTTTCTCCCTCAGAAAACAGGACTGATGTATAAATCAATAGAAACCTCCTCAAGATTTATATATTTCT
The DNA here is from genome assembly GCA_028451465.1 of Erethizon dorsatum. NCBI lineage: Eukaryota > Metazoa > Chordata > Mammalia > Rodentia > Erethizontidae > Erethizon > Erethizon dorsatum. The sequence goes on along the minus strand of CM051841.1, from coordinate 13,033,850 downwards.
GCAGACACTCTCCCAGATGGAAGGAATGTTTCATGGAGGAAGAGAAACCGAGGGAAAGAAAACTCACATTATACACGGGAGAGACATTATGCTTGGACACACTCACTGTACCGGTGCTCAGTGAGGTGCGTAGGCCAAAGTGAGGAGACCCTAAGGCAAAATACAAGGATCTCCCTTGCCTTGGGAGTTATTATTCCCAAAAACATGTCATTTAATTACTCAGAGTAATATCGTTAAATGTATAACCATTATCATTTAGATCTTTGATGCGGAAGTTAGATTTTTGTCAATATAAATGCTACTTACATACCATAGTACTTACGTACCCATGGCCGCCGTTACTCCTTGAAAGTACCTGGGAAAACAAAGAGAGAGAACACAGTGGCCACAATTCCCACTGTGAAAATTTTTCTCCATTTTTCCTTTGTCTCAGCCTTTTACCAGACCTTGATCCAAGAGCAAGAGGCACACTTTAAAACAAAACCAAACAAAAGTTTATGAAGATATAATTCACATGCCATAGAATTCATTCATGTAAAGTATACAGCTTAATGCTTTTGAGTACTGCATATTCATGGAGTTGTGCAACAATTACTACAGAGCAATCCTGAAACATTTTTATTGGCTCCAAAAGAAATTCTGTACCCATTAATAGCCACTCCCCATTTCTCCTCAGCTCCTCCAGCCACAGGCAACCAGTAATCCCCTTTCTGTCCTTGTATTTGTCTGTTTTGGAGTGGAATTCCTAGCGCATATGGATTTCTATGCTTAAAACTTAAGGAACTGACAGGTCATCTTAAATTTCCAGCAGAAGTATGTGGAAATGTCTCCAAGCACTAAACAAAACGTATTATTTGTCTTTTCGTTTATATCTAGTCTAGTCTTTTTGTGTGTAGCCATTCTCATGGTTTTAATTTGCATTCGTTCGTGTATTCCTAGTGACTCACCGCGTGTTTTTGACCATTTGTTTATCACTTTGGGGGAAATGGTTATTAAGATAGTTTGCCCATTTTTCACTGTATTTTTTGTTTCTTTCTGAAATTGAGTCATAAAATATGAATCACATTTGGTCTTCTTTAGTTTTATTAACCTATTGATTAATAATGGGAGAGTACTTGTTGAAAGTGTATAATTATTGAGATGAAAATGAAAAGGGGGGTGGGAAAGATGGAAGGAGAGACAGGAAATCCAGTAGTGTGTTAACACTTGCAAACATGAATACTAAGTTTCTCCAATTATAAACCAGTTAATATTTGGTTTACTAGTTCCAAAGTTATCATATGCAACCTACATAATGGTTGTAATAGAGTGTGTAATTCATACCTTCTGTGTCGTATTTATTATCACCATTTCTAAAATCACTGTATGCAGTGTTAATAGGTTGAATGTCAAAAGGAGATATGTGGTTTAATAAGTCCGAGGAACCTTATGTTCAACAAATAGAATGCAGTACCTTAACTAAAGAGCTTCCTCCCTGAACCTTTCATATTTTAACAAGCACTGTAAGTGTTTAGGAGGAAGCCTAGCCAGGACTATGAAACCTTTTTCTTTCCCCAGTACTTGGGACTTTTTTTCTATAGAAAGCCCTTGGGGAAACTTTGCTTTAAAGATGCTAATTTCTCTAAAAGAAAGTGCATTGCCCTACAAAGTTCTAATGGTGACAATAGGAAAAAGATACCTTCCCTGTTACAAAGTCAGAATTAATATGGAAACATCTTGACATTTTACCGAATGAAAATTAATATTAATTAAACAGAACAAGGGGGCAAAACTGGGACAACTGGAGGCAGGTAGTTTGTCTTTCTTCTCAGCTACCTGTCATGTTTCTTTTTCGTTACTGTGCATAATTGCCCCCCTGCCAGGTGAATTGGATTTTGCAGCCTTGCTCTGTTATGCATTTCAGAGGGCTTTGAATTTAACACACGCTGCTTCTCCTTGTACAGGCTTTGAATAGCCCTCCTTTTAGGGACTGCTTTTCATTTTGGTCACCTGGGTAGGTGTCCCTCTCTCCATTAAAATTCAGTAACTTATGCACAGCCAATTTAATTCTGAAGATCTTATTTATGGAATATTTTGATGAACCTGCTGTTTTCTCCTAAATTTAGGGAGAAAGGAGCTATTTCTGGAAATAGGAATTAAGAGTTTAGTTGTTACTGGCTCCGTCATTGCCCTTCCATAGTGTCTGGCACTAGTTGCTATAAAAGATAAACCCCCAAGTCTTGGTAGTTCAACACTCTGCACTTTTGTTTTATTGTTTACAAAATACCCCTTTGGAGGATGGTTCCCCTTGCAGCTGTGGTTCACAGTGAAAGCTCCTTCAGTTTTACAAGATCATCATCTCCAAATAGAGAGCTTCAGCTTATCCCATGAGACTGTATCAACCCGTGAAAAGAAAACATAAAAGATCACCAACAGAAGGTTTCTGCGAACACACCTACTCGCTTTTACTCCATTAGCTAGAAGTTAGTCATATGGCCACTCCCTACATCAAGGGCTGGAGTGTGTAGGCCAACCATACACCCAATGTATGGAACTGAGCTTTTGTGTTCACGCAGCTATCTTTGACACATACAGCTTTTTGATGTTTATGGTGTTGAAATTAGTCTGAATAGTAAAACGGCATCAGTCATCTCCAAAGGAAAAATTACACATGCATATTCATACTAATTATACATTTAAATCACAGCCTAATAATTAATATATTAACATGTTAAGTAATTTTCTTAATAAGTGCTCTTCAAATTAGTTCAAAGAGGTTTCTGTCATTACCGGAAGGCAAATTTTATGGAGCTAAAAAATCTGTTCTCAATTTATAAAACAAATAACCAGCTCGTATTTGTTTCTCTCAAATACCCTTTGAATGTCAAATTGAGTAGCTAAGCATCATGCATAGCTAGAAAATGGATTTTGACAGCCTGGCCTTGTTAGTTTTATTTCAACAGGTACTGTTAGCGTGAAGAAAATCTAGCTACCTGCCTTAGCGGAGGATGCTAATGGGAAGCAAAGTGCTGGCTTCTTTTCGGAAATAGAAGATGACATCACGTAATTGGTTTTGTCTGAATTGCTCAGTGGGCAAAAATGTGATTGAGATGAGTTCAGGCATGATGTCATTATTCTTGAAGTGGATTCTCTCAAAGCTGGGCAGTCAGCAGCCTCATTCTTGGAGCCAGTAGCAGTGCACAAACCTGGAGACGAACTTTGCTTCCACTTGTCCAGTGTAGTGATTTTCGTCTCAAATGGAAATATGGCAGTCTAGTTGGTAAAACAAGAAGAGATAATAAGCTCCAGGACACCACTGATGCCGTTGTAAGAACTTGTTGAGACGATTAATCATGTGCTATGATCTTGACTCGCTCACCTCGCATGCTAGGCAGGAACATCATTACAGCCTTGAACGCATTCCCAAGCCCCAGTGGCAAAGCAGGGTTAGATACGGAGATAACTTTTATTTATTTAACAAATACTGACCACCTGTTATGTGTCCGATCGTGATCTAAGTAATGGAGACATAGCCATGAAAAAAATTACAATTCCTCTTCTTATAATAATCAAATAAAAATATAACCTAATACCAGACTTTTAAAAAATTTGTTGTTAGTACATGTTTGGAGTACATAATGATTGCATTGGAGGCAGGGGAAAGGTAGGGAATATGGTAAAGGCCTGGTGGGGGAGGTAGAGTGTGCGGGGCGCCGCTGTTGACCACCGCAATGACCTGCTCTGGAAGCATAAAGCTCCTACTTGGGGTTCCCATTCATGCTCAATCACCAGAACCGGTGATGCCTTGTATTCTGTAATCTCTACATTTGGGCTGTGGCTTAGATTTGTGATTTCTGGCCAGTAATTGGCAAAAAAATGAGAAGTCTCAGGTTCAGGGAATGACGAGGTCCATGGTCCATAATGAATTTTAAGACAATTATGAATGTGACTAAAACTGGTCTATTTTTTTTTATCAGCATGATGCTTAAACAATTCCAAATAATTTTAGTAATCAAATACTCTTCTCCAGAAGGCCAGACCACCTACAACACACACACACACACACACATACACACAAACATATATACATACACACCACCACCACCATGTCTTGATATCTCATTGCTTTTTCCTGAAATTTACCAGGCATAATTAAATATTGACTGATTCAAACAAAGCTTTTAGGTATCTGGTAATGATATATAGTTCTTTTAAGAGTTTATGTGCAAACACCTGCCACAAACACATATTCTTAGTACATTTAGCAAGAAGTAATCTGTATATGAATTAAAAATATGGTATATTTGCATTCAAAGATCCTACATAAAATATGTTAAAATATTAAGATAAATGAAGGGAGAAACCAATATTACCGAATACCAATGATGTGCCAGGAAGACTTTTTTTCATAATTCTTTTAACTACTCAAAAACTATTTTATGAGGCTTCAGTCTTGTGCTGCTGAAGATACAATGCAAATCTAGAGATGTCCTTGCAACAAACCACAAAGTGAGGTGTGATTATTTACAAATAGATAAAAACTGAGGTAAAAAGGACTTCAGCCCCTGCTCAAATTCACACAGCTGGTAACATGCAGCTGAAACTAAATGTGAACTTTTTCCTACACCTTACCTCTTTAAAGAAAAGGTTAGATATTTTCACATTCCTTTCAGACAATTAACACATATAATTTATTCCAATCTACCTAGACTATTTGAATGGATACATAGCATCTAAGACATAATATCTTGTGCAGAAGCAGTGGTTGTATGAAATATATAAAAACAATTGCAATTCCAGTGTAAGGTAGAATGTGGTAACACAAGAGTAACTGATGCTGAGATAACTGGTAGTGAATTTGTGACCTTTTCTTTAAGAACGAGTCTTCATCCTGTCCACGGCCCTTGCATTAATAATTCTGGGACATCCAATCATTCACACAGCTGCTCCTGCATAGCTGTCCAAGAACAGTATCTAAGGCACTGCCATACACCACTGCTTTTCATCTTGTTAAAATGCAGATTCCGATTCACAGGTGTGGGCTGGGACTTGAGATTCTGCATTTCTAAGATCCCCCGGGAGATGCCCAGGCTGCACGTCCATGGGCTACACTTCGAGTTTAAGGCTGTCACAGTCAGCTCTGGCACCAACCAAGAAGCTGTGCCTTGGGCTCACTTCCTGCTGTTGGTTACTTTTCAAAGGAATTTTTCTGGTTAGACCTTCTAGTAGAGCAGGTTATGGGCTTTGAAGAAGGTATGAAATGATGGTAGCAGGGATAAAATATAAGAAATAAAAGCGCTACAGTGGATTCTGTGGCTCACTTCTGAAGAAGCCGAAGAGCCATCGTTTCCTGCTCCTCCAAGTGTGGCAGCCTGAATCGGCACAGTTGATCGGATGAAGCGTGAGCTCGGCAGTAAAGCTGTTAATCACCTTGGAGAATGAAAGAGTTGCTCTTCTATATAACCTCCGTTTTACCTTGCTACAACAAAACAAGAAAGAATCAAATATTCAACTCCCTTCGATTATTCATTCTGGCTGGCTTCTGGATGTTAATTTTCTTAAGTGCTTTGGACACCGTATTAACACTCTCCCTTGTACCAGATGCTTTTAATGTGAAACTTTGAAAACATGAAAAAGAATTCTTTTATTCCAACAGCCCTTCTCAAATCGTAATGACCCCACAAATCATTTTAGAATCTTATTAAAAATATAAATTTTGACTCGATGAGTCTGAGGGTAGAGACTAAAAATTTGCATTTCTTAACAGATCTTGGGTGAGGTCAGTACAGTCAATTCTTGGACTGCTCTGCATAGAGAGGACTTTGAACATTTGACTGTGTCTTGAAGGAAATTGGCTTTTTGTGTGTGATGTCCAAAGTGATAAGGAAATTATATATTTACATAACACACCAAGCTCGAGATGATGAAAAGGAGACACACACCCCCATCATGTAGGGCAGTGATCAAAGATTCTGTGATCGCATTATTCCCTGGCCATGAAGGACTATTCAAACACCAGCTGTTTAAAAAGAGTTTTTGTCAGAAAGATGATGGTCCCTTCCAGTTTTTCTGAAATTAGGCTCTACTATAGATTACTCAGCAGGTTCTAAATAGAACAGATGTTCAAGATCCACCCCGGACCAACTAAATGAGCATCTTTGGCATGCATCTAATGAGTAGTCTCTAGACCAGAACTATCAGCAGCACCTGCAGGCTTGTGACACATATAATTTCAGACCCCATCCTGATCTACTGAGTCTGAATCTACAGTTTAGAAAAGATCCCTCAAGCAGCGCCAATGCATATTCAATTTTGAGAGACCTTTTTAAGTGGGAGATAAGCCTTAATAGTGGACGCAGAGACTTATCTGTAAGATATTGAAATTCTCTTTTCCAGTCCAGTCATTTGGCCTATATCAGTCAGCCTTCTGTCACTGAGACACAAGACCTGACATCCACAACTTAAAGGAGCAGAGGCTTAATTTGGCTTATGGATTCAGGGAATTCAGTCCATGGCTGGTTGGGTCTCAGGTAGAAACATCATGGCAAAGAGTGTGAAAGAGCAGAGCTACTTGGTTCATGGTGTCCAGGAAGCAGGACAGAACAGTGCCAGGGAGGAAGGGGAAAGGGATCAGATATAGACCCCAAGGCTGTCCCTCCAAGGCCCATCCAGAAACAACCAGAAGTGTGCTTTACTAATCCCCTGGGCTACTCCCAAGCTGATGACAGAGATACAATCAAGCTTAACAATCACAGGGCCTCTGCCTGATATTAGGACCAAAAGAAGGTAGGCAGGCTTGGGGAGTAGCCCAGTAGAACAGCATGTGTCTAGCACGTGCAAGGTCCTGGGTTTCATATCCGGCACTGCAAAACAAAATAAAAATACCCACATACTTGGATTGAGTCAGAGATGTCTGGGATGATATAAAATAACAGGGAGAAAAAAAGAAATGTATCTAGTTCCGTGTAACTGCTACTATACATCAGCTGTCCCATTTATCTCTAGCTCCTCTTTGTCATCGTTTTTCCTCAATTCTACCTTCAAAAGTCTCATTGGTTTTTTTCTGGCTTTAAATCTATTGAGTAAAAGTTTACCTGGAGGATGCTGAATCAGTAATTGAGGTCAGAAATAGATATAGACACTGCTGTGTTCCTTTTGTGGCTGCTTTTCAGGAGCAAGCAAGGAACCAACCATCACACCCTTACTGAGGAACTTAGTGCATAGCTAATGCTGGGCCGCGGTGACAAATGGAAAGGGCTGATCTTGGCATTTGTTGAAGATTCATGTCTCTCTGACTTACAAGTAATATATACAAACCGTGAGTTAAGTTCTGATATAGAGAAAAAGCATTAAGTAGGGGCTTAACAGTGCAACCCAGATAGTGCAAAAAAAAAAAAAAAAAAAAAAAAAAAATCAAAAACTATAACAACAAAAAATGGAGAAGAGCCTGTCATTTCGAGTTGAGGCTTCCTAGAATCAATGGAACCTGAACAGATCTACGATGCCGGGCATTCCATCTGGAGACAACAGCTTGAAAAAGATGAAGCAAACACGTTATAACATTATAACATATATTATTTATAATTTTTATTATTTTTTCCTCAAAAGTATGAACTGTGGTGCTTCCTTTTAATTTTTGCTAATTTTAAAATATGAAGCATGAAGGTATTGGAAGTATTGATTCTAAAAAAAAAACTGTTTTAGTTATTAATGATCTAAAACCTGCTTATTCTATCAGATTCTTTTCCATAAATTAAAAATGGTTCAAAATTACTTGGATGTGATGTATTGCTGTTTCGTAAACATTGTATTATACTTGTAAATAACTTCACAATAAGGTTTATAGAGCCAATTTTGCAGCCTGGCAATTATGCTTAATTTTTTAGATAATTGCTATTTACAATTTCCTTTGTTATTAATTCTTCAATGCATAAAACTAGATTTATAGTTCTAATCAAAGTAAGTATTCTCTGTTTTGGAGTAATAACATTATATGTTCATAAGATGTGTGTGTATTCAAAATAATGCAAAATGATATGCTAGATTAATTTACATAGTTGTTTAATATGTTTGACTTTTATTATAAACTTTACTTGTTTATTTTAGAATGACAATTGGTAACAAATTACATCATTATAGAATAGGTATAAACCATTGAGTTTTGTATTTGTATTGGAACTCTTTATTTATATCATAGAGTAACCTAAACATAAATGCAGTCCATTGTCAACAATAAAATAGTGCTAAAATGTATTTCAGAAGATACTGTATTTCTAACACAAGAACTTGTAAAGTATTTGCTTACATGAAGTAATTTACACACTCTATAAGCTTCGGTATTGCAGAATCTATGGGTATTAACTAACACTGGAAAGTTGTAAGTGGAAAATAGTTGTATGCTATCTCTCTGTTTCTACTACCAGGAGATACTGTAGAATATAAAAATAATAGACTGCAGGCTTCTTCACAATATAGCTGTATGTTACTCACTTTTATATCGCTACCACCTGTGATAGATGGTGTGACTTATTCACAGTTCTCCTTTTGCTGTCCGCCTCTGCCACGATTGAATATGGGTAGAGTTAACAATCTACTCCCCTGACTTGGCCCTGACTCATGCTCTGGCCAGGCAAATGTTAGTGATTGTAATGCCACAGAGAATTTACATGCACTTGTGTGGTGGGACTTGTGCTATCTCTGGCACTTGTGCTATCCACTATGAGAAAAATATGCTGCAGATAATCACTGGTTCTAAAACAAGAGACATGGAGAAGAACAGAGCCCAACGTGACACAATCTTTTCTACACAGTGCCTTCCCTGCGGTTATGTCATCGTTCTGGGATTTCTGGGTGTAGGCATCCCCTGAGCTGAGTTCTAGGATGTGACGGTGGTGGTGAAATATCTAGAGTTTGTTTCCAAGGGTTTTCTAAATATTGGGACAGTAGAGAAATAAGTAGTGGAGAAATTGGCTAGGCCTTGTGCCTTCCTCATCGCTGGACATTCACAGATCAGCACTAAGACACGATTCCAGAGGCCACGAAAGTCAAGCACTGAACAAATGATTCCACAAGCATGACCTGCTGAGTAAGTGGGTGACAAGCCAAAGGCTCCTTTGTTCAATACTCAAGCTGAGCAGAAGGTAACCTCGAAGGATGATCAAGCTCATACCCACCACTACAAAATAAATGGGAAAATAACAGCACGAGTTTGGATAAAGACCAGCGGTTCAAGAAATGTAAGAAGGGGTAAGAAACAAATTTTAAGCATTGGAAAAATGTCATCAGAACCTGCAGCTGGAGGTGGAGGAATGGAAAGGAGGTGTTCCAGAGGACACCACTGAGAAAGGCATATTTATCTGTGAAGCAGTTTTCTCTAATTTGCCTGGAGTTTTTAAGTCATCCTCCTAGTGGAGACAGATTACAAACTTCCGGTGTGGCCTGTATTGTGCTGGGGAGGATTCCACACCTGTCCGTAGCTTCCATAGGAGGATGGATTACCTGTCAAGCCCTGCAGTTCCGACCACAGAGTCCCAAGGAATCTGACAGTGATCGGATTGCTAGAGACTTAGGAAAAGTAGACGAGTACACAGTTTGAGAACTCCTACAGAGGCTAGGTTTGAAGATGGCCTTAACAAAAGTAAAATGGGACATGTATGAAACTGCTCTCACTTTGGGGGACTGAAACTGAAAATTTATTTTTGCATACAGAAAAATTATAAATACATATTTAAATTAAAAATTAAGTCATAGTGTATTAACTTTTAAAAATAAGTTTTTGTTACATGTTATTCTCAGGCAGACAACAAAATCTTTAGATATTTGCTTTCAAAGCATTTTGAGATACGTATCTTCTGATGTAAATGCTAATAAACAAGATTAGTGTTAAGTATCACTAATTTGATAATGCTAATTATTGAGAATATTTGAATGGACTTCTGATATATACATTTTGTTTTGAAAATACTTTTTCTAAGAATGTCAATACTCAATATCCATTACATCTTTTATTTACCCATGGTTATTACATATGCTTTTTGTCCTGTACTTATAAAGGAGGGTATTAGGAATTTCAGTTACTACTAGTTGGTGGTTGGATTTAGTTTTACCAAACTACAGGCTTAATAAACATTTCACCTCTGTTCTTCCTTGGCTGTAAATTTAATTTAGTTCGTTTCAGGTAATTTTCTCAAGATTGATGATAGGCTACTGTATATAATGGTACTTAATTATCATTTTAGAGGGGATTTTTAATAGATCAGTTCTTTCTCCCTCTAGCTTTTCTGTGCCTTCTTGATTATTCTCTATTTCTCACCTGAATAATATAATTCTGAACAGCGTGAAGTATGCATTGGACAAATAAATAATTTGAATGTGTTTTTTTGATCTGAAATTCACTGGTAATGAAAGCAATTGAAAGTCAGTGCTTTCTGTGTATATGGAATTTTTGTTGTTGTTTTTTTACCAGGATGGAGTTTGAGTCTACTTGAATATTCCTTTCTTGTAAAGCAGGAAAAATTAAGTATCGGGATGGCTTTCAGACTTGGAATAAAAATCATGTAATAGTGATGTGAATCTTCATGAATGTCCACAGCTTAAAGAATTATTTTAGTATGCCATTTATTCATTCTTTAATAAAACATGTGTTTCACCATAGCTTAATTTATTTTGTGCTTGAAGGAAATTATATTAAACCCATGATTCTGTAATCTCAGGATAAAATTTGTGTGTTTTGTCCAGCTTCACAAATTGGCATATCCATTAACCTATCACAGTGAATGAAAAGGATTTCTCCAAAATATATATTTGTTTAACATCTTGTAATATTTCTCTTACTGAAAGTAATAATGGCAATATTTTCAAAATTATTTAACTATCCAGCCAACACTGTATACTCCCAATTGTAGAAAAAATTGTTCTAGCATTTTGAAAATACTGCTTATAGCTCTTACTTTAATTCAAAAACATAAAATTCAATTTACTTAAAAAAACATACTTTTATATAATGGAAAGTTATTTATATGCATGTATTTATATATATACACATACATACATATATATACATACAATATACATATACATATATATATATATATATATATATATATATATATATATATATATATATATATTTGGCCAAGTGACACTGCTTATAATAGAGTGAGTTTTCTGACTGCTTAAAGCATAAGGCTGTTAAAGGTGACAGAGAGATATTTGGCAGTTTCATTTGCATTCTTCTTTAGCTCTTCTTGTAAATATACTAAATGTAGCATAGTTATTTAGAGAAGTTGTGGTAGGGAAAATGTGGGAGAGATTTTCTCCCCACTTACTTTGAAACTTTTAATATTACTCTGTTTATGTATGGACACAATAAGAAAGGAGATAGGCCAAAGCCTTAGTTGGCCAGGCTGGTGTTCCATGAGAGTACAGTTCTCTACAAGAGCCTTCTTTTTCTAATAAATTAGAAGCTCAAATCAATAGAAAAAATTCATTGTCTCCGCAATTCTGTTTTCAGCCCCTTAAGACAAAACCTGAGCCTTCTATTTTGTCCTCCCAGCTAACAACTGATGCATGTACTATATTTCTCCATTGGACTTTTGGATCTAAATCTTCCTAAATATGGCACTATATGCTGTACATGCACAGAAATTTTCATAATTCCACTAGCCACATGACACACTAGATTAAAACTGTTTTCATCAAATCATTACAGTTAATATTACTGATATGAAAATTGGCCTTCAAATGTCAAGGTATGGATCACATTTTACAGTGACTTACCGTTCAAGTCTGTCCTCCTAAGTGCTGTCCAGGTGACACACCTGATTAGCCCTTCTTGAACTCAAATGATAAGGATTTGTCCAAGGATTTCTTCTTTTTTTTTTTTTGTGGGTACCGGGGGGTCGACCTCAGGATCTCGGGCGCCAGCAGGTGCCCATGCCGCTGAGCGATTATCACCGGCCCTTTTTTTGTATGTGGGTTCCGGGAGTCGAACTCGGGCCCTCACGCTTACCAGGCAGGCGCTCACGCCGCTGAGCCATCTCACTGGCCCAAGGATTTCCTCTTTAGAGTCTTTCTCATTACAAATGTTGAGATACTGCCTTAAATTTAGAAGCAGTGTTGGGGCAACTGACTTGAGTTTGGGTCAGAACAATACCAGTCGACAAAAATATAATGTTAGCCACATGATCCTTATGCCTAATAATAACGTATTACAAAAACTTATTACTAAAGGTTAATGCAGTATAATGTAATTTATACTGCATTATATAATGCATTTAAAATTTTCCATATATAGTTTCAAGTCTCAGGTCTGAAATGAGAAGTAGTTTTATAAATCTCTTGTTTTATTAGTGTCAAGGCCAACTTCAAATGCTGAATTTTTAGAATTAAAATTTTTTACATAAACAATGTTGGAGAATGCCATCGCACCACAAAGGATGAATAAGTTTCCTGTTAAGTCATGTAATTCTTTTGCCTGTCTTACTTCATTCCATAATAGATCAAAGACAGCAGAGACAAAGCCTGCTGTACACAGTAAAACAATGGGAACATCAGAATTGGAACTCGAAAATAGAAATAATTTAGGAAACGAAAATCAAAGGAAACAAAACACAAAGGCACAGAGCTAACAGCCAAGCAGGTTAACACCTTCGGGCCTTTGCACATATCTCTCCTATTCTTAGACAAGGTACTTTCTCAGATAGCTGCTTCTTTCTTGTCATGTGTATCTGCTTTGAGATTTTTTTTTTTTTTCCTTTTGAAGGTGCAATCACAGACCACCTTATCTAGGCTGCCTTTCTAGTCACTTCCTTTGCTTTATTTTTCTTGCAAACATTTATCAAAATCAATTAAGTGTTAAATATTGTTGTCTGTCTTCCCCAATTCAAGCACTGACTCCCGGAGATGTTGCTCTGGGCTGTGCTCCCCGGTTTTGAATAGGGGCACAAGAGAGCACTTCATAAGTAGCTGCAAGTAAAGGAATGTTCTTATGAAGTTGTTACGTGGCCCTAAGGCTTCTGGAAGTCAGTGTGAAGCCAGTGAGGGTGATGAGAGGAGGATGCTTAGCAGTGCTTCACAGAGGAGGACCATTGAAAAGCTGTAGTGCATCAGAGCAAAGTGCGCTCAAGCATCCCCAGCTGGGGGCTACTGACTGATGCAGTGAACTAGGCCGGTGTCCCCTACAGCAGATGTGGGAACAGAAGCCCCCCAGCTGTTGCTTAAAATTTTCTTCAATTTAAAAGAAAAAGAAAGCGTGATTGTCAAACAGAACGTTGTGTAATAATTTACTGATCCAAATCTACAGTTCCCTATTCAGCTGGGTTCATACACAGAGCTGAGATTAAAGGTGGAGTTATTTGCGTACTCCTCACCAGTCCTCTGCAGGTGCATTGTTGCCCACTGAGTTTTGTTTTGTTTTGTGTTTTTAATAAATCTAGGGGCGGGGGAAGGCAAACAAGCAAAGAACTATGTAGCTGGCATGGTGACACATGCGTGTGATCCCATTGCTCTCAAGGCTGAGGTAGGAGGATCACAAATTCTAATCCAGCTGGGGAACTTAGAAACTTAGTGAGACTCTGTTTCAAAATTAAAAAATAAAAGAGGGCTGAGGATGTAGCTCAGTGCATAGGCCCTGAGTTCAATCCCCAGTATTGCAAAACAGAAAAGCAAATGCTATTTGACGCTATTCAAGGATGTAATTTTTTTAGCATTTCCTTTGTTTTTGTCCCAATTATTAGTTTTAACTCTTCAAATAAATTATAAGTTGCTTTTAAAAGGAGAACTGTAGCATCCTTTAATGTTTTGATTTATTTCCAGGACATAACAATGTTCCTATACATGACAAACGTTCACGAAAAAATCAGTCATTAGTCCCAACAATGCTATTATGTGAATGCCACATTAAATGCACATAGAAGTTTATTATGTACATTAATAAATTTTATTACCCTGGACCATTTCAAGACACGTTCTGAGAAACAACATTAGCCAGAGTGGGGATAGCACATCAGAGCCAGTAGGCCTTGTCTCTGAACTTGGGCTTGAATGAGTACAGCTAATCAGTGGCAAAGCCTGGGAATGCGTCTGCTAATGGCAGCGATTCCAACAGCATAGGTATATATGTTACATATGCAGCGCTGCCTGGGTTCACCAACTTAATTCTTTCCACCATTCTGGTCACAAACCAAATTGGACGAGAACGGAATCAACTACCCACATAGGTCAACACTGAACGTAACCACTGAATTTGATTTGGTTTTTGTTCAGGGATCATGGAGGTAGACGCTGTCAGACTCCTGAGGCCTGGGCCAGAGAACTAACACAACACCCCTTCCTTGTATTCTATTGGTCAAGCACTCCAGAGCGCCCCCCGGGATTGAGGGAGGAGGTAGAAACCCCTCCTCTACATGGAGATATGTTAAGAAGTATGTGAGCATCTTCTGTCCATCACAGTTGTAATCCAAAGAAGCCTTAGGAAATATATAACTTCACAATTTGCACTTCTTTTCCAGCTCACAAAATCAAGAGCAAGTGTTGAAAAGTATTTTTCTAGCAATATCAAAGATTGATTTTATGCCATAAATTCTGTGGAATGGTTTAGAAGTGCTTTCTCTATGCCTTCTTAGAAGAGTTTTTTGTTTTTTGTTTTGTTTTTAATTATAAATAAAATAGGATTGGCAGGAAAATTAGGCCTATGTAAATTTATTATTGATTTATTTTTATTTGAATTTGTAACATGGAAAGAAAAATTTAAATGACAAAATAATGTTTCACTGATATGTTGGGAAATGGAAATTTTGTTAAAGTAGCTATTTTGGGCAGTTTTTGTTGTTAATGTGAAAGCCCCAAAAATATATACTCAATTGTTATGAAGAAAGAGAATACAGAAATTAAACTTCACTGAACCGATTTCAAACGTCAATATGCCTAATGTTTGTAAGTGTCAAGTGGAAAAATAAACTGGAAGGAGTTAGAAAAATTAATTTCATTGTAGATATAAAAATCTCTGGAGCATTTTATGCTGAAATAAAGTTCCTGAAGCATTTTCAGGCCAGGGGGAATGTCCTTATTGGCGGCATTTGTTTTCTGTCCTACCCAGTTCCATAACTGCACCTTAAACCTACACTCAAAGGCTTGAAACATCGCCTACTGTTGCAGTTTTACAATATACTTTTAATGAAACGAAGCATTCTGTTAGTTGGTTTCCTCTGTACCACTGTATTTTAGCTATATGGTAGAATATTAGTCTACTTTCCTCACACTTTAATCTTTTTATCAGATTGGTCGTCGACAATGGGCAGGTTTTGGTTTTTGTTTCTGATATTTCAGTTCTTTCATGAAGAACATAATGGAGTGCTCTTGAATTCCCAGGGATGTGTCTCATTCACCATTTTTATACCTCTCATTTTTATACCTCAAGTCTTAGACTTGAGGTGACTTGGGTGGAGTATTATATTGTTTAGTTTTATGTTGAATAATAATGGTTTTGTAATTGGCAGCAGCTCACTATGTGGCTTTTGAGATTAAAAACCAGATAGGAAGCACAAAAATGGGTAAGGCCAAAACAGTTATTGTTGCCACTGGAAACATAATTAGCTGCAGACTTTTACGAGAAATTTCCATGTATGTGGTTATTTATTTCTTAAAAGTACAATTAGAAGGGCTATTTCCATATGTCCACCAGGTAGGTTAAAATGACATTCTGCTATTTTGTGATACAGATAGCTTTTTAAATGAGACCATGAGGACTTCTGACATGATTTAAGAAGCACCAGTGTGCACAGTAGGATAATTATGGTTGACAACAATTAATTGAATATTTCACAAAAGCTAATTGCCTTAATCATTTTCTCACTGCTGAGATACAATACCTGACACCCATAGCTTCAGAGGAGAGGTTTATTTTAGTTTACAGTTCAGAAGTTTCTGTCCATGGTTGGCAGCCTCAAAGGTAGAAACCGCATGGTGGAAGGGTCTGCTGCAGAGGAAAGCTGTCACAGAGGCCACGAAGCAGAGAGAGAGGAAGGAGCCGGGGAGGGAGAGACACCCTTCCACGTCACACCCCCTGACCCGCCTCGAACCAGGCCACTTCCAAGCAGCACACTCAGCAGCTGAGATCATTAGGAGATGAATCCACCCATGAGTACAGCACCCCTCCGATCCAATCACCTTCCCCAAGTCCCGCATACGAACACAGGAGACTGTTGGGGGACATTTCAGATCTAAATCATAGCACGAACGGGGGGTTTTGAATGTTTGCAGCACAAATGATGCATGTCTGAGGTGCTAGATGTGCCAGTGACCCTGAGCTGATCATCACACATTCTGTGCAGGTATTGAACTCCCACACTGTATCTGGCAAACATATACGGTTACAGTGCTTTGTACCAATGAGACTGTGTGTGTGTGTGTGTGTGTGTGTGTGTGTGTGTGTGTGTGTGTGTGTGTGTGTGTGTTTAAAAAAGCAAAGGGTCTAAGCAATGTAGGTCAGTGCTGAAGTGTTCACTTAATGTATGTGACTTTCTGTGTTTGATGCTCAGCATCACATTAAAGAAAATGAAGTAGCAACGTGATGTGATTCACCCTCAAATAGGTGCCAAATACAGTAAGATCTCAATTATTCCAACTGGAGTTATTGCTATTATCTATAACAAATCCATCTTCCCTACCTCATTTCCCCACTTTACTCAAATCATTTGTGACTCTCATTTATCCATCAGCTACTCTAGAATAAGTAAACTGATTTATTATTCAATGTAACAAGATAAACTAAAACTGTTTTTGATGGATGTACCTTTCTCTCTCAGGCAAATAAAAACCTACTGGGATTATACTTAATTGGCTGATCACATCTCGTGCCATGAGCGCTTGAAAGGCAATCAGATTATGTCTATTACACTCCTATCGGAGACCTTCTATCTGAAACACTAAAAGAATTACAGGCTTTTAGTCCTGAAGTTTGTCAATAGTAGCATATTGAGGAGGACCTCTCTTTTGATGACTAATAAAAGTGAAACTTCTGTTTTCCGTAAGGATAAAGATGAAGTAGTCTGACACCATGTATGTATGCATTATCTTTAGGTTCTGAGTGGCTTTCCAGGAACAAGGGATGTTTGTTATAAAATTAAACAATGTATGTTAGCCTGTTTTGAACAAATCACTATAATATATACTCTATAAAAGTAGAATCTTTGTTTTGTTCATTATAGTAGTTCTAGAATCTAAAACAATGATGCTGAGTATGGCGGCAAAATCCAGGCATTAATATTTTTACTCTGTAGTTTACCCACCATGCTATATAGCACTATGAACTGATCTCAAGTTGCCTTGGCCCTCTAAGTAAGAAGAATCTTAATCTATTCAAGACAGACATACCATAAAAGACAAATTCTATCAACTGAATTTCTCATATATCTTTGATTCTAACTCATTTAGATATATAAATCTGTCAAATGACGGTTATTTTTTCCACTTTAGGCTTTCAAGTTGAATTTTTAAAAATTCAAAAATGATAAATTATCACCCATGTATTAAATGCATTTTTCTTTTATTCTCTCAATTGCTTTTATTCCAGAATCTTTTTTTGAAGAGTTAGTGACACGTCTGCAGAAATGCAAAAGTTAAACTATATTTGTTTATCGAAATTCTCTACTAAAGTGCCTTCTGAGAAATTCTGTACTTCTGATATGAGTAATAAAATTCTATCTTTAAATGCTAATCAGGACGAGACACAGGTGACATCAGGCTTGCTTTCTGTGAGGCCCTAGCCCTTTAACACTTCGCCATGGAAATTATTGAAGATGCAAGAAGCTACACTTTGACAGAAATGTGTGGTTTCAGCTGCTTTATGTTTAAAAAATTTCAAATATTCTCCCATTTTTCATATTGTGAAATACGAAACATTTTTGTGCGTGTGTGTATGCGTGAGAGAGAATTCAAAGGCTTGTCCGGTTACAGGGTACAAGACATACTGTTCCACTCAGGTTACTTTTTCCTCGTTCATATATTTTTTTACACATGAGTAAGATACTTCTGCAAGACATGTTGGAAGAGTTTCATAAATACATTCTAAAATTTTCAAAATACGTGATGCGCAATCTATAGTTTTCCTTTGCGTACCGGTTTGGCCATATTTGCTCGGCTTTCTGGAAGCATGGAGTGGAAGTTTCCCTGCAACATCTGTATCAGTGCTTCTTGAGGATATAGAAATTGCTCCAAATCTTTCAATAATCATCTGTGATAATTACCCAGCTTTCGAAAGATTTTCAAAAACTGTTTGGTAATGCAGGATTAGCTGTCCCCTGCTTTGCGGAGACTGCCTGGGATTCTTCAACACCAGAAGGCACCAAGTCCTCCTTAACTGGCTTGAGTCAGACTTGGAGGGAACATGTGTGGCCTCTAGGCCTGATACGTTCCTAAGCTCCTGAGACCTGCTAGAGCTATCCGAGGTCTGCCGGGGTGAAAGGTTCATTTCCCTGAAATGATCTGCAGCACAGCCTACTTCAAAAGTCTTCCTGCAGAAAGGTGGGTGTTTTTAGGAGATGTGGCTGTGCCTCACCCACATCCCCTTTACTACATCCTGATGATTCAGCAGCCTTGAGCTGCTGGAGATTATGTCGCATCTCTCCCAGGATGACGCATGGGCAGTGACTGCCCTACAGGGATGGCAGTATGGCGGTGCCTTGCCTGAAGGTGGGACTTTCACTCCTGAGCTGTCCAAGGAGCAGGCTGATCTAAACCCCTCGGCTTTGTCTGGCATCTTCCACTGACCCATCCTGTCGCCCTCACTCCCTTACACTCTCCCGAGCGTCTGCCCTCAGTAAATTGAAAGTACAAGAATCTCCACTACATTCTCTGATTCTAGGAAAGTCAACTAGGATAAAACAATAAATGTGCAAATGTCAGATCTCTGACTACAACAAGGGCTGCTCTTAACGGAAACGCTCATGCTGGAAATGACCTGAAGTGCTTAGAAAAATCGACATTTTCGGACTAACTGAAATTTCTCTAAGGAGGCTTGAATTCACTCAAGCAATGGTTAGAATTTGCATTCCTAAGCACTGAAATCACTTAAACCTTAACTGCTCTATAGGCAACAAATGGACATTTTGAGATTGGTGCTGTTTCCTTGTCATACCGTAATATCAAGATTTATTGCAAATTATTTAATTCAGGTTATTGAACTGCATTTTGGTCACTGTATTTTACTAATAAACATAGTAAAACAAAATAGATAAATTCAGTGAATCTATGTAAATTTCCTTGATTTAATGACTTGGCCCGGGGCAGTGCTGGCATAGAGATGAACATTAAATTGATGGCTTATATTGTGAAAAATGTAACACGGCAAAGATTCCCGGACCTGTTTAATCTCAGCTGTGGCATGTTAAGAAGGCAAGTGGAGATTAGGAAACATTTTGCTAAATAAAATACCTCATTTTATGTGGTACCGATAAGCAGAATTTACAGCATTAAATAATTTATACCCTGTACATTTATTGACTACGTTAAAAGTATGTGCAACTCTGCTAGAGAGTAGGAAACCAGTATGGTCGACAGATGAATCCTGCTTTCCAGAAGATAGAACAATTTATCGGAGGACGATGAGGGAAGGGGTGAGAGTGAGCTTAGGCCCAGAAATAACCCGCAGTCAATCATCTATCCATCAGCCTTGTCTACAGAGTGCCAGAGTATTGGGTATATCTGTAGCAGCAGAATGAACGAAGTACTAAGAACACCCAGAAGGAAGCTCACTGGAAAGGAAATATTTTTTTCTCACCAAAGGTGAATGTTATATAGCTAAAATATTCCAGCTGGGTGACCTGGAGCAATAAACAATCATATGAAATGAAAATGCCTTCCTGTTTTTATAGACCTGCTTATTGCATGAAAGGCATAACTTGACTTCACACCTTTTCTTTTTTCCTCTTTGCTCCACTAAATGATTGGTGTATGAAAGATACCTTTGTTTTAGTAGATATTTCAAAACATTTATATTGTAGCAAGTTCTGGTTTTGGTCCAGCAGTTGATGAAAATTGTAACTGCCTCCAAAAGGTAGGTGGGCCACTTGGCAAGGGACTGGCGGCCAAGTACAGACCAGTACAGACCAAATACAGACCAGTGCCTCAGTGCCACCAACCATCGTAGCTGCGATGGCTCTGAAATATTGCTACTTTCTGGAGCTCTTCGTTTGAAAAAGGAGCTTTTTCATGAATTATGTTCACCCTAGAGCTTTCTATATCTAATCAAAAAGGGAGCTGTATTCTTCTGGCAAATTCAAGATTATCTGAGAGGTTCCAGGCCCCCAGCTATTCTGTTGGGTTAGATCTTTGTCTTATCTAATGAAGAACCTTTTCTCTTTGCTGGTATCTGAGCACATCTTCACAACGATGCAGTCATTTCTGGGACCAAGACAGAAAAAAACAATCCAGGTAGAAGACAATCTAATAACATCTTGAGCCAGGCAAAAGAGGACTAGTACTGTGGTAGGTTTTATTATTGCCAAAATATTTGCTCTCCCTCCTAACTGTATTTCCGTGACAAGTCCCTGTCTTCGAAGAAGGGATGATTTTTCCTACCCCATAGCTCTGAGACTCTGGAGTCTTGCTTTGAATAACGAAGGATAAAGGAAACAGTGCAATCCACTGTGGAGCCCTTAAGTGGTCCTGGCAGGCAGTGTCCTGGACTATTCAGCTAGTGTCTGGAGTGAAGAGCCAAGGCTGCCCTTGTTGGAGATTTTGTAAGCAACAAATAGGCGGGTGTTATTCATAAACTACCAGTATTTTGAGTGTTGTTGGTTATCACAGCATTAACCTGTTGATGGGAGCAACTCAGTTTCCATTTTCTAGATTATTATTTTAAAACCTTCTGTGAACATTTGTGTATAGATATATGAAGCAACCTGAGCTTGGAGTATTCTTTATGAGATTTTTAACTACAAATCAAATTTTTTAATAAATGCAAAGATGTTCAGGTTACCTATTTCTTCAGGCTTTCTATTTCTTCTTAAGTGAGTTTATATCTTTAAAGGAATTTGTCTGCTTTTGACATTTCTTTTTTCTGTAGTTGTGCACAGTATTTATTTTTCTCTGGTTTCCAAGATTTTCTCTTTATCCAAGTTCGGAGCAATTTGATGATAACATCTCTTGGAAGAGTTTTCTTTGTATATTTTGTACTTGTATTTCAGGTTCCATCAAATTTGAAATTTTTTCAGACATCATGTTCTCAAGTATTTTTTACCTCTCCACTTCTTCCAGGGATTCCAATTATTTTATATAAGGCGACATTTCCAGTCTGGATAGCAGGGTCAGGCAGGATTCCAGTCTTGTGAGAGGGCTGAGCTTGTTACTTCTTATTCTTGAGGGTGTTTCTTCAACTTTGAAGCTTTTTCTTATACACATGACCCTGATCCATGCTTGGGTGACTACTCCGTGGAGCCCTGTGTGGATCTCCAGATTTTTTTTCTCTTTGAGCTGTCTCTTCTGCACTGTTCTATCTAGTGAGCTCTGCCTGTCTCCGTGGATTCTCAGCTACACCTTTTCAACACAGGGAATGCTGGAATTTCCCTGGGCTCTTCTGCACACCACAGACCACCCACTCTCCCAAGTCAGTGTGCCGAGTTCCATGTTGGCTCATCTCATTGGTTGGCCTTCACCCAGCGCTCATTGTCCTTTGCTGTACGATGTTCTGTATTATAACATGCTAAAAAAATATTTTGGCTGTTGTCGTGTTTTCAGATGGAGAATATTTCTGGTTCCTTTTACCCCACTTTGATTGGAAATAGAAATTATTAAGCTGATTTAAAAGTTAATACATGTTATTTAATCCATGTGTGATGGGAGAAAGAAGTTGTCTCCAAATTGTGTTTTTTTAATTTTTTATTGGCCTCACAATTTACTAGCAAACCTACTAGTGTTTTAATAAATAGTTCCTTTATCAATCATCTTCCCCCATCTTGTGCCTTTCTGTTAGAAAAAAAAAGAAATTCAGTTATCCACTTCCTGTTGACTTACGCAGAGTTCCCCTAGTTAGGCTTTTGAACACAGCCTTTCTGATTTGTAAAGAATTTATTTGACTGTGTGGATGAGTCACTCACTTTTCTGTAGTTCGCATAACTACATCTTCCAAATGGAATTCTGGTGATAAACTGCCTACATAGGTCTTTTGTAATTTTGCATCAAAGAAAGTTTTATGGAAATGTTTGGCATAATTAAATGTCTTTTCTCTTCATGTGCTTTTAAAAATTGTGTGGTGTAATGCTAAACAATTTAAGCAGGAAAATATTTGTTTTTATTCAGTCACATTTCCTCCTGTACCTATGATGAAGAGTAATTTAATGTGCTATAGTTTCAGCATGATGAAGTGGGAGAAAATGATACATTTCCTCTGTGCCCAAATAATGATGTGCATATAAATCAGGAACTAAGAATATATATGTTTTGGCATACATATATATATATATATATATATATATATATTTTTTTTTTTTTTAACCTAAGCCCAAATATTTCCAGAGGTACATTTTTCTTACACTGACTTAGTTTTGAATTTGGAAATTTCATGCCTTCATTTCTATAAAGCAAAAGTTGTCATAAATATTGTGTTTTATAAAGATAATTGAGCTAATCCATTGATTAATATCATGTAATATTGACATATTATATATGCTCATGTTTTATACTGCTTCCTTTTTTATTTCTTAAATTATTTTAATTGTGAAAGTGCATAAGTCATAGCATTCTCATTATAAAAAGGTCAGACAATTCAGATAAGACTAAATACCCCTGGTGTCACTATACCCAATCTCTTCCTCTCTGGAGGAAGCACTGAAATAAGTTCAGCGTGAAGACCTCCCCATTGGCAGCCCCAGGATCCCTTCTTTGTTTCATACCTGCCACCTTCTAAGTGTGAATACTCATGGCCAGTGCTCTCCTTTTGAAAAAGTCCATCCCTACACTATGATTTTCTGTTTCAATCAATCCTATATGTTACCCACATTTCCTTGATTTCTCAAATTTCTGGTTATCGGGGTGCCCCTTTTTGCTTTATCATTGAAGTAAAAAGTGGCAATAATGAACAGACTTTAAAAAAAACTTATTCCCATCACTTTGAATTTAGAACAAAAGCATATATGTCATTGGTTAACTTACTTGCCTAGGTTGTACAATAAATTTAATTTTCGTCTAATTCCACGGTGCTGATTATACATTGTTAGGGAGTGGCTAATGGTTTGATTGTATGGCATATTCCACAGGTAGTACTATTTACCACAGATGAAAGGCTATGGCTTGCTCTGGGCTTCTGAAAACCTTATTAAATGTCCACTTTTCAGAACCTGGAAAATGGAAAGATGATACTTCATGTCTTACACAGTTTTCAGAGTTCTGTGTGCTCCAGTATGACCTGCAATTCAACCTCAGGCGACAGCCCCTTCCCTCGGTGTAAGAGTTTGTGTTCGCACCTTAGAAGGTTCTGAAAAGGAATTTAAAGGTATTTGATGAACTGGAATGTTATCAGAGAATATTCTGGAATGCTGTTATGCACTGCCTTTTTAAAGTTTTTCCTGGGCCAGTGAGATGGCTCAGCGGCATAAGCGCCTGCCTGGCAAGCACGAAGGCCTGAGTTCGACTCCCGGAACCCACATACGAAAAAGGGGCCGGTGATATCGCTCAGCGGCACGGGCGCCTGCTGGCGCGCGAGGTCCTGAGGTCGACCCCAGGTACCCACACACACACAAAAAAAAAATAAATAAATAAATGAAGTTTTTTCTTTTTCTCTAGATTTTCCTGTCGATGTCCAGATTTGCTTTAGGTTGAATTATGTGTTAAACTGTTCTAAGGCAAAAATTACCAGGAAATTAAATCAAGTTATATATGAATGTACTCTAGACAAGTCAGGCCTTGTATTACTGTTGTAGGGGAAATTCTGTGATTCATCACGATATTTTTGAATTTGAAATATATTTTAAGTACTTGTACATGCTCTTTCATTGCAGAAATTCACTTACTCTTAAATCAAAAAATAAAAAGCCAGATGTCAAAGTGAAAGAAATTGCTCGGGAACTCAGAGTGGATAAAATACAACATAGGCCCTTCTTAGTCTGTAATTCTGAATGTTCTTTTTAAATGTCAGAATGTTCCCTTCCTCCGTTTTCTGTAAGATTCTACTTCTTTTTCAAAAAGTTCCATATAAATTCTCTTCCCTCCAACACAATGAAGTCCCTCCTCCACCACACCAGTTTCCTCCCCTCTTCTTTCTTTACTGAACCCATTACCTTGCACTGAGCTACATCCTCCTATTCATTCATTCATTCCTTTGTTTCTTTCATTCATTCATCCATTCATTCACTTTTGAGACAGGTTCTTACTAAGTTGTCAGGTTTCCCAGGCTGGGCTCAGCCTCCCAGAGTAATGGGATTACAGGAGTGCGCCATCATATCCAGCTTCCATTCCTCTTTTCCTGCTCCTGTTACCTATGGAGGCCTGGTTTGTATGCCAATCGCTGAAGTGAACAGTTCTGCAATAGAGCTTGTTCGTGAGGAGCTAAACATGAGGATTTATCTCAGAACCCATTGTTGTAGTCAGGGTTTGCAAGGGAATAGATTGACTACAGGACACATAATTTATAGGATTATTTTATAATATTCACCCAAAAAGTGAAATGCAGAAGAGTGCGGGAGATCTGCCCACACACTAGAGACCCAAAGGATCCAGCTGAGGGCCTGGATCCCACGGCAATGTCCCACGAGTCCAGCTGAAGACCTGGAGCCCATGGCAATGTCTTCCATGAGTCCAGCTGGAGGCCTAGAGTCCACGACAATGTCTCATGCAAGTCTGTACCAAGGATCTGCACTGGAAAGGCCCAAAGGTCAGTGGTGGAAGCTAGAAAGTCTGTGCCAGCGGGATGACAGATCTGTGCCAGCAGGCTGAGGGATCCGCACCGGAGCCAGGTAAGGACCAGAGGTCCGCCGAAGAGAATCATAGCCATCCTCAGTGACAGTGAGGACCCAAGCTCCTCTGATGATGACAACAGCTGAGTTCATATCAGGAAAACCAGCGCAACAAGCTTCTCCAGGAGAATCAACAGCACCATCTTTCCCTCCAGTTCTCCTTTTATGGTGTTGGCGACAGTCCTCAGGTGGGCCCTCCACACCCAGCACCATGTGATTCAGTTTAGCTGGGTGTTACAAGTTGACTGTTAGTTAATCTACAACACCAATTATGAGCCAGTTATCTCAAATCCACCTTTCCAGGGATGAGGTTTAAAGTTATATATGGGATATATGAATAGGATGCTCAGAGGCATAGGGCGAAGTGACTGGAGGTAGCGTAGAGTGAAGTAGTAGTGGTATGTGCATGCTTGGTCAAACATGGCTCTTCAAGAATACATGTTCAGAAAATGGCAGCCTTAGTATGCTCTGAGGGTGGAGGTTTGGGCCCTTTGATGTCAAAAGGTCACCCACTGGAAACTTGAACAAGCCCAAGTGAAAGTTCAGTGGTTTCAACTGGTTCCAGAAAGAGAAAAGCAGCCTCCAAATTGCTGAAAAACAAATTAGGCAACCATTCTTGAGGTGACCCACATGTCAGAGGTGTTATCTAATGGGGCAGTACTGCTTGGCCACGTGAGCTCTCAAACTGGTGATAAAAGGAAGCAAGTAAAAGCAAGTGAAGCCATAGGCCTCGCTCAGGTTTTCTCTGTTTCCTTACCTTCTTTCCTTTCCCCTTTCTCTTCCATTTTCCTTCTTTCTTTATTACCTCTAGTTTGTATACTAGTTCTACCATGGGAATTTTTTTTTCTTTTTCTTTTTGGACATTGGGTGGTAACTTAACCTTTAACTTTCAGTTTTACATTCTATAAAATTCACACACAGATGACACTTGTTTCACGAATTGTCACGAAGATGATTGAGCCACAGTATTGGAGAACACCCAGCATCATATCCTTAACACTCAATATACTTTCTTTTCCTTTTTTTTCCTTCAGCTTTTTTGCACTCCTCTGAGATTTTAGTACAAAATCTTTTTTATTTTTAATTTTAACCTTTTGGAAAAGAGGAAGAGAGGTGAATCCATTAGCAAGATTCAGTGTCAACAGTAATGAATTTATACCACCAATACTTAGAAGTAGGGTTAGTCAGCATTTTAAGCCTTTCGCTTTGATAAATTAATTTAATCTTATTACAGTCTATGAAATAAGTGATATCGTTATTTCTGTTTTACACTTAAGGAAGCAAAATCTTAGGTTAAGGTAAGATCACAGGTACTGCCAGTAACAAATGGGGTCGAATGCAGACCTTGGTATCTGGGCTTTAGACCCTGCTCTCTCAGTGTACATGGTGTTTGGAACAGGAACAAAATTCATGAAGTATGAATCTGGTGCTACATGACTTGGCCTTACCTGCCTTTCTTACCTAATAATGCTACTAATGTGCTTTGCTGCCATGTTTAACTTTCTTCCTGCCTCAAGGCCTTTTTCTGTTTGCTGTTCCACATGCTGTTTTTCCAGGTCTTCCCAACTCAACAAAATCGTCACCTCCACACAGGGCCTTCTGGGATCACCCTACTCAAACTAATATAGGGTCCTTGCCCCAAAGCCACTCTTATGTTACCACGGTTTGCTTTACTCACACTTTTTATCACAAAATAGTATCATCTTTTTTATTTATTAGGTTTTCTTTCTCTTTTCCTGGCAGGCCCTGGAGGATGTAAGTCATAACAGAGCGTAGACACTGCATTTTCATTTGCACTTTTCTCATCAATGTCTGGTATTGCTCCCCACATAATAAATGGCCTGTGTGAACCAAGTGAGGAGGTGAAGTTTGTGGTGAAGATCTGTCCCGGACTTAAAACATTTAAGAAGAATTTACTCTCTAAAAATGTGGAGTAATTCATTTATACCTCTATTCTAAAATGATTAATAATTAGAGTTTTTTTTTCAGTTCTTTTTTGTGGTTCCCTTAAAGACATGCTGGTGGACAGGATCCACAGGCTATCCCATAAAGCCACTTAA
Organism: Erethizon dorsatum; assembly: GCA_028451465.1. Taxonomy (NCBI): domain Eukaryota; kingdom Metazoa; phylum Chordata; class Mammalia; order Rodentia; family Erethizontidae; genus Erethizon; species Erethizon dorsatum. Next base: position 13,006,864 of record CM051841.1, on the reverse strand, counting down.
GAAGGTAGATTTCTTCTCTCAAGACTCTTGTTAGCCTGGGATTGGCTAAGGATGTTTTGTTTTTGTTTGTGTTTGTGTTTTGGTGATTGATCCCAAGGCCTTGAATGTGCTGAACACACACTGTATCAGTGAGCTGCACCCTCCTGCACCACCCCCAGGTGTTCTTAAATGCTATTTTTCTGGGGTGTAATAAGAAATCAGACCAGGCAAAGGCAAGTCATGCATACTGCATTACATGAATCCTATAATATATATCCTTTTGTCCAGTGGTATATCTACTACTAAATCTTCATATTCCTAATGATACTTTAAAAATTAGCCTTCATGTTCATTTTTATGATTAATGCCGAAAGTTAGGCATGAGATAATATCATTTTACAGGGGCAGGAATTGAGTCAAAGAAGTAAAGGACTTGTATAAATAAAGGCTAATCTTTTAGGGGTCTCTCTGTGCTGGATTTGAACTATTTTAATATTAGGACATCAGACTTAATTGACATCAGACTTCTAAAGAATTGGGGTTATAGTGAATGCCATGTATGCATTTGGCTAAGGAATATGATATTCATACATTGGACATACAGTGAATTTAATTGCTTGGAAATGAAGGAAAAAGCCTACAAAGTTTTTTATTTAGGCTTATATCTTTTATGTAGAGAAAAACATTGAACTTTGAAAGTAGACAGCAAATATACATCTTTAGGGAGTATAACTGTATAGCATTAGAAAAATGTTTATATTTTTAAGACTTACTAAATGCATTGTTGAGTATTTGAAATACTCATCTGATACTTGTTATTGAACTTTAAAAAGATATATGAGGATTTAGGTAAATACAATTTGTCCAGTATTAATTTTGGAAAGTAATTCAGAAGACAATATTTTCAATACTGTTCTGCCAGAAATTATTTAATATGTGTTGAGGAGAAAATTGCTATTCAAATTACCCATCCCATCCTTGGCATTTCTGAAAAACAAGACAAACTTTTTTTTTTTTTTTTAAGTTTTGGAAGGCTGCTCCCAAGAGTTACAAGCCAATTAATTACAAAAGATTTAACCATGCATTTGACCATAAAATGAATTGGTTGTGGCTGCTAGATTATAGTTTTCGATGATTTATGTATAGCAGAGTATTCTTTGACTTACTGATGATTAAAATTATTATTTTTGTGAGTGACAAAAAACACAAAGTTAAGAGTAATGAAATATTCTTCTTGATAAAGGTATAGATTATCTTTCAAATAAATAAGTATGGAAAATATCTGAATTCCTCATGCACTTTTAAGGTCACTTAAGTAGTAAACATGCAAGAAGCATGAAAGAAATTTAGTCTACGGAAGTAGTAGACATGCAAGAAGCATGAAAGAAATGTAGCCTTATTTATTAGGGAATGTTTATTTTTGAATCACTGCATTCATTTGCTAGTCTAGTGTATAATATTTTTCACAAGTACTTAAGATCCTCCTCTCCGTGTGTGATAACAACTCTCCTATCTTTCTGTTTCTTGATCATTGCTTATCTTTTAGGAAAATAGCACCACCAACAAAAACCTATTCCTATAGTCAACTAAGTAGCCAAGAATTGAAATGTGCATTCGGGGCATTTTATTTAATATCCAAAACAATTCTATGTGAGGGATTCATTTATTTCCTTCAGAGATATCTATCAAGTCCCCAATAACCAGGTGCTCTTCTGAGAGTTTGGAATATGTAGTAGACTAAGGTTGTCAAAGATCCCTGCCCTTGTACAGATGACATTTGTGAAGGGAGGCACATATGTGACGAAGATATAGTTTGTGACACTGTCAGGGATGTGTGATGCTATGATAAATGAGTAATGCATAGTTAGCTTTAGCTGCATAACAAATTGCCCCAAAAGCTAGTGACTTAAAGCAACCCTGTACTTACATGTCAGTGGGCTGCAATCTGGGCTCTGCTCAGCCGGACTGTTCTGCTGATGTAGGTCAGGCTCAGCCGATCCCAGTTGGAGCAATGTAAGGAAATGCTGTCAACTTCCAGATCTGTAGGATGCTGGCTGAGGGTGTCCTCAGCTGAGTATTTCATTTCTGCTTCGCCTGGTCCCTGCTGCTTTAGCAGTTGAGCCCAGATTTTTCACATGACGGTGGCTGCAGGAGTCCAAAGTACGCAAGGAGCACTGGGAAAATAGACATCCTGGCCTTTGTTTCATTCTTTTGAGTGCACGCCATATAAAAATTGACCAGATTATCTACTGTATCACTTATCATGGCTGAAAAAAACGTAAAAAAATAAGACACATTCTGTTGCTGGAGTGATACAACTGAACTTTTCATAGTCTAACCTCATGCCGAATGTGCTCGTCTAGTTTCCAACCTCTGCATGCTTTTCATTCAGAAAATAAATATTTTAGGATGACCTACCTCATGAATAGCAACTATAGTACCCTAAGGATTTATGGTGTATTTCAAGTAAGGGTGAAAAAAAATCTGTGAGAGATAGAATTATTGCTCTTTTCATAGTATTCTCCTGCCTCTTTTGTGGCTTTTATGGAGAGATCCTTTCTCGTACATTCACCTAGACTGTTGTACATCAATGCAGTATTGAAAAAGACATGACAAAGAAGTTACGCTAGGGGAAATCACACAACTGTATCATTCTTTTGTCAATAGGAAGCCAGAAACATACACAGAACCAGTGCCAAATACTTCGCATCCAATGTTCAATGAAGGGAACACACACACACAAGTCATGTAGAAAGAATCCTGCTTGTGTACTCTGATAACTTTTAGGGCATTTTGCTTGTAATTTAAATCTTGTTGTAGTCTTGTGTGGTGCCCATATCTATCACTTGGCACAATTTTTAACTCCAAATTCCCTTCTTCCCTTATTTGTTCTGTAACTTGCTCCACCTTCAGCTGTTAACCAGGCTGGGAGCCTCTGTTGGACAGGCAGTGAGTAGACTGCTACTCCCCATGGGCCTAGCACAAAACCTGGTGCCCTGGGACCCGCACGGTGTGCGCTTGGTGAAGGAACAAAGACAGATGTGCCCTCTGCATTGGAAGCATAGCCCAGGGCAGCAGGATTTGCCCAGGCCAGTGGGCTGGCTGGACCTGCTGCACCTCCGCTGGTCGCCTCTGTAGGGAAATCTGCCGCTTGCTACACAGCCTACCCTGAGCTGCTGGACGGCGTCCCTGGCCCTGCCCAATTTTTAGGCCCAGGAAGCGAGATGTCAATTTATGATACATTCCACACAATGGGCGGTATGAAATATCCCCATTCCACAGTCGGCCCCACTACAACTCTTCTATCGAGTTGACTTTTCCCTTAATTAGTGGCTATGGATTGTAAGTTTACAATGTTAAGGTCAAATACCTTTCAAATAATCTGTTTTAAAGGATGAGAGTGAAGCAGTATATCTATATGATATGCTACCATTGCTAAAAGAAAGATATACATGTATGTATACATGTGCAAGAATTATATACTATAATTATACATAGAATGTATATTTGTTAAAGAAATATGCATACATTGTTAAATAAATATATTGAATATATATTTATTAGACTATATTTCTGGCTTGTAATATTCTCATGTTTGATCTTTCCAAGGTTGATACTTTCTTCTACTAAGAAATATACCTTCAAAAAAAAAGATAAACAATTACTAGCATCACATCCCTTGTTAACTTATATACCTCTCTATTGCTAAGACTATTAGCCATTTTTAATGTATGACTACACCATCATATGTGTTTTAGAAATACTGTTATATAAAGTGAAAACTAAAATTAATAATGTTCTATGGGTTGGTTCTAAAGATAGCATAACCATTAAAATATATATATTCTTAAAGCATTCCCCAGGAAGGAAAAATTCTTGACATGAACTATTCTGACATTTAAATCTTCTCTTATTCTTGTCAGCACTGGCACAGTAAATGATAAAGGTAGTTTTAATAGCCAATTTTCTAATAATTTAACTTTTAACAGTTTTCCATTGACAAGTCAGATGGACATGTTTACAGCTTGAAATTTTGTTGTATTAGTTGCATTATTGTATTTGCACTGTTGTATTATTTTTGTTGTATTATTGTTGTATTTTGTTGTATTATTTGCAAAGATATTAATATACATATGTACTCATTTGGAGGAAGTAAAATGCATGCTTGTTTTGTGGCACACTGACTTGCATTTAATTAAGTACAGTTACTTCCTACTTAAGTGCTTCCTATCCATTGAAAATTTTCAAATTCTAGTTATTCTTTGAACAGTTCCATCCTTGTAGCTAAGAAAAATTTTCAAAGTTGTGCTAATTAGTGGATTGGTAATTACTACTCTATTTTTGGTTCTGAGTGGTTTTCTGTCACTTTCCAACCCTTGGAGAAAATATTTTGTTCTGTGCATCTTTGCAAAGTTCTTTGAAAATTAAATCCTGGCTTCAGATAATATTTTTGCCATTTTGTGGATAATCCCTAGAAGGGAATAAATTTACAAAATTAGTTTAGTATTACTTTATTTCTGTCTCATGTTTTCTCATTTGTTTCCCCAAGTTACATAAAATGCTTAAATCTAGGACAGATTTAATCCTCTTTTCTACTCTATTCTGGGGCTAACATATCTTCATCAGTCCTATGCATGCCTGAAGGGGAGATGGGACTATGTGATTCTTCCAATGATCAACTATGTATGGTGACATTTAGGCACGTGAGTTGACCATTATCTGGACAAGGAGAGAATGAGGTCCACCTTAGAGATTAATGTGAAGATCAAATTGGTTATTAGAGGGAAGACTTTGGAAACTAAACCACAAAGGCCACCAGTAGTGAGAGAATACTAGGAAATTATCACTGTACTCGCCAGTCTGATCAAGTGTTTCTTCCAGCACACCTCCAATGGTACAAAGCGTCCAAACTCACCTGAGTGACATTCAGATCTCTCACTGTGACTAAGGCTGCTTGGACCTGCGAGTTCTCCTGTGCCTTAGCGACACTGTACATGCTTTTTCCCTTCTCTGGAAATCCTGGCGAGATGGTTGTGTTATCCTCCCACACAAAATTCAGCATTATCTCCTCCTGGATGCTACCACTCTTCACACTTCTGTTTTACGTGTAGGGTTAGGAGATGTCCTCCTCTCTACTAGATGAATGTACCTGAGCTATACTTCATACTCAAAAGCACCGCTCTCATTCCTTCGCCTTTCCCACTGAACTCTCTGTCATATGTACAATTATTTAAATGAGTTTGGTGAGTGCAGAAAATTTATTTTGTATCCTACAGCCTTCAATTAAGTTCTATTGGTTTATTTTTTTCCCTTTCCCTGTGATTTATATTATTTTCACATATTTACAGATAGCTTTCTTTTAAAAAGAGATTCAACAGTATGACAGTGTAGAGAGTATATTGTCATTTTAGAAAGATGTGTATTTCTTGTACATTCATCTAAAAATATCTGAAAGCATCCATGACTATGATTTTTTTTTTTTTAATGTAGTAATTGGGAGTTGGGACATGGGCTGATAGAATCAGGGTTAGAAGGAAGACTTTTAATTGTGGGTGTTATCTTCACTTCATGAATTTTGAGTCCTGGTAACATACTTCCTGTGTAATAGTAAATAATTTAAACATTTGTTGTAAGTTTTTGCATGTCTAGGAAAGTTGGAGGTCTGGCTTTCATTCACTTAACTAATGTCTATATTGGCTCACAGGCTAGCAGTGGAGGGAGAAAGTGGCAGATGTTGCCACCATTTCCTCTCCTGGCCCTTCTATTCCTCCTCCTCTACTCGTGATGTCTCTAGGGTGGAAGCGGGGATGGCGAGAAGAATCAAGGGGTGTAAAGATTTTTGTTCTAATCTATTTTTGGGCAGATGACCTTGACAGATTAAAAAAAAAGAAATTATTTCTGAATCTGGCTACTGGTCCATTTCAGGTTGGTGGGGGACTGTCCCTTTATCACCTCCACGCTGAGGCCCGTGATGGAGCACATCCATTGCCAACTGCAGTAGCAAAAGGAGAGTAAATGACGTATCACAGACAGGCTCTTAAAATGTCTGCGGAAATGACACAAGCCCCTTCACCTGTCATATCCTCGGTGAAAACAAACCCAGTCACCACACCTCATTTTAACATGGGCAATGCTCCCATAGAGCCTGAAATACCAAAAATAATGGTAGGGACTGGGGGTGTGGCTCAGTGGGACAGTACTCTAGCTAAAACAAGTAAATAACACTGATAAACACTTTCCAGGAAATACAAGTCAAAGTGGAATTTTTCATAATTTTCATTTAGTTATAATCTGAGCCTTAAAATGTTTGGGTTATGTGTGGAATTCATTGGCCCAATCAAAAAATGGGTAAGTGAAATGAATAGACACTTTACAGTAGAAGTACAAATGGCCAATAAATACATTAGAGGTGCTCACCTTGCTGGCCATTAGAGAAGTGCAAAGTAAAACAACACTAAGATTCCGTCTCACCCCAGAAAGAAGGGACATCATCAAGAAATCAATGCTGGGGATATAGCTCAGCAGCACCGCACCTGCCTGGCAAGCATGAGGTCGTGAGTTCGATTCTCAGTGCCAAAAAAAAAAAAAAATCAAGTAATAACTAATGCTGGCAAGCTTGTGGGGAAAAGGGACTCTTTCTACACTGTTGTTGGGAAAGTAAAGAAGAACAACCACAATGGAAATCAGTATGGAGATTCCTCAAAAAACTAAAACTAGAAATTCCACTTGACGCAGCTATTCTCCTTGTAGATATCTTCCCAAAAGAGTTAAAGACATCATATTGCAGTGATCCATGCATACCCACATTTACAGCATCACAAGTCATAATAGCTAAATCTTGGAAGCAGCCTATATGTATCAACAGATGAATGGATAAGGAAAATGTGATATTTACACACAATGGAGTACTACTTTGTCATAAAGACAAACTTGAGTCATTTGTAGGAAAATGGATGCATCTTGAGATCATAATGTTCAGTGAAATAAATCAGACACATAAGCTTAAATATTGCATGGTTTCTTTTATATGAGAGACCCATATTATAAATAAAGAGCAAAATAAAATAATAGGAAGTAGGGTGATAGATCTTTTTCAAATGGGAAAGGGATCAAGAAATGGAGGTATGGGGAAGGGAGAAGAGGGAAAAGGAATGAAAAAAAAAAGAATTATGATGTGTTAAGTACATGTACCAGCTCTACACATGGAATATAAAAGTGACTGCAAACATACACTAATAAAAAATTTTAAGAATAAAAACAATGGTTGAGGATGTCTCAACCCTCTGCCCCATCATTTTTCTTTCTTGTTTTCTTCCCTTCCTTTGTCTTTTATGTTTTCTTCTGACCTTACCCTAAAAACACTGTAATCTACAAATCACCAGAAAACAAAACCAGCTAGATGCCTTCCAAAACATTTGGTTCCTAAAAAATGTTGAAATATAGAGCCTCACTGAAATGTTGAAACTTGCCAGTGTGGCACCGATAAATGAGTAGCCGTGCTCTTTCGTAGCTTTTCTCTCGAGATAGGAGAAGTTGGGTAGTTCTGATGGTGACAAAGAAACAATATGCCTTTCCCAGGGAGGACTGCATGAAGAAGTGCTGTACACTACCAACAATACTAGCACCGGGACCATTTTTGTTTCCTCACTCAATCAGAGAGGAGTCTGTTACCCCCTCTCTGATTGAGTGAGGCGCCCTCTTGGGATTCAACAGTGTGCCCCATCTCAACCCACTGTGACTAATAGGGAAACATAGGCTGAGATGCTGCGAGTGGATAATGGCTATTGGTTTTCATCACACTGCCAGAAACATTTTGAATCACTGCAGTTAGTGAATAAAGCAACAATGGAAGTGTTTTTGTCCTCCTCCCATTGGGGAGGAAAAGAGTAGAAAGATGTATAGCCTACTAGTCAGCTTGGTATTTCTTTCAAAAACAAAACAAAACTCCCACCATCTTTTCAGTAACAGGTTTTTCATTACTGTGCTGTCAAGTGAAGTGTACTATGGAAACTTTTCTAAATTGTTAACTTGCTCCATGATATTAATTCTTCTCCAAAAGACCCCTGGAAGTTTTAAAATTCAGAAGAGAGAAGAGGGAAAATACAGTTGGCTCCATTGAGAAATAGTCTCCTAGAGCTAGTAATTATGTCCCATCTGTTTGGAGAAATAAGTTGGCCTTTACGAGAGTGAATGGAGTAACAATTTAATTAAAGGCGGGTTAGATTACATGCAAATTAGTTGCTATTATTATTGGGGGGAATCTGTCAAAATGGACAACTGGGAAAGCTCTGTTTTCCATGTTTCTAGAGGCAATAGTTCTTGGCATAGCTGAAGACTTTAACTTGCTTTTCTTGGATGTTAAGTGTCAGCCCTGTTGTGTAGAATGAGATCATCGCATAGATCTGTGTACTTCACTGGCTTTATTTTTCTTCCTTTCTTACTCAGGTACGGTTCATTTGTACTGTACCTTGGTTTAAAATAATACTTGTGCCATCTGATTTGGGCTTGCTCTTTTTGGTAGGCAAGAATTTTAGAAACAATCATTTGCTGAAAGAAAGAAAAGGAAAGAAAAAAAGAAAAGAAAAAAGAACAGACTTCATTAAAAATTATTTATTATTAGCACCTGACCAGTAATGTTAATCTGTGTTAGAATTCTTAGCTCTATGGACTTGGACCTAAATCAACTGAACTTTTTTGTAGGTTTTATAAGCAACTCATTCTTTCTCAAGGTAATCTATTTGATGGCAATATGGAAATTCTTCATTTTAACATGCCAAAGAACTCACAAGGAGCTACTCCATGAATACTGAACTTAAAAATTATACATTTTAATATCCAAAGCGTATCTCAGGAAAAAGCAGAACTTTAATAAAGCTACAGTTATAGATGTATTTAAAACAATACCAGCTCTATTATAAATGAGTTTCTATGTTGGCTGATTATTTATAGAGTAAACTGCCCTGAAAAGGTAGAGCTTCAGTAATGAATCCATTTACTTAACGACAAGTAATCTAAAAATACTTTCTGTAAATCCAGGTTAGTTATAAAAACCCAAGTTTACCTGATGATATAATCTCAGATGACACTGGTTTCCCAGTTTATAATTTGTTCCAGGTTTCTCATTTTAAATAAGATATTATCATTGGAATTTTTACTTTTTAAAGGTTAAACAGACAGTGATTCTTAGATATAATATGAACATGTACATATGTATTTGCATAATCATATGTAAGACGGCACAATTTATGTGCATACAACAGCCCCAAAAGATAATTGTCTTAGTTACTTTTCTCTTTACTGAGATAAAATGCCCAACACCCAAAGTTAAAGGAGGAAAGGTTTATTTAGCTCACAGTTTGTAGAGGGTTCAATCCATAATCAGCTGACTCCATGGCAGGGTGGCATGCAGAGGAGAAACAGTTCATGGTGGGCAGAAGGCAGCAAAGCAACAAGGAGGGTGACCATAGCTCTTTCTATCTCTTATATCTTGTCCAGGCTACTTAGGGCAAGTAGCACTTACACCCTTAATCCTAGGATTGCACTTGATCCTAGCATTGCACCATTCCAGTGTCACACATTCTAGATTCAGCCACCTCTGAAAAAGGTTCTGGAGGCTGCTACTGTTCAAGGTACCAATTTGTATTTTACTAAAAATAGTTTCAATAGGCCTATTAATATAACAAAATTGATTTCTTAGTCGAAGAGCTTTTAGTCTCACAGATATCATTATTTAAACATAACTTATGTGGCCACACAGTTCAGAAATTTGTTCTGAAATTTGTTTGGGTAGAAATTTGTTCATTTTAATATATGAAAAGTGATACTTGCCAAAGTACGGAGTGAGCAGTAAGTTACAAATGCTTTAGGATAGTGAAAGTTTTAAGAATTATGTCTTGCCACCTGCTACAACCAATAGTAAGCAAAGATTAAAATCAAGATAGAGTAATAAAAGAGGTCAGAATCCATCAATAGGATCAGAATTCTCCAACTTAAAATGTAAGCCAAGAAGGAAGATCAATGGATGACAGAAAAAGAGCAGATTTTGTCTGCAAGGCAGTAAAAACTTACAAGGAGGCTATCACGCTTTGTGGAGTCTAAATCTTCCCCCAAATCAAAATGACCATGAAAGCTAAAGATTTTGAGTCAATTCAGGACATCAAGGTGGCCACAACAGCACAACTAAAGATAATCACAAAAGATGACTTCCAGAACTGCCCCAGAAAATGGTAAGAACAATGGGATATGAACGTATTTGAAGCTAGGAAGAGTATTTGGAGGATGATTAAAGTCAATGTATCTTTTTCTGTAGTAAAAAAAAAAAAAAAAAAACTTTTTTTTTTTTTTTTGGTACTGGGAATCGAACTCAGGACCTTGCACTTGCCAGGCAGGGGCTTGTGCCGCTGAGCTATATCCCTGGCCTGTAATAAAAATTTTAAACAGTGAACATTCACCAGTTTTTATTATACCTCACAAGTAAGGATCAATTATCAATAGGAGGGCTGGTGAGATGGCTCAGCGGCTTAAGCGCCTGCCCGGCAAGCGCGAGGACCCGAGTTCGACTCCAGGAACCCACATACGAAAAAGGGGCCGGTGATATTGCTCAGCGGCACGGGCGCCTGCTGGCGTGCGAGGTCCTGAGGTCGACCCCCCGGTACCCACAAAAAAAAAAAAAATTATCAATAGGAGTTCTCCAAAAAATTCCACATAGAGCACAATCCTTATTAGAAAGCAAATAAGAAAAACCTGCCAATTTGCAGCACATATGCTTTAGGTTGTACATATATTTTATTGTATTTATTAATGAAAACTCAACAGTAACCCCCAAAATTGGTGAAAAGTGAAACCAAGAGAAGATTTTTTTGAGGAGGGGGGTGTATTTTACTACTGTCATTATTAAGACTTGCTAGGGAAAGCTGACAATACAGAACAGCCAAATTTCACTCATAATTTTTAAAAATTCTCTCAGATAATTCCTTCTCCTATTACCTGCTGCGAGCACAGAACCCTCTCCCACCCAACACTCAGTACACATCTTTGCCTAAATCATCTTAATTTGTAATTCTATTTTTCTTTTGCTATCAATATAAAAACTACAGTCTGTGGGCCTTCAACACCTGACCTTTTTGAAGTAGCAGCAGTGCCCCAGCATTAAACCCTGACGGGTATCCAGTGACATTTTGGGTTTCTGTGCCACGTGATGAGAGAGATCGCCAAGTCCCCTGACTGTCTGGCGAGACAAAGCAACGGTGCCTTGCTTCCTAATGCTTCCGCACGGGCGAGCAGCCGGCCATCGATCCTTGGGAGACAAGAGGGAGATGAAGTCATAATTTTGAGCTGAAGCAGGGAAGGTTATGGAACATATTTTCCATGTGCTTTGAGAATATATGCAAATGCACATGAAAAATTCTTCAGTGGACCCAATCAATCTGGGGCAGGAAGCACAAGTAGGTGATGATTGTCATTTTGTATTCTGAGAGAAACCAGTTAAGGTTGTTCATCAAACACTTCTTGATGCTTGGAAAATACAATGCGGAGGAGGCACGGAAAGAGTGGATATATCAGTAAGTGAACCCCAGCCTGTTTTATTATTTAGACTGTGAAATCCTCCAGTAAAGACACAGGCATGAGAAGAGCCATTGAAAACAAGAGGCCAGTTTTAAAAATACATGGTTTTGGTAAAGTTAAGACTTTTGAGGGGATTACAGTAGCGTTTCTTCTGAAGCATTAGGAATGACTGTCCATTTTCCAGGTGATTCTCCATTATGGTATTACTCGGTTAGGCCGCTTAAGGACTGATGGAGGAGCAAAACTCATTGCCATCTACATTTTTGTGGCCTGTCTTATTATATTTTTGTTTTGTTTTGTTTTGTTGTGGGTACCGGGGGTCGACCTCAGGACCTCGCATGCCAGCAGGCGCCCATGCTGCTGAGCAATATCACTGGCCCTTTTTTCATATGTGGGTACCAGCAGTCAAACTCAGGACCTCACGCTTGCCAGGCAGGTGCTTATGCCACTGAGCCATCACACCGGCCCGTGTTTTGTTTTTAGAGGCTACCTTATGGTGCACTTGCTCACTATCATTTATTGCACTGATGATAACTTCTGACCAACAGTGGTCATTATATTGATCACATCAGAGCCCATCAAATATCAAATATAATGAGGACCTTGTTTATTTTATCAACCATATGACTCCAAAACTGGGGCTAGCTTGCTTCCACTTTCTAAATCCAATCCCCTACATTCTCAACAAAACTAACAGCCCAGATTTTTTTGGTAGGGGATAACACTGATCTTTTTCAAACTGCCATTTAAAATTTACTGTTCTCACAGAACTGAGTTGATTTTTAATTATTCTTCTAAAGAAGTAATTAAATTTCAGCTGCACTGTTTCCAAAGGAGAGAGTTTTAAACCATGTATTTCAATAAACTTTTTTAGATAGACTACCATTTTTAATTTAAATATTTATTTTTAATCGACAAAATCAATTTTTATGGGATACATTGTGTTTTAATATATGTACACACTGTGGAATGATTATGTCACACTTGTTAACATATCCACTACCTCACATATTAATCATTTTTAATTGAGAAAATTAAAATCTCTGCTTTTAGCAACTTTGAAATACACATTAATATTAATTGAGGTCACCATGTTCTGCATAGATCTTGAAAATTTATTCCTCCTCTCCAACTAAATTTTTGCAGTTTTTTATCAACATTTCTGTCTATCTTTTGGTAACCACCATTCTACACTCCACTTCTATGAATTTCACTTTTTCAAGGTTCTCCATAGGAACGAGATCATGTGTGTAGCTTATTTCAGTAAGGGGACTCCGGCCCTCTAGATACATCTACACAGTTGCAAATGGCAGAACTACCTTCTTTTTCAAAACAGAGTAGCACAGTCTTCCCATGTGTCCCTATGTTTCTTTATCCATCCATCCACTGATTCATTGATGGACATTTAGGTTGATTCCCTAGCTTTGCTATTGTGAATACAGGAAGGTAGACGTCTCTTCAGCATATTGATTTCCGATCCTTCGGATGGGTATTCAGTAGTGGGATTGGTGGCCCATATACTAATTCTCTTTTCAGTTTTTCTAGGCACTTCCATACCATTTTCCACAAAGCTTCTACTAATTTACATTCCTATGACAGTGCACAAGGCTTCCCTTTCCTTCCATCCTAGTCAACACTTGTTATCTTTTGGCTTTTTGATAGTAGCTATTTCAAATTGTATGAGTTGATATCTCACTGTGGTTTTTTTTTGTTTTTTTGTGGGTACTGGGGGTCGACCTCAGGACCTTGCACACCAGCAGGCGCCCGTGCCACTGAGCGATATCACCAGCCCTTTTTTCGTATGTGGGTTCCGGGAATCGAACTCAGGACCTCGCGCTTGCCAGGCAGGCGCTTATGCCGCCGAGCTATCTCACTGACCCTCACTGTGGTTTTAATATGCATTACCCTGATGGTTAGAAATACTGACCATTTTGTCATAAACCTGTTGGTCTTTTATATGTCTTCTTTTGAGAAATGTCTTTGCGATCCTTTACCCATTTTTGAATTGTTTTTTTCCTGTATTGAGTTTTTAAGTACTTTACATATTTTAGACATTAACCCCTTATCGGATACATGGTTTGCAGATATTTTCTCCCAGTTGTTGTTGAGTTTCGTCCTTAGCACAGAACTGCAGTTTGTAGGTTTCCTCTTTTTCCTTTGCTTAGTATGGAACTCAGGGCCTCCAGCATGATGGGCAAGCCCTCTACCAGCTACATCTTCAGCCAGCCCAACAGTTATTTTAAATAGAAGCAGGAAGAGGTTTGTGTTTTCAAGTTCCATATAATCAAAAAAACTGCCAAAACGGGGCTGGTGATATAGCTCAGTGGCATTAGCGCCTGCCTGGCAAGCGTGAGGTCCTCATTTCAACTCTTGGTACTCGCATTAAAAAAAAACAAAAACAAAAAACTGCCAAATCAAAATATTTATTGAATTTGGGACTAAGTGATCAGTTCTTTTGTCATTAAAGCAATGATATACTTTTAATTAGAATCCGATAACATCAGGTGCAGAATCCTCACTTTTAGTAGATTTCTGCATCATTGAGGTAGGATGAAAATTTATGAGAGACACCTCAACATGTTTATATAGCAATAATCTGATATCAAATAATAGGATTAGGGCATAGCGCTATATTTACTATATTAATTTCCATTAATATGCTTCATATGTTTGTAAACCTAGTGTTACAAAATAATTTAGTTTTCTCTTCTCTGTGTGTGTGAATGAAGAATTGAAACTTTCAAAGGAAACCTAGCCAGACATGGTGGCACACACCTGTAATCCCAGCATTCTGGGAAGTTGAAGCAGGGGGATCACAAATTCGAGACCAGCCCGGAGAATTTAGTGACTTAACAAGACCCTCTCTCAAAATAAAAGTATACAGCTCAGTGCAAAGGCCTTGGGTTCAATCCCCATTGTAGGGGGAAAAATAAAACATAAACTTCCCCAGAATTCTCCACAGTATTTTTAAATGAAAATGCTTAGATTATTGGAGAATTTCAGTGGTGTCAAATTTTTGCTCCTTACTTTTAAAGTGGGGCATCATTTTATTTTATTTTATTTATTTATTTTATTATTATTTTTTTTTTTTGTGGGTACCGGGTGGTCGACCTCAGGACCTCGCGCGCCAACAGGCGCCCGTGCCGCTGAGTGATATCACCGGCCCCTTTTTCGTATGTGGGATCCGGGAGTCGAACTCGGGCCCTCGCGCTTGCAAGGCAGGCGCTTATGCCGCTGAGCCATCTCACCGGCCCATTTTATTTTATTTTTATTGGCAAATGATAATTGTATATATTTATGGGGTACAATGTGGTGCTTGTTATATATACACACATGTGGAATGAGCATATTAGGCTAATTATTAATGTATTCATCGCTTTTCTTATAATTTTGTGAAGGACATTTCAAATCCACTCTTAGAAATTCTGAAATTTGCAACACATCATTGACTACAGTTACCTTGCTGTGCAAAAGATCACCAGAATATGTCCCATGGACTGAAACCTTGTATACTTTGAACAACTCGTCCTCTTTCTCATTTCCCCTGCCATCCTCCTTGCTTCTGGGAACCATCATTTCACTGTTTACTTCTATGAGTTTAAATTTTTAGATTGTACATAAAAGTGAGAACACACAATATTTGTCATAGTGTACCTAGCTTACTTCACTTAACAAATGGCTTCAGTTTTTAAATGTTTATTTTTTTTCCATTTATAAATGTTTAAATCAAAGAATTTAAAGCATAAATCTAGACACATGCAAGCATATACTATGCAATTGCAGAGGTATGAAGTTTAAGAACAACCAAGATTAATTAAAGAGAAAAGCAAAGAGGACACCTTACACTGTGTTTGGGGCATATTCATTGTTCTGGGTGGAGGTCGTACAGGGTACAGATGTGAAGAAATTCATCAACCTACACGGCTAGAACGAGTGCCCTTGGCTACACATGTGTGCTGTGGCAGTGAACACACATGGGCATTCACACGTGTGAAAAGTCATCTGTGGACTGAGGTGCGACTTAGCGGTAGAATGTGTGCTTAGCAGGTTCAAGGCCCTGAATTCAGTCCTCACCAATGAAAGAAAGTAGATAGATTAAAAAAAAGGTAATCTATGAAGTGACAACAAGGCCTTGAATCAACACTATTTCCATGGTGAGTTGCAATAAGAACTACATTTTCTTACAGTGTAAATAGTTCTCTTCATTTCGATGTTCCAAGTGTGTTGGATTAGATTGGACAATTCAAAACGAAGATATATACCACAGGATCTGAAATGAAGAGGGAAGGTCACATCTCCATTAAAGTACTGTAAGAACTCTGTTCCCCCTCTGCCAGTTGCTATAATCTCCTGAAATATGATCACTTTCGAAAATCAATTGGATGAGAATAGGACCAAAGTACTTTATGAGGAAATGAAAAAGGGCTACCAGAGCTGAAAAATCAAAAGCATAGCATTAAGGAAGAGACAAATAATGAAACTAGAAGCCCCATCCTAGACATGTCTCATCCTCTAAAGCGCTATTACCTATTACCCTACTGTGTCATTTCTACGCTAACGAAGAAAATCATGGCAAAAAGTTAAAGCATTATATTTTCACTAATTTCATGATATATCTCACATACTATTTAAAAGTCAATATTCTTTTTCTTCCCTTAGTACTGAGGATTGAACCCGGGACCTTCACACTGAGTTACATCTTCAGGCCCTCCCCCGCAAAAAAAAAAAAAAAAACCTTTATATTTTTTATTTTGGGACAGGGTCTCACTAAGTTATTAAATTGCCCAGGCGAGGCTTGAGCTTATAATCCTCCTGCCTCAGGCTCCTAGAGTGCTGGGATTATAGGAATGTTCCACCACCAGGTTTTGCATATTCATATATTATTTTTGCTTCCCATGAAAATAGTTCCTCCAAATGGGTATCTCAGGCCCATACTTCTTTTTTTTTTATTTTTCTCGTCCCTGAGACACAATACCCAACGTTCACAATTTAAGGAAAAGAGGTTTATTTTGACTCACGGTTTGTAGAGGTTTCAGTGCATAGTCAGCTGGCTCTAAGGCATCAGGTTCATGGTAGAAGGGCCTGCCATGGAGGAAAGCAGCCAGCTTCCACCTCAGGCAGCCGGGAAGCAGAGAGCTCAGGGAGCCCGCAAGGAGGGAGATAAACCCTTCCAGGCCACGCCCCCACCAGGCCCCGCCTCCTAACAGCACATTTAGCCAATCAGTGGACTGATCTACCCCTAAGTGTAGCACCGCATGACCCAATCACCTCCCAAAAGCCCCACCTTTGAGCAAATAAGGCTTTGAGGGGACATCTCTATGTAAATCATAATTCTGCTTTTCCCCCCAGCTATTATTTTTATTAGTTCTGTACGTGTTTGTAGTACATAATGATTACATTCCTTGTAGGGAGTTGGTGTCTGTACATAAGACCCACCTCCTTCCCCTCCTCTCTCTCTCCCTCTCCCTCCATCTCTTGGTCCACTTTCGATTTGCAAAAGATCTATCTGCCTATTTCCTATTATCTATTTTTTATTTTGCTGTTTCTTTATCTTTTGAGTTTTTCATATAAGAGTAAGAATGCAAGATTAAGCTTGTGTGTCTATTTCACTTAATATTTTGATCTCATGTTGTATCTGTTTTCCTACAATGTCTAAAGTTTATCTTCTTTATGGTATAGTAGTACAGAACACTTCTGAAACTTTGATATTCATGCAGATCACTTGAGGATCTTGTTAAGAATAATATTCTGCATTAGTTCAGAGATTGGACTGAGATTTGGGATTTCTAACAAGTGCCAGGTATTGTTGAAGCTGCTGGTCCACAGAGCACATTTTGAGTAACAGGGTCCTAGTTTGAAAACTATTTGTATTCAGTAACACTGATTAGCTTACGAAAGTCGGGCAAAGTGCAAACAAAATATTGAGTTTAAGACCTAATGTATTGCTTCTTGAGAAAGAAGTTTCCATGTATTCAGCCCGAGAGGAACAGCCCCAGACTATCAACAGTACCACCACTTATTTACTATTTTTACTCCAAAATAACTATAATAACCCTTCAATTAGAGAGCTGTTTCAGTAATAGCATCGCTTTATTATAGCAGCAGATTTATTAAACTAATAACTTAGCATGAAGACACCATTACTATAAATTACATTTATAATTATGGCACTAAATATACTCAGGTTGCATACAATTATTAGAAATTTGTACCCTAATTATTTACCTCCCCTGCAGCTTTCCTCCTATCTCACAGACTCTGCGAATTTATATTAGCAAATGTGAGCTTTTACATGTAACTATTTTCCTATATCCCTTTCAACCTAGGCATGGTTTGTCAAAAAACTTGTATTACTAGCTGCAAGAATAATTAATTAGAACTTTCTTCCCAATGTCTACTTCCCACAGTCTGGGTGGGTTCAAGGTATAGTGCCTCATTCAGAAATAATTTACCACTTAGATATGCATGGTTTTGAGAGGGGCACTATATAAAGAAAAGCTGGTATAAGAAATGCACACATTAAATATCAATGCATAACCACAACCCCAAAGCGCAGTGGCTTGAACTAAAAGTATTTATTATCACACCAGTTGGGTCATCTGGGGGTTCTTCGCTGAAGTGGCTTTGTTTCATATGTCTCCCATGCACACTTTCTAGGCCCGTGCTGTCCTCCTGGCAATGCCTCAAACACAAGAGACCCCTTTACAGCACATTTCTCACCTCCACTGTGTCAGCTGTGCTAGCACTATGTTGCCCAAAGCCAGTCACGGAAGTGAGCCACACCTCTACTCACTCTGCTTGTGATAAAGCCAAACCCAATCTGCTGTAGTCAGGGTTTGCAAGGGAAACAGTACAATACAAGACACATAATTTATAGGATTATTTTATAGTAGTCACTCAAGAGTC
This sequence comes from Erethizon dorsatum, assembly GCA_028451465.1. Classification (NCBI taxonomy): domain Eukaryota; kingdom Metazoa; phylum Chordata; class Mammalia; order Rodentia; family Erethizontidae; genus Erethizon; species Erethizon dorsatum. Next base: position 12,988,414 of record CM051841.1, on the reverse strand, counting down.
AAATACAAAAGGAGTACAGGAAATCTGTCCACACACTAGAGACCCAAAGAATCCAGCTGAAGGCCTGGATCCCACAGCAATGTCCTGCACGAGTCCAGCTGAAGACCTAGAGCCCATGGCAATGTCTCATGCAAGTCTGTTTCATGGATCTGTGCTGGGAAGGCCCAAAGGTCAGTGGCGGAAGCTAGAAAGTCTACACCAGCAGGGTGAAGGATCTGTGCCAGCAGGCTGAGGGATCTGCACTGGAGCCCGGAAGCGATGCTCAAAGTAAGAACCAGAGCTCCCCTGAAAAGTACCACAGCCATCCTCAGCGAGGTCCCGAGCTCCTCCGACGACGAGAACAGCCAAGTTCATATCAGGAAAGCCAGCATGACAAGCTCCTTAAGGAGAACCAACAGCACCATCTTTTCCTCTCCAGTTCTCCTTTTTATGTTGTTGGCAACAATCCTCAGGTGGGCCCTCCACACCCAGCACCACGCTGATTCAGTTCAGCTGGGTGTTCCAAGTGGACCACCAGTTGTCAATCCGCCACGTAATTGCATGGCCAATCTCAACATCCAGAACAGGAAGCAGGATCACCTTCATGAACTTGAAGGGGACTGAGAGATGATTTCATGATGACAATCTAATTCTCAGAGACAGCTTTCTTTTTATACATGAAAGTACAAGTAATGTCTAAAATCTCTGAGTCAGTTATTTATACTACATGCTAAATAGCCACGGATAAATTTAGCCAAATTATCAGCATTGAATTGTTTGGTTTCTTTTGGAGACCCAAGATTTTATAGAAAGTGAGAAATAATTATGAGTAATAGAGTCCTAGGTTGAAAAATATTTGTGTTCAGTGAGTGAATATCTTCCTCGTAAGTGTTATTTTTCAAAAGTTTGATGCTGTATACTACAGTCACACGTAAGGGTTTTAAATCCCCTAAAGTCTGGTAACTAAAGCCTTCACCAAGATAGGCATAGTTAAGTCATGGCCAAGGTGGCAAGGACATTCACTCAACCAGAAAACCATTTGTCAGAGCTTTCTGTATGCCCTTTGGTATGGTCATGTGGAAAAATGCAATACAGTTCCAGGCTTCGCGGTTCTCACACTGATACAGACAAATGAGTAAGACCTTCTCTACAAGGTGGTAGGTCCCATGTACGAGGTATCTGCCAGTTCTCACTGGCGTGAGTTTAGCTCCCGATAGAAGATGGGGTGCTAGAGCTATATCTTGAAAGATGAGAGAGGAAAAAATAACCAGAATAGAGAGATTAGGCATTCTGAATAGATGACATTGTGCAGCACAGAGCCACTTACAATGGCACAGGAGTGTTCTTTATGTCTGGGACATTCTGTCTGATGTCCCATAACCTGGGGCACTAGACCCCAAGGGGCTCTGTAGGGACAGCCTGGAGTCTAGACTGGATGCAAGAACAAGAAGAATTTACTGAAACGTGGAAGGATAAGAAACAAAAGTAGTAACTCTACAAAGTGTGGTTCACATTTGAAATTAGACTCATCGTCAGGTGGGTGATGTGACAGGATCATGAGTCGGACCCACTTGAGCCCGACAGCCAGTGAAAATTTATCCTCCTCTGAACGGTGTTATGTGACTCAAGGAGGAAGTAAACGAAGAAGGAGCATCCGACAATCCCAGGGGTGTAGTTCTAACACCTCCACCAACGTTCTCGGGCGCTTCTGTCTTTCCTAGGTACAGAATGGGCTGCATTCCAGCCCCTCTTCTAGTGAGGGGCACGGATGTCTAAGTCATGGTCAGCGGCAGGGGAGTGCAAGGGCTTTACCCCATCTACAGTCCTATGCTGGCTACTGATCAACGCCGAGGATTCCAAGATCAAGAGAGACCAGACGAGAAAGATGGTCTGGGTCCCTGAGTGACTTGGTGAAGAAAAGCACCTCCCTCCACAGTCACTTAGACAATAGTGTGATATTAGATATTAACTTTCATTGTGCCCATTACACTCTTAAATTATTTTCTTAGCATTATTAGCCTTACACAGACCAATAACACCAGAAGTACTGACTTTGATTGTGATCTTTTTCACTTTCCCAGCTTTGGGAATGTTATATATTATATACAAAGAAATTTCTTGCAGCTTCCAAAGGAGCCCTTCACAGAAGTGGGATGTAGGATAGGACTGAAGCAAGGAAACTCAAGTGGAGAGAAAATGGCAAGTGGAATGGCTTATCATGGCATGGCATCTCCACTCCTTGTAAGGAAGCAGTCAGTGTTCTTCTCACAGCTGATGTTCAGAACCTTATCAATTTCATGCATTCACTAGTTTGCCCACACATTTATTCATTCAGCACGTATTTCCATCTGCTACTCACCAGGCACTATACCTGTTGCAGCTGCAGAGTGAGAAAAAGCAGACACGATTCTTGCCTCTTTGGGCACTTAAGAGTTTGGAGAGGAAGAGAGATATTACAACTGTGATAAATGCTGCAAAGGAGAGGCAGAGGAAGTGTGAGTGTACTTAGTATGGAGGGAGGAGAAACCTGTGGGAAGAGAGGGTTGGGAAAAGCTTCTCTGAGGGAGACCCTGTGACCTTAGAGGTGAAAGAAGAGTCAAAGCGAACTAGGTGAATGAGAACGAGGATGAAGGAGGAGGAGGTGCAAAATACAAAATGCAGTCATCAACTATAAAGCCCTCTTTTTCCCTTGTATTCTCCCCCAAACCCTGCCCATGGCAAATGAAGATTTGAGGAAGAGAATTGTTCTTATGGGTCTGAATATTTTTGTACAGTTGCTTAGTAAGTAGGGTACATGAAGTCCCTAGATTCATTAGGAGCCAAATACAGAACCCCGTCACCCACCTCAAAATCAAACACCAAAATGATATGCAAATATTTCTACATTTATGTCTTCCCCCTACCTTCATATGAACATGTATTTTCTCTGCCTGTATACTCATTCAGCTTAACCATTTTTAGGCAGTATTTAGGATGTTATTTATTAAATCCAAAAATGCTTAGTCTTCAAATTTCTTTTCTTTTCTTTTCCTTTTCTGGGACTGGAGATGGAGCCTGGGGCCTCTGCACTGAGTTACATCCCCAGCCCTTGTTTTGTTTTTTTGTTTTTTGGGGTTTTTTTGGGTTTTTTGTTTTCATTTTGAGAGAAGTTCTCACAGAGTTGCCCAGGCTGAGCTTAAACTTGGAATCCTCCTGCCTCAGTATCCCAGAATGCTGGGATTACAGATGTGTGCCACCATGCCCACCTTTAAATTGCTTTCATTTTTGAAAATTATATTTACTTTTTAACTGATACATTGTTGAATATCTCCTGACCATAACATGCAAAAAGATCTGCTATATGGCGAAAACTATTACTTTATGCATCTCTGTATCATAAAACAGCCTGATTTAGGCTAATTAGTATAGTCTTTTTTTTTTTTTTTTTTAAGAGTAAATGCTTTAGATTCATCTTTAGTCAAGAAAGTACTTGAGAGTCACAGAGAAAAGTGACTTGGAAATCATGCTTAGTGACAGAGTGGTAAGAGAAGTCTCTTAAGAGACCATTGGCTTTTTACCAGAAAAATTTTGCTGATAGTGTTCCTTTATTGCCTAAACTCCACAGAGTTTTCAACACTGTTGAAAAATTCTTGGTGACACTAAGACTTGGTGAAGCACTTCATTCTAGAAGCTCATTTTAAGAACTGCAGAACGTCCTATTGATTAATTTCAACTTACGACCACATTATTGCCATTTCTACCATAATTGATATCTAAAATTTACCCTAAGTGTGGGACAAACACTGGTGTTTGAAAATATCATATTTATCCTATACTACACTTTTATCTCTCTTCTGCCATGTACCCATACCTAGCTGTTTTTTATCTGTGTTAACTTCCTCTCTAAATTTCAATTCAAGATCCAAATAACAACCTACATAACTTTTTCAAATAGTACCATTTAAAAGTATAATCTACCTTCAAGAAAATGCACAAATGCTAGGTGTATCATGCAAATAACATTGGTAAATATACAAAAACTCATTTAATAACTATCCAGTTTAAGATTAGGAGCATCATTCTAAAGAATTCAGTCTCACCCTATTCCAGCTTAGCACGCCAGCAGTAAAGGCAACTACCACCTGATTTCTAGGCCCATATATAACATCATGCAATATGTAGTCTTTTTTTTTTTTTTTTTGGTGGGTACCGGGGGGTCGACCTCAGGACCTCGCGCGCCAGCAGGCGCCCGTGCCGCTGAGCGATATCACCTGCCCCTTTTTCGTATGTGGGTTCCGGGAGTCGAACTCGGGCCCTCGCGCTTGCCGGGCAGGCGCTTAAGCCGCTGAGCCATCTCACCGGCCCGCAGTATGTAGTCTTGTGGATCCGTGGCGAAGTCTAGCTACTTGAAGTGAAGATCTGAGTTTTAGGGTAGGGATGTAGTTCAACGGTAGACCTCTTGCTTAGGGAGTATGAGGTCCTAGATTTGATCTGCGGTACCACAAAAAAGACAGACAGACAGGAAGGAAGGAAGAAAGAAGAAAAGGGGGGGCAGAAAGGGAGGGAGGGATGGAAGGACAGAGACAGAGAGAGAGAGAATTTTGAGGATTTCTGAAGGGCTAAAGATAACCTAGGGCTTCTGTACATTGCATGGATACATGGATGTACAACTTCTACCTACACACTGTCGGAATTAAGGAAATACCTGTTAACTTGAAAGTTTCTGATTATAACAAAGTGTTGTTCTAGGCAGGGACTGTGTCAAGTTAGCTACACAGTATCTAAGAAAACCATCTTGAGGCAAGTTAATAATAGAAATAAAATTGCAGGCAATAGAAGGTATGTCTAACCTTCTTAAAATAAGTTCATTTTAAGTGTATTTCAAGTGCAAAAAGAAAAGCCTAATTACAAATTATTCTTATCCATTTATTAAGGCTGCTCCCTGAAGGGCCAGTTCTAGGTAATGTTTCATTAACCTTGTATCCATTACTTGTTCTTGAATTTCAAAAATTCACTTTTTCTATATGTTCTATATGTTAATTCAGTCAGGCCCTCCTCATTTATACAAATTAGTAAGTTGTCCATCTATATATGGAATTCTGGAAATTCATCTTAAGAGTTATGAAAGAGAAGAAAGAGAAAAGGAAAAAGTAAATGTACTGAGGGGCCATGCTGATGGTTCAAGATACTTTTTTTACATTAATAAATTATATCCTTTCAATGAATTGTGCCACATAGACTCCAATACATCCAGAAGAGTACTAGTTCAAATACTCTAGTAATTAAGCATGGGCTGCATTGTAAAAGTTCATCTCTAACTCAGTTATTTTGCCATTGAAACATGAATACATATCTAAATCTACAGTACTTTCTTTTACGGAAGAGTCCACACGAGCCTGTTATATATGTAATATCTCTACCTCATTACATTTAAAAAGCCATTGATTTTAAGAGGCACCCCTATTTATGCAGCCAATAATTGTGGGAAAGAAGAGTATCATTTACTTTGGCATATGGTAATTTAATTTCTGTGGTGTTAAAATATGAAAAATGTTTCTTTGAATTAATGAATTTCTTGCATAGTGCTGGAAATCCTGGCTATCGGGAATATTGAGAATCAATCACTGGGACGGGAAGAAGAAGGAAGAACTCCGAATATGCATTCAAAGCTATTTACAGCAGATTTGGGGAATAAGATGCCGAGACTCAGCTGCCTTGGACCTCCACTGGCAACCAAAAGAAAATAGAAATACAGAAACCTCAAGGGAAGTGTGAGACTGTGTTCCAACCACACAGAAACCAACAGATCTCAGGAGTACAAAACATACCCTTTTATTTTCCTAGTACCGATCTCCTCCATTTGAGCAGATGTGGTTAATGTCATACCTAGATCCAGTCAGTGAATGCTGGTACGAAGGCTCAAAACTGAAAATTATTCTAAGAGACAATCCTTGAAAGACTGCATTCACTTGCTCTCGTTATGTTAGCGAGTCCGCTACTACTTTCTTCCTTCTAAAGACCGTAAGGAGAAAACACTGATCCTGTGATACAAAAACCCAGCCCCCTTGTCTCAACACTAGACAGAGTATGAGATGCAATTTAGGTCCCAGCTTTGACTTATCAGTAAGTCACCTTGTAAGGATTCCTTTCTTGTGCTTTTCTAGAAAGCCAAGCTAAGACACACACTGTATCGATCCCGTCACGCTCCCCGTGCTGGCCCCTGGCTACACCAACTATTATTATCTTCCTCCAGATTCCCATCTAAGGAGACAAACCATTTGGCATGGACCAATAAAATCTAAAATCTGTTCTTATTCCAACACTCTGGGCTCCATAATTCCTCTTCCACTCCGCACTTCCTGTGACCACACGTATTCAAAACCAAATGCAGGGCCCTTTTCTTAGGACCAAGAAAATTCAAATTAAGGAAAACAATTTGGCAATCTTGAAGCACATTGTCTCCTGGGTGCAGAAGGCAGACATTGCCATTTTAAGTGTGAGTAATGGAAAAACATGACATTAATGATTCTTAGCCACAATAAATATCATCAGCTTTTAAATATGTCACGTAAGCCACAAAAAAGTAAAGTATAAGGCCCCTGCCTTTGTATTATTCCAGATTGAGGATGGCAATTAATAGAGGAATATGAAATGAAGGCTTATATTCATTTGAGATTAATTTATTGAGGCAAGAAAATGATGGAATGATTCTGCTTTTCCAAAGAAATCTCAGATTAAAGCAAAGACAATGGAACTGGCATTTTAACCAACTGACCAAAATGTGAGGGCCAAGCTGTCAAAGAGAATGTGGCCATAAAGCATGGTCCAAGGTCCTCAATGGAGCAAGCCGCTGAGGATGAGATCATTGTAGATTTCCGCCACCATCTTCCAGAAGCCTGGCCCAGTGGGATGTACTGAATGGCTTTGGTTTTGAAGAGTCACATAACCCTTAGATGAAGAAGGTAGACCTGGTTATCTTCCTTGTGTTCATTCTTTTGCCCATCTAAATAGTCCTCCAGTCAGTGTTTATACAGTGCCTACCCTGTGCCAGGCAATGGTCTAACCATCAGGGACATAGGGTATGGAAGAGGAGAGATCAGACCTAGGAAACTTATCTCTTCCTGGGAGGAAAGAGATGCCTTTGCATCCCACAGTTGTGGGACAACCTGAAGACTAAGTGCACCAGCACTGTTTTCCGGTTTTCCGTGCTACCCGGAGTCAGCTGTGGGCATGGATGAGACAGAATCAACACGGCAGTATTAGTACTCAAAATTTCACAATGATTAACTCACAAATGTACTAATGAACTTGTTCATTGTAATATATATGAAAACACTTCCAACGTACATTTCCATGTTTAGTGTAGAGGTTGAAAAATAAAAATAGCAGCAACAAAACAAAAATATAAGAAAATTCTCCATTGCTTTCAATCAGTGCTAGATATTAAAAGCTTTTGTCATCTAAAATGTGGAAAGATCACCATATACACATACTCTAGTCACAACTATAATACATTTTTGTGTGTGTGTGTGGGTACTAGGGGTCAACCTCAAGCCCTCGTGTGCCAGCAGGTGCCCGTGCCGCTGAGCGATGTCACCAGCCCCTTTTTCGTATGTGGGTTCCAGGAGTCGAACTCGGGTCCTCGCGCTTGCCGGGCAGGCGCTTAAGCCGCTGAGCCATCTCACCGGCCCCTAAGTCAATTTTTTTAATAACTCTTATTTTGCTAAACGGTTTCCCTCCTAAAGTGCAAATTAGGATGAAACTAACATTTTAGATACATCTCTGTGTTTTCAAGGGTATGTTTGGTGAGGAATATCAACCAGGGAAACTTTTTCTCCTTTTTGAGCTGGTATCAGTGATCTGATTAAATATTTATAAGTCCACTTAGGTAAAGTTAAATGGAGCAGGAGATACAATTAAGAAATAAAACCAACTGTCAAACTTCAGGGTCTACTAAATGATACAAGGTGTTGGAACTTCAAATTTTTTCTTTGACACTATTTATAAGCCAGGGTTGATTGGGTTCATGTAGGTGAAATTTGCTTTCCAAGATGTATTAATCCATGTTCAGAAGTCGTCTAAAAATACTGAGCAATTCATGCCCCTCTCTTTTCTCCAGAAATAGTTTTCCTGTTGCTGGTGGGTTTGGGCTGTCAGAGAGGGAGGCTCCGACTGTGTGCTGTGTTACTGCCACAGCTGTGAATGTCACAGCATCTGCTTCCAGAGTGCATCCCTGGCACCTCTGGGGCTGCTTACGAAGACATCTGGGGAGGCGTGAGCTCAGGTTAAATGTCCAGCCACCTGCTTTTGGGGAAAAAATTTTTTTAAACACTAAAAGCAATCACAATTAACCACCTATATCTCTTCCATTTTTCCATAGTCCAGAAGGAAAGTATTTACAAAGACACTTATGTAAGGGGGGAGGAGAAAAATTAACTCCTTAATCTCACAATGAAGCGTGGTGGATGGAGAGAGAAATGTAAATATACTATGAAATGTCCTCCTATCCCATATGTAGACAGGAAGAAAGGAACCAATTGTAGAACAATTATGCAAGAAACTTAACCTTGGCAGAAAGGCATACTATTCAATTATAACTAGTATTAAGTATTCATAAATATTTTTAAGGTTTCCATTTAGTTGGGGTTGAAATGTCATAAATCTTTGCCTGCATGGTCATATTCTAGTGAATTTGATTTTGGTGTTGATAAGGGCAAGTTCAGGAAATCAATCTCAATTAGGCCGGTTAGTTTCACTCTGGGAACCATAAGGAGGGGACACAGTTTATTCCAACCCTAATTGACCAACCTGTGCCTTCAGGCACGGAGAGATGCTGATGAGCAGACCTCAGGGAAATCACTCCACAGCCACTAGAAAGGCTAACTTAATTTTCCTATCTTCCAGACAATCGGTTGTGTAGCTGTGAAATGGACAGAGCTCTGAAGGAAAATCAACTTAGGTGTTCGTTAATAATACTGAATTAAATATAACGAAATTCAGAAAATTCCATAAGAATGAGCAGCAATGAACTTGTCTTTTTGCTAGAGGGCTAGAGGAGGAAGCAGTTTTCTTTCAGAATCTCTATCCCTTTAACTTGTTCAAGTCTTTGTTGCAAATTGGGATTGGATAACAGTTTTCATTAGTTTTGTTCCTAAGGCATCAATATATTTGCTTGAAACTCTGTGATACTGTGTATGGATGGTTATCCTTAAAATGAAAGTCAAAGTAGTGATTAATTTTAGAGTGAGATAATACCTCAGATAGCGTCCCTGGGGAACTTGTGAGGCACTCTAAATGTTCAATATTGTGACCTGGGTGGAGGTACTCAGGTGTGTTATCTTTGTGACACTTCCCTGACTTACAATTTTTGCACCTACCTTCCACTTCTTTTATACTCTGCTTTTAATGTTTATGAAAGGAATTTATTGAAAAAGTTGGATTCCTATAGTCATTTCTATAAATGGAGTTGTCACACAGACCCTGAAATTTTATTTGCACCCTGGCTCCATAATCTCCTTTTTAATGATGACAAAATATACCAAACTTGATGTTTCTTGTGTGCATTTTTACCTATTATTTTTTGGGGCCTTGTTTGTGTAGTATAAAACTTATTTGCAACTTTCAACGTATTAGACTATTTAAAACCTTCTTCCTGGCTGGGATTACAAAGTCACTTTGAGTAAATGGTGTCCTGAACTTCCAGCCGCCTTCAGATGTAAGTGCTGGCTTTGACTTACTTCCCCGTCATCCTTTCCTGGCTAGCAGATTTCCTTATTATGTCCTTCAGTAGGGTGGAATGTTCAGGATAGGTATCATCTTTCCTTGCACGACATTTTTTAAATCCTCGCTATTTCCCCAGCATTAGCTGCCCCTTTACACTCTTGAATTACACTCTTTGAATTCTGATGTCTTGGGGTATTAATTGCATTTTAATGAAAAAATGGCTCTGATTAGCAATAGTATGGACAGCTGTGGGCTGCCGTATTAATACACACCTACTGTTTCAATTTGCTGCCAAAGCCGATACACACAGAAGAGCACAGTAGCTTCAGAAAACTGTGCCTGACAATTGCATTTGTCATGGAGTCAGCTCTTGACCCTTATCTCTAGCAGCTTGTCTTCAACTTTTATTAAAGAGGGAGTGAGAAAGGGGATAGAACAAGAGTCTTCTGTTGCTTGTTTAGACTTTTATCAGGTGGCTGAACATTTGCAATTTTTTTTTAAGAGTAGGGAAATTTATTGAGAGAGAGAGCTCCTGAGAGACAGGAGGGGACCCAAAAGTGGGTCGCCCAACATTTGCAATTTTAAAGGACTACTCTCCAGGAATAGTTAGTTTGGGCTGTGGTGTCAAACATAGCAGACTGCTATCAAACCCAGCTGGATGAGATGAGGCACAGCTGGATGATGTCGCATACACCTGGAAATGCCTTCTTGTCCAGCCATCCTACGCTGGTGGGATTTGGCAAAGAAATTTCATCTTTTTTAGTCTGATATTTCTTTTTCAGAAAATGGGATAATTACATATTTCTCACTGGCTATGGAAAAGAATTAAATGAGATTACGGATGTAAATGCCTTAGATCTTTTTTTTTTTTTAATCAATATGGTTCAGCTTATTCACTTCCACATGAGAAAGTAAGATGGGACTTAGAATAAAAATTCCCTTTTGTCTTTCTAAACATACATATTACAATAAATAAGTGTGAACTGTATGGTTGCACTTATATAAAATTTAAATCGAAGTAAAGATTTTATGGGACCAAGGTCAAAATATTAGTTTCCTCTGTAAAGCATCATATAATATGGAAAAGAGTTTCTATGGTGTTAAAAATGTTCTCCTTCTTGATCTGACCTTAACTGTTGAATCGTATATATGTAAAATGTTACTGAGCTACATGCTTAATATCCATGCACAATATTGCAATTTTGTTATAACTCAATAAAAAAGAAAGAAGGACCTTCAAAAAATAATATTTCTCAAATTTACTAAGGAAAAAAAAAACTAATACAGACCTTTGGGAAATAAAGAAACCAAGATAATGCTTGGTAATCTTGCCTGTAGTCTCTCAATTAAATGTTCCAATAGCAGAAATATTCCAGTAACAGATAAAAGATTATTTGCATAAAGGTGTTCATTGTAGCATTTCATATTTTAAAAACATGGAACATAATATAAATTAAATATCTAACCACCTGGAAATAATTACATAATGATAATACATCAGTTCGAGAATGATGTAGTCATTAGAAATAACTATCAGAAATGGCTTCGCCGTTTTACAAGACTTTGGCAGTGTTTTATAAAGCTAAATGTACATCAGCCTGAGAACCTAGCAATCCTATTTCTGGGTTTTTACCACTATATATGACTCTACATAAGAGTTGTACTATGTCCACAGCAGCCTCTTCACACAAGCTAAAAATTGCAAATAATTTAAATGTCCATCAGTAGAAGAATGGATAAAGGATGCCATATGTATATAATGCAATACTACCCAGCATGTAGTACAACATAAATAATTCTCAAAACAGCACTTTGAATGAAAGAAACCAGATACGAAAGATTACGTATAAAGAATCATACATACTGGGTGATTCGCTTCATATGAGGGTTCAAAAGTAGCAAAATTAGTCTATGGTGATAGATACTAGAACAATAATTACCTTTAATGTGAAGGTGGGGAATTGGTTCGTGTTGGAAATAGTCTTTATGTGGTTTAGTAGGACCTGCAGCAACCGTCTCGTGACCTTGAGAGTTTTTACCCAACAGAACTGTGAGAATATCATTCCTAAAACTGGGGAAGCCACTGCTGGGATCCCTCTACTTCAGTATTTCTTATGTAGAAGAGAGTGCATCACTATTTGTTCAACCCACTATAACATCCTGAAAGAGAGGACTCCAAGAACGACCGCTACGGTTTCTATCAGTGAAGAAAGGAGTTATCAAGGAGAGTGTCAGGGCTTCCTGCTCCCACGCTGGCGTCATAGAATGATGGGCTAGGAAGGAACATCGGCGTTTATAGAAGATGACACTAAGCCTAGAGAAGTTACGTATCTAACCCAAGAGCGTATGTGACCAAAACTAGATGGATTCTTCGTCTCTTTTCATGAGAATTAAAAAGGCTAAGAGTGCTCTGACAATATCCAGAGAACTTGAAAAGAATATTTCCTGTTTACTGTTAAAAGGGTCTCAAATGTGAGACAAGGAGGTTTGAGGAATAGCTGCTAACAATAGGATGCTTGGACAGTGCCAGAGTGTGCCCAGGCTGTGCGCCAGCCTCCTGGGGTCTCCATTGTGGGCGAGTGGGTGCTGTGTACTTCCCTTCAATATTAGGTCCTGATCGCACCTCAAAATCTGACATTTGATGTTCATTTTTTACCAAAAATTTTTTGCTTATTTGTCCTTGTTCTATTCTATAGATTGTATTATCATTGAGAAATTTATATAATGCCTGGGTGTGGTGGTCCGCATCTCTCCCCCCAACTATTCATGAACCCACAACAAGCCTGGAAAAAATAGTGAAACCCAGAGAGAGCAAGAGGGTGACAGAGAGGGAGGGGGAGGAGGAGAGGGAGAGAAAGAGAGAGAGAGAGAGAGAGAGAGAGAGAGAAATCTGTGTAAATCTGCACTACTGTCAGGATTCCATTAATTATATCCATTTATCATTTTCTCAAACGTGCTAAAGTGTCCCTCTGTGTTCTTTATGTCATTATTAAGTTTCGTATATCTATAAGAAGTAGACAATTTTATTTTTCTAACATGCTATTTTATATGTATTTTACGCCACCTCTTCCTCCAAGAAGGTATGAACAGCAACACCGCCCCCACAACTTTCAACATATGCCCAAGGGACATTTGTAGTGATTTTATATAGCTCTCTCACCTCCTGGGACATGTTTTTTACAAAGAAAGAAAAGTTCCATCTTTTAAAAGTGCCGTTTCTATGGCGTCCAACTAGTTACTGACAGATTTTTTTTGGGTCTGACTCTAGCTTTTTGTTTGTTTGCAGCATTGGGGATTGAACCTAGGGCTTTTCACATACTAGGCAAGTGCTCTACCACTGAGCTACATCCCCAATATATAAATACATTCTATAATTGTAAATACATTTATATAAATATAAATATATAATACATAAATACAATGTCATTCTCTTAATAGAGTCTGAATCAGTGACCCCTGGATGGTTGTATTGTTAGCTGTTAATGCTATTTGACTTATCAATAGGTAATATATGCATTGTTTTACAGTTACAAAATTCAAGAGGAATCAGTATACTATTCTCTTTCACATCCTATTTTCTCCAGACTTCCTATTTCTTTTCTTAGAAGAAATATTTTCACGTGGTTCAACATAGAAAATACGTGCTATGCTAGACAAGCTTCCTGTTATCCATGTCCCTCATCCATCCTGTTTACTTCCCCTCAATGTTCTTAATTTTGCATTTACTTTAAAATATGGTATTTTGAATGTATTTATACGTTGAGGCATGTATTCTTCGTCCTGTATTTATACAAATGTTGACATATCGCACACTGTATTGTAAATTTTCATTTTCACTAATAATGTCTTCTAGGTCTCTAATTATTTATTTATGAAGAGCTTCGGCAATCTTTTGTGTAGTTCCATCGAAGTGCCTTGCAAGGAGGAACCGTACTATGTTCAAATCAGTCCCTCAGTGATGAGCCTTAGAATGTTAACAGCATCTCGCACTGGAGATAGCTCTGCAGTGAGCGGGCTCATCTGTACATCATTAGCCATGTGTGAGGCCGTTTTTGTAGTATTTGTTCTTCTAAGGGTATCGGCTTTGGGAATTTTAGTAGATCCTCGTCAACTTCCTCTGTAGAACAATTCTGTGTTAACAAAGGATGTTAACAGAACCCTTGACGTTCCCTTTATGCAGCTGCAGAAGATTCATCCCAACACTGTCTTCATTTCCAAAAAAAGTAAGGATTATCCTGAATTGTATTTATGATTTCCCTTTTTTCTTTATGGTTCCTCTGAATATACACATACCTTTAAACTGTGTGTGTATTCCTAAATAGCATATAGTTTTTGAACATATGTAGATGGAACCATACTGAGCAAACTTTTAAATAATCAGCTTCTTTCTCAGATCATTATATTTTCAAGGTTGTTCACGCCGAGATCCAGAGTGGTAGTTTTGATTCTTTTTCATTTTCCGTTGGGTGGTGCGCCAATCCCTTTCTCCACTCCAATCATAGACATTTTGGTCTAATTAATTTTTTGATATTTCAAACCATGTCATTATGAACATTCTTTTCAACATCTCCTAATGCACGTGATTTCAAGAGTTCTGTAACCCTTGGAGTATAACTAGGTATAGAACTTCTGCATTTGGTACCGTAGGTATTTTTAACATAGTTATATATTCATTAACTGTTAAAGTAATAGAGTGGATGTGAGTTGTTAATCTATAATCTTGCTAAAACAATTAATATCAAGCTTTTAAGCCAATGAATATGAAATCATATCTTACGGTAGTTAAAAGTGCCACAGTTAAAAGTGTCTTTTAAGCATATTTGTCAGTTAAGCAAAAGTGTCAGTTAAGCATATTTGCAAATGTTCATTCAGGCTTTTACTTCTTAGAACTGTTTCTTCAAATATCTGCCCATTTTTTTTTCTACTGAATTCTTTTGTTCTTTTCTACGGACCTATAAAGTATTATAAAGTATAACATATTCCTTATACTATGCTTTGAATCTCGGTATATTTCCATTGTATTTTTTAAACTATGAAATTAGATGCAGCACTCCCTAATTTCAAGGCTGTTTCACTCTCTAATATAAATACTTAAGGTCCTTTATTCTCGTCTTATGTTAAGTTCATTTTAAAAGTTTCAGTACATAGTTTCTATGCTATAATTCATTTTAAATATAGGCTGATTTCCATTGTTTATTCCTTGACACATGAATTACGTAGAATTGTAGGGTTATAAAAGAGTGGCACAAGAAATAGTACCAATAATCAAAAGGCAGGATTATATCAAATTAAAACCTCTGTCCAGCAAAAAGAACAACCAACAAAGTGAAGAGACAACCTACAGAATGGAAAGAAATTTTACCAGCTACTCCTCAGAGGGAGAATAATATCTAAAATACATAAAGAACTCAAAAATTAGACCCCACCAATTAAATAACCCAATAAAAAAATGAGCAAATGAAATAAATAAACACTTTTCAAAAGAAGAAGTACAAATGACCAATAAATATATGAAAATATGTTCACCATCACTGGCCATTAGAGAAAAGCAAAGTAAAACAAAAATGAGATCCCATCTTAATTTCTTAATCTAGAAAGAATAGCCATTATCAAAAAATCAAATAATAACAAATGCAGATGAGGCTGCAGGAAAAGCAACCCTTCTGCATCATCAGGGGGAATGTAGAATAATACGACCACTATAGAAATCAGTATGGAGATTCCTCAAAGAAACTAAAACTAGAAATTCCATTTGATCCAGGTATTCCCCTTCTAGGATCTTCTTGAAAGAGTTAAAGGCATCGTATTATAGTGATACATGAATACCCATGTTTACAGCAGCACAATTCATAATAAATGAATCTTAGAGGTGGCCTGTATGTCCATCAGCAGATGAAAGGACAAAGAAAATATGGTATTTATACACGATACAGTACTATTCTGCCATAAAAAAGGCGAATGAGTCATTTGTAGAAAAATGGGTGCATCTTGAGATCTTGATGCTAAGTGAAATAAATCAGACTCACAAGCTTAAATATCTCATAGTTTTTCTAATGTGAGAAACCCAAAATAGAAATAAAGAGCAAAATAAAAGATAGATAAGAGGAAGTAGGGAGATAGATCTTTTTCAAATAAGAAGGGGATATAAAGATGGAGGGACGAGGAAGGGTGGAGGGGAGGGGAAGAAAATAAAAAAGAATTAAGATGTGTTATTTACATGGACCAACTCCCCACAGGGAATGTAATCATTATGTACTTCAAACATCTACTAATAAAAAATAGTAACTGAAAAAAAGGGATCAGTGCCTTCTTTGTAATTTTTTATTATTAATTTAAATTAAATTGTATGGTCATCAGCGACTGTGTCCCGCATGATACCAATACAGAATTTTGAAATTTGACTAGTTTTATTGCTGTGTTCAGGTTTGATAAATGCCCACATGTGCTTAAAATCAAAATTATAAATCATGATTTTCAACTTTTTTGTCCTTACTATTTGTGTATTTTTAATATAATGAACACTTTCATATTTTATATTCAAACATTTAGTTTGTTCTAATGTAAAAGTTGTTATCCAACTTTTTATTTCCCAGATCCAAGCTGTACCAATCACTTTAATTGAATAATTCATCTTTTTTCCCTATTAATTTGTTATGGCAACTTTACTATATACAAAATTATTGTATTTTTGTTTACGTGTGAATCTCTGTCCTGTTCTATTAATGTGTCTATTCATGCAATGATGGGACATTTGATTAGGTGACAGTCAGTAATGAAAATTAAAACTGGATCCAGATGTAATATACACATGGGCCCAAGTCAGAAAATTGAAGGCATCTAGGGAGAGAGCCTTTAGAAAAAGGATCGTGAGTGATATTTTTGCCTAAAGAAGAATGTGGAAATAAGAAATGGAAATGGAAATTTCAACAGAGGGAAGTACACATTGTTAATTATTACTTAAATTCATGTAAGGAAAGAAGGTAATTCTTTGATCTGTGAAAGTTGTTGTATTCAGAAGATAAATGTCATAATAATCATACTTGTAACACTCCTGTCTCCAGAGAAAACCATGAATATCTTCCATACATGTGTTATGTTGTTTTGTCTCTAGTCTAAAGCAACTAGGTTAAGGAAATTTGTTTTTTAAGTAAAAACAGCATGACATAATCATTACATTTGGTATTGATAGTACAGCATTTGCATATATGGGTGTTTACCTAAAGCCTCTGCTAGTGAATTAAGCCAAACTTGTATGTTTATACATACCGTATATGCTTCAAGATATGCATTCATAAATATTAAAGCTCATGGATAAAATTTCAGCCGTGCTTTCTCTACCTCTATGCCTCCTATCTTTATGAATTAAAAAATAATAATTCTGACCACTTTAGGAGGTAGAAAGAGTGGTAAAACAAATAGTTCACTGAAATTTTATAAATTCCTCCCAATTAAAAATATATAACATATATCTTGAAAATATTGTGATGATGTTAGATTAGAAACAAATTATTTTTACTTATCCAAGATTTTAGGAACTATGAATTTCTTAAAGTATAAATCATTTTGTTTTATAACTGTTGTCTTAATTTCCTTTGATAGTATAACAAACTAGAAGTGAAAGTATTATTTATAATAACATAAAAATAATAGCAAGTTTAATGCTGAAATCTGACCTACAGGGCTCTGCTTAACCCAGCGTCCAAAGCCTAAATAACAGATAAGTTAGACTAGGAAAAGGCCTCTTAACCTCTGTTGGGACATTAGTATTTTCTCCTGTCTTTATCTAAAATTGGTGTCTTATTTGACAATGTTATATGTCTTAAGGACCAGTTCTATGTTGTCTGCATTTTTAGAGTATTTCTACTTAAATAAAACAAAACGAACACTTCAATTAGTTGACTTTTTCTGAGCCATCGGAAACATCAGCTCCTTCAAAAAGAAAGCTGTTTTAGCAGTTACTAAGTACACAGGCACTGCATAATCTTGCTCATTAAAAGCCAGGTCAGGTACACATTTTGGTTGCTAGGCAGCTGCTGGGAAAGCATTTCCTTCCCTACCTGAGACTTATTCCACCTGCGTTTAGTGGCAACCTTGCTAGACTTCCCAGGGGAGCCACAAGAGAGGTTCTCCTGTGCCTTTCTTTGTTTTCCATTTCTCCATCGTAAGCACTGCATGTTTGTCAATTTTGATCAAGGACATTTCTGAAAGCTAAATATGGTAGGTTTCTATTAACTGATTCTGAAGATTCACATCAAATAGACCTAGAGCAAAGCCGTAAAAGCCATTGTGGATTTTAAGAGTGTAGATGAGAATGAATGAAAAGCAAGCCCTGTTACACTTCCAGTTCTGTGAAATTTGTTCAGGACACTTTGAGAAAGTGAGAAAGAGGGAAGAAAGGAGGAAAATGGGGATCTGCGAATGGGAGGGAAGGAGGGAATGCACTTGTTTATCACTTTGGAAAACATTATGTGTAGATGCAAATTATTGTGTGATAGACGTTTTATGAAGTCGCTATTTCACCTCTTTGGCTGCTCGGAACTGTCAGTCCCTCACGCAGCTCTTTAGCCATCCTGCACGGGGTAGGGGTGGAACAAAAGGAAGCAGGCTGGGAGGAGAGACTCGTGGGCTCCTCTGGAGACCCTTGTGGACCTGGAGTAAAATGACAGGAGACAGCGTTCTCAACCTTGGGGGAAGGGTCCAGAGCTTTCTCTCCAAGAGGAATGTTTACAGGAGGCATCCTGAAGCATAAAGCCAGTTTTTAAATTCTATTCCTGACCAAAAAATAAGCAAACAAAACAAATGAAAAAATAAACCAACAACTGAGATCTTGGTTTCTCTTTGAAGAGGGGTGGAGAATGGGTTTTTATGAAGATGGCAAAGGCAAAAAAAGACCACGATTAATTATCCATCCTGATGGTTATTAGACAAAGGCAGGAGTCCCGTGTCTTTGTCCATATTCGTGAAATGACACCTCCAACTTCCTCACACCAGCACATGGGTCACGTTGAAACAATTTGACGTCTTGCTTTCTGAACTCAAATATAGACCTTCCTTGTGAAGGAGTGAACCATGTAGAAAAGAAAAACAACCACCTAGAGTATTTTCAAGTGCCTTCTCTTGACTGATTGAAATAGAGCAATTCTTTTCCAAAAGTAAGTTTTTACAATTCAAAATTGTTTTTTAAAAAAGGCTGGACAATCTAGAATTTCTTTGAAGTCTTATGAGAGGATAGAGTCTCAGAAAATAGAGTTTTTAAGCAAAATAAAATGATTTAGTGATAATACCTAAGTACATTATACAGTTAAAATATACAGTCTTGTTAAAATTAATTATAATATCTTAATAT
The DNA here is from genome assembly GCA_028451465.1 of Erethizon dorsatum. Taxonomy (NCBI): domain Eukaryota; kingdom Metazoa; phylum Chordata; class Mammalia; order Rodentia; family Erethizontidae; genus Erethizon; species Erethizon dorsatum. The sequence continues at coordinate 12,969,387 of CM051841.1, read as the reverse complement.
ATTTAATATATCTACATCTATAGTAAAATATGTTGCCCTATTTTTAGAAGACTATAACCCTGTTGGGGAAGAAAATTCATCAGTATCTGTCAAAAGCTATGTCAAAGCCATTCCTTCTAACGGTGATTCCATCTGAATGGGAAAAAAGTTAAAAAATGAATAAAATCATATACATGAAGGTATTTTCAATTATAATGATGTAAAAGAAAATAATATGAGTGTACAGGGAAGGGGATTGGTTAGGGCAGTTGCTTCCAAGGGGAGGGGCAATTTTACTACCCTTCATTCCCCAAAATGGCAAAATTCAGGGTCCCATAGCGAAGAATTACTCGACCTAAAGTGCCAATAGTTAGAATGTACAGACTCGCATGAAAATGTACGCTCTTTAAAGCTCATTACCTAAAGTTTGGGTTTTACCCCGAAAAATCATTTGATATAATTAAAGAGCAGGATGCAAATTTATACCTACATTGTATTCAGCGGTAGGTTTACCGTGAAGCTAGCCCAACTTAAGCTGCAGTATCCCTTACCTCCACAAGCCCCTTCACAGGCTCCTGGAGAGGCTGTACTGCTGCTTCATTTCACATGGCTGTAGATTTTTATAAATTTTTTCCAATTAAGATCACTTTAATTTTTTCTTCATGTAATTTTTTTCCCGAAATTATAAACATTCCAGGTACCACTAAAGTAGACCCACTTTGATTATAATTTTAGTAAAATAAAATAAAATGCACATGATCAAAGAAAGAAGATGTGATAGAAAATTACCAAATGGCCAACGGCATGGCTTAGCTTATGCTTTCATGGGGAAGAGCTTTCTCTTCTCCAGTTTCCAAAAGTTTTGCAAAGCTGTTAGTTTATAATGAAAGATTTTTTTTTACCGAACACTGTTTACTCTAGAAATACAGAATTAGCTTATTTTTCTTTTGAACATTTTTTTTGAAAGTTTCTATTGACACAATTGTACATATTTATGGAGTTCAATATGATATTTGATATTCAATATTTGAATACATGTGTATAATGTGTAATAATCAGATCTGGATTATTGGTATATTCATCAATTAAAACATTTATCATTTTGGTGTGTTGGGAGTATTCAAAATCTTGTCTGCCAGCTATTTTGAGATATGCAATTAAATGTCATTGACCGTAATGAAATTCCTTTTTTTGTTGGTTTTGCTTTGGTTTGGTTTGGTTTGGTTTGGTTTTTGGTTTGAAATGGAGTCTTTCCTTGTTGCTCAGGCTGGTCTTGAACTCCTTGGCTCAAGGGATCCGCTTACTTCAGCTTCCAAAGTGGCTGGAACTGCAGGTGTGCACCGCTGTGCTGAGTTTGAAATTATTTTTAAGGGAGAGAAAATCCATGAATTTACAGGATGAAAAAATGTGGAGGAGGGCCGGTGAGATGGCTCAGCGGTTTAAGCGCCTGCCTTGCAAGCGTGAGGGCCCGAGTTCGACTCCCGGAACCCACATACAAAAAAGGGGCCGGTGATATCGCTCAGCGGCACGGGCGCCTGCTGGCGCGCGAGGTCCTGAGGTCGACCCCCCGGTACCCACAAAAAAAAAAAAAAAAAAAAAAAAAAATGTGGAGGAAACACTGCCATGCTAACGCACCTTATGAGGTTTTGGTGGTTTGTTTCGAGCTTCTCAAGCTGACCTTTTTGGCTTCATAGTTAATCCTCCTTGCTGTCGCTGTCACTTGTCCTTGTGTTAAACCAAAGGGGGATGTGTTCTAGTCCCCTACTGCTGTAATAGCAAATCACCCCAAAACTGAATGTGTTGACTGGCTCTGCAGGGTGTTCTCATTTGGGATTTCTCACATGGTTGCATTTAGATGGTGACTGAAACTGCAGTCATCTAAGGCCTGACTGGACAGGACAGCTCAATGGTCACTCATGGGTGGTGACTCTGTGCTTCTGATTGAGGCCTCTGTGGGTCTCAGTGGAGCCTGGACTCCTAGTATGGCAGCTCAGTGCTCCCAAGAGGTGAGAACTAGAAAGTGCCAGTCACTGAACAACTAGATCCAGAACTGGAAGAGCATCTTTGTGCTGTTTTCACCAATTCAGCACAGTCCCCCGCTAGCCTGGGTAGGAGATCAGGGATAGAACCCTTCTCTCTGTGAGGGAGTAGCATGCAGCACAGCAGAGGAAGCCTTGATGGTGGCCTTTTCTGAATACAGGCTACCACAGCAAGACATAGTCAAGTACTGGGAGTGGTATAAAGTGGGGAGGGTTCTGCAGCAACGAGCATGCATCTTTCCTGGAAATACAGGTGTGATGGAAATGCCTTACCCTGTGGACGTGTTTACAGAAGCAGCATGCGCTGTAACTCGTGAGTCTGTGAAGTTCAAAACCTTCTCTTCTTAAACCCAAGGGATGTTTCTTAAGAAAAGCAATCAAGATTAGGGATAACCCCAACAGATATCTGACTTCCATTCCTATTTCTCACTAAGTTTAGATGAGCTGCAATCTGAAACATCATCTGGTGTAGCAGTCCTGTGCACACCCATTTCTCCTTTCTCAAAGCAAAACCCTTATCACTAGTAAGTGAATGCCAGATCTGGCGCCAATGTACAATCCTCTCCTTCTGTCAGTGGTATCAGTTCTGTTCTTAAGGCTGTGTTACATATTTATATGAGAAAATCTTTAACACCATGGGTCTTTAGAAAGGAAAATGGGAGGGCCTTAACAGGAATCCACAGTGTGCCTTTCCCCTAACTGTTTAATGGTGCAACCACTCAAGGAATTTTGATGGCTGAGTATTGCAGATAGACATTCAGAGTAAATAATTACATGTGAGACTCAATTGGATTCTCTGAAAAGTGGTATTAAGACACATCCATACCTATGGCATTCAGAACATCTGGAATAAAAAATAAATATTTCTGACAACCAGCTGGAGGACTGAAAAGTTCTCATTGGAATGCCAGTTACAGTGCTCTAAAAATGGGCCAACCTAAAATTCTGCAGGACAATTTTCTATTATAAAGATTGATCAGAATAGAGCAGTGACACCTACCTGAATGTTTCAAGAATTTACTAAAAATAGTATTTTTCAGTTGGTAATTCTGAATGTTTGGACTGGAATTTTTTTTTTTTTTTTTTTATGTGGGTATCGGGAGTCAAACTCAGGACCTTGCGCACCAGTGGGCGCCTGTGCCGCTGAGCGATATCACCGGCCCGTTTTTCATATGTGGATACGGGAGTCGAACTCACGACCTCACATTTGCCAAGCAGGCGCTTATGCCACTGAGTTATCTCACCGGCCCTGGACTGGAATTTTTTTAACAAAATTTTTAAAAAGATACAAACTACTTTCTACTGAAGAAAAGTGTGCCATGATTTCTACCCTTGCATGATCACAGAGTGCTTAATAGAGCAGCTAAGGAAATAAATGAAGCAGAACTCACGAGAGTCTACCTGAATCAGCATCAAATCAATCAGGATTGTTTACTATCGTCCCTCTTTGCTGGATAACTCAATTCTTATTCTCTTTCCAAATGTTAACATGAATGGCCAGGGCTGTTATTTGCACTGGGGGATTAATATTCTGTGGATTCAATTCATCTCATTTGCAATTAATGAGCAAATAGTGAAGATAATTAAGATATACACATATGCTATAAATAAAGAGATATGTGCAAATATTATCACAGGACATTCTCAAAAAGTCCATTCATTAGAAGCACACTGGTCTACGACAAACTAACCGGTCCTTTGCACTGTTTTACTTTCTCTGCTCTACATTTCTGTGACACATCACCCTTTTATCAAATATATCAAACCATCCAATTTCTTGAGGTCGAACTATAATGCTCCAATTCTGTGACGAGAAAATGAGGTAATAAATGGAGACTCTCTTAAATTTTCCATTTTCCATTTCATATCTAATTTCTTAACAATCTCTCATCGAAAAAAAAGTCATGAAATATGTTCACTGTACTCTTTATTCTCATGTTTATTATATTATGGCTATAGCAGAGATGGAATTGAGTATTAATGAATTCATTTGCTTACATGGCAAGTGGAACCCTTCATATGCATGCTACCACCCAAGGACATAAAGACTCTAAGCTGGATGTTCAATCTTTTGGCTTGCCTCATCTACACTGAGTAAAGAGAAATTGTCTTGGGCTGCATATAAAATATATGGTATAGTTGATGTATAGGAGTAAACAACCTTTTAATATTTTAACTGATTAAATTATTTTATTATATAACACAACAAGCCCAAGAAATTAAGCAAGAAAACATACATATCTGCTTAATAACAATAAATTCCATGTTCACAGGCACACACTTGCAGTGGGTTGAAAGAGTATTATCAGTAACCTGTGGGTTTTCTGTGCTAAGCCTCACAAGCCCATTCATCCACGGATACACCGGTTTCCAGCTGGACAGGCTGCAGGTGGTGGGTGCAGGGGTGCGGTTGCCACCCTGCTGCCCTCTCTCCTGCACAGCGTCCCACTATCTCCTCTGCAGCCAGCACCGGGCAATTAAGTCATGAAAATATCACTTAAAAATCACATAATAATGATCTCGTGAAGCTACCTAACTAGCTGTCCAGGGCCACAAGCTTTCTGTGGGCTGCAGGTGGGGCATGCCTGAAAGTAAAGGAATGCCCTGGGGAAAATAACTTGAAACTATTTGACTTTGATTTTTGGACTGAATTCAAATATGCTTGTATAATGCATTTTCCCCGCCTGCTCGTATGTATTCATATTCATTCATCTGAGGACTGAATCAGTCTCCCACTTGACGCGTGGTCACTGTGCTACCTACCCTGCTGCCACTGGGAACATAACATTAAAAAGAATTAATGAGGACCAGTGGCATGTTTGCTGGTAGTGTTGTACCCCAAAATGCCTAAGGTTATGCTTCACACAAAGGAGATGCAGCCTGCCTTCCTTCCTCCCTTCCTTCCTCCCTTCCACCCATCTTTCATTTTTCTGTTGTGCAAGTGAGTAACGTTAATAAAACATAAAGGCTCTTGGGAATAAACTGAAGTTAAGAACGCAGCGAGCTTAACTGACTGGGGTTTGAGCAAATGGCTTCCTATGTCCTGGCGCCCCTCATGGGGCTGGAGGTTTATCAATCAGTCTTATTCCCCATGGAACCTCAGCATTAGCCCAGTGTCTTGACAAAAACAGTCATCAGTTAGTAATGGATATGGTGATAAATGACTCCATTCACCATAAAGACTTGATAAATATTTAAAGAGATAAGTAGGTTTACCCTGGTTGTAACATGGCATAGAGTACACACGTATCAAAACATCACATTGTTTTATAAATTCATACAGTTTTAGGTATCAATTAAAAACAAAGTTAAATGAAAAAATAAAGGAGTCCATTTTTTTTCCACACAGGACATCATAGTCCTTGAATCTTATGAGAATGATATAAATTTTGGGATAAAGTATTGAAGATGTACGTTATCCTCAGGAGAACAAGAAGGTTTGCAGCTCTTAATTTTCATTTGTCTGAAAAATTCATTCAGATAAAGGTCCTCATTTAGCGTTGTTGTCTGACCAATGAGCTATTACTTGTTATTCTCTTGGTTTCTCAGTAACCGTCTCATCCAGAAGCTGGAGTGAGATGTCCCATTTCTCTAGCTTTTTTGATGGGGTGAAACTTCTATCAAAACATCTTACCTCCCGTTGGTAGCTCGCTCTGCAGTTTGCAGAGGCACACAGGTGGATCAGACCTCAGCCCCTTATAAATCACAACATGGAACACTTCTTGCATATTTTAGGAGACAGAAAAGGAAATACCTTGTGAGCCAGCAATCAGAAGCACATTATAGCTCAGAAAGTCCGCCCTTGTACCTGTCACACTGAACGAGTCCTTTCACACAAACCTTCCTGCCGATTTATTTGGAGCAGCCAGATGGCTCCCTCCCTCCTGTCTTTCAAATTACCCCACATGTCTTAGATTTCCTTTCAAATGTTTCCAAACCACTGGAGCACAGCTCTTCGTAGGCCCACATGGGGGAAACACAGCGCCGAGGTTGTGTCAGATATAACTAATGATTACAATTACTCCCGCCTTCTCCACGCTGTTCACAGACAGTGAATAAAGGCGTCGTTGTTACAGCTACAATCGATCTATTGAAGTTAGGACTCGGTTTTGACTCATGAAAATATAACCTTTTTCCAGAGCTATTCTAAGCCCGTGATTTAGAGCCCCGATGCCCTATATTTATTTATTTATTTTTACTGATTCTTCCACTGCTCACCAATGAGGCAGATTGTTATTATTGCAATGTGTGGCTCTGCATAGCACAGGTGTGGCAAACACGCACATACACACACACAGAAAGAAAGGCACATAGAAAACAAGAGGGGCAGACACCGTAAGTGTCTTCTGCTGTCCCTTTCAAGCAGTGAGATTCTCACCTCAGATTCGCATGACTGAATTAAACACAGACAGTATGAGAAGCAGCCATTTGAGGAGAAATCAGCAGTGTAGGCTTTGGAGCCAAGCCCAGCTGGGTGGGTATTTGGGTGCCATCATTCAGTCGGGCGGTGAGTGCTGACAGGGCACCAACCTTTCCAAACACTGACGAAGCCCTTGAACGCCGCTCGAGTATGTTGGGGCAGAAGAGGGCCTTTGACAGTGCTGGGGCAGACAGGTAGCATGGAAGGAGAAAAGCGTCAAGCTAACATGCGAAGGGGCATGTCAGTGAAAGGGATCTCCCAGCCACCATCTCCTCCTGCCCTCATTGACGCCCTCTGTGTTTAGTCTTACACAGTAATTGGTGCTATAAAAGAGCGTGATGACTGATTGACTGAAAAACCCAGTGGACAAACAAATAAAATGATGGAGGGGGGCGTGCTGACGGATGAGCATTCATCAGGATGTATAATTTACTTTTCTTCTGAATAGCCTGTATTCTTTTTTTTAGTATTAACTAAGGAAAATACATAACTCGTTCCATGCTTTCCTTAATGGTTTAATAATCAAGAGGCAGTGAATCAGCCGGGCATAGTGGCACAGGCCTGTAATCACAGCACTCAGGAGGCTGAGGCAGGAGGATCGCTGTGAGTTTGAGGCCAGCCTGGGCTACAAAGTGAGTTCAAGGCCAGCTGCATTGCACAGTGAGACCCTGTCTTAAAAAGAAAAAGAAAAAGAAAAAGAAAAGCAGTGAATCAATACTGACCTCCAAGCACTGTCTCAGATCCAGAAGCTACAGTGAGTTTGGAGATGTAACTTTCCTTTCAAATGTCCCTCCTTTACTGTTTTGAAACAGCAGTACAGTTTGGATCAGAAAAAGAGGAATGAGGTGGCTTCAGCAAGATGCAGGACACAGATGTGACTTCATTACCCAGCTGTGTGTAATTTTCCTCCTAATCAGGTAGAGCCATGAGTAGACTGAAACCACGCTGTGTGCTGCAGCCGGGGGGATGCTCTGTCAGTTCAGGTGCTCGTTTATTTAACTTGTACGATGGCCTCAGATGCTTCCTTCGCCTTACTCTGCCTCTGCCCCCTCTGAACAGCCAGGTAAACAGCCCAGAAGTGCGAGAATCTGTGGGTGCCTCTGGCACCCCTGTAGCCTTTGCCTAAGCAGAAAGGGCAGAAATTCTTGAACTCAGCCAGTAAAACACAAAAGCAGAGGTCAGTGGGAAGATGGGCAGTAGGCGGTGAACTGACGAGCATTAATGACCGTGTTAAACAGTAACTGTGTGGCCCCCACATTTCCTCCTTAACTGCCCACTCTTGTAAGAAGTCTCCCTGGGTATTATATAGATTTGCTGAAGATCCCTTGTAGCTGTGAATGGTCTAGCAACTTTCTTTTCTTTTTTATAATTCCCAGTACACAACTGTTCTGAAATCACATGGTAGAAACTCTTAACTAGAAATTGTTGAGAACAGGTTAAAAAAAAAAAAAAAAAAGAATAACACTTAAGAAAAAAATAGAAGAGCTTCAGTGACATTTGCACAGTTGCCTTTCTTTCTCATTTAGTTGGAAAAAATTATTTTTCAGGTTTCAGGGAATTACTGTTTCTCACGCACTTCACAGCATCATACGCTTTCAGCAGAAAGGATTCTAGAGAGGGTGGTCAAGGTCTCTTGTGCAGATCAGGAAACTGAGGCCCAGAGAAGTGGCTGACTTGCCCAAGTGTGTGTCCAAAGTCAACCAGTGAAAGCCAGAATTCTCTCACAAGCCACACTTTTAAAATCCACTCATTCATGTATCGTTTCGCCTTCAGCTATTCACCGAGCAGCTGCTATGTGTCCCGCACTCCCCGGGCATTGAGAATACAGTGATAAACAGACGCGTTCAAGACTGTGCCCTTAGGTGGGGATAAGTACTGGAGCCCCTAGAATCTCAGCCCCCACCCCAGACCTACTGAATCGGCACAGGATTCCAACAATATCCCCTGGAATTTTCCATGCATATTAAAGTAGAGAAGACAGGAAAATAAATATGAAAAGTGAAATAGAGAGTGTTGGAAGAGCTCAGTGGGAAATGGCATAAGAGAGACAAGGAAGAGAGAATGCCCGGGGCTTCGTGAGCCTTTGGAAGGCTGGGAACTTTTTCTCTGGGAAGAAGGGCCTGGAGAGGAGGCAAGATGTGACCTAACTTACACAGAGTATAGGCAGCACAGCTTTAAGTGTTCGACAGACAGGAACAAGTCAGCAGAGGCCTGGAAACACCATAGGCACAAGGGACTTCAGGAAGTGATACAAATTATTCTATATCTTAATAGGTTCATAGCAGTGTACCTATTTGTCAAAACTCTTCTAATGACACACTAAGATGAGTGCATTCTATTGTGTGCAAATTACTTAAGTTAAAAGGAAACAAAAGTTGGGTACATAATAACCAATTGAAATTCTGTAACAGAGCACCTGTTGAGAAGTATAATCACAGAAAGGAAACTTCTCTCCAACCTAGGAGAGAACTAGAGATGTGGGCATGAGCAAGACGGTGTGTGCGAGAGACCATGCCAGGATCCCCAAACGTTTAAGAGCTTGTAGAATAAGAGTGGAAAATTCAAAGTGATACTGAAATGAAAAAAAAAAAAAAAAAAAAAAAAAAAACCCTACTTGGTCAGGAGCTAGAAGACAGATTCTGGTTTTGCCTCCACTTCTTTACCTAGCTTCATGACCTCAGACAAGTCACTGTCCTTGGAGTGGCAGTTTTCTTCTCTTTCAAGGGGCAATCATAGCACTTGTTTCCACATTGCACTGGAAAGGTCAAAAACAATGTGAAAGTTGGGAAAATGCTTTAAAGCTAGAAGCCACTATATACCTGCAAGGACGGCTAAAACTTCTTTCTCCAAGTTGCATTCCTGTAAGTTGAGCCAACACATTGGAAAAGGCTTCAGTTACAAGATGTTTCTGACTCTGCCACAACTTCAAGGCGTGTGTACTTTTGCTGATGTTCATGCAAAATTGTGTTTATTACATGCCCTGAGGTGTTTGCCGGTTTAATACAATCCCTTGGGTAGAACCTTTTCTCAGTCGAAGACAAAATGGTGGAAAGCAAACATTTGTGCTTTGTAAAGAGAGGGTATATGTCACAAACGCGGAAGTCATGAAATAGATTTGATGTATACTTTACGTTCAGGCATCTTGTAATATTTTCTTGAGCATCCACCTCAGAATAGAACTGGGAAGGATATACAGTGATGCGTAAAACACACTTTTCATTGTCAAGGAGATGAGAGTCTAGAAGAATGGATAAGAGATGTCAAAAGTAACAAAAGCTGAAAAACGTTATAAGAAAAATGGGAGGCCATGGAGTTGGACGGGAGGATAAAAGAGGTTATTTGTCTCTTCGAAATCCTTCTGAGAAAAGTGTTGCCAGAAGTGAGCACTGCGGAATGAGTAGCAGGCTGTGATAACAAGAAGAGCATCGCAGGTGGGAAAATGCACCCAGTGCGTCTCAGAATCGGGAAGATAACAAGGCAGTTCTGGGAGGATGTGCTGGAAGTTTGGCTGGGGGCGAGCTTGTGTCTGAGGTACTAGCATGAGATGGGAAATCGGGCTGAGGAAGGCAAATTGAGGATAAATCCATGGGAGCCTTTCCATGCCAGCCTTCCTTGGCTGGAAATGGAAAACCACTGGAGGTTTCTGAGCAGGAGTGCAGTATGACTCAAAGTGTGTTAATAAAGATGACTTTAGCAACTTTGTTGGGCATGCAGTCATATTAGGAGAGGTCTGAACTACGGAGGCTAAACAGAAAACAGGTGCAATGTTTAAGCAAGGAAAAATGAGGATTTCAACTAGTATAGTAAGTACATGGGCAAGAATATACAAAGACAAGTAATGCCGGCATCAAAAATTGGCTGGACTTTAAAACCGGTTGAGTGGGGGAGGTGAGAAAGAAGAAAGTATCGAAGATGAGTCTTGAATTCCCAGCACTCTGAGAGGCCGAGGCAGGAGGATTGCAACTTGGAGCCTAGCCTGGCAACTTACCAACTTAGCAAGATCCTGTTTGAAAATTATAGGAGGGAGGGAGAGAGGAAAAAGAGGGAGGAGGGAGGAAGAAAGGAAAGAAAGAAAAGAAAAGAAAGGGAGGGAGAAAGGGAAGGAGTCAGGTAGGCTGGCTGCTGGCTGGGGGTGTAGCTCAGTGCAAAGACCTTGGCTTCACTTGCCAGTACTGAAACAAGACAACAACAACAACAACAAAACTCTCAGATTTCCAGCCAAAATGAAAAGTCTTTTTTTTTTTTTGTGGGTACCGGGGGGTCGACCTCAGGACCTCGCGCGCCAGCAGGCGCCCGTGCCGCTGAGCGATATCACCGGCCCCTTTTTCGTATGTGGGATCCGGGAGTCGAACTCGGGCCCTCGTGCTTGCCGGGCAGGCGCTTAAGCCGCTGAGCCATCTCACCGGCCCATTGAAAGCATGCATTCGGTGAAAAATACTGGATTTTCTTTTAAGACATACTGAGATATTGGTACTGGTAGGACAGTTAACATTGTTGAGTACTTTTTCTACACAAGTTTGCATATATCTCCCTATTTATTCTGTAGAACTGCATTGCAAAAAGAGTAAGACCATAGCAGATTAACAGATAGACTGAGGCTTGAGAGATAAAGTAACTTGCCTGCTCTCTTCATTCAAGAAGGAATCTAAATATTGTGCTCTTTGTATGTTATTATTGCAAAAAATCTAGCAAACACCTGGACAAAATAAAAAATAAAAAAACTGAAATCAGAGAGTCAGGGAAAATCCACATAGTACCTTTTCTTGAGATGATGGAGAAAGTGAAATTATTTCCTTCTTTGACACACAGCAGAGCACATGAAATCCACTCAATTTGTCTGCATAGATCAATAAACTCTAGAACTTTGGAACAGTTTTTCAGTGATCATTTCTGGTGGTTATCAATGAATCCCTCTGGGGAAGGTTTTAATAGTATTTTGCTAATGTATGACAAATTCACAAGTTAGTTCCTACACTGTATCTAAGGAGTAAGTCATGATTCAGAATTTTCTTGCATGTCTGAGAATGCCACTCCAGTTCTAAATGGAAACTGGGACTAAACACTTAAGACTAGGGGAAGAAGTAATGTATTACAACTCCTGTTTTAAAGCACAGTCACCCCTAAAAGTCCTTACTGCAAAAATAATTATATTCAGCACACAGCTGATAAACCAGAAATCTGCACTGAAATTTATCAGCTAGCTATATTATAATGAACACCATTACCATCGTTGTATTCTGGCTATTTCTTATTCAAGCTGTGTGTTTGTCAGAAATAAGTAGTATCATAAGCCCTCCTGACAAAAATCACATTTCTGTTTTCTAAATAAGTTTGGTTATGCCATAGTAAATGAGTTCTTCTTTTGAATTCAGCTGTGTTCTTCTGAATATTATTATCCTCTTGCCATGGCTCGGCTTTATCTCCATTCTCCTGTTTCGAGATAGCATAATTCACTACATGTATCAAAAAATGTGTAATTGTACCTCCTCATCAGAAATCAAGGATTGGCTTTCACTAACAATTATTCAGGCAGTGTCTCGTGGATAGGACACATGCATAAACTTCCAGAATTACACCTTAAATACTTCTACGAAGAGCCTGCAGTGGCAGACAGTCCCTTCATCAGACTTTCTCATTTCCTCCAACTTGTAATGAAGCCAGCTTGTTTCTTCAGGCTACTAAGCACCAAGCAGTTTGCTCTCTGCGCTCATTTTGTCTGCGCAGGGCTTGCTCTTGTGCTCTTTGAAGCCCTGTGGTAGACTCTACCATCGCTTTTTAAAATAATTGCAATACCCTCAGACAAGGATATAATCAAAGAGATGATCTAATTGTCCATCACAGATTGGGGGTGTGAGGTTACTGGAGATTGAAACCAGGAGTGCTGAGCTACATCCCCAGCCAATTAAATTTTGAGATGGCTTCTCACTAAGTTTCCCAGGCTAGCCTTAAACTTTCAGTCCTCCTGACTCAGCCTCCCAAGTAGCTGGGATTACAGGTGTGAGCCACTGCTCCTGGCTCCTCATCACAAATTTAGACCAGGTAATTATTCTTTGTAATACCTCAGGTTGAGACACAGGAAATCAGTCCAGCATGGGGACCCGTGTCAAGTTCATTATAAAAGTATCACCTTGCTGTGTAAATGGTGTCATTGGCATCCATCTGCTGTAACATAGCAACAGGGGAGTCATCTTTACACCGCCCTCTTCCTCACTGCCCATATTCAATGGAGTGTATGTCTGAAATATTACTTCTGGATCCCTCCTGTCCTATTATGTTCTTGGAGCCACCCATTTTCACTGCCCACCGTGAGTCAGTCTACCACGACACTTTGTAGTAGCCTTTTCACAGGTCTCCTCACCATCCACTCCAACTCCTCCCCTTTCTTTTCTCCACCCTACCGTGAGAATCATATTTTCCAGTTAACCAGTAGATCAGATGAGCCCAAGGTTTAAAACCCTGCGGTAACTTTATTGTTTCTAGTGTAAGCCCCAAATTCTTTTCATGACCTTCAAAGCTCTGTGTATTTCAGCCCCGTGTACATCCCCAGACTATTTTCTGACATTGTACTCATACATGTGCACGGAAGTACCTCCCACGGAGCCTGCTTCTCTTCCTCTGGCTCTTCTCTTGGTTCTTTTCCTCCATGTTCATTTTCAGCGCAAGTGCTAATTCCTCGGATTAGCTTTCCTGACCACCCACACTCCTGCCCTTGTTAATTTCCCTCTCTCTCTCTCCCCCTCTGATTAAAAAATGCATCTATTAGGTTGGCAGTTCAGTTTAACAAGAAGTGACAAATTGGAGCAGGCAGAAACATTGCGTCACCTAAAATCTGAAGCTAATGTTCCTTTGTTGCCACAGATCTTTCCACTGACTAACAGAAATAAATGGTCTTGGTTACTTTCCTGTTGCTGTGACATAGTACCCAACACGCACAACTCGGCACAGGTTTATTTTGGCTCACGGTTTGTTGAGGTTTCAGTCCGTAGTCGTCTGGGTCCAAGGCAGGGCTGCATGAGAGAGGGGCATCACAGAGGAGGCTTGCTTATGGCAAGCAGTGAGGGATCAAGAGAGGACGGAAGGAGATGGACCCTTCCAGGCCCCACCCCCTGTGACCCACCTCCTCCCAGCAGGCTTCACCTCCCAGCATCACATTTAGCTATAGACTCCTTAGTGGACTGATCTACTAGTCCATAGGTATCACACCCCAGTAATCCAGTTTTCTCCCTCGAGTGCATGAGCTTTTGGGGGGACATCTAATTATAAACAATAACACAGTTTAATTTTATAAAACACTAGTGACCGCATTTCACTACAAATGACTCATAAATCTCTCTTTTGTTAGATTGTGACCTTTCAATTCTGTATAACTGAAGGGTAGAAATTTTACCTTCATTTGGCTCTAAACAAAGCATGAAGAAAAAATTGCCGAATCACTCGAAGAGACCATGGGAGATCTCTTTCCACAGGAAGGTCAGAGCCACTTAGACTGGTTCGAAGACAGCACACACCCTCAGACTTTTATTCTGGTGTATAAGAAATGGTTTTGGTGTGTGTACTTTATATTCATTAACATTTATTCTCCTTCTTAGCTCCAGCCAAAACATATATTCAGCTTTCCTTTTTTGATGATCATCATTTCTTCACGAGCATGGAAGAAATGTGTGATTTGGAGGGTTTGGCCTTTGCCATCCATGCACATCAGCTGTTTTCTATCCTTTGCCTGGGGCTTTCTCTGGTGGACTTTCCTTCCGTGTGCCGGGGAGTGGGCAGTCCCAAAACAGCCCTCAGACAATGATCTGGGGAGCTGGTAGGTAAATAACAGCGCTGTCCTCACTAGATGCCTCACTATACTACCTCCACAGTGCCAGGAATGGGGAAGGGAAGCCCCAGCTACCCACAGTGATAGTTTCTGGATAATGTCTACCAGTATTTTCTCTGATCATCTCCCAAATAATCTACTTTCTCTAGAATCTTTTTTTCAAGCATTAGATGTTTCTGTAAAAAGGACTGACTTTGGGAAAAAATCTGCTCTTTTGGGGGAAGCTCAAAAGAGAAGGCTTCAGTATTCATGGAAGGCTGTAGTTAAAATGAGATTTGAGGCATAAAGCCAGCTTTGAAACACTATGATGTCTTACTAATTATTAAAGTAGTGCATGCTATTTTGCCAGTTGGTATTCAACTGCTTCCCCAAACACTTGCCACAACAGGGCAGCTCCCAAGACCATTGGGCTGCAGGCTCGCTCTGAACACAGTGGGCCCAGTGCCTGCCATAAAGTGGTTAAATACTTCTCACATGATCTGCGGTTCATTTGGTAACCCCCAGTCTCAGATGTAAAGCAGCTCTCTACCTTTGATTGTTGTGCACAGGAGGCCTTGAATTATATTTTCCCAACTCAGTCTCCGCTAGCTTTCTGCATAGATGCCCTTCATCTTCAGGTGTCTGGCTGCTGTGTGGTGGGTTTTTTGAAAGTAGATGGATAAAGGAGCTAAGAGAAGGAAAAGTAGAGCTGCAATGGCAAACAGAAACACCAAAACGACACCCAGGATTTGGAGGCAGATTTATTTACATCGACGGGCACTGATCGGGATCACTCCCAAAATATCAGGCCTTGATCTCTGGTGCTCTAGGGCTTATATGGGATAAGCAAGCAGGAAGTACAGAGGCAGAATGGCTTGTCATTTGGGGATTGGTTTATACAATGTGCATCATAGTGACCAGCTGTGCATCACAGTGACCAGCTGTTTCTAAGAGACCAGAAACAACCGGTACTGTAACAGGAACTATTACCTGGGCAACTAACAAACTGAAGTATACTGGCTAAAGGGACCATTTTCTTTCTTTTCTTTTCTTTTTTTTTTTTTTGTGGGTACCAGGGGTCGACCTCAGGACCTCATGCGCCAGCAGGCACCCGTACCGCTGAGCGATATCACCAGCCCTTATTTCATATGTGGGTGCCGGGAGTCGAACTTGGGCCCTCGCGCTTGCCATACAGGCGCTTATGCCGCTGAGCCATCTCACTGGCCCGCCATTTTCTGTTACAGAGACAACCATCAATATTGATAGCGAACTTCTGGGAAATTATCTGAGCATTTCCATTTGACCTGGCCCTACAGACTGTGTCCTGTATTGTAGCACCACTGCGCTTATACCCAATAGAATATCTACTCATGTATGACAAATTGCACTTCTCTGATTTGTATTCAGAGAAGCTCCCCGCTCAAGCGGCTCACATAGGACCCCAAAGGGAGGAGGACGCAATCTGTATTTGTAGTTTTCTTGCCAGTTTTTTTTTGTTTTCCTAATTCAAAATATCCCAGTGCGATGCAGAACCGAAATCCACACACAGGTACACACAGAGAGAAAGTTCATAATGGTGTTTGCTGCTAGGTCCAGGTATGTGTGACCGATTAAGTTCCAGGGCCAGCACCAGATGCCAGGAACTACTGCCTTCACTGGGACTCCTGGATATCAGACGGTTAGCACCCCCATCCCGTGCTCCCTGTGTCCTACCCAGGTTGTAAGTTTTATAGCTGGAAAAGCTTTTTAGTGCTCATTGAACAGGGTTACCTGTTCACCTCTGAGAATTACTAAGAATTTAGGAGAAGCTTGGGTACTGAGCAGGGAATGTATGTCTCAATGACAGCTGTTCCAGGCTGTGTCCTTGCTGTACGTGATGATGCCTGAAAGCAGTCCAGTTTCCATCCACAACTTTAGGAAAAGCTGAACTGCAGCTTCCTCAGCTGAGTTTTGTTGCAAATGCCAAAGTGGTGGCCACAGATAAATCAGTTATCAGAGACTGGGTAATTTTTTATAACCTGCATGTATTTTGTGGTTTCTCATGACACAATAATCATGAAATTCAAAAGGCACATTCTCACAAGTGTGAAAAAGGCAATTTCAGGGTTGCTTTTGGCTTGTGCTGTTGCAAGGCAGGATTTAGATACAATCTCTCACTATTTAGATTTGCTTTTGGAGTTTTAGTGAGATGTCAAAGATTTCAGTTAGCAAGTGTCAGGAAATGATGTCAACATTCTCAAAAAGGAATAGTTTCGTGAAATACAGCAAGCATTTGGTGCCCAGAAATTTTGCTGTAAGATCCACCAAGTTCTCCATCCTCAAAGGCTCTTTTCCTTTAAACAAAAAAAAAAAAAAAAAAAAAAAAAAAAAAAAGATTCTTCTTAGGAGAGTGTACTACTTTTTTTCCAATATTTGTACAAATGCAAAGTGAAAGATTGTTTTAGTGTTTTATTTCTATATGCAACTGATGATAGCATTTGGGGAAATTTTGTAGAATCGAAAATTAAAGAAAAATTTAAATAAAGCAAGCCAGAAACATTGTTCTTCTTATTATACTAGCTTTAATAAAGTTATTTCTTAATTTCCAAATCTATTGTACCACTAAACATTAAAATGGCTAATTTTTTAAAAAATAAGATCAGTGTTGGCAAGATCGTAAAATAGCTAAAGCTCTCATACAGTGGTGATCTAAAACAGTACATCTACTTTGGAAAGCTCTTCAGCAGTGTCTTATAAAGTTAAATATATACCTAGCAATCCCGTGACCCAGTAATTCCACCCCTAGATGTTTAGTCAAAAGAGATAAAACAGATATCCATGGAATGACCTTAGTAACTCTTAACTGGAAGCAACCCAAAATATCCTCCAACTGGACATAAGGACAAAAACGCAAAAGGAATAAACAAATCATGATATATTCATATAATGGAATGTTACTTAGCTATAGACAAGAATGAGTTACTGATGCATTCAACCAAATAGATGAGTCTAGAAATCATACTGTTTTTGTAGAAAATTGAAGAGACACGAAACAGAGCATACTCTATAGTTCCACTTATATTAAGTTCGAGGACAAGCAAAATGATAGAAACCAGAATAGTTAGATGACTGGAGTACCAGAATTGATTGGAAAAAAGCAGAAGGGGAACTTTGTCAACAGCTGAAATGTTTTATATCACAGTCCAGGTGCTGATTACATGGTCATATGCAATTGCCAAATTACATTGATGCATATGGTTAAGATTTGCATATCTATACTTACCTGGCAGGGGAGAACCATGATCACAAAGGTGGTTTTCCCAGAGTGAGGCTCATCCATTGCACTCCGTATGTGCTGACCCCTCGATTTCCCCAAATGCGGGAAACTCGCCTGCCTAATTTTTGGTAGTGGGGGACTGCGTTTGCGCTGTCCCCTAAAAAGAAAAAAGAGATTTGCATATCTATGTATGTTATACCTCAATAAATTACTGTTAATATAAATAAAAGCTCTTTCTCGGCTTCTGAGTTCCTATGTACAATATTAATATCATTTGTTGTTTTTCTCTGTTAGCGTAAAAGCTAAATTCAGATTTAGCAGATGACAGGATCTTATACACGTGAAATCACTGGGACATGTACTTTTCTATTGAAGGAAATGTCACCTTCCCCTTTAACTGCTAAACCCTTTTAAAAACAAATCCAGGTTTGTGTGAAAACTCTTTATTTTGGTAGGGTCTCATGGTAGTGATCTTTTCATTTGACCTGGGCAAAATTTTTTCCCATATATTTAGTATTCTTTCAGGGTGGCTAGTCAAGTATTTTTGTAAACAGTGGGGTATTTTAGTCTTTAGAAAGATTTTTACCATGGAATGTCCTATAATTCTCTTCGCAAGTACTTGGGTCTTTTTCTGGCTCTTGCTTAATAACCAATTTTGGAGCATTTGAGAAAAACAAAATGATCCAACTACAGGAAGAAGACATGGATGTGATAGACGTAAATCACAGGACCAGGCTGAAGGAGACTGAGGGGATCTCTAGTGATCAGACTCATTATCTTTGGTCTTTTTTTTTTTGGTACCGGGAATTGAACTCAGGACCTTGCACTTGCCAGGCAGGCGCTTGTTTCACTGAGCTATATCCCCAGCCCCAGACCCATTATCTTTGAAGGAATTTTTGAATCCTCAGGTTAACCTAGATGCTTTGCTTGTTACTGGATATATCTTTGATGTAGAGATAGGCTGCTAGAACATCAGCTGACATTCATGGTCATTTGTTAAACTTCTCCTTATTTAAGCATCATTCCTGTGACTTAGTATCTCTTCCATGTAATTTCAATCAGGGCTAAAATTGTTTAAATTTTTCTTTCTAAAAATAATATGCTTACTTTTATGGAAAAAAGAAAATTGGTTCTATCTTTACTGATAACGCTAGGTTGTCAGTGACTGATTATTTGGGGCAGACATGGAAATTATAGTCTGTTCTCCTCTAACTCAGTGATTTTCAGATGCTTTGGTGAAACCCTGACAACAAAATCGCTCCTGTAACATTTATGACAAGAGCACATGCCATATTCTACACTGACATATACACTGGGCTCTGCCTTATCATTGAAACTAAATGTTTCTACTTGCTTTTTCCTTGTCACATTTGAATGAAACACTTAATAAAGTTAGAGAGATAAGATGATTTATAGAAAATAAACAGTCCAAACAAGACAAAAGGTCAACAAGGAAGTAGTAAGCATTTCCTCTGAGGGGCTTAAGCCCCATCCCATGTTTAGTAACATTCCTAATTGCTGCAGATAACCTTAGCCCGTGTTTTCTTCATGGTTCTGGATGACATGAAGTGAGTGGGCTGGAAAGGGAATGAGGAGAGTGTATGTCCGTATTGTGTCAGAACTACCTCTTTCACTTCAAAACTTGGATTTCTGGCCTGACATCCTGATCTTTTACCTGCTCTGCCTTTTGGAGCTCGTTCAATCCCATTAAGGATATAGGGTTATATATCCTGATAACCTGAGCCTCAAGGAAAAATGGCAGAATGGGAAATTTAAGGGTCCATTTCTCCACTGAAGCATGGGCAAAACAAGCAAAAACTTTCAAGATTAGCCCCTGTAAAACTCTGGGAGATAGCCAAAGGCTTAAGGCATCCAACCAAATGCTGGATCGAGAAAAGCTGACTTTAACATGGTAGGAGAGTCTTATGACCTTTTAATTCAACTTTACCACACACGACTTGTTAGCATAGCATCAGTCTTAAAGATGGCAGCCCACGTTCCCAGCATGGCTTTCTGGTTCTGGAAGGAGGAGCACAGATCTTATTAACAAGTATTTGTGTTTTTCTGTTTTGACTTATCTGGATATTCCCTGACAGAATAACACAAAGTACTTGCCTTTGTTTTGCCTTACTCAAAATTCTCAGGAAAAAGCTGCTATATGGAAAATATTCCTGAAAAACACTAACAGGCAAGCAAACTAGTCACCTAGAACAACATCCTGAGAGAAAAGCAGGGGAGAAAGTTACTTTGGGGCATAATGGCTTTGGAAAATTTCCCATATACTGGGGAATCTAAACAGCTGTCCAGGTCATGAACCATGTTCAGAAAAATTTTGAGAAGACTCTAAGCTTTCACTTCCAGCCTAAGAAATTAAGGCAGCCAGACAATAGTAAGTGAAGGCTAAGGCAGAGTTCTAAACAGCCAAGTCAACCATTGAAAATGTTTCCAACACAAAACCAATGTACCAAGATCAGGTGAGGGAGTGTGTGTGTGTGTGTGTGTGTGTGTGTGTGTGTGTGGCTCTAGTACGGAAGCTAGCTTATCACATAGAAACTTCAGAGACACACAACAAAAAATACAGCCTTATAAAAATAGTCTAGAAAAACTAATGAAGGGCTAAATAGACATTTCTCCAAAGAATATATACAGATGTACAATAAGCACATGAAAAGACACGGAACGTCGCTCATTGTTAGGGAAATACAAATGAAAACCACAGTGATATATCCCTTTATAACCATAAGGATGGCTACTACTAAAAAATAATACTAAAGATAACAAGATAAGTGGTGATTAGGATGTCCAAAATACTGGAACATGAACATTCCTTGTGAGAATATGAAATGGTGCAGTTGCCATGGAGAATAATTGTGGTTTTTCAGAAATGAAACACAGAATTACTATGTCATCCAGCAGCTTCACTCCTGGGTGTATACCCAAAACAACTGAAAGTGGGAACTCAAACACATTTTAATATTCATGTTCATAGCAGCGTTATTCACTGCTATGGTGGCATCAACCCAAACATCCATCAGTAGTTGAATAGATAAACAAAATGTGGTATGTACATACGATGGAGCATTATTCAGCCTTAAAAAGAAAAAAATCTGACACACATTACAGGATGGAGAAACTTTGCAGACATTATGCTAAATGCAGTAAACAAGAAATATAAGGACAAATATTTGTATGATTCTAATTATGTGAGTCACCTAGAGTCATTTAAATTAAATTCACAGAGGCAGGAAGAAGGACGGCCGTCAGGGGACACTGGTTGGAGAGGAGACTCAGTGTTATTGTTTAATGGACATGAGTTTCAGTTTGGGGGATAGAAAAAGCTCCATAGATCAAGGATGTTGTTGGTCGTAGAACACAACATTGCGATCTGCTTAAAGTCACTCGGCTGCACATTCAAAATGGTTAAAATGGTAGATTTAATGCCATACATACTTGATCACAATAAAAATTGTTTAAAAAGGCACTAAACAACCAACCAACCAACAGCAGCTAGAAACAGCAAACCCTGAGAAGTGGGAAGAATTCAGCTTTTATAGTTACCACATAATAAAATTCAAAATATCCTGTTTTCAACAACAAAAAAATGAGGCATAGAAAGAAACAAGAAAATATGACACAAGGGCCGGTGATATAGCTCAGCGGCATAAGCGCTTGCCTGGCAAGCGCAAGGTCCTGAGTTCGATTCCCGGTGCCCACCAAAAAAAAAAAAAAATAGAAAAGAAAATATGACACATTTACAGGAAAAAAAAAAAGAAATTAACAGGAGCTCTCCTTAAAAGAAGCACAGATATTAGACTAAGACTTTAAATCAACTCGAAATACTCAGAGATAAAGGAAACCAGGGCTGAAACCCAGGAAAATGATGTCTCCCTAGTCGGTAGAGCGCACTGTTTCGGGGAAGGATGTGGTGATATATCCGGGTCTGGCGGAAGTCAGTAGAGTCCCATCTAGGATAAAAGGAGAGTAAGAGAGCCACGGAGAGATGACCTGGGATTTGGAAAGGACTGCTGCACACAGAACACGGGACACTCAGGCATGTATCTTTCCTCAGTCTCCTGCACATGCCTCATAGTCACCACGGGGCTGGTGCACATATCTTCAAGCCTAAAGGCATGGAGCCAAATTGATATTTCTCACTGCAAATTTGGTATCTTTTTTTTTTTTTTTTATGTGGGTACCGGGAGTCGAACTCAGGACCTCGTGCTTGCCAGGCAGGCACTTATGCCGCTGAGCTATCTCACCGGCCCTGGTATCTTTAATTTAGAGTATAACATACTTATGATTTGTGTAAGTAAGATTTGCAACTTGAGCAGGGAATGATAGATAGATAGATAGATAGATAGATAGATAGATAGATAGATAGATAGATAGATAGATGTGGGGATTTCTTCCTTAGTCTGTGCCTCTAAGGGCATTTGGGACATGAGCACCATGAAAAACACTTCTCTTAGTTAACTCAATTGATACCCAGTCCCAAGCACTGGAGATTTGAAATACAATGAGTTCCATAGTTCAAGCAAAGTCCAAGACCCCTGCTTTGTCTGTACGTGTCACATTAATAGAACTGCTATGAACTGGCTCTGGTCGTGCACACCTGCATCCCAGCATTCTGAGAAGGTGAGGCAGGAGAATCACAAGTTCAAACCCAGCTTGGGCAACTTAGTAAAACCCTGACTCAAAACAAAAAAAGGGGGGGAGGGGTGGGCTGGGACTATAGCTCAGTGCAAAGGCACTGGATTCAGTCCCCTGGAGGAGAGAGGAGGGACTGCTGCCTATCGCTTACTTCTAAATAAAAGGATCTTAAAATATTATTTCCCCTCCTTGTTAGCTTACCTCATTTGTGTTCAGTAAATTTGCTTAGACTCTTTGATTTGCATGAGAATTAAATGTCATTAACAAATGCAATTAGAAAGCGCAGCAATTTATAGACTAAATCTGCTTTGTATCCTAAACTAATCAACAAAAGGAGCATCAATGTAATTGACTTTAAAGAAAGTTAAGCCTACCGTTAATAGCACATTACACAGTTCCTACAAAATGAAGAAGATTCTCCACCATCAACATATCTGCGCTCACCCTTGCCCTGGTTTGCACCATGCCAGAGCTAAGTACAGAAGGGCCACCTGTGCAAGAAGCAGAAATTAAAACCTCCCCCTTCTCGCTTCTTGAGCTTTGCCTCTTTATAGCTGTGGTTCTCAACCTTGATTGCGTGTGGAGCCACTAGTGTGCCTTAAAAACGCTAATGGCTATGCCTCCCTCTAGCACTGTGTACCTGGGCTGGGATATAGTCTGGGCCTTTTGATCTGAAAAGTTGCCCTTGCGATCCTAATGTGACCATGGCGGAGACCTGCTGCTTTACGTTAGCAGTGCTGTACCTGGGGACAGATAGACCAAGGTTGTGCGTGGAGCTTTTGGGAGAGGAAGAAGGCTTTCTCAGTAAGAGCACCGCTGTGGCACAAAGCAGGTTAAGTGTTCCTTGCTGCCTGTTTAAGGGGCAACTGTGCAAGGCAAGCTCCTTTGCTCTGGACGCATGTTAATAACTAATGTTTGCGTGAAGCCAGCTCCTCACATCACAGAATAATGTGCTGCCATTCAGTCAAACAGGATGTGACTCTTTCATGGACTTAAAATTGATTTTTTAAAAATGTAGATGACATTTTTAATAAGCATAACCCCAGTGTAAACACTGCCAATAAAATCGTAAGTGATTGGGCGAAGCGACTTCACATAGGAACGGTCTTAACAGTAATACCTACGGTGAAGGAATTTCTAAAATATTTTTAGTCTCCAGTTACTACCTTTGGTAACATTTTGGATGATGCACTATTTTTACAATTCAGATAAATTCGAAACTCGGAAAAGTACATAATCGAGGTCTGGCTTTGTGAAGTAGACACAAATCTTTTATGAAATACGTTGTTAAGTAGTCTGTATGTCATTAATCTAATTACCTCCACCTTCTCGGTGACTTCTAGGTATAAACCTGTGAGTCTCCTATTGTGTAGACCTACGAGACCAACAATCAAAAAAACCCTGAACATATTATGTTAAATCACGGGTTAGGAAGGTAGCCAATTTGTAGTTTTCCGTTGGGACAGTTCTTCTGTGAATTGTCAAATCAGACTTGCATTCATACAATAAACTAAAAAGTGTGCTGGAGAATTAGAAGCAAGTAATTGATTTTAAAAATGGCGTGGGGAGTAGTATAGTTTCACCAAGTGGGAAGAAAACAAATCAATTCAGTGGAAAGGTCTCATTTGAAAATGACTTAGCTCCCTGGAGCAGGAGGAATGAAGTCCCTGTCATCTCCCGCCCCTCTCCGTCCATCTCCTGTCCATAAGTTTCATAGTCCACACTCAAAAGGATGGCCACTTCTTAGGAATTTGTCTTCTGGGTACAGAACAATGTGCAGAAGGCTGGAAAGTGGGTCTGAGTGAGCAGACAGGAAATACACTGCATCTTTGCTCAACTAGTATTTTTCTTCCCTTTTCATAGCAACATAACCAGCTAAATTTGACCATATGACTGATTTCTGCCCAAGGTGTCAGCAAAAGCAGAAGGTGGAACTCTAAAATCTTTTTTCAACAGGGCACAGATATCAGGGACATGTATTTTGTCTTCCCTACCTTCTTCCTTCCTGATACCCATAATGCAGAGGTAAAGATGCAAGGTCCTGTGGCCTTTTTGGAGGCATAGTTAAGGAGAGTGGAGCGGAAATTTACAAGGAGCTCAGGTTTCCAGGGGCTAAAGTCACCCTACCTGCTCTAGATTCCTCCTCTGGGCTTGTTTCCTATGAAGATTAATGCTTTTGTGTTAAAAAAAAAAATACATCAAAAGCTTCATGTTATCATATATTTGCTATCAATTATATAACTAAAGTGTCATATAAGTATTTTTAAATTGCAATTTTTAAAATTTTTAGTTTTATGCCCCCATCTATTTGTAATTTCAGAGTGTATCTGACTGCTTTACATTACGTCATTGCTTGTGAGCCTACTTGTTTGAGATAAATTTGTGCTTTGACAATAGATGGATACGGTCCTTTAATACCAAGAATGTCTGTATTGCATATCAAGTGAGTGGGCAGATGAAACACCGCAATTTATATTGGTTTCTCAGCTTGTGAATAAGTGCACAGCTCATCAAAGAGTTGCTTATTTCCAATAAGCATGACAACAGATACTCTAACGCCTTCAAAATCAAACAGAGCTGGGAAATGATG
Source organism: Erethizon dorsatum (assembly GCA_028451465.1). NCBI lineage: Eukaryota > Metazoa > Chordata > Mammalia > Rodentia > Erethizontidae > Erethizon > Erethizon dorsatum. Next base: position 12,944,655 of record CM051841.1, on the reverse strand, counting down.
TGTGACTTATTCTTGGGAATGCGAAAGACAACCTTTCTTAGGAAGTGTATGAATATGAATGAGATGATCGTTATTTAAATATCACCAAATACAACATTTCTGTTGGGTACCTTTTAAGCAGTCAGATTTTCCATGGAATGTATTTCAGTTTTATTTTGCCTGGCTGGTAATCATAGTACTGAATTTAATAAATAGATATTATTGAATTTCTTTGGAATATTCCTGGTGGTATAAATTTCGTGCACGATTGGCTATGATACATGGCTATTTCTCTGTAGTACTTACACACGAGGAAATCTGTTGTAGATTTTCTGGCCTCAGTTACCTACTTTGAGCTATCTTAAGAATATAAGTCACTTTTGTTTTTTAAAAACTATACATTCATAAAATACAGCACTAGTATAAAAGATTATTTCTGCGATCATACTAGCACAAGACTATGCTGATACTACACTTTTGTTAGTGATATTTGTCCTTGGGGATTCCTTGGATTGGTCTGTAGTAAACAGTTAATTCAGAATTACAAGATGGGGAAGAAAAATCATAGACCTTGTAATTCCGGACTTAAAACAGGTAGATAACCTGATCCAACCACGTCTAGCTTTTTTTCCATGAGGACACTATTGGTGTTATGGATCACTGTGTGATATTGACTTGCACATTGGTCTCATAATCATTGAGAAGTGGTATAGTATTTTCAAGCAGGCTAACGTGCTAGTGACTTGGAGGGCAGCATTTGGGTTTTATGCTCCTGATCTTAAGCTCTAGGGAAGATGGGCCATGTCTGGGAGCAAATTCTAGCATTGAGAAAAGATATTGCCATTAAATTAAGGAGGGGAGAGGTGCTAAAATGGCGATCCGTATGTAAGTCTCTGATAATTTTGTTCCATTTCTTCATCTGTCTTGAATGCTTTTTCTGTCATTAACAATGTGTAGCCTAAATTATCTAGATGTTCACATGTCCACTTTACTTCTCCCTTGTAGGCAACCTGACACCTGAGGGTATGACATCTGTAAGTTCACTATTCTATAGCGACATCAAGATCTTGATAGAAAATCTCTCTAAATTGTGCTGGAAAAATCTTCCAAATTGCAGCTATTTTGAGTGACCATCCTGATGCCCGTAAAACTAACTTCCCTGACATACATCAAAAACTACTCCATGGGACTTTAATTTAAAATACTTTACCAGTAATCATGATTAGTAGGTGGTACGTTCCTACTGTGCTTTAAAGCAACCAAGGTTAAAATGTCTATCTATTTGAAGTTGTTAAAATTTTTAAAGGACATTATTTAGAAGTTGTGACTTAGCAACCAAAGCTGTGGCTTTGAAGTAAATTTATACTTTAAAGGGAATGTATGATCAGTTGAATTTGCACATCTCACCCAAATTGGAAAACTGAAGAAGTCAGAAGTTCTAAAATGTAATAGTTTGGGCATCCATGCATAACTGGCAGCAAACTTTCTTGTAACATAAAAAATTCTTATATTCCCAATTTTTAAAACAGGAGGTCATGTTGATATTTTAAAAGCAGGAGATCAGGTTGGATCTGAAATAATTCCCAAGGGTTCATGTGTTGAAGGCTTGGTCGCCAACTTGTGGTGCTATTGAGAGATGGTGGAACCTTTGGGAGTCGGGTGTGGGGGAAGGAAGTGAGGTCATTGAGGGCTTGTCCTTGAGAAGACTATTGGGACTCCAACCCTTTGCTGTCTGTCCCTTCCACTGTCCAGGCACCGTGAGTTCAATGGTCTCCTCCACCCCCACTGTTACTGTGCTGTACTTTGCCACCGCAGACCCAAAGCCATTGAGCCACGCAACCATAGAATGAAACCATGAGCCAAAATAAACCTTTCCTGCTTATAAGCTGATTTAGCTCAGATACTGGGAACAGCAAAGGAAAGCTGACGAACACACAGGTATCCTCGGAAAACGAGGTATCCGTGCCGTCAATAAAACACCATTTAAACTCTAAGTGAACTTCCAACACCCCAAGCTAAATATATGCTGGCTAGATTGTACTGTGGTTGCTGGAAAACTGTAAAATACAGAAAGTTCCCATTACTCTTCATGTTTTACCTCTGAGAATTTTCTAGCCATGTTTTATTTGAACAGAGGTCAGAAATCAGTTACTGTGTGGGCTTTTCTTAAGGGATGATTTTAATGAAAGCGCCTCGTTATTGCAACATTTGCTGCCTTCCTTTCAAAAGATTTCCTCAAAGCATAGTGATTAAATCCTGGGGGAAAATAAATTTGTACTTTTCAAAAGCCTGAAGAAATAACTCACAGGAAAAAAAAAAATAAAACAAGTTCTGAAACCCCATATATAATGAGCAAATACTGTTTTAGTTTAAAAATCATAAAACATTGTTTTTGCTCTTTTACTTGAAAATGTTTCAAAAATCAGTGTGTGTTGTGCAAAATGATCTTATTTATTTCCTAATAAAAGCAGACTGCTTTATTTTGAACTTTTTTTAAAATTAGAGAAGATTTTGGATGTTTAAATAAGTGTTTTAGAAACATAAGACCTTACCCTATGGTGCATCTCATGCAATGGGTGTGTTCACATATGTGCATCTCATTCAGCTTCTTCCGTACGTGGGCCTACTGGAGACCGTGAGGAATGCCCCGAGGTAGAGAGCTTCAGTTCATCACTTTGAAAGTCACTGATCCGAGTTCATGGGCATAAGAACCAAAAAACTACTGCTGAGACTCAGGCTGCATCTGCTATAATGAAAAGCTGGCTATAAAATCCAATTATGTGAACAAATATCTCCCCTAAGAATAAGTAACAGTGTTGAAATACAAACCAGAAATTATCTAAACTCCTAGCGATCAGAGAAATACAAATTAAAACATAGGCTGGGTGTGGTGGCTCATGCCTATAATTCTGGAACCCAGGGAGGCTTATGGGGGAAGAAGGCAAGTTCAAGACCAGCCTGGGCCACTTAGTGACTTGGTCAAAATTAAAAATTAAAAAAAAAAAAAGGTTGAACCATGTAGCTCAGTGAGAAGGTCCTGGCTTCAATCCCAATACCACAAAAAACATAAATAAATAAATAAATAAATAAATAAATAAATAAATAAATGGATAAAGCCAATCACTGGTGTATTAAACTATCAAATTTTTGTAAGAATCGAATTGTAATAAAGCTTAACATAAGCAGAGTATTGTTGGTATGAAAAATATTAGCATCAGTTTTAACCATTTGGCATTGTATTTCAATAGCTAAAACAAATTTTCACAAAATTTGAGCTGGGCATACAGAAAATGAAAACATGCTAAAGAAAATTATAGTATATGCAATCACTATGTATATAACCAACAAGATAATGGCTGTGAAAATGCATATTATCATGAAAATAAATGCGTATACTGGAACAAGTAAACAAAATGATACACAGCAATAAGCAAGCATCGCAGTCGCAACTCTTTTCCTGTTTAACAGCATTAACATATTCTGGAAGGAAATAGAGCCCAAATGCAAAAAGTGATTAAAGTATTCTGCTAGTGTCAGTTGTAGTGTTTCATATGCAAGCAACAGAAAACCCAGCTCCGACTGGTTTAAATGATCACATTGATTGGCTCCTGTAACTGGAAAGCCTGGCCACTGGGCTTCCGGTTTGATCCATGCAGCAGCTCCACGAGGTCATGAAAGGGCCAATTGTTTTCTTTCCCTTCACTCTTCCTCCTGATGTCTGCTTCCTGCTACAGCACACTCCCTCCTGATTGTCATTTTGATGCCAGCAGGAACTAGAACTGGATGCTTCCTTGATCACACTGTCAAAATGACGGCTCCTCGCCCTCAACCACTGAACAAAATACCAACGTTCATTCTTATCGTCTGGGCTGCATGCCCGTTACTGAACCAAAAAATATGGCTGTGGAATAAGATTGGCTGTAACCCAATTAGCATTCCCCTCTGCAGGAGCGGTGGAGTTAATTCCACTGTAAATCTGTGACTGCTACAAAGCGAGGGAGCAAGAACAGGTGCTAAGGAAGCAGTGGGGACGTCTGCTGTGTGAGTGAATACACGTATACACGCGTCTCTGCATGCGATTGCATATATGTACAGACATGTATATGTCGCATTCTGTCATCAAGAAAGGAAGCAGAAGCACCTGACATCGCTGATTCATTTTATTCACTTAGTCAACACATATTTACTAAGTAGCTGTCTTGTCCCAAACAGTATTCTAGGCACTGCGATACGGTATTAAACGAGATATGTGGGTGCCTTATCTCATGGAGATGATATTATAGTGGTAAAAGACTGGCAACAAACGAATGAATACACAGGAAAAATGATGTGAAGCACTGGAAGCCGGATGCCAGTTGTAGAAACTGTATGCATTTCTTTTCTTTTGGAGTAGTTAGAGAAGGACTCTGAGGAGAAATCATTGTAAGCTGAGAGCTGTGTGAAAAGAAGAGCCACTGAGGCAAAAATCCAGGTATAGAGCACACCAAGAAAAAAGCACATTAGTACAAAAAAGTTGAAAATAAAAGCAGCCAAGTGTAGTGGCACACACTTGTAATCCCAGCAATCTGGGAGGCTGAAGCAGGAGGATCGAAGGTTCAAGTCCAGCCTGGGCGACTCAGGGAGACCGTGTCTCGAAGTAAAAAGTATTGCGTATGTAGCTCAGCTCTGGGTTCAATCCGCAGTATCACCGAGAGAGTAAGAGATACGGTATATGTGAGGGAGACTGGAGTGAGAGGAGTTTGGAGCAATTTGTAGATACCATAGAACTCCGGAGACCGTGGAAGGAATCTGCACTTCATGCAAAGAGCAATGAGAAGCATTGGAGTATATTTAGTGAAGAAGGGAAAAGATCTATTTATGTCTTTAAAAGATTTAAGGATTGTTTATAAAATGCATCGTGGAGAGACAAAAGGGAACCCAGTTAAGAGCTGCTGTCTTAGTGAAGGGAGGACTGGTGGTGAATTGAGCTAAGGGGTGATAGGTGGAGAGGAGAGGACCCCGGGACGCCTTTGGGGAGTTAATGCCCTATGAGGTAATGATGGCGAAAACACAGGGCGGGGGCTGTGAAAATCAGAAAATAAAGGCTGACTCTCAAATATCAGACTTCAGCAGCTGACAGAATTACAGGCTGTGACTAAGATGAAAAATGGAAGGAGATTTGGGAAAGAAAGGAAAGAAAGAAATTAAGAATTTGAAGCTTGAGATGTCTGTTAGTCACTCATGCAGGGCCTGTTACAAATTTGCTGGTCCAGCCCAAAACGCAAAGAAGGCACCCCTTTTTTAAAGGGAAGAAGGGAAAAGTGCCACTAAAGTTAGTAAAATACAAGGTTTTTTCCTAATTCTTTCTTCTGTGGCCTCTCTCTTGACTTGTCATGAAGGCATTATTCTTTCATTTGCTACTTAATGTCATTCAACGTAAAAAAAAATTACAATTTATATTATTATCATGAGTCTTACCATTTATCTTTATATATTACAATGTTAAAGCAAACATGAAAGCATTTAACTTATATACTGAATCATCAGAAGTGTAAAATTCCTGTTTCATACTTTGGGCTTCCCTGTGTATTTCATTCTCACCGGGACCATAGAAATGCTGCAGGAAACTAACTTGGTTGCTTTTATTTCCCTTCTTGAGATTTACGTGCTACCAACACTTGCTACCTTCAGCCTACTGATGAGAAGTGAAGGGCTGAAAGAAAAGGAACTATGAGTTGTCAACCATTTCATCCTACTGAGTATGGTGGCAGTGGTTGGGTCATGTGGGAAATTGCATAAATAAGATTGAACTTATTCACTGCTATTACATTCTTCCTGCTTTTGATGCAAGCTCCGATTCTAATGGAGAGCTTGGCCTTCGGAGTCCCACGGTGTCTCCCTGACCTCTCAAGCACTGGGGATCCCTGGAAGTCTGTGCTGCCAAGGATTGCAGATGCCATGTGTGAATGGTCAACAGTAGGCGTGCATGTGCCACATACTGCTCCTCTGCATTCTCCTCCATCTTATCAGACTTCAGGGACCAAACACAAGATCAAAGGTAACATGATTAAGAATCCTAGGACCGTGATAGCAGAACGTTAGACCAGTGCGCTGCCCAAGTCTCGTATGCATGAGGCCGACCGTGAATTCATGTGAAAATGTGTAGGAAGCAGATTTGAGGAAAAGTCACTCTGTGAAGCATAGACTTGGAAATTAGCCATATGGACAAATTTTTTTAGGACAGTATGAAGCCATCTGTCTTAGTTACTTTTCTGGTTGCTGAGACAAAATACCTGACACCCAAAGTTAAAGGAGGGAAGCTTTATTTAGCTCACAGTTTGTACAGGTTTTAGTCCATAATTGGCTGGCTCCAAGGCAGGGTGACACATGGCAGAGGGGCAACAATTCATGGTGGGCAAAAGCAATAAGAAACCTTAACAGCATCTTTCTGTCCCTTTTATGCTCTATCCAGGCTACCAGGGTTGGGGCAGTGCCAAACCAATCAGTGGACCAATTTAGTAATCACCCACCCTTAATCCCAGCATTGCGCCATGAATCAACCACATGCTGTAGATCCAGCCAAGTCCGAAAAAGCTCCACCTATGACCCCATGAGGCTTTGCGGGGACATCTAGACACGGCCATAACACCACCTAGGGGAATCGTGGAGATGATAAAATGATTCCAGAATTTACACTTTGATATCTGCTCTCTAAATCTCTGCATGTTTGGCCTGTTTGTAAAGATACGTGTGTTTGTTTCAAAACAGTACTTCTCAAAATGTTCATGCTGCATGTATATCTATTTTCCAACATGCTTTGCTAATTTATCCTCCCGTCAACAAGAACAAGAATTCCCATTCACTTTCTAGTTCATGAGCGTGAGACTTTGGCCAAATCACTCCTCTGCCAAAGCCCAAATTCTAAATGGCCTCCTCTTGGGTTTCACTTTGATCTCTGCTTACCATGAAGATTTACTCTAAGTTCTCCAAGGCATGAAATGTTTTCGTTTGCTTGTTTGTTTTCTTTTTGTTCGTTGTTTTTCTCTGAGCAGGACTCTGGAGTATCAGTGGGTGGCGGTGGTGGTGGTAGGTTCCCTCATGGCTTTCAAACAATGATCAAATAAAAACAAAACAAAAAACCTAGAGTTCCATGGTGCCTTAAACCTGTTATTTCATGGTGATTGAACATGTATATATAGTTTTGCAGTTAGTGGCTAACAGACATCATTCCATGGACGAAAGTGGAATAAGATTCATTTTTAGCTTGTCCTCTATGACTTTGTTATTAATAGTCTGACTCATGTTTGAAGGATGTAATTAGATCTCAGAAAGTTCCAGCAATCAGTTTACATAAGAAAAGAGAAAGTATCAACACCACACCAGGGAATAATCTTCTGCAGAATGCTATGGTTAAGAATAGGATATCCTAGAATCATAGAATTTTAAAATGTATTAGAACAAAGCAAAAATAATACTTTTATGGTTATTAATTATTTTTCCAACAAAAAAATCACTTACTAGTATGAAGTAAATTAGTTTGGGTTGTTCTAATGCTGGTCCTAAGCCAAGGATGTGAATAAAACAACTTATTTTGAAAGAGTTCCCAGGAAATAGCATCAGAGGCGTGCGGAAGTGAGAGAGGAAAGGGATTTAGTCAGTAAAGGATATAATATCGAGTTGGTTACTACCGCGGACAGCCAAAGTCAATCCCACTGAAAACTGGGAAGTGGGGTTAAGTGCTGGTGTTAGGGTTTCACTGCCTAAGGCGGAAGATAGCTGAGGTCTTTATCAGCCAACTTCCTCCAGGCATTGGTTAAGGTCTCCTTCCAAAAGATATCAAAGCTGTGGCATTTCCAGCCTGGTAGGCACTGAGCAGGCCCTGGCCACAGAAAAATCACACCGCCCTAAAAGATACAAAGGTGGGTAGTTAGAAGTCAAGTCTAAATTCAGTAACATGATAAAGGAAGACATGACTGGGAAGCCAGTAGAGGATTGGGAAAAGGGTGGCAGGGGATGGGGCATGGTAGTAATGAAAGATTCTCTGGGAATTGTGGCTGATACTAACCCAAATGGGGACCTGCCATGACTTCTTTGAAAATTATCCACTGATCGGCCTATGTAATTAGGAAAGGACACATTGTCAAGTCAGTTATACCATGCACAACAATGTCAATCAACTGGAAATCAGGAGGCAGCATAGGGACAGGGTAAGGGTAGGGACACGGAGACCCAGTGACATTTAATGGCTTGCTCAAGGATGTACAGATGCAGTAAAAGAATTAGACATCTTGAGGTGTTAATATGTGAGTTTGATGAACAGCGATAAAATGCATCTTAAATATTTAGACAGAAAGGGAAAAATAGCTGCTTATTACATTCAAGTGCAGCCTTTCAAAAACCTTTTAGCTTACACATTGCCCCAACTACACTCAGAAATGGATAGGGACACTGGGCTAGACAGTAGTTTTTCTTTTACACAGGTTATGGTGCCCACAAGAATATATCCGTGGATACATAGTGCATGTGACTCACGTTTTCTTTCTCGACTCAGGCATAAATTAAGCCAAGAGTCATAGAAATTGGACAGATCCTCACTTTTTCCTTTGAACTAGGGCAAAATCAAGTAGCGACCCCATCACAGCAGTTTATCCGGGGATGAATTCTCCGGCCTTACGATTTTGCTCATCTTCTGGGGGACAGATTCCTCCCTTCAGTAGGCGAAATCCTGGCTATTTCTCAGCTCACCCAAGAGCGCTAACAGGGATTCTGACGCTGCAATCTATGCTACGGCATTTTTCCCTTTATGTCATACCACTAATAAGCTTAGCGTTATACCTCAGTCTCACTTTAAAACTGGTTGGATAGATTAGAAAACTACTACTTCATGGTAGCCACCAGCCTCCAAATATCTGCACACTAGTTAATTCATAAGATCTGTAGGCTAATTTATAAGCTAGAGTAAAAATATCTCAATTAAAAAATCACACACATGTATGCTCAAGTAAAGTAAAATAAGCACTTATAAAAATTGTTTAGATGGTACAATTTCCTCTTTCATTTTATAAATTACTTCCCAGTTGGTCAAATTAATAATTGAAAATAATCTTCTGAAAACTGGTAGTCATTTCTGCCTAATTTTCATTAAAGGTAGTAGTTTAGCCTCTTCACCTGCAGCACTTAACCTGATTTCATATCTTAATAAAAAATGCTATTTAAGAGTTCAGGAACTGTGCTAGGCCATTAAAGCCATTCCTATGAGTCCATCTTTGTTGTAGATGAAACTCCTGCAGCCTGAGATGAACAAACTGTCAAGCAATAAATAAGAAACTGAGGAGAGGAAAAGAACACCCTCTGGCTAGACATTCCAAATTCTAAATACAGTTAATAATCTTTTCATTTTAGCTAAAGGTTTGGAGATAACACTTTACATTTCCATACTTCCAGATAATTTTAATTTTTTAAATTTTCAGTTTTTAATATAAGTATATGCATATACATAGTATGTAAATGTAAAAGTAAATAAATATATATAATGTAAAAAGTAATTACTTAAAGATACAAGATCAGTTTAGCTATACTGGGGGGATATATATCTTAAAAAGAAACAAGATATAATTTATCACTCATCTCTCTTCCCAAAAGCAAGTTAACTTTTGTGTGTCTCTCCTTCTAGTAGGTGTTTTTTTTTTGTTTTGTTTTGTTTTATTTGAAACAGGGTCTCGCTGTGTAGTTTAGGCTGGCCGTGAACTCACTGTATAGCCCAGGCTGGCCTCAAACTCACAGGGCTCCTCCTGCTTCAGCCTGCTGAGTGCTGGGATTATAAGCATGTGCCACCACGCCCAGCTCTAGTAGTATTTTTAAGCATTTATTCATCTTTTATTTCTTTCCTAGCTGAAATAAAGTTAAATGTAGAATAGTTATTCCTGCATATTTTGTTTTTAAAAATTTTAAGTTCCAGCCATCATTTTGATTATTATACAATAACCCATATAGCACTTAATTTCCATTAGTTTTTCAAATCAGTAGATAATGGTTAGCAAGATTTACAGCTCAGACAGGAGCCAACTATATGCACTGTAAAGGCCCGGATGTAAGTGGAGGATTGGCCTTAGTTCTGTCTGACACATTATAGAAAAAGGAGCAAAGAACCCCAGCAGGGATGCCAGCAGTAGAAGAATGAATGTGATGACAGTAATATTTATGAAATTCCAATAATCCAAGCATGCGTTGTTCATAGGCATGTAAGAAATAAATACTTTTTTCAGAGTCTTAACAAATAATCATGTTAATTCTTCAGGCCATTTCACATTTCTTTGATGGCTTTTTCACTTAAGCAATTTTAACCAACAAAGAAAAAGAAAAGAATAAAAAGTTTAAACATTCCCCCATGGTGTGTCCTAGTTTAGTTTATAAACCTTAGTACCTAAGGGGGCTTAGAAGAACTGACATTTAAATTTTTTAATAAATTTAAAAACTAAAGGTAAATGCATGGATCATGAGCCATGTGATTTCTGTTCTCTTGGCTAATTATTAGATTATCAATTATTTTTATTTTTTTCCACTCTCTTTCTTATTTGATTTTATTTTCAGTGTTAAAATGGCGAGGAACTTGTTACTGTTCCTGCGCTTGTCGTCTTATAAGAACTATTTGTGGGGGCCGGTGAGATGGCTCAGCGGCATAAGCGCCTGCCCGGCAAGTGTGAGGGCCCAAGTTCGACTCCCGGAACCCACATACGAAAAAAGGGCCGGTGATATCGCTCAGCGGCACGGGCACCTGCTGGCATGCGAGGTCCTGAGGTCGACCCCCGGTACCTACCAAAATAAAAATAAAATAAAATAAAAACTAAATGATCTAAAAAAAAAAAAAAGAACTATTTGTGGTTTTGTATGTACCAGACTCTCATCATAACTGGGTCTACGCATGTGGAACCTCTGCTTTTGTGAGCATGTCTTTAAAAGTTGCCCCAGTAACTAATAAATATGACCCTTCAGCCCGCAGGGACCTCTTCCATCTCTGTTCTAATAAAACTTACTAACGATTAGCTGATAATCCTAACCTTTGTTAGCCTTTGTAATTTATTTCCGGTGTACTCATTTCTTTGTCTTCACTGATTAATAGCTTGGTAAAGACAAGGACCATGCAAACTTTTTTGTGTGCATTTTACAGATACCAACCTAGTGTTTGACATGCATTACATCTGCTGTTAATATTTTTTTGGATGAGCCAACTTCCTTTGGATAAGCGTGAGACAGCCGCTTCAGTCTAATTCTTCTCTGTAGGGGAATTAAAGTGTGTGAAGGTTGTAAATAATCAGATCTGAACAGTCCTTAATTTTTGGAAGCACAATGAATGAAGGGAACAAAACTGTTGACCTAAAAAATGAATTAGTGAAAAGTAACTTCTCCTAAATAAGAAACGGAATACAAAGGAGTATGGTTGCAAGAACTATAAGGAGAAGTTTTAATGGAGAACTCATGTAGATTACTTGTGAGAAGAGTAAACATATTAAAGATAGGAAGTTGTATGCAAATAAAACCACTACTGTTCAAGGATTTGTCCAGAGTACAAAATTTAGGTTAAATTCTTAGGGGAAACATCCTTGCTTTTCCCCCCATTTACTTTCCTGGGCTTTTTTTTTTTTTTTTTTTGAGACAGGGTCTCCCTATGCAGTTCAGGCTGGCCTTGAACTCACTATGTAGTTCATACTGTCCTCAAACTCACAGCAATCCTCCTGCCTCAGCCTCCCCAGTGCTGGGATTACAGGTGTGCACCAGTACGCCCGGCTTCCTGGGCTTTTTAAACCCTCCACATTTCCTCTTGGTCCATTACCACTCAAGGTCATTAAAAAAGAAGGCAACTATGACCTAATTCCTTCCAAATAAATCACCCTCTTTCTTCGCACTTTCCAATACAATTTGAAGCAGTGGTTCAGTCTCTTCCTTAAGCCTATCATATATAATCTCAAGTGAGTAGATGGATAAGAAGAGGGATATTCATAGACAGACCTGAGGAAATTTCTTATAGAAATTACTTCTTGGTAGGAATAAATATTGTTCCAAAAGAAATCATTTAATAAATGTAAATCTGGATTCCTAAGCATTATGAGATGATAGAGTACCGCTCTTGTTTTTGGAGTACCTTTTTTCCTTTATGTATCCTCGCTGGTGTTTGTTGGAAGATTTATTACACATGGGCCCAAATTCTTCGTCACCAACACCTCCTTGAATCCGTGCCTTTAGACGTGTAACTTCATAATTGTCTTCTACTCTGGCTTAGCGGTGTGACTCACACTGCAAATGAGATGATGGTGAATGTGACATAAAAAGAAATAAAAGCACGTGGGCAACTAACTAGGCCCCTGCTTAGGTTGTCTTCTGAGTCCAGGCTGGCCTGACTGAGAAGGAAGAGGTGGCGCAGAGCTGAGAACGCACCGATGGCTCGGCCAAGGTCACCCTCGATGAGCCACCAGTTCTACCTCCATATACCTGAGCAGGCTCACTCCCGACCAGCAGAACCTTCAAGCCAGCAATATTCAAATTTAAATGCGTTTTTGTTCATTGTAAATACAGAAGCCTTTGGACAGTGAATGGCGGATCCTTAAATACGCCCGTGTTCCTATGCTTAGGATGTGGCATCAAATTAAAAATCCTGGGCAATGGATTCTTTTCCTCGAAATGCTGGAGAAGCTTGAGCCATTGTTTTTACTCCCTCCCCCCACCTCCCAAAATTAAGCAACTACCAGAGGTGGTCCGTGGCGACTGACTTATAATGTGGTATCAAAAATCAGCCAGTTGACTTAAAATTGGAACCAAAAGGTGGCACCATTCATATTCCAGAGCTTTCCTTGGGATCAGGCTGAGAGTTGTTTCCAGCTAAAGCTACATGCTTGGTTAGGTTTTCCCGTTGCCTATCTCCCGGTGTTCCTTTACATATTTCTCCTGAGAACCTGTCAATGAATCACTAGCCTCAGGACCCCTATCTTAGGCTCTGCATCTAGGCAGCTTGACTCAGCATAGCCAGCCCTGGAGAATTCTCGTGGAACAAATGAACGTGCTGTCTCCAGCAGATATCTCTGATATCTGTTGATAGAACTTTATGATTTGAATACTTACATTGAGCAAAGAACATCCCTTTGATTCCTGAATCTCGCGGAATATCATCATTTAGTTCTCCCCCATTTCCTTCTGTATATACCCAGTAGAAACCTCGAAAAGGAGAGTTTTTAATTCTGCATTTTGAACGTGGATCTGCCTGTGTCAAACTAAGTGAGAGTAGAAACAAAATTCCGGTGGATTAGCGTGGCATTTGAGGTGGAGAAATTTAGCGGCAGTAGCAATCATGTGGCGCAGCCATTTATGGCTTAATTATACCATTGTAGCTACTTAACATGCGGAACCATCCCTCTCCGTCTGGAAAAATCATAAAGAGGGGACCATCCGCGCTCTGAGTCGCTGCTAAGAAGCTTATGCATCCTCACACCTGCATTTAAATGAGTATTTCCGGGGCAAAAAATAAGGACCTCAGAGAAATGAAATGAAGTATTGTAGCAGGGAAAAGCAATATTGGTTTCCGTCTGCATTTGTAAATCAACTACAGGAAGAACATTTCTAGAATTAGTTTAATCATTAATGGCAATCGTTTTGAATGATTTTTTACGCATCTTTTAAAAAATGAGGAAAGATCATCTGAGAAGGATTATAATCAAGGGGCAGAATTTGATGATGCCTAAAGTATAAAGGAATAGTAACTGATAACCTGTGATATATATATATATATATATATATATATATATATATGGAACTCAGAAGTAAGATTTGTGAATACCTCTTCTTTAGTTTCTTCTTTCTTAAATTTTACTCCTGTTATGGTGTGACTCATACAGAATACAACCCGCAAAGCCTCTAGGTACACATCTTGGATGTGCACACACGCACACTACCCGTATTGAAACAGACATTTTCCAGTATCTCAGCGAGCCTCTTCAATGATGTTCTCAACCTAAAAGAAATCATTCTGACCTCCTGTCACAGATCTCCCTGTATTTTCATGTTTCTGTGGAAGAATTATTTCCCGGAATAGCAGCAGGAGCAATCTAGTCAATGTGACCTTTTGCTTCCTATTTCTAGCATCTCTTTAGTCACCCTGATCCCAAGAAATCATTAGTCTTTTAGTGCTTGTACTCGGAAGAGCTCTCCCTTGCGTGGTCCCCATCCGATCTTCTTGCCAGTGCAGTAGCCGGGTTCTCAGTGTGAGTCTTGGAGTTTTTGTTTACTTTCTTGGAACAAAACCCTTTGAAGACACTCAGCACTGCTGCTCTAGGTTCATATCTGGACATATATTCCAGAATGGATACTAAGTCTTTTCAGGTGTCCCTTACCTGCTTGGGACATGACTTTCTTTCTCTGTCTCTTTGCATGTCCTGGAGCCAGTGCCCCATGCTGCCCTGTAGCAGGGACAGACTTCATGGCTAACTCTCCAGCTTAATGACCCTGAACTATGCACAACTCAGATGTCACAGGTTGGCTCATCCTTCCAGAACAGCCTCCTGCACAACTGCTTGAGATGAAATGGGCTTGGGAAGAAGTACAACTACTCCTTCCATGACGCTCTACACACATTTGAGTCCACAAATGTTAAACAGCGCCCAGTTCCTGGTATACCACATTGGTTCATGTCTACCTGCATGTGGTCATGTTATTACCTCTTTTTAGAAAGACCAAGTTTTACCTTTCTGAACTTGGATGCTTCTTCTTTTATCGTCAAGTCTCAGCTGAGTTTCATATTCCATTATTCCATGTTCAATGACATATATAGAGAGATAGAGATACATAGAGATATTTGGTGCAGTCTCAGGCATGCTAAGCATAAGCTGTACCTCTAAGCTATAGCCCTAGCCTTAATGTGCTTTTTTAGTATTGCTTCTGTTGCTTCCTAAATTTTAGGCGGTCTCTGGCCCCTTGCTGGCTCCAATTGCCTGGTTGCTACTTATTAATCTTTAAATTCAAATGTAGACATTGTCTTCCTGAAATCTTTCCACTTTCTTTCTAATGGAATTCATTCATATCCCTACCCCACCAAATTTGACAGTCTTGTTAATACTGCTTGGTGGTTTTCACATTTTAACTTTCCTTTCCAACTGTAAATAAACAAACAAACAAACTCCTTGAGAAGAGGAGCCCTGTCTTATTGAGAACTAGATTTCCAGTCTATGTTAGCACTCCCCTTAGAACTCAGCTTAAAGAAACACTTGCTGAATGGCTGCACGTACACTCAGGGGATAAGTAAACCTCCTCAATGAATCATATTACTTAGAACGAGTCAGAAATATTTTGTTGTTTGTTGCAATGCTAGCTTATGGAAAGGCAATTCGATCTACACCGTTGACATGCCCTTGCTATCACAAAGAATATATTCCTGCCTCAAATATTCTATTAGCATTTCATTTCTTGTCTTAGAATAGATGGCTGACTTATGTCTGTCACAGACCTAAGTCACTGCCAACTTTGAGATTTTCATTCTAATTCTTCTGGAACTTTTTTTTCTGCCCAAGTAACATCATTTTTCTGGATCACTTCACCAATTTTAGATTTTTGGCTTTCTTTCCAAGGACATTTTTACAAAGATGTTTAGAGTAGCAGAGTTCTCATCAATGTTATAAGAAGACAAAAATCAAATTTACTTTTAAAAGCAGATATTGGGTCAGTGGCAGAACCAGGCTTGCTAATTGACCTCACTCTGTAACATTGGTCAGGGTTTAAAAGGTCTGACATTCAGTGACAAATCCCAACTTGCCATAGACGTGAGTGGTAACTCACAAGTAAGAAAAATACACAGAATATTAAATTTGTGAATTCAAATATATCCTTTTCACATTTTCTGCAAAATGTGTTTTGATCATAAATCAGATTAGAGAGAATTTTAACATTTCTGTAAACACACACCATAGTTTGTAGATGCAGTACCCTTATACACCCTTGTATCTGGGCCACAAATTTCAATTCCAAATTCCATAACTATCCTGTTAACTCAAAACTCAGAGGTACGAAAGCTAGAGCCCTCACATACATGGGGGAGACTTTGAGGTGCAGAGTCCCAGCCTCGGATGATGTGTTTTAGTTTGAGAGTATAGAGGATAAATTTAGGGTGTAAGCTATAACAATGATATTTTTATTAAACCTGCAGGCCTAAAAATATCTTTTAGTCAGTGAAAGTATTTTTACCTATAAGAAGTATTATTAAGTTTGTACAATTTAACCAAAATTTTAAGGACAAAAAATGATGTGCTTTCTTTGCTATTGTGTATGAGTAATGCCAGAGCTATCAAATACAAAAGCTGAATTAGAACTCAGAAGGGGAATGATGCGGAATCTACTTAGCTTTAAGCAGTACTAACACAGAATTCTCTCAGGACTTTTGCTAAATGAGTTGGGTTATTATTAATTAGTAGGAATTAAAACAATTATCAGCTCATGTACAGCACTGTTCTTAATGTAGCCTGCCCAGGGACCCGCTTAAGAAAGCGTGTGGCGGTTTGATTTTTTGCTTTCTTATATAATAATGTAATGGCCAAGTGGAGGGTTTCCACAAAAAAATATACCAGCCCATCCAAAAGAGGCCTGCATGGCCTTCCAGTGTTAAAGTCGAACTCAGGACCTCACGCTTGCCAGGCAGGCACTTATGCCACTGAGCCATCTCACCAGCCCACAGTTGTCTATTTCTAGCCATTGAGTTCCAGTTTCGTACTCTCTTGACTGAGATTATACAATTTTCAAAGTACAGCTTGAGTATCCTTTATGCAAAATGCTCAGGACTAGAAATATTCCAGATTTCCGAGATTTTCAGACTTTTGAATATTTCAGTAGATTTTACCAGTGGAGCATCACTAATCCAAAACATTCAAATGGTGAGATGTTCTGAAGTATGGAACATTTAAAAATAAAAAGTACAGAACATTTTAAGGTCCAACACTCAATTTTATATTTTCGGATTAGGGATGTTCAACTTATTATGGGGTTTCCCTCCCGAAGTGATTATCCTGAGATCTGCATATGTAGTGTAATGAATAAAAGACAAACGTCATATGAGATCAGGGTGTCTAGCTAGCTGTGTGCCCACAGACTAGTTATTAAACATTTCTAGGTGTTTCCTGTGCCTAAATGTAAAACAGAATAATTAAAGAGGGGACGTCTCAGGCCACTTCCAACTTTGACTTTGGAGGATTTCACTTCATCTTCTCCACCCTCCACCACAATAAAAACGTAATGAAGCCAAATCCATACCAGATTATTATGTATTGGAGTTGTCTCGCTGTCGCTGGTGTGAACAGCCGTGACTCTCAGGAACACAAAAACAGTTGATCATTACATAAGATAAGATTCCATTCATGTCTGTTGAGTGTATATTTCATGCAAGAATCTCCGCTGGGAATTACAGAAAACTTCAACTATATTGAAAACACAGCTTGTACCATAGTATGTGGTCTGAACAGGCCTCTAGGGAAAAGAAGAGAACCAAAAAAAAGTTTTTGAAATTATTTAGAATAGTGGAATATGTCACCATATTAGTGGTCTGATCTACACCAGGCCTTGATTATAAATCGCCTTATTTTTGTAATGCTTAATGAGATAATATATGGCAAGCACTTAGAATTGAGCCTTGGTCCTCAGTAACTGCTCAGTAAAAAAAATAGCAGTGTTGTTACCATAAGTTTTAAGTTGACCATAAATTTGCATGTAATGAAATATTTCTCAGTAACCTCCTCAAATCAATGAAGTATAGTATATAATACCAATACCTCTCCCTGAAGGCTGTGTTTATAATGTGAACAAAGATAAGCAAGAAAAGTGCTTAAAAACAAGTAATTCTTTAGTAGGCATTCCCACGTGGCCTTTCTGGTGCAGATATGCATGCGAATGTTCGCAAGACATTGTCTCATAGGGCGTCCCTGGTAATAAACCTTAGCTGGACTTTCTACTGGGTGGGGGGCACTGAACTTGAATTGTTTCTTAAAAGGTCTGTTGACTTGACTTTACCTTCTAAATTGGTGTCATGCCAAAATGATTGAGATGAAAAATAAAGTTCTTTGATTTTCTGTGTGCTTTAGTGTTGCAAGACAGACCAAACTATGTTCGCAGTTGACTTATTTTTACATTTATTATGTGTTTTTTCACCCGGTGATCAGATTATATTAGCTATACTAGTGTGGTACAAGCAAAATAATGTCATTCTGAAATTTTCTGTGTCTTGATTGTGGGAACCTGGACATGGGTTAGATTACGTGACAGTGGGCAATGAGGGTTGCAGATGGAATTGGGGATGCTCAGCTGGTTTTGAAATAGCTTAATTATCCCTGATGCTACAGTTTAGATCTGAAATGTCCCACAAATCTCCTTGTGTTAATGACCTAGTCCTAGCTTGGTACTCTTGGGTGGTGGTAGAAGCTATAAGATGTGGGGTATAGTGGGAGCTCTGTTGGTCACTAAGGCAAGGATCCTCAAAGGAGATTGTGGGACCCTGGGTCTCCTCTCCTTCTTTGTCATGTCCCAGCCATGAGGTCCACAGTTTGCTTTGCCACACATTCCCCACAATAATGTAATGCCTGGCTACTAGCCTGAAAGCAATGATGTCAACTGACCGTGAACTGTAACCTCCAAAACTGTGAGCCAAAATAAACTCCCCCACCCCTTTTTTTTGAGTCAGGGTCTCACTATGTAGTGCAGCCTGGCCTTGAACTTGTTTATGTAGCTCAGCCTGGCCTCGAACTCATGCAGCTCCTTCTGCATCAGCCTCCCGAGTGCTGGGATTACAGGCATGCACCACCACACCTGGCAATTTTTCCATTTTTTAAGTCCATTGTCTTAGATATTTTGTTATAGGAATGAGAAGCTGGCTAATACACTGTGTTATACAGTTGGGCCCATGGTAATAGCAAGAGTTCTTGAAAATGAATGAAAGATTAACAAGACAGATAAGGGAACTTTCAGGATGGAAAGGACTTGATGGCTTTTAAAGTGGAGTCATTAGAGGTCCCACTTGACCCAGCTATTCCCCTTCTTGGCATCTTCCCAAAAGAATTAAAAGCATTATACCACAGTGATATATGCACACCCATGTTTATAGTGGCACAGTTTGTAGTAGCTAAATCTTGGAAACAGCCCAAATGCCCAACTGATGAATGGATAAAGAAGATGTGGTTTTTTTATGCAATGGAGTACTGCTCTGCCATAAAGAAGGATAAGCTTGAGATATTTCTAACTAAATGGATGCATCTTGAGACCATACTCTTAAGTGAAATAAATCGGACACACATGTGTAAATACCACATTGTTTCTCTGGTATGAGAAACCAAAAATGTAAATAAGGACCAAAGTATATAATAGATATTGTGAAATAGGAAAAAAATATTCAAAGGGGAAGGGGAAGTAGAGAGGGGCGGGGGAAAGGAAGGAAGGGAAAAGAAAACCAATAAGAAAAGAAGGAAAACATGGAAACAAAGCTTTTGTAAATAAGGAGGTGAAGAGGGGTTGAAGAGCTAATAGGGGAATGGGGAAACAGAAGAATCAAGTTATATCATGTGCAGGTACAAAATCCCTATACGAATGTGATCATTATGTATACCAAAATGTACCAGTAAACTTAATTAATAAAAAATTTAAAAATTTTTTTCAAAGAGATAAAGAGTCATGATCTGAGATATGCAGAGTTCTCTGGAGACTGGAAAAGGCACGGAACAGACCCCACCTCGGGACCTCTAGGCCGGGGTGCACCCTGCTGGCCCCTCATTACTGTAGTAACATCCACCTTTGACTTCTGCCCTGAAGAACTGTAAAAATAATAAATCCATATTTTTCTAAAACACTAAATTTATGGTAATTGGCCACAGCAGCAATAGAAATAGTTAACAACCAAAACAACAAAATAGCAAAGAGCCAAGACTAGGCCTGTATCAATTTTATCTTCTACTGGGACTAAATTTAATTATTGTAAAAATAAATACCCACAAGAGGAGCCAAAAATAACCCATCTGATTTTGCTTATGTATTTTTTCACTTAGGTAATGAGTTGAAAATAAAGCAAACTTAATTCGGAAGATACTGTTTCAAAACTCCATGACAGGGCCGGTGAGATGGCTCAGCGGCGTAAGCGCCTGCCCGGCAAGCACGAGGGCCCGAGTTCAACTCCTGGAACCCACAAAAATAAATAAATAAATAAATACAACTCCGTGACAGACAGTTTTTCTTGGTAGTCTCTGAACAGAGAAAAAGAATTCCTCAAAAATAATTCAGCTCAGTGATCTCCAGATTCCTATTGGGCCCGCTACTGTACCCTATTTAGGTTTTCTATTCTGTAGTTTTCTTGCGACAGTGTAATTGGCAGCACAACAAAATGAATATTTATGCCCCCCTTTCATATGGTAAAATCCTAACAGCAAGGTGATAGCCTTAGGAGGTGCAGTCATTAGGTGGTGACTCATGGGAGAGCCTTCATAAATGGGATAAATGCCCTTACAGAAAAGAAACCCCAGTGACATCCCTGACTCCACCACACAAGGGCCAGTAAGAAGACAGCCATCCATCTATGGACCAGAAAGTGGCTTCATCAGACTAAATCTGTCGAGATCTGGGACTCCTCAGCCTCCAGAACTCTGAGAAATAAATTTGTTGTTTATAAGCCATCAGTCTAGGGTATTTTGATGTAGCAGCCCAAATAGACTAAGGCGGAGACCGTCTCCCATAAAACACGCTGAACCCTTCTGTGAATCTAAAGTGCGAGTACAAGCTCACAAGTGTGGGAATGAAGAGTATTTTTAAGCCAAAATGAAAATGATCATCTGAGGACAAAGCATGATTTCCAATTGCCCAAAATAACTCCCAAAATGGCTCCAAGAACCTGGGTTGCAGGAGAAAGAGAGGGACAGAGAGGGACACAGAGAGAGAGGGAGGGAGGGAGGGAGAGAACAAGAAGGAAATTACAGCCAATCACTTGGAACAATTACACTGGCCAATGAGAATAGCACAGGACATTTGATTGGTTGCTGGTCACTTATGTCATACATTTCATATAAGAATTGTCATGAGCATAAAGAGGATATTACTAGGATGCATCAGAGAATCTATAGATACCTATAATGCTAAGTCACAATGACCTAAGTAAATGCTGTCTCGTGCCTCATGTTTCACCCAGGGCAAGGAGTTTTGTGACTTCATTTCTGTGACATTTTAAATCCCTTCTCATTAACCTTTCTTTGACCAAAGTCTTTCTCTGAAAGGCATTTATGATCAGCTAGTGGCTCTCAAGGCTTAAGAGCTAAAGCTCCCATGTGGCTAGAGAATGCTATTCATAGGTAGTCACGTTCATGTCCCACAGAGGAGGGCAGCAGAAGATGAAGTTATAAGGCCAGGGACAAATCACAGATAGCAGCATGGGTGTCATGAATCCGTCGAGCCTCGGTCTTCCCAAGTATGGTAAATTTCTGAATCATGTCCAGTCATTGGGCCACAATCATTTTAGTTTTTCCCACAATTCTGAAACATAGGGATACACAAAAGACAAGCAATTTAAACAAGGCAAAAACAGAACAGGCAATGACGAGCAGCAAAGAACAGGAAACCTGATCTCAAATTTGAACTCCTGAAGATGATGACTAAATGTTCTATTTGTGTCCCAGAACTCAAGGTGTACTGCAAGGAGTTTGGTACAAGTTAGAAATAAAGAGGGAGGCCCTGGTATCAATTAGGACTCAAAGTTAGGTCAAATTAGAATGAATGTCCCTCCCAAAGAATTTAAAGTTTGAAGAAAAGCACGCTCTTTGTTTCCTCAGAGTTGGAAGCTCTGTCTGATATTAACTGTAGGAATTTGAGTCAGTGGATTTAGGTGTTCTCTCTCTCTCTCTCTCTTTCTCTCTCTCTCTCTCTCTTTCTCTCTCCCCCTCTCCCTCTCCTTCTCCTTCTCCTTTTTTCCCTCCCTCCCCCCTCTTTGTTTCCCTCTCCCTCTTTCTTTCCCTCCTCCTCCTTTTCTTTTCTTTCTTTAAAGTCAGGTCATTCAGATTTATGTGAATCATTTCTCATTCTACCTGATTTTGCCTAGCAGTTTCACAAACCCTCAGTTTCTTCATTAGAGTTATAGAAATCCTCTGATAGTCCAATAGTATGATTTCAAAATTATCAGAAACCTGTTTTTGTCAGAGTTCTCTCCATGAAATTAAGGAAATTTGGTTATTTCTGCAAAATAGTTTATCACTTATATTATGACCAATTACATATACCAAGATATATAAGATTTCTAGGAATTTCATACAATTTTGGAACATGTACTAACATAGTTATATAAATGGAAGCCTAATATATGTGTTTTGGACTATTGGGGCCCTCTGGAAATCCCAAAGTTAATTGTTGATCCAAACTACTTACTTTTGAAATTGTCTCTGGGAAGTTTGTTAAAAATATCAAGAGGTTTAAAATACCTGATCTAGCATAATTCTGGTTATCTATTTAAGCTTATAAAGATTATAATGGCAGAATGTTATACAGTTTTATAAAAAAAATGACTTAAAATTGAGAAAACTCACTTTGCTAAAATAATCAGGACCCAATAAGACAACACAAGCACAAGGAAATTTGTTAAACACAAAATCTGTTTTTCCTAAGCCAGTTGTCTAAAAATGGGGGGGGGGCATGGTTTCATTATTTCCTGTCAAGAACAAATAAATATTCTAAGACAACCCTGTTTTAACATAAGGGACTGTATTTTAATTTGCATTGATGTCCTTTTCACATAAAAGCTTAATCTACAAATTGTTCCCTTTTAATTTTGCACAACTTGATCCTACATAAAATTCCTTTCACAAGATTAATTTTCCACTAATCTCTAACTTATTCAGACCTTTCACAACTTGCTTAAATCTTCAGTTTTGTCCAGTACTCCATTTTCCCTGTCATTTTGACCATACAGGATTGTCCTTCAAAAATTACTTTCATTTTTTAATATTCTTTACCAAAAATATGTCTGTATAACTTTTATACTTAAGACATTTATTATAGCACACATCTCACTTTCCATATATAGAGAACTGTTGATGAAAATAACAACCCTGTTTTGAAGGAAATGAGAAAATATTGTATTCTAAGCCAAACGTTAGTGTCTGTGGCCTGGGAAAACAAATTGAGGTTATCCTGCATGACATTCCACTGTGGAAGTATAATAGGTAGCTCCTTCTAAAAGTGGCTCACCGATTAAATGTCACTGGGTTTAGGTTGTTCACCTCTCCTGGAGTTCGATTCCAGGTTCTTCTCATCTTAAACAAAGAATTGAGTGAAATGAGCAAAAAAGTGGCAAAGTTTATTTGAACAAGTGAAAGCACAGAGTGAGAGAGAGACTGACCCTCCAGAGTGCGCTTGGGCCAAGAAAAAGAGGAAAAAGCAAGATAAGAAAACACCCCGGTGAAAGCAGGGTGGGCTGTCATGAGGAAAGCCATGATAAGAAGCTCTTCTTGGTGTCCATGTCCTTTCATACTGTCCAAATCTGGAGGAAACCTTTGCGAAGTTCTGCATACAGGTCCTGAGAGGCAGTGCTGGGATCCCATACCTCAGGTTGACATCAGGGCTAGACCATCCTATTGATATAGGGGAAAGAAACTCCCAACCTGCTGGATGTCCAGTACGAGTTCGTGTTCCCTAAAATCGAGGAATGAATTTTAGGAACAACGGAGGTTAAGAGCAGAATATATTTATGGGGGAAAGAAAACTTTTGTCTGAGAGAGACAGAAGAGGTCCGAAGCAGGTTGCCAAGGACACTGCCTTTTCTAGGGATTTTTATAGAGCAAATGTATGACGTGAGGAGGGTCCAAGATGGGGAAAAATGGGAAATCGCAACGTGGGCATGAGGTGGGGCAAAACTATGGTCAACCAGTAAGATTATGAGTATAATTGCTCAGGTAAAATTGATTAAATTGGGATCAAATGGAGCAGCAAGTCATGTAGCAAGTGAGCATGAATACAGAACAGGGGTTTTTCCTGTAGGGGATTGGGTTAGTGGCTCTTCCTGGCTTTCTCAAGGTGATCGATACCTATTTAGAATATCATCCCCTGATGTTTACCTTTAGGAAGTATGTGGGTACATTTATTTTATCTTTTGTCTGGAGTTCTGGCCCACAGCGGAGGTGCCTGTCTCCCCCACAGTTGCACGGTATCGTATCTTCTGCACTGGCTCCTTTGAGGGCCCAGCCCTATGTGACTGCCTGTAATATTTCTACCTAACTTAGCTGCCTATAACACTATTGAAAACCTGCTCCAGTTCACACAAGAAGTCTGCATGCAGGGCTCTGAGAAATGTTCTTCACGCGTGTTTCAGATCTTGTTATTAACAGGTCCCAGCCAGCTTTGCCACGCCCTAATTTCCCCTCTCAGAAGTGGTTACATGAATGTTAATAATCACACAACCAACTCATAAACCAATACCTATACTGATTATATTGGGAGTGTCAGCTAGGTAAGGGGGCTATAGAAAAGTAGAAAAATCTCCTGTGTAGGTTTCAGAATGTCCTATGACATGTTCACCCTTAGGGTTGGTGAGGTCTGTGAAGCTTCATGATATATTCCAAGCAGTTCATCTGTTAGTCACAAGAATGTTAGGTCAGATACAAAAGTTAAGGTAATTGGCTATTAAAGGGCTCGTGACTGCCCAAGATAATTTTGGCTCCTGACTTATCACATACCACTGCTCAGTAGTCCTGATGCTCGTGTCAGCCAAGATCAAGCCATCCGCAGCATCTTTACTTATTTATTTATTTATTTATTTATTTATTTATTTATTTATTTTTATATGCGGGTACTGGGAGTCGAACTCAGGACCTCGCGCTTGCTAGGCAGGCGCTTATGCCACTGAGCTATATCACCGGCCCTGCAGCATCTTTAGTATAGACAAAGTTTCTTCAGAGAACTTCAGTTCACAGAATTGTTTCCCTTATTTTTAGTTTTAGGTACCACATATTAATCAATTAAGACCCAGTCCCCAGTAGACCAACACCAATTTTTAATTTCTACAAATACATTCTTTTTTCACGACATGACCCTTGAATGTGGAAACAGATTCAAATATATTTGGCCTCTTGAAAAAAATATAAAACAAAATGTTAAAGTGTATAACCTTTAAATTCATGCTCAATAATGTATGTTTTGGTGTTTTAACTTATTTAGAAATGACCTAGCCTGCTAACAGAAATTAATTAATTTAGTATAAAATGACCTTAAGATTTCCCCCAAATCCTGTAAACTTTGAAAAGCATGTGGGTACATTTTGTTTAATTTATGAGTATTCTTTTATTTCTTAGTCAATTTGGTACTGTATAGACAATAAAAAAAAATGTATAAACAAACATACATGTAGACATAACATACAATACACACATGTACAGAAACATAAATAAAAATACAGATAGAAGCAAAGATCTTAGAGTATTTGTTTAGGTTCATTTCCTAACTTTTAAATAGTTTGTTTTTCCTTAGACTATCAATCTTTTGATTACTCCTTTTATTGCCCCAAGCCTCCTTAGTAACTAGGCAACCCTAAATTTGCATGTTTAAATGTAGGACTCTCTGGGGAAAGAAGGAAATAAATTCACATTTTAAAGAGATAGAATTTAAATGTAAACACCACTATTTGCTCAGACAAAAAGGGTAGAATTAAAGACCCAGTGCAGATAAAATGGTCAAGGTTGAAGCTTATTAGGTAGATTTAAATTAATATCTTTTCCTGGTAATAAGAGTTAGTCTGCAGAGAAGGAGCTACCCTTAGAAATGGAAATTGCCTTTATAGTTGCAAATTTCTTTAGCTTGTCATAGAGCAGTACTATAATCCCAGCTCTTGAGAGGCTGAGGCAGGAGGGTCAGAAATTTGAGTCCTGCCTAAGCCTTTTAGTTCCAGCCTATCTGATAATAAAAAATTGAAGAGGCTAGGGATACAGCTCAGTGGTAGAGCACCCCAGGTTCATTTGCTAGTGTGGGTGAGGGATGTATATACATATATCTATCGCTGATGTAGGAGAAATATAACTCACAACCTGCTAGATGTCAGATGTGTGGAGTTCCTGTCCCCTGAAATTGAAGAATGTATTACAAAGGACAGAGGAGGTTAAGACTAGGAAATGTTTATTGAGGAACAGGAATAGCTCCTGAGAGACAGGAGGGGACCTAAGTGGGTTGCCACTGAGGTCATCTCTCTGAGAATGTATTATAGGGCAAAATCACGAGGTGGGTACAACATGGATCAAACTATAATCAACCCACAAGATTACTGTAACGCACAGGCCAGGGGTGAGGGAACCACCAGAGACCACCAGGCTTGTGTAAAGGCAACATGGCGTGGAATTTATTGTGTCTGGGTGCAGGCAGACAGAGGGTGAAAAGGCCGTCTGTAGGGAACAAAGAGAAGTGTGCCCCTTTTATAGGGATGGAGAGAAGGCAGGGGACATTAGGCAGGAAGATTTTAATAAACATCTGTGGTCCAAGTTCTCTGGCAGTCTTGCACCTCAGTGGGCAGAGTCCTTGAAGGTACGTTGTAAATTTTTGGATGTCTCCAGATGTCTCGGTACCTATAAAATTCCTTTTCCTACCTTCTTTATGACATCCTGTGCTTGCCCATGACCGTGGTGCTTAGCTGAGTTCCCGGCTGAGAGTAGTGCTTCTGCTGGCAAGCAGGTTGGGGGCTGGGAGAGTCAGGTCCTATTGGAGCCTTATAATTACAAGTATTACAAGTATAGGCACTTAGCTAATATTGATCCAATAGGAAAGAGGGGCACCTAGCAAGGGCAAATGGATGAAACCACTAACCTTGGTCAGTAATCTATAGTCTTAGTCTTGTCTTTAGTCTTAGTCTTGTCTTTAGTCTTAGTTTTAGTAGTCTTAGTCTTAGTGGGGTAAGAGAGGATAGTCCACCCCTAGTGAGACAATGGGCTGTTTCTATGGGAAATCCCAAAAAGGTGGTACCAATTACCATATAATCTCAAACTTCCACTCATCTCTTAGGGAAGTATGTAAATCTGGTCATTGTGACTAATCTGGAGGCCTTGTCTTCTTCAGATGTGCTTCTAGCCACAATTCTGATGTCTCCTCCTTTCACTGACTTCTTTGGGAGCCCAGTCCCTTCTAGCTGTATATTAATTTCATCTAATTTAGCTGCCTATTATAATGGCACACACTGGTAATCCCAGCACTTGGGAGGCTGAAGCAGGAGGATCGCTGTAATTTTGAGGCCAGACTGGGCTACATAGTGAGTGCAAGGCCACCCCGCACTACAAAGCGAGACCCTGTCTCAAAAAACAGAAACAAGGGCCGGTGAGATGGCTTAGCGGCTTAAGCGCATGCCCGGCAAGCGCGAGGGCCCGAGTTCAACTCCTGGAACCCACATACGAAAAAGGGGCCGGTGATATCGCTCAGCGGCACGGGCGCCTGCTGGCGCACGAGGTCCTGAGGTCGACCCCCCGGTACCCACAAAAAAAAAAAAAACAGAAACAAAACAAAACAAAAAAGAATTTTCATTACACATCAGTAGGAGGCATAAAGGGATTTATTAGGCAAAACTTTAAAAATACACACTCAAGGAAATAGAGTGTAGGTCTCAAGAGAATGGCATACTATGATCCAGAGTTGGGTAAATTTATGGGATCTTGGGGGTGTTTTCAAGATGGGTAATCTAAGATGTGTATTGCTGTTGATGTAGGGGAAATAATATACCTCCCAAACTGCTAGATGTCACAAACACCAAGTTCATACTCCTCAAAATTGAAGAATGAATTCTAAGGAACAAGGGAGGTTAAGAGTAGGAAAAATTTATTGAGATAGATAGCTCTTGAGAGACAGTGATATAAGGATGATATAGGACCTCCAAATAATATAAGGGAAATATAACTCCCAACCTGCTGGATGTCCAATATGCTGAGTTCAAGTTCTCTAAAATCAAAGAATGAATTCTAGGAACAATAGAGGTTAAAAGTAGGAAGAATTTATTGAGAGAAAGAAAGCCTCTGTCTAAGAGGGACAGAAGGGGTCGAGAGTGGGTGGCCAGGGACCCTGCTTCTCAAGAGAGTTTCTCAAGGAGGGTCTAAGGTGAGATAAAACTATAATCAACCAATAAGATTACAAGTATAGTCGCTTAGGTAATATTGATCCAATGGAAAATCACAAAGTGGGTGTGAGGTGGGACAAAACTATGGTGAACCAATAAGATTACGACAAGCATACTCACTTAGGTAATATTGATTGGGGATCAAATTGGGAAGCGCACAAGGGACGGACAGGGACTTTCCTAGAAGGGATGGGTCCTCCACCCCAAGACTGATGCCTACTTAGACTATCAATCACTGCTGCTGATCCCTAGGGCAAGTATATGGGTGAGCAGTTCCTTTTTTCTTGAAGCCTGGCCTTCAGCGAATGCGCCCCCAGCCACAGCTGTCTTCTGCACTGACCTCTGGAGAGCCCAGTCCTGTCTGACTGCCTACAATATTTCTACCTAACTTAGCCGTCTATCATAACAGGAGGGGACCCAAAAGTGGGTTGCTCTGAACCCCACTTCACAGAGGAAGCTTTATAGAGCAGAATCACGAGGTGGGTACAACATGGGTCAAAAGTATGGTCGGTCAGTAAGATTGCAAGTATGGTGGCTTAGGTAATGCTGATGGGGAAGCAGGTCACGTAGCAAGTGTACATGGAAAGAACAAAGCAGGGACCTTTTTAGGAAGGGAAGTATCAGGTGGTCTTGGTCATCCACCTGGGTGACTGATGTCTGTGTAGACTTTCTTGGACCAGGTGATACCAATTGTAGTGTAATCTTCCATTTATTGCTTATCCCTTGGGGAGGTGTGTAGGCCTGGTCATTCCACTTTTATCTTGAGGCCTGGCCTTCCACAGCTATGCTGCCATTCACAGCTATAACATGTTCTCATCTTCTGCACTGACTCCCTTGAGAGCCTGGTCCTGTTTGACTGCCTATAATATTTCTACCTAACTTAGCTCTCTCTAGTACTGTTGCAGTAGGCAATGGGGTCTCACATGGGTTTCTAGGTTCTTGTGTGTGACAGGCAAAGAATTGGACGTGGCACACAATGATAAGGAGAAAGCAGCAAAGTTTAAGTTAGTTAACAGTACATTCAAGCTGCACCAAGGAGGGCATTTATTATAGTTGAGTGGGCCAAAAATAGTCCAGGTTCTCTGTAAAACTTGGAAAGAATTGCCAAGTGTACACCTCAAAGTATGTAATAAGTAGCTATGTTTATTGAAGATCATGGGATGGTAGCAGCAGGGACAGGCAGAAGGGTGAAAGGAAAAAGAGATTTGAAACTCAAGCTTCCGGTGTTAAAAGGTCGGACACCTTTGACTCTAAGTGTCTCCCACCCACTCTCTCACCAGTGTCAGTGACCTGCCACCTGATGACCTCCTAAGCTTTTGTTATTCTATTTTGTACCTCTTTTAGGACAATGGAAGCATGGGTAATCATTAAAGTGGTGTTTACAGATGAATGGCGGGAAGGGAGTGACTCACTCAATTTCCCCGTTTCTAACTGTACTACCTCTTTCAGGATACTGGAAGCGTGGATAATCATTAAGGTGGTGTGGTGTTTACAGTTGAGAGGAGGGAAGGCACTGACTCACCCAGCTTCTTTGTTTCTAACTGTTCTACATTGGGTTTAAGAATTTAAAATGTTACACTGGGTCTAGAGCGCCTCCCATTGGGTCTTCCAGAGCATGACTGACAACATGATTGGCAGGGTGCTGTCACATAGCTGTATGTATTCTGCCTGTCCTTTCCCATAATTCACTGTGTCATAATTGGACGCATGAGATGCAGTGCATATGCATGAACCTTCAAGGATGCCAGGTGAAGGAAGGAATCTGTCAGGCATGCATCTTATCCCTACTTCCTGGCTAGGAGGCCTTAGTACAAAGGTTGGAGGTTGGCCCTGGGGCACCATCCAGGTTGGGGTGAGTGGAGGGGATTGGTACCTCAGCCCCAATTGTGCTAGCTCTATGATTCCTGCTGTCTGTTAGGCTACCCATTTGGTGGGCTAGGTCAAATTATTTGCATGTGTATGAAGCTGAGATATGCTGCCCACTAATATTGTTGCTTCCTTGAAGATGGAGCTCTGAAGGAGGAAACACAATTTACGGGTGAAAAGAGGTAGTCTACTCACAGGTGACAAAGGCCAGTTTGTAGGAAAAAGGGAATTGCCCAGGCTTCTTTTGTGTCCCTAAGCTGCAGTTTCTCTTTATTTTTTTTTTTTTATTTTAAAGAGAAGAAAAAAACAAAACAAATCAAAAGAAGAACAAATTTTCAAAACAACATAATAGGAGGGTAACAATGGTTAATACATTACGTATTACTATCTTTAAGTTAGTTATTCAGGACACCAGACATTAGCATTCAATTGTCCAAACATTATTGGCACAAACCTTACTCTTCAATGAACTAAGTAAAAATGGTAGTGTATCTATCTTAACCATCTTATATATATATATATATACAATTGTTTTTTTCCCTTTCCCTTCTTTCTTTTCCCTATTCCAGTCTCTCTTTCCTTTTGACCAGTTTCTTTTTGATTCACCATATCTATTGTACATTTTGGATCTTATTTACTCTTTCAGTTTCTCATACTAGAGAGATAATACGATGCTTACACATGTGCTTCTGGTTTATTTCACTTATGAGTATTTTCTCGAGTTGCATCCATTTACTTATAAAAGTCTCCAGTTTATCCTTCTTTATGGCTGAATAGTACTCCATTGTATAAAAATACCACATCTTTCTTATCCATTCCTCAGTTGATGGGCATTTGGGTTGTTTCCAAGATCTGGCTATTACAAATTGTGCTGCTATAAACATGGGTGCACATATATCGCTGTGGTACGATGTTTTTAATTCTTCTGGGAAGATGCCCAGAAGGGGAATAGCTGGGTCAAATGGGACCTCCAACCCTAGTTTTCTGAGGAATCTCCACACTGACTTCCACAGTGGCTGTACCAGTCGACACTCCCACCAACAGTGAAGAAGGGTTCCTTTTTCCCCACAGCCCCTCCAGCATTTGTTATTAGTTGATTTCTTAATAGTAGCCATTCTTTCTGGGGTGAGATGGTATCTCAGTATTGTTTTAATTTGCATCTCTCGAATGACTAGTGATGTTGCACATTTTTTTGTATATTTGTTTGCCATTAGTATTTCTTCATCTGAGAAATGTGTATTCATCTCAGAGGCCCATTTTTGGAGTGGGTCTTTAAATTTGGGAGGTCTGATTTTTTTGAGTTCTTTATATGTTCTCGATAGTAGTCCTTTGTTTGAGGAACAGCTGGCAAACATTTTTTCCCACATTGTGGGTTGTCTCTTCACTCTGTTGGTGGTTTCTCTTGCTGTGCAAAAGCTTTTTAATAAGATGAGATCCCAGTTATTGATTCTTTGGGATAGTTCCCGTGCGGTTGAGTTTTTATTCATAAAGTCTTTGCCTACACCAATGTCTCCAAGGGTTTTACCTATCCTACTTTCCAGCAGATTTAATGTTTCTGTTTTAATATTTAGATCTCTGATCCATTTTGAATTTAGTTTAGTGCATGGTGAAAGATATGGATCTAGTTTTAATCTTCGGCATGTGTAGAGCCAGTTTTTCCAGCACCATTTATTAAAGAGGCTATCTTTCTTCCAGCGAATGTGTTTGGCACCTTTGTCAAAGATAAGGTGGCTTAGTATGTCTGGGGTTGTTTCAGCATCTTCTAATCTGTTCCATTGATCTTCAGGTCTGTTTTTTTTGCCAGTACCACACTGTTTTTATCACAGTAGCTTTATAGTATAATTTCAAGTCGGGGATTGTGATGCCCCCTACCTTGCCTTTGTTGCCCAGAATTGCCTTTGCTATTCTAGGTCTCTTCTGATTCCAAATGAATTTTAGGATTGTTTTCTCTAATTCTGTGAGATATGCTGTTGGAATTTTGATTGGAATTGCATTAAATCTGTATAACAATTTTGGAAGTATGGCCATTTTCACTATATTGGTTCTTCCTATCCAGGAGCAAGGGATATCTTTCCATTTTCTGATATCCTCTTCAATCTCCTTTTTCATAGTACTGTAGTTTTCAGTATAGAGGTCTTTTACATCCTTCGTGAGGTTGATTCCTAGGTATTTCATTTTTTTGGATGTTATTGTGAAAGGTATTGTTTCCCTAATTTCTCTTTCAGTAAGTTTGTTATTTGTGTACAGGAAGGCTATTGACTTTTGAGTATTGACTTTGTATCCAGCTACACTACTGAATTTGCTTATTAAATCTAGCAGTTTTTTACTGGAGTTTTGGGGATCTTCTGTGTAGAGTATCATGTCATCTGCAAATAATGATAATTTAACTTCTTCCTTTCCAATCATTATTCCTTTTATTTCTTTCTCTTGTCTAATCGCTCTGGCTAAAGTTTCCAGAACTATGTTGAATAAGAGTGGGGACAGTGGACATCCTTGTCTTGTTCCTGATTTTAGAGGGAAGGCTTTCAGTTTTTGGCCATTTAGTATGATATTGGCTGTTGGTTTGTCATAGATAGCTTTTACCAGATTGAGATAAAGACCCTCTATTCCAATTTTCTGTAGGGTTTTTATCATGAAAAGGTGCTGGACTTTGTCAAAAGCTTTTTCTGCATCTATTGAGATGATCATGTGATTTTTGTCTTTGGTTCTGTTAATATGCTGTATTACATTTATTGATTTACGTATGTTGAACCATCCCTGCATCCCTGGGATGAATCCAACTTGGTCATGGTGTATAATCTTCTTGATGATTTGTTGGATTCTGTTTGCCAGTATCTTATTAAGGATTTTTGCATCTATGTTCATTAGGGAGATTGGCCTGTAGTTCTCTTTCTTAGTTGGGTCCTTCTCTGGTTTTGGTATCAGGGTAATGCTTGCTTCCAGGAATGAATTTGGGAGTATTGCTTCCCTTTCAATTTCATTGAAAAGTTTGAGAAGTAGTGGCGTTAGGTCTTCTCTAAATTTCTTGTAGAATTCGGCAGTGAATCCATCAGGGCCTGGGCTTTTCTTTGTTGGGAGGTTTTTAATTACATCTTCAATTTCATTGGTTGATATTGTTTTATTTAGGATTTTTAAATCTTCTTGATTTAGCTTTGGTAATTCATACGAATCTAGGAATCTGTCCATTTCTTCTGCATTTTCCATCTTAGTAGAATATAAATTTTCAAAATAGGTATAGATGATCTTCTGGATTTCTGCAGGGTCCGTCGTGATATCACCCTTTTCATTTTCAATTGCATGGATTTGAGTCTTTTCTTTTCTTTTTTTAATAAGGTTGGATAAGGGTTTGTCAATCTTATTTATTCTTTCAAAGAACCAACTTTTTGCTTCATTGATTCTTTGTATTGTTTTTTTATTCTCCAATACGTTAATTTCTGCTCTGATCTTTATAATTTCCTCCCTTGTACGGGCTTTTGGCTTAACCTGCTCTTCTTTTTCTAGAAGCTCGAGGTTCACCCTTAAGTTGTTTATTTGCGCTTGCTCTATTTTCCTGATATAAGTATTTAATGCTATAAATTTCCCTCTTAGGACTGCTTTCATTGTATCCCATAAGTTCCGGTATGTTGTACTGTCATTATTATTCAGTTGTAGAAAGTGACTAATTTCTTCTTTAATTTCATCTGTGACCCATTGGTTGTTCAGGAGGATGCTGTTTAATTTCCATGTGTTTAGGGAGTTTTTGTGGGATCTTTTGCCATTGATTTCCAATTTCATTGCACTATGGTCTGATAATATGCATGGGATAATTTCAATTCCTTTGCATTTACTTAAGCAGGTTTTATGAGCTAGTATGTGGTCTATTTTGGAGAACGTCCCATGTGCAGCTGAGAAAAATGTGTATTCTGATGTTGTGGGATGGAACACTCTGTAGACATCTACTAAGTCCATTTGTTCAAAAGTTTGGTTCAGTTCTACTATTTCATTATTGATTTTCTGTCCAGTTGATCTATCTTTTTGTGACAGTGGAGTATTGAGATCTCCCAATATAATTGTATTAGTGCTTATTTGATTTTTCATGTCCTTTAGTACTTGTTTTATATAGCTGGGTGCATTAGTATTTGACGCATATATATTTATGATCGTTATCTCTTCCTCTTGGATTGTTCCCTTTACAAGGATGTAATGACCGTCTTTATCTCTCTGAATCCTTCTTGGCTTGAAGTTCACTTTGTCTGCAAAAAGAATAGCTACCCCTGCTTTTTTCTGGGTTCCTGTGGCATGGAGTATTGTTTTCCATCCTTTGACTTTCAGTCTATGAATTTCTTTCTGAATTAAATGTGTTTCTTGTATACAGCATATTGTTGGATCTTGCTTCTTGATCCATTTCGCCAGTCTGTGCCTTTTGATTGGTGAATTGAGACCGTTAACATTGATGGTTAAAACTGATATGTATTGACTTGTCATGATATTTTCCTGTTGTTGGTTCCCACTCTTTGTTTTTCTGCTTTCCGGCTATTTAATTATTTGCCCTGCCTGGTGGATTCCTTCTGTTGGGGTTCCTATCTCTTTCTAGAATGTCCTTCAGAACGTTTTGGAGTGCTGGTTTGGTGGTCATAAATTTTCTCAGATGTTCTTTGTCATGAAAGTATTTTATTTCTCCATCAATTTTGAAAGATAGTTTTGCAGGGTACATCAATCTGGGCTGAAAATTATTTTCCTTTAGAGCTTGCAATACATCATTCCAAGCTCTTCTTGAATTGAGGGTTTGTGCTGAAAAGTCAGCTGTGATTCTGATGGGTTTTCCTTCATAGGTGATTTGTCTCTTCTCCCTAACAGCTTTTAAGATTCTGCCCTTCTGTTGAATTTCTGGGATCTTGACTATAATATGTCTGGCTGAAGTTTTTTTTTGATCATGTCTAGTTGGTGTTCTGAAAGCTTCACTTATAGGGGTGTCAAATTCCTTTTCTCTTCCAGGAAAGTTCTCCCTGATTATGTCTTTGAACAAGGTTTTAATGTCATTGATGCTATCTCCTGCTTTTTCATTTATTCCAATTATTCTTAAGTTGTTTATCTTTGAGTCATCTAGCAGCTGCTGAATTGATTTTTCATGGTCCCTTGCTATTTTTAAGAATTTTTCCATTTCATGATCACTAATTGCAAGCCTGTCTTCTATAACTGAGATCCTGTCCTCGCATTGGCTTATTCTGCTACAAATACTTTCAATGGAATTTTTTATCTCTTGGATATCTGCTTGAATCTGCCTTATGGATTCCATTTCTTTCCTATGCTGAGCATTCATGGTTTCTATAGTTTTCTTAAGTTCATCTATTTTTTTGTCTGTATCAGCTATAGTGTCCTTAAGCATGGTCTTCATTGTAGACATTATCTCTGCAGTTATCTGTGAGATTATTTCTGTTTTAATTTTTTCCAGAACCTCATTCAGTTGCTTTGTTGTTACCACTTCAGATAGGCCAGGTGGGTGGCTTTCGGATTGTCCCACCTCGTTGCTCCCTAGGTTTGCCTTTGGTGAATTGGATGTGTGGGGTTGCATCTTGTTTAAGTGTCGTCTCATTTTTTCTTTCTTTAATTCCTGGGGTGATGTTTGCAAGTTACCTATAGTAGGTTACTTTATTGCTAGTGTTTAAGATCTTTAGAAGATGACTACTTCTCTGCAGTATCTTCCAAGTGGAGCTTGCTTTTAGGTTTTGAGCTTCCTGCCAGATCCTACCTCTTCAATTCGTTGGGTATGCGAAGTTGCTACCTGTTTGGCCCAGTCCTTGATTCTTTGGTACTGTGCCACTGTATTTTCTGTGTCCCTTAGTCAATCTCAATGATGAAATATCAGGAAGGAAAGATGTTTAGAACAATTATTTCACATTTGGCTATAATGTTAACTAAAGCATCAAACACAGCCTAGAAAATGACAGACTGAGCTAACCAGTTATTTACCACTTTTAGCTGTATAGAGTTGCAGTTATATAACAAAATCTAAAACACACCAGAAAAATTATATGCAGTATACAAGTCCTGTGTATGGCAATTTTTCCCCTGAGGAGTTTAAATTTAAAATGAGTTAAGGAGGAAATAGAGTATTGGGAGAAGAGGAAGGAATTAGATGTAAGGTTAGAGGACCAAGAGGGATCCCACTAAAATTGGGACACTAGTGCAGAGGACTGGTGGTAAAAAGAGAAGGAAGGGATAAAAGGAAGAACAGATCACAACCACAATCACAAAGAAGTTAGAGGCGCTGTTTACACACATATAAAAAACCAGAGAGAATAATGAAGGAAAGAGCAAATACACATACAGAAACAAAAACGAAGATAAAAACAATAAAACAGACAGATCAAAAATATAACCCCACCAAAAAACAAAACAAAACAAAAAGAAAAAAAAAACCCTTCGCCAGAACAAAAAACAAATCAGTGAGAAAAAAAAAAAGAATAAAAAATAAAAATAAAAAAAAATAAAAAGAATCAGTTCCAGGTGTTGACTGTTGTAGGCAGTTACCCTGTGGTGACAGAGTCCTGTTCTGTGCAGGTCCGTCCCAGTAAGCCAGGAGCGCCCTCTGGCGGGCGGTGAGCAGAGGCGCGTACTTTCAGGCAGAGACCAGTCCAGCTCGCCTCCGCTCTCAGCGCCCTTTCACGATCCCTGGGCCTGAGAGGCTCAGCGCGCTGTCCGGAGCGCGGGTTCCCTGCACTGGTTCCCGCCGCTCTGGTTTTTCGCCACACCCCCCACAATGGCGCCGGGCCAGTCGCTCTCTGGCGCGGGACAGGTGTGGCTGAGAGTCCAGTCTCGTTCACCTGCTGACCTCAGCACACTTTCGTGGGCCTGAGAGGCCCCGTGCTGCCCTGTCCGGAGCACAAGTTCCCAGAGCAGTTTTCGAGCCGCTCTGAGTTTCGCCACACCCCCCACAATGGCGCCCGTCCGGTCGCTCTCTGGCGCGGGGCAGCTGTGGCTGAGAGACACTCACCGCCGGTCTGCGCCGTTCTCCGCAGCTCCCCTGCCCCGCCGCTGTCTCAGGATCCTCCGTGGGGGCTCCCTGGGCACCAGCTGCCACCGTGTGTCCGTAGAATTGAGCTTCTGCGGCGCTGCAACTCCCGGGATAGTGGAAGGTGCACGCGCGCGGTCTGCTCCTTCTTTCCTTCTTCCCTTCTTCTTTGTTGGAAGTCACCCGTCACTGCTGCTGGGGGTCCCAGATTGCGCTTCAGAACTTCTCTGGGTTTCGGGGAGGCATCTCCCCCCCTCCTGCGCTTTCCGGGTCGCTATATTCCCGTGTTCCAATGGTAACTTTTAGAGAGAGTTTTGCTGCCTGCTTCTTACTCATCCGCCATCTTGAGGTCCTCTGCAGTTTCTCTTTAAAGTATAATCTTTAAATTCTGATTTTCCTTATCTCCTTTCTACCTATCTGCCTGTCTTTTACCCTGCCTCACCTTAGAGGAGTGAAATAGGTGTCTTGATGTGGTTGGAAAGAAACCAGGAGGCTACAAGACTTCAGCATCTTTTCTAAGTCACTGAAGTGTCGTGGTCTTCTGGTCGGCAACGGACCCAGGGCATGGCGGTGAGAATGCCGATGCCTATCTGCAAGTCCACCACGGATCTATGGTGGCAGCAGTGGCATGGGGGAAAAAAGCAGCTTTAGAAGATTTTCAGTACAGAAATATTATCTGCTAGTTTTATTTCTTTTTTTTTTTAATTTACTGTTTGGATAGAGGCATTCTTTTTCTGAGCTGCATTTAGGAGCTTTTCATATCATTGAAAATGAGGCTTCCACTTTTCTGTCTGATTTTAAAACCAAGTTTTTTCAGTTGCATGTGCAAATACACCAATTTTAGAATTTCAGAAGATCACCATTTTAGCCATTTTAGTTTAAGAGTGTCCTCTGATTAGACCATTTTCCTAGGTACCAGCAGACAAGTGCCCTGAACACGATACATAAAGCCAGGTGGAGTTTTTAAGGGAGGCTGTCTGTCCCTGAAGGGAAGGCACAAGCTCCAATGGGCAGTTTTCATAATTTAAAGTCATCTGAGATGTGACCAAGCTGGGGCTGTGTGTCCGGTCAAGTGTGCTGCTTGATTCCTCAGTGTGCCCCGCCTGAGTCAATTTTGCTGTTTTTTTTTTTTTTTTTTTTTTTTTTGTCTCAGGAACCCAGTTCCCTTATGGTAAGTAAGGTACTCAAAGCACTAGGTGACCAGCCTTTATATCCCCTTCATATCTGTGCTGAAATTTCCCTAAAATAGTCTTCTTCATAGTCCCTATGTGGCCTTTGCTCGCTCGTCATAGACAATGTCTCAACACTTCTACTACTAAGGCCCTAGTTGTCTAGAGCACCTTGGTAGGTGGAAGAGCAATCATTCTCATCCTCATTCTCCCTCTCCCTCTCTGTCCCTCTCTCTCTCCTTCAGAATTAGATTTATTCTTACATTTTATTAGGATCAGGCTAAAGATTAGCCACAGTCAGAGATAATCTGAATCAAAAAGCAAAAAAGGAACTATAGTTAAAAAGCACTTATCTACATCAGCTGAAACAAAAACGTTCACCAGAAAGTAATTCTGCTCTCACTGGAGACGAACCTTCTAGAGAGGAAGGCAGAAGACAGTACCAATAATCAACCACAAAAACTTGCCATCATCCAAGGCTTGAGCCTTTGCAAAGGCAGGCAGACAGTAGTACGTATCCTGTTGAGGCATTCTTGCAGAGAAGAGTTGTAAAACAGCTCTAGTAAAGCC
The DNA here is from genome assembly GCA_028451465.1 of Erethizon dorsatum. Lineage (NCBI taxonomy): Eukaryota > Metazoa > Chordata > Mammalia > Rodentia > Erethizontidae > Erethizon > Erethizon dorsatum. The sequence continues at coordinate 12,905,981 of CM051841.1, read as the reverse complement.
CAGTCTCAGCCAAAGATCTGGGAGACCTGGGAATGCTAACAGCAATCACTGCTGGCCTCAGATGAGCCCCACAAAGAACTCAATGGCTTGGGAACAAGGGGAATCACTCTGGAGTCCTGTCCTTGTCTCCAGAAATGTCAGCCTAAAAGGCAAGTTGAGATACCTTTAATGCGAGAACAAAGATTTTATTCAAGCCAAAACAGAGATGGCCATCCAGGAGGAAAATGACAAATGTAGTTGCCCAAAATAAGTGGTTCCAAAAGGGCATCTGAGGGACTCTGGAGGGTTTTAATAGATTTTAAAAAGCAAACAAACAAACAAAAAGGAAATCACTTCTCACATTGCATTGGTTAACAAGAATAGCACAGGACCTTTAATGGTCATTGTAAGGAACGGCACGAGGCAGAGACCAGCTGAGACCAGCAGGCTTGTGTAAAGGCAACATGGCATGGAATTTATTGTGCCTGGGTGCAGGCAGACAGAGGGCGAAAAGGCAGTCTGTAGGGAACAAAGGGAAGCGGGCCTTTTTTATAGGGATTGAAAGATGGCAAGGGACATTAGGCAGGAAGATTTTAATAAACATTTGTGGTCAGAGTTCTCTGGCTGTCTTGCACCTCAGTAGGCAAAGTCCTCGAGGTGTCCAGTGTAAAATTTTGGGGTCTCCAGATGTCCAGGGACCTGCAAGATTCCTTGTCCTATCTTACCTCTTTCATGACATCCTGTGTTTGCCTGTGACAGCCTCGCCTCAATTCTGAGGTGAGTCCCCTGAGAACAATGCCTCTGCTGGCAAACAGGTTGGGGGCTGGGAGAGTCAGGTCTGATTGAAGCCTTACAGTCATTGGTCAATGTATATTATACATTCTAAGTAAAAATTGCAGTAAGCAGAGAAAGTCTTGGTTTTTGAGTTGTTGTGATGCTAGGGATGAAAGCTAGGTCCTCACACAGGTGTGGCACATGTTCTGCTGAAACCACAGTTCTATGCTTGATGCCTGACTTGAGGGTATCAGATCTGGTCACCCACATTTTTTAGAAGCAGCCCAAGTAAGAGAAGAGTGACATCGAAGCAAGAAGAGACTTTATCCTTGGTTTAACCAAATTGGAAAGACTGCTAGTCTAGAAAACAAGCAAAAGCGGGGAGCTGAGACTCATGCATGTTGTAAGTCTGGTTCTCCAAGCCCCACTGGTGTCTGTATCTGCTCCCAGCATGAGTTGAAGCTGGAGAGGAAAAGCAACTTGAAGAGGTCAGAAGAACAAAACGGAGTCAGTCGGGAGAACGACGGGGTGCTTCTTTAAATCCCCGTGTTGTACAAGTTCCTCTCTTAGCCCACCGTAGAGCCACACCCTCAGCCCCAGGAAGAGGTTCTTACTGGGTTACTTTCTTATTTTATGTCACTGGGGAGTCCACAGAAAATGGCTATTGCAGGTCAGAATGACCTAAGTGACTCATGGGTCATGTGTCCCCCGGGCAAAAGAATTATATGACCTCATTATTGTGACATCTTAAGTCCTTTTTTTACCTCTGAACCAGTGGCTGTCTTATTCTCCTCATTGTACTTGATGGCAAATTCAAGAAAGGGAGAATTAGGGTTTGTTTTGGCCACTGATGTGACCCAAGCCCTAGAACTGCTGAGCAAAGGAGGGATTGGCCTCAAAGTTTGTTCCTGCCTGGATCCCTTCTCTCTACCCAGAGGAGAGGAGATCACAGCAAAGCCTAAAGGCAAAGCAGGGATGAAGTTCACCTGGTCCCTCTCAACGCCTCCTCCTTGGAGCCAGTCCCGAGCTCTCTGGAAATGCAGCAATCTGTCACTCACTGACCTACCCTGTCACTCGGAATTCTGACATCCCTCCCAACACGCTTACCCAGTGTGGTTCTTCGGGCAGATGTTTCTTTGTAACAGGGCTTGCATACTGGGGACAAAGGTGGGTACCAATGTCCTTCCTGCAGATCACGTTCTGCTTTCCTGATTGGAGAAGGTGGCATGGAGAGGGCTATAAACATCAGGAAGGTGACAATGCAGACAGCATGAAAGTTTATAAAATCAGCTGCATTCATTTGCTCAGGCATCATAAAATACCATGCTCAGGGCTGGAAATGAAAGAAATTTATTTTCTAACAATTCTGGAGGCTGGAAATCCAAAATCAAGATGGTTATCTCTTAAGCACTCTCTTTTGGGTTGGCAGATGGCTACTTCTTGTCGTGACATCATGTGGCCTTTTTATTGTGTACCCACCTCCTGTGTTTCTTTCCTCTTCTTATAAAGACACCAGTCCTACTGAATTGGGGCCCTGCTCTCATGGCCTTATTTAACCTTAATTACCTCTTTAAAGGCCTTATCTCCAAATACTGTCACACTAGGGGTTACAGCTTGAATGGACAAATTTGGGGGGAGATGGTTCAGTCAGTAAGTGTCTTAGTAACTTTCTTCATCGCTGTGACAAATTACCCAACACATACAACTTAAAGGAGGAGAGGTTGTCTTTGGCTCACTGCTTCCCAAGTTTCAGTACATGTTTGGCAGAGTTAAACGCAGAAATGGCATGGTGGAATGGTGGAAGGGCCTGGGCAGAGGAGAGCCTCTCACATCGTGGTGGGCAGGAAGCAGAGGGCTGCAAGAAGCAGGGAAGGGGTGTCCATGCCTTTCAGGTCATGCTTTTCAGACTAGACCACCCATCCTAGCAGTGAGTCAGCAGTAACACCCCATAATTCAGTCACCCGCCAAAAGTCCCACCCTTAAGCGCCTAAGGCCTATGGGGGCACTCTGGATCCAAGCCATAATAGAAATATTACCTCTGTGAGTAATAAAACATGAGTCCTGGCTCTAGACACAATTTTTAAAAATAGAGTAGGCACTGCAGTACCCATCTTTAACCTTGGCTGTGCACTTCCACTGCCTAAGCCACTTGTAAAACTCCCAGAGCCCAGGCAGCACCCAGACCAATTAATCAACATCTCGGAGGGCAGGATCCACACAGCTAATTTTTAGAACCTTCCTGGTGATTTCAGCATGCAGCCAAGGTAGAGCCCAGATCTGTCTCATCCCTAGCCCAGATACCTGTGCCTCACAAGTAAGAAATATTGCCCAAACCTCTCTGTATCTTCTGCTTCCACCTTCCTCATCCTTACCCGCCCCAGTTTCTTCCATGAATTTTTAGCCCCAGTCAGATTTTGAAGTGAACATTCTTGAACTCTTTCATAGGATCCTAGGGCTGGTGAGATGGCTCAGCGGCGTGAGCGCCTGCCCAGCAAGCGCGAGGGCCCGAGTTCAACTCCCGGAACCCACATACGAAAAAGGGGCCGGTGATATCGCTCAGCGGCACGGGCGCCTGCTGGTGCGCGAGGTCCTGAGGTCAACCCCCGGTACCCACAAAAAAAAAAAAAAATAGGATCCTAATGATGATGTGACATTGTTTCTGCCTAAAAAATGCTGCATTTTGTTTTGTTTTGTTTTGCTTTGCTTTTAGCCAGGGAAATTTATAACTAATAGTGTTAGCAGTTTTGCAAAATTCATCATCATAGCAAAAGATGTATTAAGTTATTTTATATATGAAGAGTTTTGATGGACTTTCTATAGCTCAGTGACAGTCATTTTTGAAAGGCTCTATTCCTATAGGGAAACTGAGGCTTACTGCTCCTAAGGGACAGCCCGGACATTCAAGCCCAGCTCTGGGTTCTTTCTGAAGAGCAGCTTCTACTCTCTGTTTACTGTTTTCCAACTTGATTGAGCAACTTGTTGGTCTCCTGAAAATTCTTAATTTAGCCCTGAAAATAAGTCTGCAGTGGACTTAGGAATCAGCAATTTTAGCCTTGGTTTCTGGTATTCCTGGGGTGCTCTACCTCACTACAATATATTTCTTGCCTTAGATCAGAGCTTCTCAGATATTTATGTGCACACAAGTCACATGGGGGTCTTGTTAAACTGCAGAGCCTCTCAAGTAGGTCCTGGATGGGCTTGAGATTCTGCGTCCAGCTTAGCTCCTGGGAGATGCAATTGTGCTGGTCCACACACCACATGTTGGAAGCACCTTACTGCCTGCTAACCTAAGCTTTCCAAGAATAAAGTTGTCAGAGCGCTGTTGCTTTTCTGCTTATCATAGCATCCTTTTGGACACTGCAAGTGTCCCTTAGTATGTCTTTGAGAAACAAAAAACAGTTTTTTAGATAATGATATCAGTATGAGCTTATGCTTTAAATGCATATTATAAACAGCACTGAGATAAATCACCACCTTTAGAAATAAAGCATTTCATCAAGTATATCTTGTTTCCGTCAGACATCAGATTCATGCGTAGATAACAGAGTTCCTCTCCCAAATTAGGTCCTTAGAAAGGCATTCCATACAGGAATAAATTACTATATTGAACTATTAGTTGTTTTAAAAGTAGGTCTTCCTTTATAACACATACTATTCTCAAGGTGTCTGTGAATTTTCATTTAAGAATAATATCCATATTTACCTCTTAGATGCAACGTAAAGATACGGGTTTTTATAGAGCAGTTAATATCCCTGCCCCAAATAGAAGGAGAAAAGTAAGACATTCAGTTAAGACAAAACGAACCTGAATATGCCAAAGAAGTAAAGAGAAAATGCTTTAAATTCATTTCCCAGAACTGTGATGCCAACATGAAAATATACACTCCAGATTTTGAAACAAATTTAAAAGTAATAATGGTAACAGGGCTGGGTGGTAGAGCACGTGCCTAGCATGCAGAGACCGTGCCAAAAAAAATAAAAGAAATAACAGTTAATAGCAGCAATGTTAAAGGCTAAGATTATGGAGCACGTCTTATGTTTTAACATGGAGCAATCACTGTGCCAATCGACAAGCCTCTGATGCGAGCACTGTGTGACCCCCTGGTGCAGATGAGGAAATGGAGAAGCCCATTGACTGCCCGCACGTACACGGAGGCTGTGTAACCAAGCCAGGGACTCACTCAAACAGTTCACCTCTGAGCCGGCTTCCTTTACCTGAGTAAAGAGGAGAGACTGATGTTTGTGGGAGAACATTGGGCCGTGGGTGGAGAGCCAGGTAACCTGCTGGTGTTAATAGATGTGCTCTCTCCTGGCTTTGAGACAGGCTTGCTTTGGAAGCACAGTACCTGCTGTCTTTCAACCCCATCTTTCTTCTCTTCTCCCCACACCACTACCTCCACCATCCCCATTCCACCTCCAAAGTCCATACAACTCCCAGCTTTGAGGATACCCAATGCTCCCTTCATGTTACTTCGCGCACTTTGCCTGGGGTCTCGCCTTATCTTACCTCAGATAAGAGAAAGTTCTCTGATGAGCCCAGTTTGTAAGGTTGATCATATGAGGCAAAGTGTAATTTTCCAATACCCTTAAGAATGTTCTCAACCAAGGAGAGCATTTGACACTTTTTTTTTTAAATCAAAGGCAAGGTTGACTCTTGGTATTCCCAGAATAGTCTCTTATGACAGACTTTAAACTACCTTAATTTAAAGCAGGTGTATAAAACACAAAATGGTATTTAAAGAGGTGTAGAGATATTAATTAAAATGGGCTTGCTGAAATGCCAGGGATATCATCACTTTCGAAATTGAATTAAATCCTGAATGTCAGTGCCGAATTAACATGAATAGACTTATCTATCCCTGTCCAAATGTATTTCATCCACAAACTCTGTAATACATGATGATTAACCTGAGGTTACAGATTGTAGTTGAAACCCAATCAAATCCTTCAGAATTCTAATAGAGGAATGCATTGAGGTCAAAGAATATTAACAGAAAAATTTCCATCACATAAAGGGCAAGCAGAGTGTTTTAAAAAGTGTTATAATTTTGCTTAATTGTTCTCTTCTTGATCTATTGTTCTTGATGATTTAGAAAACCTGTGTGTTGCAAGTTAAACTACAGTCGAGTCAAATATGTAGGCCCTTTCTTTTAAGAAAGAGTTTCACGTCTGTCTTAGTTATTTTTCTCATTGCTGAGACAAAATAATTGACACCCACAAGTTAAAGGAGGCAAGGTTTATTTCGGCTCACAGTTTGTAGAGGTTCAGTCCATAGTTGGCTGGCTCCAAGACAGGGTGGCATGGCAGAGGGGCATCACGGAGGAGAAACAGTCCATGGCAGAGAAGGCAGGAGGCAGCAAAGCCTTCCTTGCATCTTTCCCTTTATAGTCCATCCAGGCTACAAGTCCACTGATTGGTGTCACCCACACCTAATGTGGGGCCTCCCCTAGCCTCACCCAGAATTATCCTAAACCAATTTAGTTATCACACACCCTTAATCCATATTCACACATCCTAGATTCAACCACCTCCAAAAAGCCCTACCTATGAGCACATGAGGCTTCGAGAGGACATCTAGGTACAAGCTATGAGACCTGGGACATAGTTAGAACCTGATTTCTTAGTTGAGAATGTTCCAGACCTTCCCAAGCAATAGAAACTTCCTCAATGCATGTCGGGTGGAGAGCTGGGGTAAGAGGCGTAGTGCAGTCTCAGCTCCTCTACTAGAGACCTAACACTTCGGGATGTTTTGGGTTTTTATTCTCAGCACAACTTGCTTTCAAAATGCCACAGGTATATAAAACTCACTGTCCAAATATTAAATTGTTTGCGGGACCATTTGCACTACACTAAGGGTCTCCAAAACTACAGAAAATAAAAGATCTCTGATCACATTCTCTAGTAAAAATAAATTTGATTTCCTAACAGAGTTTGATGTGTTAGCGCACTTGTTATTTAAATGATGCCTTGGAATGTTTTCTTCTCTCTCTGTTTCCTTCTTTTTTTTTTTTTTTTTTCATTGACTCTATTCACTACGAGTAGAATCTCTCACTACAAATGCATTTCAGGAATCAAGTACCTCTATTTTATACACATCCCTCTAAGTTTATGGTTGAGCCCAATGTTTAAGGCTCCCATCGAAAATCAGGTAAACATTCACACTTGCCCTGAAGTGAGACTCTTGAGATGCAATTCAAACAGTTTTTTGGGTAATCCCAGTTGGTGGATTTTAGTATGAGCAGCCAACTCAGAATAGGCCACTTCTCTTTCTGTGAGGAGGAAGGGACTTACACAGAGTCAGTACGCACGTGTCAGTTCAGCTGTGTCTAAATTCACAGGTCAGTGGTTCTCAGAGTGTGGTCCTTTCGTAAGCAACATTAGCATCCTCCAAAACATTTTGGAAGTAGATAGAAGAGCAAATTCTCAAACCACTCCTGTGTTAGTAGGCTTTTCACTGCTGTGACAAAATTCTTGAGAAAAAAAAATCACCTTAAGAGTAGGAAAAGTTTAGGTGGGCTACGGATGTAGCTTAGTAGTAGGGTGTTTGTCTCACAAGCCCAGAGCCTGGGTTAGAGCTCCGAAAGAAAAAACAAAAAAAGAAGAAAGGTTTGTGTTGGCTCCCAGTCGTGGAGGCTTTAGCCCATGGTCACTAGGCCTTGCTGGTTTGGGCCTGTGGTGAAGTAGAACATCATTGCCAAGAGTGTGTGGTAGAACAAAGCCGCTCGCCTCATGGCTTCCAGGAAATGAAGGAGAGAAGAGAATCCAGAACCCCAAAGTCTCCTTCGGGGAGCCACCATTGATTTCACCTCCTTCCACAAGACCCGACAGTACAACAGGCCTTTCAGGGACATTCAAGATCCAAATAAATGACAATACCCTTGGATAGCGTTGAATCAGTGCCTCTTGGATGGGTTCAAGGAGCCTTACAAGTAGTTCTCATTCACACTTACGTCTTGTTTCAACCAGATATTAACCAGTAATGCCACAGCTTAAAATTAGCAACTTTCATTTTTCTGATCTTTTATGTTAGGCAGATAAAAGTGAATGATTTCAGCCGCTCAATTGTTGCAGGTTTTAATTTGAGGTATTAAAAACATTTTGGAAGTAGATGGAGGTGACAGTTGTACAGTGTTGCGGCTATAATGAATGCCACTGGATTCTTCACTTTAAAAACATTTAGCTCTACATGATATGAATTTTACATCGAGTTTTAAAAAGACACAGTGTACACGAAAGTATTTTAATACTCAAGTGCTGTATGCCTCTCTAACCAATATGTCTGCAGATGAGAAATTTTCCAATTCTTAGTCATTCTTGTTTTCAAATTCATCCTTTCTTGAGCACGTGTGATGTTTTTATTTTAATTATGTAATTATGAAAGTTTTGCAAGTATACATGGAAAACAGGGTATCCCTAAAACTGTGATTTGAGTGCTATTCATGGGAAGTTTCTTTTAGAATTTCTTGATGAGTTAAACAATAGCTTTCAACTACAAACAAAGCAAGAGAAAGTATGTAGTTGCCTATCATTGCTGGAATGAGAATTATAAAAGGGGCAGAAAGAATAAGAGGCACATTTTTAAAATTAACTTTCAGGAAATGCCTTCTGGAACCCCCAGCCCTCACATTTGCACAACTCAAGAGAGACTCATTAAATACAATCTAAAAGATTGTATTTTATAATAAGGTCTTAGGGCATTCCCTGGAGTTGTGGAGTTTCTGAACATATTTGTTGTCAATATCATTGTGGGATTTTTACAAACTAGTAGAGTTACCCAAGGGAGGAGGCTGATTCTATGAAGTTTCATTAAATATGGAAAATGTAAGTCAAGGCTTAAAGTAAACTGTAGTTTTATTATATAATCCTGTGTATCCTCCTCCCTGTATAGAAATAATACATTATAATGTAGAATATTGGGAAATATCCAAAAGTATCCAAAATAATTTCCTCATCCCCTCAGAACTGAAAAATTAATATCTGTTATATCTTGTGAGTTTATATGTATGTGAACATACACGAGACACGCATTCATAGAATATAATAAATAGGGCCGGGGATATAGCTCAGCGGCACAGCACCTGCCTGGCAAGCATAATGTCCTGAGTTCAATTTCCGGTACCAAAAAAAAAAATATATATATATAATAAATAATATGATAGCATATTTTATTTTGAAACCTATTTTCCCTAACATGGTATTTCACCTTGACCAACAGTACTCTTGGACAGTATGATTTTAAGGATTGCATATTACTCTAATGAATGGACTTACTTCACTTGATCAATTGATTAATTTCACATAATTGAATATACTGATTGCTTAGATTTTTCATTGAGGTATTCATCAGTGTCTTAACATCCTGGCACCCATATTTTGGTACTTTTGCTGATTATTTTATCAATACATTGATTTGTAAGATCTCTTTAAATTAAAAACATCAAGCTTTCTCTTTCTCTGTCAAACATTGTTTCTGGTGCATATATTGTAATATAATATATATATATAATATAATATCTTGTATTATTTTAAATATTAGTTTTAATATCTACCTTATGTTCAGTGTTTTCTTTCAGAGTATCATCTTCAAATACCAATTAAAATTTCCCTACTGTTTCATCACCATAATTTTGATTAAATTTTATTTCAACATCATTATTATTTGTGAGATAATAAAAGATCTAAATTAGTTTTTCCAAGTAGTTAAAAAATTATTTCATCATTTATTAGACAATACAATGTTATCTCCATGGATCTGGAAAACAAGTTTCTCAGATTAGGTATATAAAATAGATCAAGTTACTTAATCTCTCTTTGCCTTAGTTTCCTCCTCTGAAATAAAAATAAAATAACAGCACCTTTCCCAAAAAGCGAATGCATGGAAAGAAAGCATTTTAAAAGCATTTGGTGCAGAAAAGAAATTGATTGACATTGGATTACTACTAGCAATATGGTTGCTACTGTTTAATTATTATTATCCTATCTATTCAACTAAATATGTGTCACTTTTAGGATATTTACAGTTGTATTCATAAATGAGATGGTCTGTGTTAGATGTATTTATGTCGACTTTGTCAGGCTTTGAATGAGAGATTTGATAGTTTCATAAAATTTTAAAATGTTCAACTTCTTTTCATTTGTTTTATTAAATATAGAATTTATTCTGTCATGACAGATTGACAGAATTCTTTCCAACCCCTTATGAGCCTTGAACCTTTTTTAAAGACAAGACTTTGAAAACCACTTCAAGGTCTTTCTTGATTTTTGATCTGTAAAAATAATCCCCTTTTTTGCATCAGTTTTGATAAATGATATTTTTATAGAATGCTTGTTGGATACCATACCTGACATAGATACCAGTAAGGATATTGTTTTAACAATCTGGGCAGGGCCAGGTGTGTTGGTGCTCGCCTATAATCTCAACATCAGGGAGGCTGAGACAGGAGGATTGCCGTGAATCGGAGGCCAGCCTGGGCTACATAGTGACTTTAAAACCAGCCTAGACTACAGAGCAAGTCTCAAAAAACAAAAACAAAAAAATGCCCAACTCAAAAAAACCAATTTGGGTGGGATGGTCCCTAATCCTAAATCCATCTCTTTCCCAGTAATCTGAGGCTAAAGAAATAGCAACCCACTTTTCTAATTTGTAAAGCCAAACCCCAGTACCCTCTTCAGTTCCTCCTTTTCCTCTAAGCACAAACTGCTTTCCCCACTCACCATCCCCTGGCAAAGTCTAGATTACATCCGCATGCATCCACGTTTGTTCATTTCTCTTAGATTCGACATCAGTCCAAGCACCATGACACACACTTTGAAGCAGCCTCGTAGCTGGCCTCCCTGCCTCCAGTTTTGCATGTAGCAGACAAAGTGATCTTTCAAAAATATAAATCAAATCCTGTGACTTACCTCCATGAACCTTAATAGCTTTCTACTGTGTTTCAAACTCCACCTGGAAGAGTCCACGTGATTTGGCCCAGCATTTACCCCTCGTCCCAAGTATCCCATTACAGATCAATGTCCCCTTCTCTCGTGTGTTCAGTCATTCTGGATTTTATGTAGCTAGAATGAGACAGTGCATTTCAATCTCGGGGTATTAGCACTGCCTGGAACATTCTTCCCAAACTCTGCCTCCTATCTGTATTTTGTTATGCATGGCTTTCTCTTACTACACATCTAAAACTTGTCCCTATCCCCAGTCTTTGTCCCTACACTTATTATTTTATGCCCCCCCATTTTCTTCATAAACTTTGCACTCTTTGAAATTTTTTTGTTCATTGTAGTTTATTTCTCTTCTACATAGAAGCATTACATGTGTTATTATTGACGTCTGCCTGATCAATGTTTGCTTTTATTAAATATGTATCAAATGAATGAATGGATGAATGAATGAGTGTGAGTGATTAAAAAATGAATGAACTTGGGCTGGTGATATAGCTCAGTGGCATAAAGCGCCTGCCTGGCAAGTGCGAGGTCCTGAGTTCGACTCCTGGTACCTGCATATAAAAAAAATAAATCAATAAAAAGATAAACAAACAAAAAAATGAATGAACTTTGGAAGATTTAAGAGTGAAAAAATTTTTGATTGGATATAAAAACGACCAGAAAACATGTCAGTATGTGAGGTAACGCATATGTTAAATAGCTTAATTTAGCCATTCTACAACACAGTGGTACCTCGGTTCACAAACTTGATTCTTTCCACAATTCTGGTCACAAACCAAGTTTGATGAGAACTGAATCAAATTTAATGGTTAGGTTCAATGTTGACTTTACGGGGAAATTAGATTCAGTTCTCATCCAGTTAGGTTTGTGACCAAAATCATGGGGAGAATTGAGTTTGTGAACTAAGGTAGCGTATACATCATGTCAGAACATCGCATTGTATGCCATACACGTATACAATTTTTCTTTGTAAACTAAATCAGTAAATAATTTTAAAGGACTAGAAACTATGGCAGCTCCTATATACAATAAGAGGGTTTTTTTTTTTTCCTCTTCAGTATATACCTAGGAGTGAAATGGCTGAGTCCATCAAGCTGTACACTTAAACTAGAGCACTCTATGTTCTTTACTGTTATCCCTTAAAAATAAATGTATAAATATATGTTTAACATACCCAGAGATAAAGACAAAGTTTAAATAGTATGCCTAACTCAATAGCATCTGTTTTCATGTAGAGTAGGAACTAATATCCCATGTAAATTTAAAACTGGTTTGAGAACAAGTTGGGTATTTTATAAAGGTTTTGAGCACTATCAGGTGGTTAATAAACACAATGGTTCTCTTTACTCAAAGTAGTAAATAGACTTTAAAATGAGCTGGTAATCAACTCTAGCTTGGAGGAAAAGGGCATGTCCTCAGGGCAAACTTGTAGCCGAGAAAACACTTTGTCATGTGAACCTACTTTATTCACCAACGTTAGGTATTATTATCATGTGGATCTGTTAAATACCAAAATAAGAAAATATTTCCTGATGTTTAGGTATTGATACTTAGATTTATAGGGTGTTTCCTTGCCTGAGACACCATGCCTTTCATAAAATGTTTCGCTAATGCATTTTATAAAAGCACAAATATGAGTAAGTTGGCATAGTGACATGCACAGTGTAGCAATTCAGATATTTTTCTTTTTTTTTAATTTTAAAGAGAAAAAAATAGAACAAAATTTCAAAACAACATAATAGGAGGGTAACAATGGTTAATACATTGCGTATTGTTATCTTTAAATTAGTTACTCAGGGTACAAGATATCGGCATTCAATTGTCCAAACAATATTAGCACAAACCTTTCCCTTCAATGAACTAAGCGAAATTAGTAGTGTATCTATCTTAACTATCTTGTGTGTGTATATATATATATATATATATATATATATATATCTTTTTTTTCCCCTTCTTTTCTCCATTCCCCCACCCCCAGTTTCACTTTCCTTTTGAATAGTTTCTTCCTATTTTACAATATCTCTTGTATATTTTGGACCTTATTTACTCTTTCAGCTTCTCACACTAAGGAGATAATGCGATGTTTACACATGTGAGTCTGGTTTATTTCACTTATGAGTATGGTCTCGAGTTGCATCCATTTACCTATAAAAGTTTCCAGTTTATGGGGCCGGTGAGATGGCTCAGCGGCGTAAGCGCCTGCCCGGCAAGCGCGAGGGCCCGAGTTCGACTCCCGGATCCCACATACGAAAAAGGGGCCGGTGACATCGCTCAGCGGCACGGGCGCCTGTTGGCGCGCGAGGTCCTGAGGTCGACCCCCCGGTACCCACAAAAAAAAAAAAAAAAAAAAGATTTAGCTATTACAAATTGTGCCAGGGGCCGGTGAGACGGCTCAGCGGCTTAAGCGCCTGCCTTGCAAGCGCGAAGGCCCGAGTTCGACTCCCGGAACCCACATACGAAAAAGGGGCCGGTGATATCGCTCAGCGGCACGGGCGCCTGCTGGCGCGTGAGGTCCTGAGGTCGTCCCCCCGGTACCCACAAAAAAAAAAAAAAAAAAAAAAAAAAAAAAAAAAAAACAAATTGTGCCACTATAAACATGAGTATGCATATATCACTGTGGTATGATGCTTTTAATTCTTTCAGAAAGATACCAAAAAGGGGAATAGCTGGGTCAAATGGGACCTCCAATCCCAGTTTTTTGAGGAATCTCCACACTGATTTCCACAGTGGTCACGCCAGTCGACACTCCCACCAACAGTGGAGAAGGGTTCCTTTTCCCCCACAGCCCCTCCAGCATTTGTTATTGGTTGATTTTTGATGGTAGCCATTCTTTCTGGGGTGAGGTGGAATCTCAGTGTTGTTTTAATTTGCATCTCTTGAATGACCAGTGATGTTGAACATTTTTCATATATTTATTTGCTCTTTGTATTTCTTCATCTGAGAAGTGTGTGTTCATCTCAGATGCCCATTTTTGGATTGGGTCTTTAATTTGGGGAGGTCTGATTTTTTTTTTTTTTTTGAGTTCTTTGTATGTTCTCGATAGAAGTCCTTTGTCTGAGGATCAGCTGGCTCAAATATTTTTCTGAATAAATAAATGAATTAATGAAGATAAAAACTGAAAATATTAGTAGTAATTATTTGGGCTCCAAACAAAGCTTTATTTTAAGTGCTGTTTAAATATTTGAATGGATGCTATAATTATTTTACCATAATCAGAAGATTCCAATAATCAATTTTACAACAGTGATGATCTGTGTAATTCAGTATTATTACTTCTGATAATGTTTTGAGATGTATAACTACAGAGACTTTAATCTTCTAAATGATCTCAAACTGGTCCTAGAATTCCTGGGACCTTTTGAGCTAAGGAGAGACAAAATGCCCTTCTCTTAGTACCTGCCAAAATAAGAATAAATTTAATGATCCAAAAGTGTTATTTCTCTCCAGATTTTCCCCATTTAATCTCATTCATTTGTACAGCAGGCACATTAGTAAGGGAAAACCAGTGTTGGATATGATTTTAGATAGACTTATATTATAAGAAAATGTGTCTCAAAGATGCTAGAGATGTTCCAAAGGCTTATTTTTGTGATTAGAACATCAGAGTGAGATTAAAAATTTGGAAACTCCTCAGCATTTGGATGAAGTAGGAACCATAAGGCAGAGCTGAAGAGGGCTAAGCAGTGAAAGTTATTATGCCAGCCGGGCATGGAGGTACCCTCCTGTAGTCCCAACGCCCTGGGAGGCTGAGGCAAAAGGATTGCAAATTCAAGTCTAACCTGGGTAAGTTAGCTAGATGCTGTCTCAAAATAAAAATAAAAATAAAAATAAAATAAAATAGTGAGGGATATATCACAATGCAAAGACCCTGTACTGGGTGTTTAATCCCAAGTACTGGAGGAAAAAATAAAAGTCATAATACAAGCTAAATGTGTCCTTCTAAGCTGTCCAACACAGCTATCTCATCAGCCACTGCTGCTGGTTGTCCCCAAAAATTTTTTAAAAGGCACATTACAGTGGTCGTATAATGCCCACATTTATTTTTAGGAGTATTTCTATTGATGAATTATTTGTTTTAATTTTGGGATTTTTATGATATTATACAATGTGTGCTTAACAGGAAAATATCAATAAACTAAAATAGAATTTAATTTTTTTAACATGTACTGAGTGTTTAGAATACACATCAACATTTTTTACATCAAATGTTTACTTGCTTACTAAATCTGAAAAGTAACAACAGAAATGAATTCCTATATGAATTACAGTGAAAATACAAGTACAACTCTGCCACAGAAAGAATCTGTACTTTGATTATCACACCTAAGGAAGTCTTCACGCATAAGAACAGCATGTTCCATACCCAAATATCACATACGCTGACAGCACATGTGCTTTGGTTTCCTGTCTTCTTTGGTGGGACATGCTTGACATCTCACTGGTCTTCCTGTTTTGTTAGGAGGATCTTGGGATGTTTCTCATCTGCTCACCAGTCTGCTCCAGAATTCTTTGGGCAGATATTCACTGTTCCTCCTCTGTTATAACTGATCATTTATCAATTTCAGTCCCAATCCTCTCAGAAAATTTCTCCATGATATTTTGTGCTTGTTATTTTCTTTGTAAACTATGAAACTATTTATGCCTGACATGTTTAGGATCGAGTAAAACCCAACCCTTGGCCAATGCTTTGTGTTTCAAGTGACATCGTCATTGCTGCATAACTTGTCAAAAACATCTACCCTGCCTTTCATTTTGTTGTAAAATGTGACCATTTCTGGCTTTGTTTGTTTAACAGATTCACTATCAAACTTTTTTTGTTGGTTTATTTGGTGTTTTTGAGACAGGGTCTTGCTATGTAGTCCAGGCATTGAAATCACTATGTAGTGCAGTCCAACCTTGAACTCATGGGATCCTCCTGCCTCAGCCTCCCGAGTGCTGGGGTTAAAGGCTTGTGCCACCACACCGACCTATCAATCTTATCATCATGCTGTAATGTCGACAGTATCAATACTACTTTGTTTTGCTTTGCCGTATAGGAGGCCAATGTTATGTCTTTCTGAAATCCAAAGATTGTACTATACATTTCTCTATTGTGAACTTGCAACATCTTTTGGGGAATCTCTTCTTTGTTCTTAGAAATAGTTCCTGTGCTGGTCAAATGGCATTCTTTCAGTAAATTTAACATCAGTGGGTAACTATTGAACCCGTTGTCAACTGTGACATGTCAGTTACTTTTTGAAACAGGAGCAAAAAGTCTGTTCACAACATCACACAATTTATTACTTCACAAATAAAGATCTGGTGGCTGAGTTCCAGAATAAATTTCTAAATTCAAGGTGTAAAATATCTTCACATCTACCACGAGATTTATTTTTATGCCATATTTGAAAGTTT
This sequence comes from Erethizon dorsatum, assembly GCA_028451465.1. Taxonomy (NCBI): domain Eukaryota; kingdom Metazoa; phylum Chordata; class Mammalia; order Rodentia; family Erethizontidae; genus Erethizon; species Erethizon dorsatum. The sequence continues at coordinate 12,889,895 of CM051841.1, read as the reverse complement.
ATTTGGCCTATATTGCCGAAAGCTTCAACAACTATGAAACAATGCAAGTTGTTTATCAATTGTCATGCATTCGGATGGTGTATAAATTGCTTGATGCTTCAAAACAAAGGATTCAAAAAAAGAACAAATACCAGCCACATTATCAGATATTTTTCTTTCTTGGTGGGTCTTTTCATTCTCAAGATGAAGGCAACTTTGAAGGAAACCAAATATCTTGGGTGTCATTATTCTAAAAATCTCAATGCCACATCTGTCACTTTTCCATATGTCCTCTAGATTCTGATGATTAGAGTGATGAAATCCTGCTACAAAGGCTTGTAATTCAGATACTGAGGTGCCGTGATAAATATATTTTTGAGTATTACTAGTGATGCATATAGAATGTTTTACTTGTACATTATTAGTGTATTTCAAAACATCTTGTAGTATATTGTCCATTACAAACAATTTCCAACATTGAATTACAATATTGGGATTCCATCCCATAGCTTTCACCCCTGGCAAGAACCTAATAACATTTTCCGACCTAGTTCTAATGTTCAAGTATACATGACCATTTTGTAGCATTTTGACTGTTCAAGTATTTATTTACATTATTGTTTTATTCCTTATCTGAGTCAAGGTCTTCATTCTGTACTTCTCTGTCATATCTCTGTCACATCTGTCACATCTTGCTAACTTCTTTGGCTTTCGTGATCCAAGTCATCATCGGTAGCCAAGTCACCTAACTCAATTTCAACCTCCTCCCAAAGTTGTAAACTTGTGGATTTTCATGTGATATTGTACTGAATTGGGCTAATTCTAATAGAAAAATTAAAAGAAAACATTAAATAAAGCAAGTTATAAATACACAAAAATGTAACACGGAGCACAAGATTGGTAAAATTCACCTGTTGATATTTGACGCACATGCGTACACCTTGCTGTTCGTCTACCAAGTGGGTGAACACAAAGATTACTTCCTGAATTTCCCCAGTGCATCTACTGAGGTGCACAGCCAGCTGCCATTACACTGAAGTAAGTATTTTCATTAGAAAAGTATGGAATAGGCACCTGTTGCCCTGAATGAAGAACCATCTTCTTTCCTATCTATCTACCACTTATCATTATAGACTAAGAGATGAAAAATATTTTGAAGTTTCCTTCTAATACTGAATTGGTGGTTCTCGCATGTGTTCTGAAATAACTTCTTTTATTTCTTTGCTTATTAGTTTATGTTTGCCATACATCGTAATTGCATTAGTCTTGGAGAACTGGTACATATATGGGCCACGTCTTAATCATTTTTACTTCCTTTTCCCCTTCCCACCCTCCTGACTCCCCTGTCCTCAAATCTCCTTTCCATCTCCACAAGTCTACTTTTTTTAAATAAGATATGTACATCAGGGGTACACAGGTACCAAAGTACTGAACCTATTATAGTCAAAGAACCTCTGAATTTTTTTCCACTCCCAGAGCAATAGAACCTTCAGGGCAAGACTGTGGCACATTCACACACCTCTCCCTACTAGACAGAATGGGAAAATAGGCCTAAAGTTTGTTGAGTGAATGCAAACGGGATGCAAACCAAAGAACAGATGAAAGAAGTATATTTAGGGTACAGTATGTACATACATATGGAACAGCTCCTGAACCGTCATTTGTAAGTGAATCCGTTCTTGTAAAGGTCACTTAAGTGCACATGAGCTTTTCCTGGAATTGTGATTCAAAAATACAAAAGGCCATTTGGAGCACGGCAGTTCTCAAGCCCTCATCTTTGTCATTTGTTGGACGGACAAGGTGAGGGGACATGTGGTACATCCACGATGGCTGGCTGACCCCCCAACCCACCTCCCTGTAAGCTTTCAGTTCCAATTTTTACATGCCCTTATTTGCCTATACCCTAAAGCAGAGGTGGCGAACCCATGGTTCATGTGCCACAGTGGGCTGTTTGTGTCATTGAAAGTTGTAAAAGGTTCGCCATCACTGCCCTCAAGTCTTTTTTTTTGTTTGTTTAACCATAACTCTGGCAGAATTGCAGAGCTTTGTTACGCAAAAATGAAACTATCAACCTCGCAATTAATGAAGCAGCCACTTCGTTAGGTATGAGGGGCATTTTCTGAGACAATTTGGAGCAAGCCCCCACCTTTTAATGTCTCTTCAGGAAGAATGCCGGGCTCTAACTGGAAAACTACACTGAGGTTTTGTGCCCAGACATAGCCCATCTTAACGCACAAGTAAAGCAGGGGCAGATCTGGAGGCAAAGTGTGAGCTGTGTGGGTACAAGGCCATTTTGCATGCTTTCTTTTTTTTTTTTTTTGGGGTACTGAGAATCGAACTCAGGACCTTGTGCTTGCCAGGCAGGCGCTGTGCCACTGAGCTACATCCCCAGACCGTGTGATTTTTTTTTTAACCATAATGAAATTGAGCATAGAATTGTGGGTGCTGGCTCTCCTGCGTACAATGACTTTCTTTATTTCTCTAAAAGAACAAAGAAGACACTTAAGGCTCTTCGAGAAGTGTCCTTGACTCTGTAATGCTGTGCTTTATTTGTAATTTCCTCTATGCCTTAAGGTTCATGCACCACACAATTACAGCAAAATGACACCAGTGACCACCATCAATTGTAAAGCCTCCCTCAAATGACCTTTACCACCAGAACTGATTCACCTATACACAATTTCACTCTGAGGATTTCTGTTCTAGCATTCAGGTCTTCTGGGACGGAGGAGGTCAGCAGTGAACAACATTTGGGGTCTGAAGTTCAAAGACATTAGATGGGCTCATTGAGCATACCTTCGAGCATGTAATAACCCCACACGGGAAATTCAGAACATGGGCTGCTGGCTGTCTCCCTTCTGTGCTGGTATGCAATTGTCAGACAATATAATAAGATTCTTATAAAAGGTCTAAAAATACATTTAAAAATGAAATTAAACAATGAGTCTAGCATATGTAAATCTTTATCTGTAGACTAAAATGGAACTATTATTAGCATAAGTTCCCATCTAAAGAAAACTTCAGTCTTTGTTGTTTTTGGAAAAAAAAAAATTTCCTTTTTATATTTTTCTCTGTATTACAATGCAGTAAGGTACTAAGAGTGCGTGATCTTTGTAAACATTTGCAAATACATAAAAGATGAAGAGAAACTAAATGCTATAAATTGAATATTTTTGTAATGTCAAAATAAGGAAGTTTTGTTTTACTCATGACAATCAGAAAAATTATAATAAATAAAACTGACATGTATCAGGAAAATTTAAATTTCAAAAGAGAAAAATACATCATGACAAGAATGACATCAAATGGTATATTTAGAAAAAAAATTATATATATATGCCAGGCCAGAGATCAACTAAAAACTGTTTATAAATCAATAAGAAAAGAATATCCTGCTAGGATTCTTACTACTGCGTGAGAATGGCCAAGGAGCGATGTTTACTGTCACTAGTAAAACTTAAAACACAAAAATAGTACCAAGATATCATTTTTCTTTCGGCAGACTGTCAAGAGTGAAAAATCGTCAATAACCCATGTTGGTGACCTCGTATACTATTTATGAGGACGGAAACTAGTAAGCACCCTTTAAAGAACATCAGACCATATGTGTTGTAAACTGAAATACTACCCTTCTTCCCTTTGGCCCTGCAGTTTTACACTGGGATTTACCCCGAATAGGTAATCAGTCAAGTATATGATTGAATATATACACAAAGATGTTCATCGCAGCACTGTTTAATGGTAGTACACCTGTGCAATGATGAGAGATGTGTTAAATTGTGGTACCTCTAATAAAATGCCACATTTTTTGTACTCAATAGCTACACGTAGCTCGTGATTACCATACCAGACGGCACAGATATAGAAATTTTCATCATTGCCAAAAATTCCAACAGACAGCACTGATCTCAAAAGATGTTCTCCACGCTGGCTTCTAGCTGCCGGGATCCAATGTTAGAATCATTTCACAATACTTTTCTAAATAGCTTGAATTTTTATAAGAGAATGCGATATATTCACATTCAGAATCCTCTCATATGAAAAAAAAATCACTTATGAACCCACAGTGTAGAAATAAGCATTACTGATATTATGTTTTATTTCCTTGCAAGTGTTGTTCTGTTTATTTGTAGATACACATAATTAACACCATAGATACGAGTTCTCAATGTTGATTTGTACCAAGCACATTGTAACTTGTTCTTTAAAATTCTTTATAAACAGCACTTAAACGTTGCATACCATTCTATTCTGTGTATTTAAATGATTTTTGTTATATCACCTCTCTCAAATACTGTAATAAAGTGTTTCAGAATTTTTGGGTGGAGGTGTAGAGCTCAATGGTAGAGCGCTTGCCTAGCATGACCAAAGCCCTGTGTTCAGTTCCCAGCACTATCAGGGCGGGGGAAGGGGTGGTTGCAAATCACTTGGATTTGGGAAAATCAAATTCATAAGGAAAACTGTGATTTAGAGTTCTTTTGTTGTATGTAGAAAATCACTTTAATACATCACACTTTGAGGATGCTTTTCTAATTCCAAATCACTATTCAAAACAACCTACATGAAACACATTAGCCTTAGAATTCAGTGTGTTTGATAAAGTACCTTTATTGTTAAAGTGTCCCTTCTCGCTACTGAACGCAAAAGTGTACATAACTATTAAAAGATTTGTCTTCTCTGGGGACTTATCCAAAATATCTCACCGCTGTACGTGTCTCCTAAGAAGTCATTGTTTAGAAGAACATACTTCATGGGGCTGACCAGGGCTACATTTTGATAAATGTAAAATGACTTTAACATGAGAATCAAGGAAAGAATATTTTTGAGATGAAAGTACAATGGCCCAAAATTCATGGAAGTGGAAAAGTATAGCAAGTCTATTCAACACCTTGCTCTATGTGTTGCTTTTGTTGTATTTAGAATCCTATCCAGAGGAAAGCTGAAATCAGGGGCTGTGTTTTCTATAGCCATTTTCTGGTAGACAAAGACCTTTCCACTTAGGTTTGTCTTCTGCAAGTAGGAGTAGCCTCAAAAGCACCGCAAACTTAGCAAATCAAACATAAAAACTCATCATCGTATCCCTTACTCCCCCCCAAAGCTGGTCTTTATCCAGCCAGCCTGGTCTCTCTTGACTACATCATCATTCTCTCAGCAGTGCAGTTCAGAAACTGGGAGTTAACTGCTGACACCTCCATCTCATCGACCCCGATACCCAATCCTGCGTATCCAGCTGATTTTGCCTCTTACATATCTCTCAAATCCGTCCAGCTCTACACTGCTTCTGTAGCCCAAGCTACCAGCCTCTCCTACCTGAAATGCTGCAGGTGCCTCCCCTCCAGTCTGTCCCCACATTCTAGCAAATGTCATCCTATCTTCCTCAGCTTGAAACCACGCAGTGGCTTTGTCTTGGGTTTAGAAAGTCTCAACAAGGACAGGCTGTATTTCCTTCCTTCGTATGACCCCTACATAGCATTCATGCTCCCTCCACCCATCCTCCTCTACTAGCTTTTAACTTTCTCAAACTTTCTACTCTTTCTCCTACCACAGCGTTCTTGCACGTGCTTCCCCTATGCCTGAAATGCTTTTAACTACCCCCTCTTCCACATTTTTTAAGTATCAATTCATCAAACACATCTTTAGGGACACACTCCCAGATTTCATTAATACGTTCCACTCTCCGCTACCTTATCTTCCATTTACTAATGAGAATCTATGACTCTTTTAATGTTTATTTCCTTTTAAGCACCACGCAGGTGTTTAGTATCTGTTTTTGTTCACCAGTGAGCTCCACCAACCAGTCCAATGCCAGATAAGTAGTACATTTGTTCAGCGGATGACTAAAGACCATGAGGCAGATGCCTGCAGCACAAGGAAAAGTGCCCAGTCTTTTGTAAGGAAGCACTTTGGAGCATTGGTCCTCAAGACGGTGTCCTGAAACAGATTATTTTGTAAGGAGAAAGCCACATTATAATTTGGAATGGAATGCCCTGATTGTGTTTCCCTTTGAGTTGGTCTCCATTGTGTTTGAACATGATAGCCCAGGACGCAGCCCTATTGCAATAGAGCCGAGGAAGCTGGACTCAGCTTACCAGGGCATTCTTGGGGAGTCCTCGAAGGGGGATCCTCTTGCATGTCCCAGAGAACTCCTCAGAACCTGTAACAATAATGCAATTGTAAAACAATCTTCCACGGAGAAGAAAACCAGAGGAGGGCTAACAGAGAATTTGATTTCTATGGAGATTTGAGGCAAAGCTGTTGAATTTTAGGCCCTTCCTCTATTTTTCTAGCAAAATAGAGTTTCCTCTTCTTGTAAGCTTTAACTTCTGCAGACCACCTCAATGCAGCCAGTGTGGGCTGAAGCCAGCTTGGACCTGTTTGTGATAGCCAATTGCTAATTGTTTCTAAATTTGCTAAAAAACTTGTGTGGCTGTTAAACACAGATATTCTTATAAATTAAATAATATAAACCATCAACTAAATAAATTATATTAAAACACATAATATTTAAAACTCATCACTTTCTAATTATTGTATTAAATTTTATGGTTATTTGTAATCATGAGGCTTTTTATGCTTAATTGTAGAGTTAAATGCTACACAATAAATACTGTGCTACTCCTGATCTCTTTTCTTCTCCAAGTTGAGCTGTGTCATTTGGGTAACTTGAAATTGGCTGTGGTGAAAGTATTTACCCCATGGGCATAAGTAAATGCTAGAATTGGGGGCTATGAGAACTTCTGTATTGTTTGTTTATTTTGGTTTTTGGTATCTTGGAGTTTTGTTTTATTTTGTTGTTTCGACATCCTGTTGTCAGACATTTATGAGAATACCACGGTAGGCAAGTTATTCATGGCCAGATGCCATCCAACTTTCTGTGCTTAAATGTTGAAATTTAAGCAATACTGTGACATCGACAACTTGAAATCGCAATGGCAAACAGAAACACAGAAACGACACCCAGGATTTGGAGGCAGATTTATTTAACGTCAGAGGGGCACTGACTAGGAATCAATTGTTCCTTAAAATGTTAGGCCTAGAAGGCCCAGAGAGGGAGTTTCTTATGGGGTTGCAAAGGGCGGGGGTGCAGAGGTAGAGTATTTGGCTGTCTTGGCTGATTGGTTCTTACAATGTGCAGCATAGTGACCAGCTATGCATCACAGTGACCAGCCGTTTTTAAGGGATAGTAGTAACAGGAACTATAACAGGAACTATCATGTGGGCAACTCAAGTATACTGGCTGGGGGGGGCATTTTCTGCTACAAAATGAAACTACAAACCCACCTTTCAGTCTTCTGAAGTGAATTTCTTCTAAACTGTATTTCACAAAAATGTATTAAGTGGGAATCTTTAAAAGAAAAAAGAGCATATGGAGTCTCCTAGTTCCACATCATACACTGCTATTTCTTGAGTACTGGAGACAATGTTTGCCATAAATTAACCATATGGAAAATATTTGGGTAAATTAATATAAAAATGAGAAAGTAGAATAGTTTCAGTTAGTCTTTGACAGCATGATGGTGTCAAGTGGGTGATGTGCAAGTCTTCTCAAATGTCATCTTCTTAGGAACACTTGATTTCCCCGTTTCCAGTAGACTTATGTACCCTAGGAAGAACTTTGGTAAAGGAGAGAAAAGATGGCTCCAAAGAAGGGAAGGAAGGAAAAAAGGTGAAAAGAGGATGAATGAGATTTGAGAAAGAAAATTGCATAAAAATTCATCAGTGCAACTCAACTAGCAAAATCTAAAGAAATGAGTGCTCATATCCATGGGATCATGACTGTTTTGAGTAAATTTTTTGAAAAATTAAAACAGCTTTACACTCCTTAAATTCCCCTTTTATTCTCTATTTAAAATTGTCCTAACAATTCTTGCCGGGAGTGGTGGCGCATGCCTGTAATCCCAGCATGTGAGAGGTTTAGGAGGGAAGATCTCTTTGAGTTTGAGGCTGGCCTGGGCTGCAGAGTGAGATCCTGCCTCAAAGCAAAAATAAAATAAATAAAAAATAAATCAATAAAGTCGTACTAACAATTCTGCTGATAGATTTACAGCATGGCAACCTCATTAAACTACCTAATCTTACTGAATATACACAATCACATAAGTATCAAGATGAAATGTTCTTCTCCCTCAAAGTAGGATCTTAAAGATGACAACTTTGGTCTTCATGCATAATATGTTTTGGTGGATCAAAAGTAAGGGATTTCAGAAGACATTTTCTTATTTTCAAAGAAATATACACATAAAATAGCATATTTAAGATAGGACTTATTTAGATGCTACTTGTTATTCCTTATAAAAGTAGACATCAAACCACCTCAAGACCTTGAATTGTGAAGAATTTTATAACCCTGAAGTTCTGAAGTTCTAATACATTATTGATCTTTATGTTTTATGGAATATAGTTAACTCACGTATATATAAGAATAGATAACAGATGCAAAGAAAATAAAACAAATCTGGAAATCAAGTAACAGTCTTGAAATGGTCAAAGAGCCTTTTGCAAACACATACATCTCTACTTGGGCACTTATAGATAAATTACCCATTTATTTAAAAGTCCTTCAGTTATTTGTAGTGATTTGATGGGAAAATCTCTCACCTTGTAACTCCTATAAACTTTTATAATTTTAATAAGAAAAAAATAAGTAACAACTAATATTTATTTTACTGTTCTTTTTCATGGCATACTAAAAATAAGAAATCATGCCAGTCACCACAAAAATATATTAATTCTTTATGAATATGTGGCACATTACAGTTTGCAGTTTTAATTTTTTTTTTTTCCTTTTTTTGAGCCAGTGTTTCACTGTGCAGTTCAGGCTAGACTGAACTCACTTTGTAGCCCAGGCTCTCCTCAAACTCACGGTGATCCTCCTGCCTCAGCCTCCCAAGTGCTGGTATTACAGGTGTGTGCCACCATAACTGGCTGCAGGTTTAATATTGATCACCACACTAATGCATTAATAATGTAAGCATTGTTATTTTCATCTACCTTGTGTGGAAACTACATCGAAGCTCAGAGAAAACATGTTGCCTAATTTTCTAAACCAGTTAAGTGGAGAAGCTGGAAACTGAAAAGTTCTATTAGCACTCTTTAAATTACACCTCCTATGAAAGAGTGAGTTAAGGGAAATACTCGGTATATTCAAATGCATGTGTTTAGAACACAGTCAGATGTATACAAACCATTTAAACATAAATGCATTTCACTTAACATTATGCTCTCAATATGCATCCATTTTCCTATGACTCAAGTTTATCTTGCTTTATGGAAGAGTAGTACTCCATTGTGTGTAAATACTACATTATCCATTCATCCACTGATGAATATATAAGCTGCTTCCAAAATTTAGCTGTTATTAATAGTGCTGATATGAATAAGGGTATGTGTGTATCACTGTAATATGATGTCTTTAGCTCTTTTAGGAAGATACCTAGAAGGGGAATAGCTGGGTCAAAAGGAATTTCTAGTTTTTTGAGGAATCTCCACACTGATTTCCATAGTGGTTGCACTAGTTTACATTTCCACCAATAGTGTAGAAGAGTTCCTTTTTCTCTGCAGCCTCTCCAGCATTTGTTATTATTTGATTTGTTGATGATGGCTATTAAAGGAAGAGAATCAAGAGATGGATGGAGGAAGGAGGGAGGGAATGGGATGAAAAGAAGGGAATTTAGATGTGTTATATACATGTACCAATTCCCCACAAGGAACGTAAACATTATGTACTACACATATGTACTAATATAATTTTAAAAAATATAAATGCACACATAAATATATACCCTGATGGATAAGTCTCAAAGTAGGAAATATACATGATTATAAATAGTAATATATCCTGTGTCCTGCAAGATAAATAATTCAGTAGATACCAAGGTATTGTCTTTCATTCTCAAACTATTGATTTAGCTTTGACTCACACCTTGTTTGGTGCTGCTCTGAGCACTTAACACACGATGATTCATTTATTTACATAACAACCTTCCTAAGAGGACACTACTGTTATTCTTATCTAGCAAATGGGAAGCTGGGCACAGAATTATTAACAAAATGTTTCAAGTTCACAGTCTTTCAAATGACAAAGTCAAAACTCAAGATCAGACAGACGGAATGCAGAATCCCTGCGTCTTCCCCGTATGTGTCAAAAGCCTCAGTAGATAGACTTGGACTTCCCAGGTAGAGTTTATGCTTGTCATTATTAAAGAATTGCCAGGTTTCCTTATTTGATATGTGTCATGGCTTGTGTCTAGATGTCCCCTCCAAAGCCTCATGCGGTCATAGGTGGGGTTTTTCAGAGGTGTGTGAATCTAGGGTGTGTGATGCCGGGATTAAGTGTGTGTTAAGATTAAGGGTGTGCAATTACTAAATTAGTCCACTAACTGGTTTGGCATAGTTCTAGGTATGGATAATGGGAAGGCCCACCCTAGGTGTGGGAGGCACCACTGAAAGGATGGGTAACCTGGATGGATATAAAAAGAACAGAAAAAAGGCAGATGGGCTGCTGCTTCTGTGCTGCTTGGCTGCCTTCTCCCTGCCATGAGCTGTTTCTCCTCTGCGATGCCACCCTGCCTGGAAGCCAGCCAACTATGGACTGAAACCTCTACAAACTGTGAGCTAAAATAAACCTTTCCTCCTTTAACTTGTGGGTGTCAGGTATTTTGTCTCAGCAAAGAGAAAAAGTAACTAAGACAATATGTTTGATTTTAAATGTTCTAAGGTTCTAGAAGCCTCCTTGGTAACATCGAGCTGTAGTACTGAAGGAAATAGGTGTTTGTACAAAATAGAAAGCAAGGCAAAATGAACAACTGAGCAATAAAGGACCCACCCATCAGGGAGAGAAGCCAAACTTACTTGTATTAGTCACTTTTTCCTTGCTGTCACAGATATCTGACACTCACAACTCGAAGGAGAAAAATGTGGGTTTTGGCTCATAGATTTCAGAGATTTCAATCCAGTCCCCGGCTACATTGCTTTTAGGCCTGTGGCTGACAGAAACATCATGGTGGAAGGGAGGTGGTGGAGGAAAGCTGTCTACCTCATGGTTGTTAGGAAGCAGAGAGAGCAGGAAAAGCCAGAAAGAGAAGAAATGGCCAGGGGCAAGAATAAACCCTTCCAGGCTACACCCTCAATGAGCTACTTCCTCCAACCAGGCCCCACCGCCTGACCGCAATTCAGGTATAAACTCATCGATGGTCTAATCACCTTCCAAAAGCCCCATCTCTGAACCTATGAGCCTTTCAAGGGACATTTTTTATGTAGACCATAAAAATCACTATGTGCATTGCTTTAACAAAACAGCCCTCTTTATGTTTCTATAACTTGAAGATGTGGATATAAAATTATCTAAAAGCACAGCTCTCCCCTGAAAGTTGAAGAAAAATGTAATATATTTCACTCTCTCTTTTGGGGCTTTAAGCATGAAGGAACACAGGAAGCTTAATTCCCTACTTTGCACTCATTGCTACCCCTCAGGGCATGGGGATTTTATGCAGGCACTGCATTGGCAATGGCTACGCATGCAAATTTTTCTAGCAGTTAGTTGATTGAATATGTCAAAGAAGGCAGGAGGCCATGGGGATATTTTGAAAACTGAGAGATTTTATCTATACATTAAAATTTTTAAGTTTGACAAATACTGACAAAATGAGGAGGCTAACTGCTTTTCCATTGACTTTTTAAAATACTGTTACAAGTTTTATGCACCTTTACTTTCAGTAACGATGATTGTACAATGATTATCTTGACTTGTTACCTTCCGTTCTTTGCTAAGAAGAAAACTTGTGCCATTAGACCATATATCTTTCCTATGCTAATTTAACATATGGATTATTTTATATTTTTAATGAACTACCTAAAATATCACTTTAGGAGATGACTTGAATAGATGCTGATTTATTTTTCATTCTGCCTATTGAATTATTTGCACTATTTTTATATGAATTTCACTTAAAAGGAATTCATCTCTTTCATATCAAGAGTTAATAAAAGACTTTCATATGCCTACTCTTTTGTATGAATGATGAATTAAGGTTACATTTATGTAACCACAATACAGATTAAGAATATTGTATTATGTGTAAGAATAAAATTAATCTATTAGGGGTGATGAGATAGCTCAGTGGCAAAAGCGCCTGCCTGGCAAGCGCGAGGTCCTGAGTTCGACTCCCGGAACCCACATATGAAAAAAGGGCCGGTGATATCACTCAGTGGCACGGGCACCTGCTGACGCACAAGGTCCTGAGTTCGATCCCCAGTACCCAGAAAAAAAAATTTAATCTATTAAACAAACTTTGGAACCAGACTAATATCCAATAAATATATACTTCAAGATATTTTGTTTTATACAAACAAAATTTGTATTTTATACTAATAAAATAGCTTTTCTTTAAAAAATCATACTGAAGACTGAGGATTAAAACTGACATTTCTTTCTTTTTTTTTTTTTTAAATAGTCCTTTAGCTTACTTACTCTTCCCATTAGTCTGTAATATCTTCAGTTATATGTTATTATTACAAAAACACATCCAATAATTGAGTCCTTGCTTTGTAGGTATGAAACAGTCTTTACTTTCTTCATGGCCATTTACCTACAAATGAGAACCATGCATGAGTTTTAATAAGAGCAAAACTCAACTCTTTGCAGTGGGCATTAAGTAAGTTAGTCATGAATCCTAATAATTGCAAGAAAATGAGTTTATTTAGCCTCTGCTTAGTAACTCTTTTTGTTAAAAACTGTTTTTTCCCCCTATTTTTTAACTTTAATGGGAATAGAGATGATCTAGGACCAAACTTCAAAAGTAGAGTTAAATTATAACTGCCAGGATTCTTAATTGGTGTGATTAATTCCAACGGCAGAGACACATCTAGAAGGTTCTCTGCCACAAGCAAGCTGTGAGTGACAGCTTAGCAAAAAAATACAAAATTGCAAGTTCACCTTACCTCTTACTTTTTTTTTTCTGAGCTATGTATTCTTCAGAAAAATTGAATATTTTACGGAGTTCTGCAGATAGCTTGTTTTCTTTCTGGAAAGTTCACAGCACCAATATCAACTGCAAGGACAGAGAAAGGTGTTTAAGTCTGCTAGTAATCTGGATAAACTGCTTCTCTGGGGACTTATCAGCAGGTTCACTGCATCAGAATGGTGCAGATTGAATGTGCTTAGTACAACAGATTTTGGGGACAGAGTAATTTGCAGGTAAATTATTTATATGCTTTTATGTTGTTGCTATTTTGAGTGTGTGTTATATATATATATGTGTGTGTGTGTGTGTGTGTGTGTGTGTGTGTGTGTGTGTGTTTTTTTCTGGAATACAGGCACTCATTTTCTCAGACCTGAGAGTTCTGCACTCCAGAAATAATGAATTTTTAGACATCTGTATTTGTCCAGTTCTTTCCATTAATAAGGTTCTCCAAAAGCCGATGGCCTTTGCACCTCATCTTTCTAGACAATTCCCTTTGTCTGGTTCACTTTCAGTATTTTAAGAGCTGCGTAGCTTTCTCAGTATTCCCCTCACTTATCAATGTGCCCAAAGATGAGCTGCCCTCAAAACATGAAAAGCTATAATGCAGGTAGAAAGAAAAGTAAAATCTTTTCTCAAAGGAGAAGTCTAATGTAACAGAGTTTGTTTTTGATAAAAATGAAAGGAACGAAGAAAAAGTACAAGTTAAACATAAATAAAATGACCAGTAGTGGAAAAGAAAGTAAAATATACTTTAAATCCATGTGCTGCAGGACCAAAAGCAAACACTAGTAAAGAACTTGCCTGTTTAATACTATAATTATTTCTCTGCTTACCTAAGACCTGTGTGATTTAAAAATGTGCTTTCTCCTAAGAAAACATTTCTCAAATCTGTTCCTCCAGCTAATGCTCAATAATTCTTTTTAAGACTTTATGTTGCAAATTTTAACCATCCCAGATGTAAAAATTTATATAGTAATTCCTCAAATATCTATCCTAAAATTCAATCATAATCTTCTTTTCACCAGCCTGCTTCACCCACCCAATCCCAGACATCACCTCAAAATAGTTCATTATAAATTTCTAATTGCATGAAGACCAAGAATTTTTTTTTTAATTTACCCATTTTAATTTAGCCATTAGTGGGGAAACTTTACAAAGATTCCCCCAAAAGTTGGTCATCTTTCTTATAAATTCTTGTTGATTATATCTAACGGTAACATTGGTAGGGCAGTTGGAATCCCAAAAGCTCTTTTCTAGAATTATTTTCTATTCCGGGCATGTCCTCTGGATGGTCTCTACTTCCCTATATCTCAATATAATTCAAGTGAACCTCTGATCACCATACCTCCTCCCTGCAATTCTGAGAGGTGGAACTCTTTAACCAATTAACTATTTAATAAGTGAGCAAGAGCATTTTGAGTGGACATGAGAATTAGTAAGTAGTATAGACTGAACAGAAAGCACTTGGGACAGAAAACGCCAGGGTAAGTCCTATGTCCCTCACTGAAAGGAAAAATATCAAAAACATACAGCCAGTTCGTTCCCAGATAGTTCCCTTTTGATGTTGTACAAGTAAAAAAGATATTTCCAGACTCTGTAATCATTGATTTAAAAGTTATCATCTCTAATTACAAGTTCTCTGGTGATTACTTTGTCTTCCAAGCATGTTTGATCAGTGTAGATTCTAACACTGCCTCAGTTGGGTTCAAAACTGCGAAGCAATTCATTTCACAGAACAGCTGGTATCGTGTTTATTTAGCCTTCACAAAATGTCTATTCTTCTTTAATCTTTCATTAACGTTAGAAAGATAAAAAATGTCTTTTTTTGCCACTGTTGCTTATTTAATAAAATTTTGTAGTCTATCTTCTTTTTTTCTGGGTCATGAAATTGAGGGTTTGGTGGTAGCTGCTGATCTTTCAGGAGGCCTGGTGTACTTAATCAGCTCTTGTCCGTGGAGTTGAAGCTTTGGTTATATTGGGTAAAGCTTTGAAGTGGGGTTTTCTCTCTTCATAACTCACCTGACAATGTTCCTCTTCATGCAGCCAAACAGAAGAGAAAGTTTTATTAACTAAAGAGAGAATTAATGGTTCCAAATAAAGTAACTCAGCTGGAAAGGTTTTGCTTGTTTTCTTTCTTGGCTTTTTAAAAATTCTGCTCTTTCTTTGCAATGATGGTGTGTATAAAAACCTCAGAAGGGAGGTCAGAATAACCAGCCTCAGTAATCAGGTCCTGTTGGCCCAGCATTTAACTAAATAAATAAGAATGCAAGCTTATCCCTTGTTCAAAAGCTGGCAGCAAATTCGCTAAGTGATTGATTTGACGCTGATTTTCTGCATGGACTGAGAAGTCCTTCAGGGCCTGTCCTACGGGAGGAAAATAATCCCAGCCAAGTTGACTAAGCCCTATTTTAGGTTTTATTTTGGGTTTTGAATGTTTGGAAACTTCCCTTTCCCAGAAAGTCTGTATCTCCAAGGGATTCTCATTTTTGATGTTTCAAAGAATGCAACTGACTTTGAAACGAAGGAAGAAGTTCCCTATGCCCGAATCTCACCGTGTTCTGAGGTTAGAATTTAAGTTAATGTACTCATGGCAGGTGCTGTCATTTGGGTCACTGCAACACCCTGTCTCTTTATGTCTGTTCTCAATGTTGGAGAAGGTCCACACTGGCAGCTTCAGCTACG
Source organism: Erethizon dorsatum (assembly GCA_028451465.1). NCBI lineage: Eukaryota > Metazoa > Chordata > Mammalia > Rodentia > Erethizontidae > Erethizon > Erethizon dorsatum. The sequence goes on along the minus strand of CM051841.1, from coordinate 12,874,272 downwards.
TTTCCACCCCAGCCCTAGATAGCATTATGGTAGTCAACTTTCCATTACTATAATTCCTGAGATAATAAACTTAAAAAGAGAAAAAATTTATTTTGGCTCAACATTTTGGAGGTTTCAGCCTATAATGGGTGGACCTATGGATTTTAGGCCTCTGTTTGGCTGGTGGTGGAGGGAGCAAGTCATGGCAGGAGTGTGCGGCATAGCAAATCCATTTACCGCGTGACCTGCCAGAAAGCAAAAACGCGACAAAAAAAGAAAGGGCCGGCATCCAGTATCTCCTTCAAGTGCACGTTAATGACCGGAAGACTGCCCATCAGGCCCATCTCAAGTGTCCCCCCACCCAGTGCCAAGCTGGAAACGAAGTCTTTTAAACATGGGCCTGTGGGGAGCCTTTAACATCAAAGCTGAAGTAGACACAATGGTTTTTGATTCCACAAGAAATACTTCCTTTTTCATAGTATATCCATGAATCAGGAACAAGAGAGATTTTTTTCATCTCAATATGTAATTCATGGGCTGATCAGAGGAAATCAGTGGAGAATTACGGCACATAAAATTGTGCAACCAAATAGCAGTATAACCGAAGCAGCGCTTACTGAAGTGCATAGGTCTTGAGCCAGAAATTCTTTCTCTGCAACCACTGGACAACTTGCTTTCCCTCTCCAGGCCACCGTGGGGGTAGAGGACTTCAGCCCATACCGTCTTCTACTAAGAGTAAAAGCAGCTTTGTTTGGAAGTCATTCTACCTCTGGTTCATTTGAAGTTATGCTGCCATGTTGAAATCTTTAGTTATCAACTAACTTTTTCAATATTTGTTATTCAGGATCCCAAATTACGTGAACTTCTGGATGTGGGGAACATCGGGCGCCTGGAGCATCGCATGATAACGGTGGTATATGGGCCTGACCTAGTTAACATCTCCCATCTGAATCTCGTGGCTTTCCAAGAAGAAGTGGCCAAGGTATGGCAGATGGAAATTTCTGATGCTCTCACCTCCATCTGAATTCTTGTGACACTGTCCTAACACCTGTGAAAGACTTTGAATTTTTGTCATACTTAACTTGTGTTAAATTCCACCTAAAAATAATTCAGCTGCCAAGTAAAAGTGTAATTCAAACACTTCTAAATAATAGAATCTACTTTGAAGTATGGAGATTTTTTTTTCCAGTAAGAATAAGGAATGTGATATAATTCTCTTGCAAAACAAAATGTAGATAAAACCACACACCATTTCACCCAAACATATTATCCTAATTTATTCTCTCTTAACCTTAATCCTGTACCACCTCAACCCCTTCTCCCCTTCATCTCTCTTGTTGAGGGCAGAAAATGTCAGCATCTTTATAAATTCTTTTTCCCTGCATAGCACACAGCTCATTGCTACCATATGGTAGTTATTTAATTAATACGTGAAAAATAAAAATAAAATCTTAAATAATAGCAAATTATATTTATTCAATTATGGACCAGAAAGATGAATTAGACTTGGCTTCTTCCTTAAGGAACTGATATTGTATGAAGATAATGGGCCTTTTGCATGCATACAGAAATAACTAGAAAACAAGTACACCGTAGAAAACAAGAAGCAGTGAATTTCTAGTATGCCTGGATTCAGTTATGATGCTTTCTCTAGAATTGTCCAATTGTGCTTTAAAAGAAAAAAAAAAAAAGCTGAAGTGAACATATTTAAAGAAGAACTCTCTTTCTCCATGTTTATGCTTTGTAGAGTATTTGTGATGATTCTCGCTCTTCCTAAGATTTCCTCCAACAGTTAAGACTGTGTATCCAAGAATGCTTTGAAGTGCGCATGCCTCATGCGTACCTTTGAGAGCAGCTCATGTCATGGACTACAGTGACAGGGTCACTCCGGGCCAGTGTGTTGGGATCTGTGATTTTCCCATCCTCAGTGGTCTGACAATCACATGAGCTGCGCTGGATATGCTAGCCTGACCTCTAATTCATTAGTGATTATTGGCAGGAGTTTATTTACAATATTTACATACCATCTACTTCCGTTCTTACAGTAGAATGACCATATTGCCAACCAGTTTTAATACTCTAAGAAGTTTAGAAACTACTCTTTCCGACTGTGTTAAAACTTTATTTTCTCTCTTTAACAACCAAGTTACCCATTTGCTTTCATAGTATAATTAGTACTTGCAGAGAGTCCAGTTCCATGAAGCTTCATGTGTGTGGCAGCATTATACTTGTCAAGCAATAATTCTTATTCTTTTTTTTTTTTTTGTGGGTACCAGGGGGTCGACCTCAGGACCTCGAGCGCCAGCAGGCACCCGTGCCGCTGAGCGATATCACCGGCCCCTTTTTCATATGTGGGATCCAGGAGTCGAACTCAGGCCCTCGCGCTTGCCGGGCAGGCGCTTAAGCCGCTGAGCCATCTCACTGGCCCAATAATTCTTATTCTTGTGTTCCACTGTTCGCCTGGTAGGCTATAGATGGGCAGTTTGGTGCATGGAGGAATATAGATAAACCAGTGCTAAAACAGTTGCAAAATACTTTAAAAATTACCTTCCTCAGATACAATGATCATCCCTTTCAAAAATGACCAACTCATGAAATTCAATAAATCTCAAGTTAAAACATTCAATAAATGACAATGACTTTCAGGGAGGTTTTTACTAAGAGTGAGTGCAGGTTTTATATTGCATCCCAATCTGTGTGTCTTAAATTGCATTAAATCTTTGTGCAGTTATGTTTAAAATATAATCAATTTCCTCTACCCACTAATTTTCCTGAGGGTTTTTGCTTCCTGAGCCCTGTAATATTCATCAGGGCTGCATCTATAAAGATTTTTCCAGCAGCTACTTGATGTTCCTGGTATAATTAATGATGTTATGGAGCCTATTTTGCCTTTCCTGGCTGTAATATTCTGTAGGGTATTTTTCCCTCACTGAAATTGCTCAGCCAGAAAGTTAAAATTTGCAAACACCATTTCACTCTCAAATTTTATTTTCTCTGCATCTAATTGCTGATACTGTCTCAGAACATCGAACCTTTTGTTTACTCTCTGGAGTAAATGTATATGATATCTTGTATAGTACAAGCACCAAAGGAGAGACAGCTTCTCTCATTATATAGGGTGCCCCACAGAAATCTGAGCTTCTTTGCCTGGTGTCCCTGGACTGAGATTGTTTACAAAGGGATTCCAGCTCATTCATTCATTGATTCATTCACTAAGCACACATTCGTTGGTTAGCTGCCTTGTGTGTACCAGCCACAGTTCCGGTGTTAAGGATGCAGAGTGAACAAAGCCATTCCCTCTGAGCCAGCAGTTTAGAAGAACTAAACAGATAAGGCACAATTAAATTGCGAGCATGTCATATCTCAAACAGAGATCTGCAGGGAGGAAGAAAACAGGAGGACTGGGAGTGCGGTGGGGGAAGGAAATTACTTATGCACTGGTCAGAGATGGCAAAAATCTGTAGGAAGTTGCTTAATTACAATAATATCACAGAAATCTTTTGGATCAATTAGAAATTTAAAATAGACCTGGGACTGTCCTAAAGATGGCAGAGTTACATGCTTTTTCATCCTTACCTAAATCACTTGAAATAGAATTTTCTTGTTTGTTTTGTTTTGGCTTTTCGAGGCAAGGTCTCACTGTATAGTCCAGGCCTGGCTTGAATTCTCTATGTAGCCCAGGCTGGCCTTGAACTTGAGATCCTCCTACCTCAGTCCCTGGAGTACTAGGACTGCAGGTGTGTGCCACCATGCCTAGCTGAATTTTTAATTTATTCCTTATCACCAGGGACTCCTTTATGAGAAAGACATGAGGGGGAAACTGGTTTTCAACTTCTCTCTCTGTGGTTGGACCAAGAATATGGTATCTTTTGCAATGCAACAATAATTATACTTTTGTTACAGTGCCTGACTTGCCTGCCCTTCTGAACCCTAACACTCAGCCCCTGCTGCTTCCTCTAGGGGTCTCTTCCTCGACTGCATCTGAGAAGTAGGTGTTGGTTTCACATTTGCTCTCTGAGTCACCCATTTCTCCCTGCACCCCTGCTCCTCTGAGATCCAATGGGCACATCGTGTTCATTACCACTTGGAACCCCCAGACTGCTGTCCCCACCTGGGACGCCCTAGCTCTGCAGAGCTACAAGGATGTCACCGTCCTTCCCATTACTTTGCTGCCCTTGGTTCCCAGCAGTCCTCCACCTGTGGTAAGATTGAGGGATCAGCCAAGGACATGAAAACAAAGGAAGACAGAAAAATAACCTCTTGGAAAAATATGGCTGCCCCATGATCTGATCTGAGGAAAGAGAATGGAGATAAAACCTGGAGAAAACAAACTTTTGGGGACACACTGCAGTTACTAGACTGCTTCCCAGTTCCCCCATGGCTGGATTTTCCTTAAAACTCCCCACAGTGCCATCAGCAGCCTCAGAGGCTGGTGAGGAGAGCCTTCAGAGGAGGGACCCTGCTCACCATGGTTACTTTATTGTTCTTGTTTTTTGTTGTTGTTTGTTTGTTTGCTTGTTTTTTGGTGTTTCGAGACAAAGCTGGCCCAGGCTGGCCTTTAACTCCCTATGATCCTCCTGCTTCAGCCTCCCTGCTGCTGGGATTACAGGAGTACACCACCATGCCCAGCTACCGTGATTACTTTCGTCTTGGCTCCAGCCCCTTCTGCTCCCCGGCAGACTCTTCCCGAATGCGCACTTAAGCATAATCTCACGTCTCCTGTCCGCAGCGTCAGCGCAGTGTGGACCTGGTTCTGATTTTCTCCAGTGATCTGGAAAAGCTTTTAGATCTTCATGTCTCGGTCCACTCTGGCTTGAGATCACCCACCAATGGGGTGCTGATGTCTTCTTTATCACTTGGTCACACATCAGCTGACTCCTGGGACAGGATCAGGCACAGAGAGGGGCACTCCCTGATTCTCAAAGGCAGCGCGTCTAGCCCGAGGGGTGTAGGCTTCAATCTTTGCAGGACCTGAGCTGGCATGTCCAGAGGTAACACAGACAGTACTAGGGGAACTGTGCAATGTGACAGTTCACACAGGTCATTCTCAGCAGTTCAGCTCCTACCAGTTGTCGCCATGGAGCAGTAGGTACGAAACCAGTATATGTCAGAACCATGGGAGAGGCTCGTTAGAACAGATCTGTATTGAGCCCAACCCCGGCAAGCCTGGGATGGAGCTTCAGCCTTTGCATCTCTAACAATTTCCCTAGGGATGCTGGTGCTGCAGGTCCAGGCACTGCACTTTGAAGGACTCTTCTTAGACAAGTGTGGGCTCCGTGTTGCCAGATCTTGGGGGGTTTCTCCCAAAAGGAGCTGGAGAAGATGGGAAAAACGTTAAACACTTGCGATAGTTGTTTGTATACACCACATGAGCCAGACAAAACACAACTTTGAGCTGAGAAAGATTTGGGGGCTTCCACTGGCAGCTTTTTGTTTAGATCCATATTCAAGAAGAAAATCATTGACCTAAATAAAATCTCTGGTCTGGGCCACCGAGCACAATGGGAAAAGCACGCAGTATTATTTTGCAGAGCAGAATCCGCGTTCCCCAGCACACCTGTACATGCTCCACCTTCCAAACCATTCCTAGAGTCCTCTACATGCCTAAGAAATATGGCTTTGCAAAACGACATTTTTAAGAAACAGTGCCTTCTGCCCCTTAATGGCCATTATAGAAACTTTTCAGAGGATTTATAATAGCAATTTACCTATGTTTTAGATTAGATCATCTTTTTTTAATCAGAGCATGTTCATGGTAAAATAACGTAAAAGAAAATCTTTTGAATGCCCCTGGTCTCCATTTTAAAGAATGTAGATAGAAAATAGAAGAATAAGGAAGACAAATCATGACTTAAGTAGGTCAAATTTAAAAGTCAGAAAGAGCACAAACACTACACAGCGTCCTACAGTCTTACCATTCAACATTCAGCCCATTCATTAAACAAATGCAAATTAAGCAATTGAGAAATTGTTGCTGAGGGAGACAAACAAGGTCTGTGTTCTTATTGCAGAGAATAAGACTGCTGTAAATGAAGAACTTCCCCCTGCAAGCCCACTGTTTTTGTTTTAGTTTTTTTTGTTGTTGTTTTCATTTGGTTTGTTTTGGACAAGATCTCCTAAATTGCCCTTGCTGGAGTGGAATCTGGGATTCTCAGACCTCAGCTTCCCAGAATTACAGGCGTGCACCACCACGCCCAGTTCAATTTTGTTTTTGTTTTTGTTTTTTTGTAGAAAGAAACTAAGCAGGGGAAGGAAGGAACTGCTACTCATAATATGAATGCTGAGATTGGGGATCCAAGAAAGGAGCAGAGTAGAGGGAAAAGAGTCCTTGAGAAAGAGCCCATAGGTCAGAAATCTCAGCTGTACTATCTGGGCAAGTGGATGTCAGCCTTCAAACCCCTTCACAATGTGGGTGCATTCTTCATCCGTAAAATAAAGAGCTTGGATTCATTTACTCATTGACTTATTCAACAAAACCTCATTAAATTCTCTACATTGTACCTGTTGTACTCAATGAATGAGACTACAAAGGGAGGATGTCCAAAAAATAAAATTGAGCTCTTTATTTTAGCTGGTACCCAGCGGCGTCCTCTATGCCAGAACAAAGAGGAGCCCCGGGGGCAGGTAGAGTGTAGTTTTTATAGCAAGCAGTTGTACAGAAGCCAATAGCGACGGTTAATAAAGTAATTTTACAAACTTATTGGTTAGGCTTTTAGGTGTGGGGTATTTGGCATTATTTCATTGGGCAAAAGGAACATCTTATTATGGGTTGCCAGAGGCGGGAAGGTGCATTTCATCACTATGGGGGAATCTCAACTTAAACAGAAAGGAATTTATCTAGCCTAAACAAAGGAGAGGCTTATCTAATGGTATTTGGCGGGAAGCAGGAGCCGGACAGGCGAAATGGTGATTTGTTCATAAGATGGCATTAGCCTTGTCAGGTTACAACATTCCCCACTGATTTTATGTGCACGAGTCAAATCATTGACTCGTTTGATTGGTCAGTTATGGGGAGTTGCTCCCATCCTTGAGATCTGAGCACCATGAGCTTAATGGACTGAACTCTGGAATTAACATATTTAATTAGACTGTTGACAACACATGGTCCTATGGTAAGGAGGACTAGTAATATAATCAGGGGTCCAATCATAGGCAAGAGGTAGGGAAGCATTTTATTCCATGCTCCCAAAGAGGGCTATCGAATAGCTCCTTTTTTTTTTTTTTTTTTGGTAATAGGTCTTCTTGTAATTTTTAATCTTATCTCTTATTATACCTGACTTATTGGCATAAAAGCAACAACATTCTTGTAATGCTAAACAGATTTCCCCTTGTTTTGCTGTCAGCAGGTCTAATTCTCTTCTGTTTTGAAGGACCACCTCTGCTAGGGAGTCTATCTGGTCTTGAATGTCTTGGATGGTTCCAGATAAAGCCTGAACATCTTTAATCAACTGGTTGGAAAGCTTTGCATAAGAATGTACAGCAATCCCCAGGCCTGCGGAGCCCGTGACCATGGCTCCCGTGACGCCTAGTCCCACCAATATAGGAATGAGTTCAATTGCTCTTTTATGCCATTCGGCTATATATTCGAAGCTAGGAATAGGTACGGGTTTATCTCCTGAAGTAATGTCTAAATCAGGCAAAAGGGAAGCTAAGACACATAACCCAGTCCAGTTTACAGGTAGGAGAGTGAAAGCCAGATTTTCCCCACAAATGAATACATCACCTCTGGGGGAGGGCAGAGAGGGTCAGAGCGATTCTGTATGTGGCTTATTTACAGGGCTTCCAGGCCACTCATCATAGGTGGGGGCAGCAATATTAATAACATCAGTGACATTAACACATACGTGGTCAAGCAGAACAATTTTTAGCTTAATCTTTAGGGTGTTGGTTCCCCTTTTCACCGTCCACTTATCTGGTTCTGTGGGTGGAGAGACTGAGGTCGGCAGCACTTTGAAGTGGCTATGGTGGATCCAGGCAGTCTTTCCAGCAACCTTGATAGCGGTTGGTGTGCTGAGAACGACAGTGTATGGCCCTTCCCACCTGGGTTCGAGTCCGGCTTGGTGAAATCACCTGAGGAGTACCTGGGTACCTGGCTCCACCGCTTGAGCGGGTTCTGTGGTCAGTGGGTCAGGTGGTGGGTGTTTTTGGTGGAACACCCAATGGATGGAGGAGAGCACGTGCTGTAGAGCCTGAAGGGACTTAATGAGATCCTGATTAGTAAGTTCTGCAATCTTTTTTTTTTTTTTCAGCTAGTTTAGGTAACGGAGGGGGAGGTCAGCCAAACATGGTTTTAAAGGGGAAATTCCTGATACATAGGGAGTGCATCTGGCCCGGAGGAGGGCAAAGGGGAGGAGGCTACACAGGGTGAGGGTGGTGACCAGAGTCATGTTGGTGTTTAGCTGCAGCAGCTTTTGCTGAAGTCTCTTGGTGCATCGAGGTCTGAAGGTCTCTGGGGCAGACAGTTGCATTTCTGCAAGCTCAGGTGTCCATGTCTTGATTCGGGAGCATTGGATCCATGGAGCACAGCCTGTAACTTTAAGAGCAGTGAGCGTGGTTAGGATCACCTCGTGGGGTCCCTCCCACTTTGGTTGGAGAGGCTCTTCTTTTAGGCTCTAATCAGGACTTGGTCTCCCGGATTTGAAGGAGTGGACTGGCGTGGGCATGGGGCTCAGATGTCTCCATAACAGTCTGTTGGAGTTTTTGAAGCATCTGGTGCAGCGCCTTCATCTGTTGGTGCAAGTTCAAAGTTTCCATCTCCTGTAATCTATTTAAAACAGGCATCAGTGGGGGAGGCTCCCAAATATTGTCTGGAATGGAGTTAGTCCACCTCGGTACAGTGTGCACCGCAACTGCAAGAGGGCCGACGGGGAGCACAGTAACCCAGTCAGCCCCAGTCTCTTGGCATAACTTTGTCAGGGTGGTTTTAAAGTACAGTTTTGTCCTTTTATTTGACTTGAGCTTTGTGGCCAATATATAGTATGGAGTTTTTATTTTAGCCCCAGCACTGCTGTAAGGCTTTTGACCATTTTACCCACAAAAACAGATCCATTATCTGAACCTACCGTTATGGGGAGCCCATTCCATAGAATGATCAGCTCCATCAAAGCTTTTATCCCCCTCTCGATGTTTCGGTCTTAGAGGGGCGGCCTCTATCCATCCTGAATAGGTACAAATCAAAACTTATTTCCGCTGGTGGGTTTAATTTTTAGTAAAATCCACTTTAACATCTTTAGATGGCCCAGTTCCTTGTCTCCGGACACCTAGTTATTGTGTTGCCAGGAGACAGGGTTGTTGTGGGATCAGTTAGTGCACCTCTCAGCCACCGAAGCACATAAGGTCCATATCACAAACTGTCTCAGGAAGCAGAGCCTCTGTCTGGATGGTTCGCTCTAAGGTGACAACCGTTGTTCTCACCCTCCAAACCCCATCGATTACCATGTTGTTGCCATCTGAAAAGAGGGTCAGGTCTGGGTCCTGAAGGGGCACATCCTGCAAGTCTGGTCGGGCTGGGTACACCATCTCAATGGCTTCAGCACAGTCATGTTCAGGTGGCTCCAGGGAAGTGGGCAAAAGAGAGGCAGGATTAATAGCTTGCACAGTCTTGATAATTAACCTGGGGTCTTCTAATAAGGTTCCTTGGTACTGGGCCAACCTGGTTCCTGAGAGCCATTTACCTCCAGGTCCTCTCAATAAAGTCTCTACTGCATGGGGCACAAACACACTTAGCTTTTGTTCCAAAGTCAATTTGTCAGCTTCTTTTACTAGAATGGCTGTGGCAGCAGTCGAACGCAGGCAGGAAGGCCATCCTGCTGCCATGGAGTCCAGTCTCTTAGATAAATATGCCACGGGGCGTTTCCAGGGTCCCAGTGTTTGTGTAAGAACACCCCGAGCAATGCCGTCCTTTTCATGGACAAACAGCTGGAAGGATTTCGTGATGTCAGGTAGTGCCAAGGCGGGGGCGCTTACCAGTCTCTCTTTTAAATCCTCAAAAGCAGCCTGTCATTTAGGATTCAACTCCAACAGAGGGCTATTTCCTCTTTTTAAAGCCTCATAGAGGGGCTTAGCTATTGCTGCAAAATTAGGGACCCAAAGGCGACAGTACCCAACGGTTCCCAGAAATTCCCTCAACTCCTTTCTGGTCACCGGCACTCGGAGGCCCTGAATGGCCTGAGTGCATGAGATTGGCAGAGAGCATGTTCCATCCTTTAATATAAATCCTAGAAACTTAGCAATCTGCACGCAAATTTGAGCTTTTTAGTCAATTATCTCTATCTAGTACATAAGATGCTTTTATCTAATTTGTCCTTTAATAGGACATCACTGAAGAAATTTTATGACATTATCTGGACTGTTTAATATCTAGGCATCTCTAAGTACTGTGGCATATATAGCATATACATCACATAGGATTTTGTTAAAAATTATCATTTGACTGGTGACCTTATATTAGCATGAACCTCTTATCATAAATATCTGGAGCACAAGCAAGGGCAGGTGTCTGAATCTGAAAGAAAGAAAGAAAATGTTATCTCTGTAAACAATCCCAGTTTTTATATTTTAGAAGACCTGTACATCTGGAAGATATGAATACACTTAATATACTATGAGATCAGCAACACTGAATTGTCATAGCCATATGAAAGCTTTTGTTTTTTTAATTTAGTTTTGTACCAGAACATCTTTCAATCAGAAAACCTCATTGTCCTGTTTTAGAAAATTTAACCTGTTGATGATGACCAATGTAAACATATCACAATAATACATTTTGTCTAACAATTTTTGATGACTTATGAAAACCAGATCACTTAACACATTATTTTGAACAACAAGAAACTCTCAAATCATAATATAACAATAAACAATAAACAAAACATGTATTACATTTATAGAACCAATTTTAACATTATTTTGGCCAGCTGGCAACTTTTGGTGGAAGCATACCAGACAAACGTTTCAAAAATCCAAAAATGCAAAAAGAAAATTTGAGCTCAAATAAAACAGCTGTTTACAGGTTGGGCACACAGAAAAACAAAACATACAGACAAATTAAAAAAAAAAAAAATCAGAGTGCACTCATATATATTGGTCAAATTAAATTATAGTAACTCTTATAATTTTAGAAGTTTGTAATTACAAATAGACTAGTCAGAATTATTTGTAGGTCAATAGCAGAGATCTCTTATAAGAATTTGGAAGAAGCAAAAATAAATTCCTTCATAAAAATACTGACAACTTTCATGTTTTCCTTTTATGTAGCTTCCAGCTCAGTCATCTCCATACCCTCTGTCACATACTCAAACCTTTTTTACTCTATTAGCATTCTCTCTGTAAGAATATCATTTATATAAATTTCCTTTGATATATCTTTGTCAAAACTTATTTTGACCCCTTGTTCCTGGGTTGTTACAATTACGCCCAGTTTCCCGCTAGCTGCAAATGCTGCAGCCATTTGTGATTTAAGAGCAGAGACCCTCTTTGTGTGCAGAGAAAGAGAAAAGCACGCTTCAGGATAAGGTTTTTGTCCCAGGTGTTTTGAGCCAGGGCACCCAGCTTGTGTTTCCCACTGTGGCTTACTCAGCTTACTCAATGTTTTGACAAAGCAGGCATTTACATTTCTCCTGTTAAACTTTCCTAGATGCTTGCAGGCAGCGCCAGGCTGGTGATGTCCAGGCTGGCCATTGGGGCAGCATTCGCACCGCATACAACCAGGAGTTTATATATGGAAACTAATTTGGGTGCTCAGGCTTTCCGGTGACAATATTTCATACTCCATTGATTACCTGGGGGTGGAGCGACCCTTTAGCTAATCATCCCACATTGAATTCATCAAAATTGTCAAGCATATATTTTATTTTATTTTTTTTTTTTTTTTTTTTTTTTTTTTTTTGTGGGTACCGGGGGGACGACCTCAGGACCTCGCGCACCAACAGGCACCCGTGCCGCTGAGCGATATCACCGGCCCCTTTTTCGTATGTGGGTTCCGGGAGTCGAACTCGGGCCTTCGCGCTTGCAAGGCAGGCGCTTAAGCCGCTGAGCCGTCTCACCGGCCCATCAAGCATATATTTTAAAACAGTTGACTTACTGCCAGCACAACCCATTATGTCAATGACTTGGACAATATAGTGACCCACAGTTACAATTTATCTAAGCAAGTCCTGTCTCCCCCACTCAATTTGAAATGCAAACGAAATTTGAGACTAACAAATGGTCTCCCGCCGGCAGGTTGAATTCCTCTGGTAACAGTGACTTGGAAGCGCAGGCGCAAGGGGGGGTGACATAGATGTAACACGGGAGAAACACAAACAATAACCACACCGCTCCCAACCTCAAATTTAGAGCCTTGCGTCCCGCCTTGCAGCCGATCTGGGGGGGCCAGCTGAAAATCAGCTTTTTGGCGCCTCGGCCCCCCAAGGGTTAGCTGCCAGGCAAGGAGGCACTGAGGCCCCCTCCTTAAATACACTTTTGGAGGCCTTACAAAGTCCTTAGTTGCCATGGAAACTGCATTCTTTACCTTATCACCTCTCTGGAAGTTTTACAAGGTTCTTTTTTTAAAAAATCTGGCCAATTAACATGGGGGTCGGCAGCGTGGAAGGTCCTTGCCCCATGCTATGTAGAGAAACAGAGAAAGGCGGACGAACAAAGACAAAAGTACAAAAGAAACAACACAGATTACTCGGCAATCCGAATTTTCCTGAAACCAAATTTATAGCAATTTAAAACACAAATTATCCTTAGGAAAACCAAAGCCTAAAAGGCCTAAAACCAACGACCGAAGTCCAAAATCCCTAAGGCAAATAAACGGAGGGCGTCCCACTCCGCCGGCTCAGGGAAGCGCATTCCCGTCGCCCCAACTGGTGTGCACCATCCAAATTGGAACAAAATTTAGAGTGTCTTACCTTTTAGATGCTGAGGAAAAAATTGAGAGGCCAAAATAAGGGATCCCGGACGAGGCCCCAAATGTTGTACTCAATGAATGAGACTACAAAGGGAGGATGTCCAAAAAATAAAATTGAGCTCTTTATTTTAGCTGGTACCCAGCGGCGTCCTCTATGCCAGAACAAAGAGGAGCCCCGGGGGCAGGTAGAGTGTAGTTTTTATAGTAGCAAGCAGTTGTACAGAAGCCAATAGCGACGGTTAATAAAGTAATTTTACAAACTTATTGGTTAGGCTTTTAGGCGTGGGGTATTTGGCATTATTTCATTGGGCAAAAGGAACATCTTATTATGGGTTGCCAGAGACGGGAAGGTGCATTTCATCACTATGGGGGAATCTCAACTTAAACAGAAAGGAATTTATCTAGCCTAAACAAAGGAGAGGCTTATGTAATGGTATTTGGCGGGAAGCAGGAGCCAGACAGGAAAAATGGTGATTTGTTCATAAGATGGCATTAGCCTTGTCAGGTTACAACAGTACCCAGTTCTGTTCCAGGTGCTGGGGTTGAAGCAGTGAACAGGTAGATAAGCTTTCCTACGTGGAGCATGCACCCTACTGAGAGAGAAACCGATAAAATAAATAAGTAAACAGTGTAACATGTTAGGAAGAGGTAAGTGGTATCAACAAAAATGACATGCAGGTAGGGAATGCTGGGGAAGGGGCCATTAAATAAGGTGATCAATCAAAAGGTAACACTTGAAAAGACCTGAGATAGGTGAGAGAGTAAGCCATTACTAGAATTTCTGGAGAGAGAATATTCCATGTACAGTGAATACCCAGTGCAAAGACTCTGGGGCAAGAAATTCTCTGTGAGCTGGACATCATTAGAGAATTTGGGGGCTGAGGTCAAGTAGGATCTGATATAACATTTAATCAATAATGGGGACTGCAGGGTGAGAGATGACAATGGAAACAAGCATAGCATTTTGGAAACTATTTTTTAAGAGGCATAAAGGGATTAATCAGGTAGAGATTTGAAAGTACGCACTCAGAGTGTGGGTCCTCGAGAGAAAGAGGCAAAAACACAGTTTAGAACTGAGAATATTTGTATTTTTTTCTTGGCAGTAGAAATCTGGAATTTGTGAATCTATAGGAAATGCCTTCTGGGTCTTGGTTTATGTGAAAGAAGATGGCCCAACCTCAGAAAGATGATGGGACAGCATAGAAGTCAATGGCTGAGTCCCACCAGTTGGGTTCGTTTTTTCTTTTTTAGAAGGATGATCTAAGACGAGTTGCCTAAAAAATTCTTTGAACTCTTTCAACCTATCCCTATGTTTTAAGATCAGGTTTCTTTTTTTTCTGTGGGTACCGGGGGTCGACCTCAGGACCTCGCGCGCCAGCAGGCGCCCGTGCAGCTGATTGATATCACCGGCCCTTTTTTCATATGTAGGTTGCGGGAGTCGAACTTGGGCCCTCACACTTGCCAGGCAGGCGCTTATGCCGCTGAGCCATCTCACTGGCCCCATAAGGTCAGGTTTCTATTCTTTATCAACTAAAGTAATTTGTGGATTTAAGGAATTCTTACAGGATTTTGCATGTTATGTACCTAGTAGAAAAGAAGCATAAACAAACCTAGGGAATAGTGATATGGATAATCTTGGGTAACTTTGACTGGTCCTAGAATTGCATTCTTAAAAGTACAAGTGTTTTAGTTCTGATTTTCCTTGTCTCCTTTCTACCTGTCTTTATTTGTTCTATCCTACCTATCCCAGCCCCAGACTTAGATAGTGGTTCCTTATTCTTAAGGGTGCAGAAAGGCTGAGGGCTGTCTTCCTCTAACTGCTTCAGGCTGGGGAGGGCATTGTTTCTCTCTAGCCAGGGATCAAACTTCTCAGCCTGACTTACCTTAAAGAGACAAAGGTAGATGGGTTTTGTTGTTCAATAAACCATTGTCTTTTGATAGTCTAGAAATTGGAAGAAGAACATTATCAAGTCATTGATGCTTGAGCTTCATTTTATAGCCATGTTAAATAACCAGAGGCTAAAAATTAAAAGTAGAATATTGATGAATAGTACCTGAAAAAGTTGTAGAAATTAGACAAAATCAGGCAGCATTTGGCATAAACCTTTTAGCTTTAATAACAACCTCTCTAGTGGTCCTCTGTCGGAGATCTTCTACAGTGAGTGAATCCAGATAATACAAAAGGAGATGGTCTGAAGTAGGTAACCGAGAGTTAGTTTACACCACAGAGGCAACAAAGCTCAGCAGCTAAAAGGTTCATGCTGTCATTTTTATGTTATAGGTACAAAAAGCCAAATCTTTACCCAAGGGGGCACTCGAAAGTACATTAGAATAAAAACGGGAATATATTAAGAGAATAGAAGGATACATTTTTGGAACAGCTAGTGGGGCTGGGAATCAAAACCTATTATGGCTATAATTTATAGGTGCTGGTGGAGACAACCAGCAGGAGCCGGTGCAGTGCTTGGGGCCCCTCTCTATATCCAGCCTAGCTTTCCATTGAATACATCACTTAATAAAATGTGTTTTGTTATAGTTTCCTGCTGGGCATTTAGGACCATGTCAAAGCAAATATCTATATCTATATCTATATCTATATCTATATCTATATCTATATCTATATCTATATCATCTGGATGTAGATCTAGATTTAGATCTGTCCGTGAAGGTCAGCTAAGACTCCTCAGGGGTTACTTCTGGGGCTGTGTGAGGAAGCCCCCAGCTCCTCCAGTTCCTCCCTCCACCAACCATACCGTCTACCAGGTAGTGATTTAGGAAACTATTGAAACATTTTCAGTGAGCAGCCAGTAACTGGGGCCAAGGTGGAACTCTGGAGGAGATGAAAAGGGGCCCAGGTCTACATATATTTTAAAGGTAGAATTGATATAGTGCATCTTTATGAACCACATGTTGCAGATGAGAGAAAGAAAAATCGAAGATATTCCTGGCCCAGGGGACAAGAAAGATGGGAGTATCACTCCCTGACATGGGTAAATCATACCCTAGAATATAAATTTTTGCTAGGTGGTACACAGCAGGATTCTAGTTTGGGTCATGTTCAATGTGATATTATTAACTATCCAAGCAAAGATGTGCAGTGGGCAGCTGGATACAGGCCTGGAATTCTGCACAAATAAATAAATTTAGGGGTGTTTGGGTATTTAGTAGTATTATAAACTTATCACAGTACTTAGGGACACTGGATGAGATCAGCCAGGAAGTGACTATACACAGAGAAGACGTCCAAGAACTGAGTCATAGGCAGTCCGTCATGGAGAGATAAGAAAGAACCAGAAAAAAAAAAAGAGGCTGAGAAAGAGCAGCCACAAGGCAGCAGCCAGGCAGATGTGTGTCCTTCCAAGGCAGGTGAAGAAAATACTCCAAGGAGACGACAGAGAATATGTGGGTCAAATAGTGCTCAAGTAAGAGGAAGAACCAGAGTTGATGCCTGGATCTCATGATGCAAAGGTCGTTGGTAGCCTTCTCAGAACAACTGCAGAGGAGTAGAAGAGTCCAATCGCTGAGTGGAGTGAGTTCTGGGAATACCGGAGTAGACAAGAAATGAAAATAGATTGCTCTTTTGAGAAGTTCTGATATGAAGAGCAGCGGAAACATGGGAAAGCTTGTGGCAAGGAAGTGAGGTCAAGAGATGGTTTTTAAGATTGGGGAAATAATTGCTTATATAAGTGTCGATGGGAATGGTTCGTAGGGGAAAACCGAGTGCACTCGTAGGCTAGCAGAAGTGCTGGAACATGCTGCCTCTGAATAGGCAGGAGCAGGAGGGTGTAGTGCAAGGCTTGGTAAATTATAGCTCCATTGCCAAGTTCAGCCCATCGCTTGTTTTTCTACATAAAACTTTATTGGTGCACAGCAATATCAATTTGTTTTACATATTGTCTATGGCTCTGTTACACACAAGAGTTGAGAAGTTATGATATAAATCATCTAACACGCAAAGCCTAGAATATTTGCTATGTGATTCTTAAAAAGTTTTTCGTCCCTATTTGACTGGGACTTAGCAGCGATGAGCGTCTCATGCAGAAGAGGCCAAGTGCAGCATGCTGACAGCCATGCCGGAAAGTGGTCCACAGAGTACAAAAAATGGTAGAAGCTCTTTTCTGATTGCTTCTATTTTCTCCATGACAAAGGAGACAGAAGTCATTCTCTGAGATAAGGACTATTTGATTTCGCAAGCTCTTTTCAGCACTGGTGAATTGCTTTGAAGATCTGACTGTCTTTGTTAACAGGGACTGTGAAAGACCGGGCATTTACATCTATGCACAAAAATGGTACCATTTTGACTGAGCTAATGGATTCATCGGATCAAATTTTCAACTGATCAGTGGGTCTGAAGACAGAATAGCTTTCTTCTGCCGGCCCATTCCTCGTCTTTATCTCATGCTGTGCTCTTCTTTGGATGCTGCGTAGAAACAGACTCCGAGGTAAAGCAGTGTGAGCGGCACTGTGTGGCTTGCACCAGGCAGATCGTGCTGAGCTGGAGACGTCAGTTGTCAGATCGGCCTGTGCAGGCTCCAACTTCAAGTATCAGGGATACAATGTGCAGCTGTCGGGAGACTGCTCGTGATCAGCAGAATCTCAGCAAGTAACGAAATCTGTCCCGTGCTGAAACACCAAGAAATCCCAGCATGCAGAGGGAGCAAAGGTGAAGCCTTCCGTATTTGCACTTAGAAAACCAGCATGATGGTCAGCATGTCTTCCCACTGGGCTCTGGTTCTTTTCTGATCATCCATGAAGAAATTGAATGTGGGTTTTTTTTGTGTGTGTGTGGGTGGGTACAGGGGGGTCGACCTCAGGACCTCACGCGCCAGCAGGCACCCGTGCAGCTGAGCGATGTCACCTGCCCTTTTTTCATATGTGGGTTCCAGGAGTCGAACTCGGGCTCTTGCGCTTGCCAGGCAGGCGCTTATGCAGCTGAGCCATCTCACCGGCCCCTGAATATGGGTTTTTAAGGAAGAAAGACTTGTTCTTGTCTGGGATGGGACTGAAAGCACAGATGTCCCTGTGGCTGTCCGCTGCCCCAGACGCTCACCTCGCTGCCTTATTTTTGCTCCCTGTTCAGTGCAGTGTACTAGTGAGGTGGCCTAGCACCCTGGGAGACAGAGTTTGTGACTCAGGCTCTGATATTAAATCTTAAATTGCTTGACAATCAGATAGGATCCCTGGGGAGGCACGTTGCTGAACTATCACCCATTTTGACATATTTGTGCCTAAATTTTGCTCCACTCTGTTGAGAGGTAGAGACCAGCAAGGATCTGATGGCTTAAGATTGAAAAGCCAAAAAGCAGACATGCAGGAAAAAATGTATGTTTACCCTTCTACACAAGGATTGGAAGACATCATTGCTTTCGATCCTTATTCTTTTGTTTATTTGTTTGTTTGTTTTTTAGTACATGCTTGTAGTACATAACGATTACATTCTCTAAACACCGATTTCTCTGAAGCCACTTACAAAAAGGAAAAACACAACACACCAATTCCTTTTTCTTGGGTGACCTTGGTAATGGGAACTGAGCCAGATTTTGTACTGTTTTATTGAAATACAGCCTATACATAAAAGTACACAGTGTACCTTGACGTATGTTTGAAATGGAAACACACCTATATACCCAGCACCCAGATCAAAGTCCATGGCATCACAAGGAACTCAACTACCTACCCTACTAACCTATTAGTTATTTTATTTTATTACCTACCCTACTAACCTGTTATTTTGGCTTCTAATAGTATAGATTCCTTTTGCCTACTTTTAAAATATCTGTAAGTGCAACCATATGAAATAGTATTTTTAGTCTGACTCATATTACTCAACATTATATTTATGAGACCATGAGATTTTTTGTGTTGTATTCATTCTCTTTGCTAAATAGTATTCTATAACATTTATTCTGTGGTTGATGGACATTCAGGCAGTTTTCAGTTTAGCACTGTTACACATAGTGAAGATAACTATTTGTATAGCATCTGCTTTGATAAACATCTGCCTTTCTGTGGGGTATGCAACATGAAGTGTAATTGTTGGTCATAGATCTTCATATGCTCTACTTTGATAAATATTGCCAATTTCCCAAGCTGGGAAATGAGTCATTTGGATTTTTAAATGTTATTTCATATATTTAAAAAACAAAACAAAACAAAACAAAACAAAAAAACATTTAGCAGACACTCTCAGTATGTTACATGATTATATTTTGAAATAGTGGTTACAAAATAAATGAGCTCTCCAGAAACACATTCTGTACACTGAACATCAGTCATGAGAATCCATAATTTTAGATTTAGGAGTGAGGACCTCTGCCACATCTATACCTGTGCATGGTTATTGGAGAATCTAATTCACATATTTGAAGGCTGTGATAGAAGATTTCCTAGAAACCTTCCTGAACTTCACCCACTCCACTTGCCCACCACCCAGATAATGCCCAGCTCTCTGAACTTCCTAACATGTCTTCCATCTCTTTTCTTGTTCCTGTTCCCCAGGCTGTCTTGTTCAACCCCTGACAGGTCTAATCTTTAGTCAGCACCTACTGCTTTCCTAGAGTCTTCTGTTTTCTAACTCCACCTGCTTATCTTTATAGCAATGGTCTTCAAAATAAATTCACTACTTCAAATTTGATTGAGTTTAACATTCTTTTCATTGTTACCTACAAAATGAAGTTCTTGTCTATTTTGTTCATTTGTTTAGTAAATAAATATTTGCTGAAAGCCTATTAGATATGAAGCATCTTGCTGGCATGGGGGATTCATCGGTGACCAAAACAAGCATGGTGGCCCCAACCCTCTGGTGCTAAGGATTCATCTCAGGAACCCTTGTGCCTCTCTGCTCCAGCAGCTCCTAACTCCCTGTGATTCTTCAGCTTCTGTAGTTGTACTATTAATGCCTTTGTTTTCTTCCTTTCTTTCTTTTTTTATTTTTTGGGTACCTGGATTTAATGCCTTTATAATTGTGCACTGTTTTCCATGGTGTGCACCAGGAAAAAGTCTAGGCTGTCTTAGGGGATTCAGCATCAATAGGGCTCAGCCATCTCCCTTCCCATGCCATGATTTCCAGGATTTGCTCCCTGTTCTCACCTCTGTTCTTCTGTGAGGCCCATGCATATTTTCTACTGCACTGTCACACTGTAATTACCTGTCAATATGCCTGATACCTACCCTAGATTTGTGCTGCTTAAAGTCAAAACCAATATTCACGTTTGTGATTCTGAGATCTAGCTTAGTATTGGCATGTAGTAAATGCTCAGTAAATGTCTATGCAGGGAGGAGGAATAAATGAAAGGAAGGAAGGAAAAAGAAAGAAAGAAAAAAGGAAATTTTGAATTCACTGAGCACAACTGATAGATCATATAAAATTTTAGAGCCATGTAGACTAAGAATATCAAATACTAATCTTCTCTTTTTTAGAATTGACTATATTAAGGCTGCTTTGTTGGTTGCTTCTGGCTTCTTCCAATCCTAACTCCACAATTTGCCAGTGTTCTTAGTAGGAGGACAAGGCTGGCACTAGTCACAGTGACTTCCATTCTCTGCATCTTCTTTCCCTGTCGCCCTCCCTATCATCAGTCACCACATGCTTCCTTGAACAAATGAAAAATAGGTTTTATGCACCAAATAGTTGATATTTTTTAGGCCAAGGAAATGAGAAAATTTGTTACATGGAGTGGACTGTTTTGCAGAAAATGAAATTATAGTCTAGGAAATGAAGCTGGAAAATAGAAGAGAAAGAGGGGTAAGTGAAGGGACCTGCCAAGGTCACCTCTGAGCTTTCTTGTTTTAGAACTTGCTTCATAAAAATGTGGTTCTTATATTTGTCTTTACTCTGGCAATGTATACCTTGACGGAAGAAGTTACAAACAGTAGCACACAGCCTCCACAAAATGTGCAGTTTATCTTGTTTCCTTTTTTTAAATTTAGGAACAATTTGTGGTGAGTAAGCGATGGCTTTAAGTTTTCATTAAATGAAAAATGATTAGAAAAAAAGTCGCACCATAAATTATATTTGGTGATTTATCATAGGCGTGATGAGAAATTTTGCATGACTTTTTCAAGGTGTAGGGTATAGATGCCAAAAAGTTTGATGTTTACAAACATAGAAGTTAAACCATTTAGTCATTGCCTTGTATGAGTCCTGCTATTTCTGACCTTCTCATATTAACAAAGCGTGGCTATATCATCTTAGGCTATTCCCTCACTCAATTATAAATAAGGACCAAGTTCTTGCTATGTCATGCTGCACTTTTAGTCTTGTAGCTGCACATGTCTTTTGTTGGAAAATGAGATTCACCCCACGTTTGGCAACTTGAGTTTTGGATGAGTGCCAGGCGGATGAAGGATAGAGATCCTAAACTTTTATATTGTGAAAATGTCAACCTAGCAGGAACACCCACATAAAGGTTTAAAAGATCAGAAGTCAGAAGGGAGATGTTCGTAATAAAAAGAGAAAAGAAGGACAGCGTGGACTTCGGTCTCTACCTTACACACAGATAAGCAGTGGCAACTTTGGTTCTGGCACTCATGAAAGGAAGCCCCTCTTGCTTTCTGTCCCCTACATAGCTTCTCTGCATTTGTTAAACAAGAGCTCCTTTGGAGCCAGACAGTGTTCCAGGACCTCACATAAAGGAATTAACATCAAAGTAAAAGGGAAATATAAGCCCTGAGACACAGAAACGATCATGATTTCTGACTGCGTGACTGTTAGTTCAAGCTCAGCTCTTCCCAGAAAGGAGAGACAGGAAACTGCTTGAACACAGGCGTCTCCCCTTTCTGTCCATCCACCCGTAACTCAGAGCCAGGCCGCTTCCTCCCCACCCTCCACATCCCTGACTGCTGAGCATATCTTGATTGTGTTACCTGTGTGTGTCACCTTGAAGCAGGGACAAAGATTGAGAGAGAGGGGGAGAGGGAAGAGAGAGAGAGAGAGATGACCATGGTTTTTTGGAAAGAAGATGGAGCTCTATGAAATTCTACTCCCTTACTTATGTTTTTCCTTCCACATGTAAAATATTGGAGAAACAATACCTGATTTTGAGACAGCAGCTGATCCATCTTGATATCAGTTGCCATTTTGAGTATATGACCCAAATGCTCCTAGTGAATAAGTGAACAATAAAAATTAAAAGAAAAAAAAAAGACTTTGTGAAAATACCTTGTTAGTAATTTCCATAATGGCTACATATAATAATATTAATTCTTTCCACAAATGTTCAATTATCTACTATGTGCTATGCGCTGTTTTGAGTGCTGGAGATACAGAAATAAGCACACATAAGAATAGAAGGTAGATGGTAAAATAAATAAGGTGGTGATAGTGTGAGCGAGAAATAAAGCAGAGAAGGTGACAGGAAATTCCGGAGAGTAGGAGTGTATGTATCTTAGGGTCGCACTGGGAGGATGCCATCTGAAAAAACCCTGGAGGAGATGATGGAGTGAGTCAGTAGATACCGGGGGAAAGATCAAACCCCGAGCCCCACGTACCCCTCACATTGGCAAGATGGCAGGAAGGCCATTTGGCCTCAAAGGATCTGTGTGCAAGAACAAGATCAGGGAGAGATGAGTCGGGGACTGGTGGCCACTGTAAGAATTAGACTTTACTCAGCATGACGTGGGAAAGCACTGGTTTGTTTTGAGGAAGGGGTTGACGTGGTGGCCCGTATTTTAATAGGATTGCCATGACTGCTCTGTCAAAAAGCCATAGCAGGATAACAGAAGCAGGAACCAGAGGGAGACCAGTGTGCTCGGGTGGAGGTAGTGAAAGGTGGTTGGATTTTGGATCTGTTTTGAAAGTAAAGCCAAAAAATTTGCTGATGGATGCAATATATGGCATGAGATAAAGAGGGAGACTAAGGGTAACCTCAGAGTCTTCAGGAATTGCATTGATTGAGATGGAAATCCAGACTCGGGGAGGGAGTTTAAAAACTGGTAGGGAAATCAGTATGGAGATTCCTCAAAAAACTAAATGTAGAAATTCCATTTGATCCAGCTCGTCCCCATTTAGGTATCTTCCACAAAGAGTTAAAGACATCATACTACAGTGATACATGCATACCTATGTGTAGCAGCACAATTCATAGTAGCTAAATCTTGGAAGCAGCATATATGCCCATCAGTTTACAAACTGATAAAGAAAATGTAGTATTTAGACATGGAATACTATTCTGCTATAAAGAAGGATAGATCTGAGTCATTTTACTTCCTTTTCCCTTCTCCTCCTCCCCTCACCCTCAGTCTCCTGAATTTCCTTTTCCCAAAAAAGAAAGGGAGAGTAGAGAGGGAGAATAAATATATAACAAATGTATTATTTAAATATAAACCATATTAAAGCACACAGGATTTTCAACAACTGGAAAAGCATCCAAAAAGATCCACACTCACCTTTTATTCCAGTGATGGTGAGCATGTAGAGACGAGTGCCCAAACTGCAACCCAAAACCACCGTATTTATCACGAAGTGCCAATGCTGCAATTAAACTGGAATACTGAGGCTTTAGTTTAGAGTAAATGTTCATACATTACCACCTTTTGTCTCAAAAAAAAAAATAACACCTGTGACATAGGTTCGCCACTGCTGTTTTATTAGGAATGGTTCCTTTTGAAAACTATGTGGTTCTTGGAGTTGGGAACTATATCAAGTAAGATGATCATAATGTAGTTTATGGCCCTACAGAAAATTATATCTGCCCTTAAATTTTTATCGTGTTGATCTTAAACTTTCAGAATCAATTTTTATACTAATACTAAAGTCAAATTATGAATATTAAGTAAGATAAAAGCATTAGAAGTTAAGAGTAAGTTTAAGCTAACAAGAATTGGAGATAAAAGGATTCCCAGGTAAATGCCCTCTCACAAACAGAAAAGCTAAGTGAGCCTATCTCTAATTGGTGGATCAAGAAATGATGTAAGTTTGTTGCATTGGATTCTAGAAGTGACCAGGAAGGAAAGAAGACTGGTGACAGAAATAGTGGTAGTAGAAGAGATTGTGATACTGGGAGATGGGGCAGTTGGGAGATGAACTCAAAGATGGGAAGCCTCTCCGATCGGAGCAGAGTACCAATAGTCAAATTCTAAAATCTGTCTGTCAAGGAAAAGGATTACATGGAATTTAGAAATATGAAAGTAACTCCCCAAAATTTAAGAACAGAAATGTTGAAAATTGCTGTCAAGAGGCAAAACTAATGTACAGAAGTAATCATTGCTTTTCATTCTAAAACCTCTGAACACTTTCTTAAAACTGTGTGTTTCTTTATAATAGATTTTTGGATTTCTACCGTTTAATAAGCACTCATTCTGTCCGTTATGGGTCTCAGCATTTAACATGAATTATCTCAGTTCTCATGACAGCCCTACGCAGTAAGCACTATGATTACCAACTTGTATACAGTAAATGAATTTTGAACAGGTTAAACAAAATCATCCAAGATGATTTCATTGGCCGGGAGTAACATTGGCCTTGAGTAAGACAAAAACCAACCAAACAATAACTTAGACAAATTATAGACTTTTTTGTTTGCTTTTGCTACCCCTTCCCTCGTGCAGCAGAAAGCTGGAAAGTAGCTGGGTTCTGGCATTGATTCATTAGGTCACGGATAACAGGAGCGACATTTCTGCAATTCTCCTTCCTTTCCCCACAGACCATGGTGCCTCTGTGGCTTTTGCCATTCTATCTATTTTTCCAACAGCAAGGTGAGAAGATCACCCCACAACGACTGACGTGTGATTGGCCTTGTGGTGCGTGGCCCCCCGAAAGCTGAGGAGGTGGAAATTGGGGTTTTCAGTTGGACATATGGCTGACCTTGTCGCGGTTCTGTTTGGCAGCACCTAGCAGTGGGTCCCATAGCTAAAATGTGGTGGAGTGGGACTCTGACATCCAGTAAAGTATATTTTTCAATAATTTAAAATAAAGATAAACAATATGAGTCAGGAAGAATCATTCAATAAACTGATCCAAATGTTCTAATTGCAAGTTAGAAAAGAAGGAAACTGTAAATTTTAAATTAGAAGACAAGCGTGTCCAAGATTGTCTCTTCCGTGACCTCCACAGGCAGTGACATTTAATGAAAGGTGAAGCACTTGAAGGCAGGACAAAGGGGTTCACATAGTATAGGACAGACTGACAGGATCACGTTTCCTACCAAGGGCTAACTGCGCCTTCATTTGAAGGAGAGGATTCTACTCTATCAAATCGTTTAAAAATGAAATTGGGAGGTATAATTAAGGTAATTTAGAGCAAATTGATTTCAAAATGAGAAAATTATATTTTAGTAGAATTTCATCCTTCCGAATTAATGAGGAACCGTCACCAGCTCGTGTGGGTCCTTCAATGATAATGGGAATTAAAGCTAAAGTGACAGCGTGAATTTACAGGCAAAAGCTTTCATTGGAAACGAAGAGAGAATAGGGAAAGGACCCAGCTTGAGTAGCTTAGAGGCGCACGCTCAGATGAAGAGGATCAGACTGGCCCATCGCAAAAGCAGGAGGCCACGTTTTGTGGGTTAGCTGCGGTGGGCTAGGGTCCAGTTTATCATTATTTCATTCCTGGTCTCCCACAGCTCTGGAGTAATCCTCACGGCACACGTGGCAATCTTTTCCGTAAGATGCTTGCTTCTCCTTGGGGCAGCCTCCGTCATGCGAAGCTCTGATTTCCTAGAATCCAAGTGATCACAGGGTCAGGACAGTGGCCGGAAACTTCCCAGCATCCCTCAGGGAGAGGGTCTGGGATTGGACGTTGTAGAAGCTGGTAATCAGATGCCCCTGTAAATCCTGCAAATCACCTTACTCTTATCTTGATATCTTTGGTCTTTAAAGGAATGAGATAGAGTAGGAAAGTTTACAGCTAATAAAACTTGTTCTCCTGACTTATCTTAAATGATTAACATACCTGTATCCAAAGTTTAAAAGTAATAAAGGCTACGAAATGGAGTCCAAGCTTTGCATTGCTCTTAGTTCCCTATCGTACCTATCGGTAGGTCCAGGCAAAGAGTCGCCTGAAGTTTTCATAAAATCCACTTTTAAGTCCTTCACTGCTTCAGACAAAAACATAAATCATGCTTTTAATGGGTAACAGGTTAATGGCCCAGGAGTTTGTTTGTCCTCTGTCCCTGTGGTGATGTCTAACTCTGACCACCTGTGAGTAGTTCAGGACGCATCTTTCAAGGAACGTAGTTTTAATATTGCCACACAGATTTTATTTAACAAATAAGCAGCACAATTCAACTTTCAAGAAACTGTGGTTGTTCTCCTTTTTTCTGCTTACTAAGGAAGCTGGATTTTTTTCTTTTCAAGTCTTTTTAAAATTTGATCTCCTCGAATAGAATTATTTTTTATTTTTTATTTTTTATTTATTTATTTTAATGTGAGTACCGGGAGTCAACCTCAGGACCTCACACTTGCCAGCAGGCGCCCATGCCACTGAGTGATATCACCGGCCCTTTCTTCGTATATGGGTTCCGGTAGTTGAACTCAGGACCTCGCGCTTGCCAGGCAGGCACTTATGCCGCTGAGCTATCTCACCGGCCCCTAGAATTATTTTTTTGAAAATAAGCAGTGATATCAATTATAGTGACACACTTGCTTATATATATATATATATATTTATTTATTGTCTCTAGCACATGACACTGAAGCAGAAACAGAAAAAGGAGTAATTAGCATTGAGGCTGCTAAGATTAGAAGACATAATAGCAAGTGTCTTTATAAAAGTGACAGGAGACTGTTGGAAGCCACCATTCCAGGAATATGGCAGGTTGATAGCAAAGCCATAGCAATGGCACTCTGGGGGGTTTACACATAAACACGCAATTAACATTTTCTGAGTTGTACAAATGAGCAGTGATTCAGGAAATTAGCTGGAGGGACAGGAGGAGGTCTCCTCAGCTGATGCTAAAAATATACTTGAGGCTCACAGTGCTAGAGCTGCAAACCTGTCATCGTGAAAATTTCAACCTGACAAACATCTTCCTCTTTTTTCTCCTGTGCTGGAGGAGGGTTCTTTTGGAGGGTGTCTTAGTGCATTTTTTTTTTTGTTGCTGTAAAAGAACACGCGAGACTGGATAATTTATAAAGAAAAGGAGTTTATATAGCTTCAAATTTTCCGAAGGCCGGAAGTCCACACTTGGACAGTGGCATTTGCCAAAGGCCTTGTGCTGTGAAATCAAATGGTGGAAAAGCTGAAAGGAAGAAGAGACAAAACACAAAGGGTGGTCTCGCTTTATAATAATGCACTTTCACAGTAACTAACTCAGTCCCAGAGGGGCGAGAACTTGCTCACTACTGCAAGACCTAGCCCAGTTCCCCAAGAGAAGCATTAGTCCTTCTTACTGACCTAATCATCCCTTAAAGGTCCCATCTCCCAACACCATCACAGTGGCAGTTAAATTTCTGCATGAGTTTCAGAGAAGACAATTCATATCCAAACCATAGCAAGGTTTTTTTTTTTCCTATTAAAGAATTCTCTTAAAGTTCCTCTTAATTGATTTCCCTGTATTAAATATTTCCCATTTGGCAGAGGAACAATCCTTAAAAGGACGAGACCTAGTACCTTACATAAGCAGTACAAAGTGGGCGTTCTTATACATGTACATCCCCTGCACTGCACCTTTAGGAACATGAATACCTCTTAAACCATCAGGGTAGCCTTTAGTACATTGCTGCTTCACTTATCTGGGGAAGGGTAGCTGGGCAAATTGTTCAGAATACAGCTTCAAAATAAACACCTAAAGCATGCTTACGGGGCCAATGTAGATGCCCTAAACCTGAACACTAAAGCTTCTGTATTTTGTCCACTGCAGAGCTTCTGCAGCTCTATATTGCACCCAGTGCCCCAAGTTCTTACAACCTATTTCAGGACAGTTCATATTATAGTAGGAAGCATGCAAAGCCAGTGTCACCAACCCTGTAGCCAAGCATGGTGATTGAACATACAGGTTAATTTAAAAAGACAAAACATATAAAGCACAGGGTAAATCCTTTCCACTTACTCATTCATGCAGTCCACTATACTCAAGGAGTATGAATTTATTGCCTATTTTGTGGAAAGAGTAAGACACAGAACTGCGAGATCTCATACACACTGTGGAATGACACACGTCCTCTTCTTCCATCCACTTTTCCCCAGAATTCCTATGGAAAAGGCTTATGTAGTGATTTCTACACACTTCCAGCCTTTCTCTCACTGCTTCTCCCCTAGTTGCAATGACGTGGTTCTCCTAGACCAGCGATGGCGAACCTTTTAGAGCTTCCAATACTACAAACAGCCCTCTGTGACACGTGCGCCATAGATTGGCCACCACTGTCCCAGACACTGCTGGTGCAGTTGGTGGCCATGGGGAAGAACCCAACAGCAGAGAAAAGCTTTACGTCATCAGGAAGAGACATAAATTAGTGTAAAAGCAGTGAAGAAAGTCTCCTGGTGGTCAGGTTCCAAATTCTTTTATCGTGTATTTTGAATACCTCCTTTTGCTGCAATTTGTCCCATTTTTTCTTCAATTACAGTAAATAATCCAGTGTCCTTGGTAAGCTCTTCTATTCTCCTAGGTTTGAGTTGTGCTTTTGTCAACTGTTGCCTAAGGAGATTTGAAACACGTGGTCTGAAGACAATTATGCAACTTTTGTTGATGTTAAAACATTTGAGCTGTATGATATGCTAGTGTCCCAACAATGACAATATTGGATCTTAATATGCTTCCTGTTTAGGGGTTTTCCAGAGGTCTGTTTGTTTGTAATTGTGTCTGGTGAGCAATCACTTCTCTTTGAGTATGAGATGAAAATGGGAATCTTTTGACTGTAGAATCTAAGACTTTCATTGCTACCTAACACAGAGAAACGGTGCTAGAAAATTCCCCAAAGTTCTAACGTTCCCTATACTAACTATCATGAATGCAGTGACTCTTCAGACAGTCCTCTCTGATTTTAATGAAGAGCTTTGCAGCCTATATACCCGCTTTCACCATGAAAAGATTTTTCACTGCTAATTCACTGCTAATTTCACTGCTAATTTTTCACTGCTAATCCTGCACTGGCAGGATGAATTCTGCCTCATGCCTGTAGGGGAGGCAACTCTGAATGAGCTGTGCAATGCTCTTCCTTCCCAGGCTACCACCCACATCTGAGTAGAGGTAATCAGAATGACACCGTTATCAATGACAACAATAGGAATTTGCCAATAATGGGAATATGAATATAAAGCATTAAAATTGTTATGACATTTGTATGTCTCATAAATATTAAAATATTTTGTTTTAAATTATGACATATTCCAGAAACCTTTTAAAATTAATTAAATGTAATGAGCAAGACACCATCTCAAAATAAAAAATAAAAATGGGCTGGGGGTGTAACTCGGTGTGAAGGTCCTGGGTTCAACCCCAGTGTCACACGGGCACACATACACACGCACAATAAATAAGTAGAACATAGACAGGATTTTTACACTAGAGAAAGTACTCTATATGATACAATAACTGATGATATACAACCTTTAGATTTGTCCAAACTTGTAGAATATATAAGATCAAAAAGTCAACCCTAATGTAAAGTACAGATTCTGAGTAATACTCTTGTGTCAATGTAGGCTCATCGATTGTAATAAGTATACCACTTTGGTGAGGGATATTTATAATAAAGAAGGCTATAAATGTGCGGAAGCAGGAAATCTATGTACCTTCCATTCATTTTGCTGGAAACCTAAATCTGTTTAAAGAAACAGTCTATTGAAAAAATAGGCAAAATAAATAAGAGGCTTCCAAATTGGATGCTTTGGAAATACCTGCTTTCAGACTATTGTCATTTGGCATTCATTTTCCTTATGAGAATAACCAGTGATTCACAAATGTGTATGTATATTATGTAATAAGTGAGAGGGAGGGAGGGATGGAGGGAGAGTGAGAGGAAGAAGGGGAGAGGGAGAAAGAGAGAGAGATTCAAATGCTTTTTAGAATATTTTCATTCCCCACAGAGCTCTTTGAATGAATTCATGTATTTGAAAATAGAGAACACACTGCCTTTTCTGGTGACCCATTGACGAGAGTCAGGTCACAGCCGTGGCCGGGATGCTTTTCGTGCCATCTTGCCGTGGGAGCCATGCACAGCCACCGTGTGTGCTTTATTTCTGCCAACAGGATTGGGTACTGAGACTGGCCCGTGTTTGCGCTCAAACCGCAAACAAACACAAACCTTGTCCCCTTTTAAAAACAATGAAAAGAAAAACTGAGTTAACAAAAACAGAAAATTTGCAGAAAACAACAAATAGAACAGCCCCCAAATACATAAAGCCATGTTCACCTGTTTTGGTGAAACAGAATGTCAGTGAAGACCACTGCAGGAGCCCACCTTGCATTCATTAGATTTGCAAAACAAATGTCTGAATGTCTGATGAATGTGGTAAACACAAGCTCTCACGCACTGTCAGTAGGAAGATGAGCCATTCCTATCACTTTAGGGAAGGGCGCATGTATTGTAAGAATTTTTCAGGATGTTGAGCCTAGAGAATCTTTTAGATGTATCCTAAAGCAACACAAAGTATGTTGTGCAAACCAACATTTTTAAAGAAAAGTCTATCAATAAAAGAATAGATTCATAAATTATATATGCCTGCAGTGGAATAGTATAGTGGTTCAAAGAAGCTGGATCTACATGCAGCAACTGGATTCGTTTTAAAGAAATAATGCTGATTATAAATAGCCATATAACAAAAGAATCTATATAGTACGATGCAAATTAATTTAATATTTTAAACAAATAGAGATCCATACCAGGTTTAGCAAAATTTTTCTGTAAAGGGTCAGATAGTAAGTATTTTGCACTCTTTGGATTTCTAATTTTTTTTTTTTTTTTTTTTTTTTTTGCGCTGGGAATTGAACTCAGGACCTTGCACTTGCCAGGCAGGCATTTGTGCTACTGAGCTATATCCCCGGCCCTGGATTTCAATTTCAACTCTGCCATTGTAGTGTGAAAGCAGCCATAAATGATACAGAAATAAACAGATGTTTATTTGCAAAATTTTGCAATGTTTTTAATATATATTCAGAAACAAAATAATAAAGCAAATATGGTAAAATGGTAATATTTGTTAAATTTGACTTGAAGAGTATACATGTTTGTTACATTATTTTTATGAATACAAATGTGTAATACTGAAAAAAGAAAGATACAATAAATATGTTAAAATATGAATCTGTACAATGGAAAACAAATATTCGCAAGTATGCCATTTCTTCCAGAAAATGCCGTCTTTGTCTGTATTCTCCTTTTAGTCATAATTTTCTCCAGTGGGAGAAATTTCTCTCTGTTCTCAGAACAGGTAACTGAGCTACTGTATGTCTGGTATTTAAATCAGGAGCAACTGAGAATCATGTTATGATTGAATTTTTCTCTTTACATTTTTAAAGCAAATTTGGGTTGAGTTTGTAACCTGCTCTATCAAAACTCCAAGACTTTAGGCTTACATTTTATGGCTGACCTCTTCCTTCTCTCCACTTTATCATTTCTGATTTCTCCTATACTTGGCTTTCTTCATCATCATATGGTAATGGTAAGGTGTTCCAATTTTAGAGGTAAACACAGGTTCGAATCTGAGGTGTGCTCAAAAGTAGCTATGTAACTTTCTGCCATTTATTGAATATCTCTGCCTCACTTTTTTCATCTGTAAAATAGAGTGGTGATAATAGAATTTATCTCGTGGGGCAGTTTATGAGAGTTAAATGAGTTACTTATTTGCAAAATTCTTAAACAGTGCCTGGCCTGTAGTAAATGCTAAGTTAGTATTGAATATAGAATAGTTAAGTGTCTTTGTTTACCTGATTTATCTTGTTCAATTTATGTATCAATCATACTTAAATTTTCTAAAACCAAATGATGGTGAGTACAGTATTATGTATAAAATACAAAGTAGAATGTATATATACATATAAATATAGCACATGTAATTGTGAAGTATATAACTACATATAAGATATATTAAATGCTTTGAAACTTTGAATCTTAATCTGTAAAATGAAGATGATAACTACTTACCATCTAGAAAAATGTTATGAGAGTCACTTAAGTTAGTGGATACAAGAACCTTGTTGAGAATGTAGTAAATATTCAAGCAATGGCTGTGAGAATAACTGACAATTGTGAAACAATTTTTAGTAGTATTAAGCAAACATGTAAAATCCTGTACCACAAATGTCAGAACTTGAATAGCTTTAGAAATAAAAAAATATATATATGCTTACTTTGTGACAGGGTAGGAAAAACCTCTGAGGATTAAAGACTGGCGTCTCAGTTCCAATTCCAGCATCTGCGGGGAGAGGCCATTGCGGAAGGCACCTCCCAGCCATAATGTAGAAACGTGGAACTAAACTCCAGTGGAATTCTGTGGAAGTTCATATTTATGGCCATCTTCTCTAATCAAGGCCTCTGTTGTCCCCTTCATCAGGAGAGAGTGACTGTAAAGCAGAAAATGTCCTGAAAGAAGATTTGGAGATTAAATAGCAGGGGTTGAACAAAGTGGAGTGACAATCAGAACTTCGTTTCTAAAAGTAGAAAAGTAAATCCTCGAGATTAAATAAAAATCTGTCCTTACTAAACAAGACTCAGCACTGGCTATATGAAAATATTGCCCCAGTAAGCTCTTTCTACCCTGCAGCCGAGCATATTTCATAATCTCATGATGAGTTGTAGCTGCTTTAAACTGACCTAACGGTAACTCTTCAGCCACGTAGCTCCTAAGACAGCCCCAAGGTCTTTTTGGTTGTGCAAACCCTGCTACCCAAAATAATTTCTTTATTTGCTTGAGAAGGGGTTAAACAAAGACTGGAATAATACTTTCCAAACCCAGTCCTCTAACACCTCGCCACTCAAAGGCTGTTCCTGACCCAGCAGTGTACTCAAATTTTAATATGCATAAAAAATAAGGGTTTCCTGAAAAGGTGCATATTCTGGCGTGGAGTCTAAAATCACACATTTCTAACAAGATTTTAGAAAATGCCGCAAGCGCAACTAAAATGCCGTTATTCATTCCCTGTCCAGCATAGAACTCATCTGAGGACTTCCAGGAAATACAGAATCTTTATTCCCTCCCTAGACCTCAGTCAGCATCTGCATTTCAGGAAAACCACCGGTGATTCCTGTGCACGTCAAAATTTAAGAAGCACTGATCTAGAACATATGCAAACTAATTTTCCCAAGGTTTTGATGTATATTCCCTATTTGCACAAGGTGTCTACTTCTTGTAGTCAAAACACTTGAAATACAGTACAAATTATTCGTCTGCAGCAAACAATAGCAGAGCTCTTCTCATACTCCCGCCAGTTCCTTTTTCATTTTCATGTATAATATCCAGGTAGGCTTTGGCTCCCAAAGGCCAGTATCATGTCTCTTCAGCGGCTCCTCCCTCTGCATAATGGAACCCCTTTTGCCTGCTGGCAAGGAGAGGAGGAGATGCCTGGGCATTTCCATCCCCTTCCAGCTGTCCGTCACTAAGGCTAACAGAACAGACGCAAGGATTTTCACACTCCAGCACCCTCGTTCCTGATCAGAAAACTCAACTCTGAAGTGGTGCACACATGGAAGGGTGAAATTAGTGTGTCTTACACTTCCGTCTCCTCCCTTCCTAGTCTTGTGCACCCCTCTAGGAATGTTGGCAGGGAGCACCCTGCGATATACCAAATCCTCATAAGTCCTTGTCTAAGGTTTGGCTTCTTCAACGTAAGATACATGTTGTTTTAGCCAAGCATAAAATAACCTCAAATCAAAACCCAGCCAAGAGTATGGGTTGTTTCTGAAGTGACCCTTTGGTCACTGTGCTAATCCCTGAAACTGTAATTGGACCTGGGTCAGATCTGAGAAGTATATAAAAGGCTGCATCAAGCCATTAGATTCTAGAAACTCTATACTTGGGAATTGAGATGTTCACATTCTGAGAATGTGATGCAAACAGTCTATCCTTGTCTTTCTAAATGGGCTCACTGTAGCTGTGTGGTGAAGATGATAGCGATGCTGTCCTTCAGCTGGCTTTATTAAGGACCCGTAGAAAGACCTAGGGATCTATAAGACCTGTGGGGGACCAATGTAGCTATTGAGTACTTCAAACATGGCTAGTAGAAATTGAGATAGTCTGTAAAACATAAAATTTATGTCTCATTTCAAAGGCTTAACCTATAAATAGATCTCATTAATAATAATTTTAATTGATTGATATGTACAGGTTGGATATCCTTTATCCAAAATTGTTAGAACCAAGTGTTAATTCTGGATTTTTTTCCAATTTTGGAATATTTGCATATACACAATAAGAAATTGTGGGGATGGGACCCAAGCCTAAACATAAAATTTACTATTTTACAAACATAACCTGAAGGTAATTTTATTCAGTATTTTTAGTCCACCTACATTTTGACTGCAATTTATCACATGAGACCAGGTGAAATTTCCACTCATGCTGTCACAGAGGTACTCCAAAACATTTCATCAAGAATATTACCAACTTACATGACAGAATATTATCAGTGCCTTAAATCTGGAAGCAAAAAGCAAATGAACAGCAACAAAAACACCACACCAAAAAGCCAACAAATCAATAGTAGGAATAATAAAACTAGGTTGCAAAGCTGTTGCATTAAAAAACATTATTTCTTAACAAATACAAAGAAAAAGCACAAGACTGGGGAAAAAAGGAACAAAAGAACTATTAAATAATAAAAAATTTACAAAATGCCAGTAGTAAATCCTCACCTACCCTTAACTAAATGTAAATGGGTTAAATTCCCCAATCAATTTGTGTCAAAGAAATAATTTAGCTAAATGTACTTGAAAAACCCAACAAGAGACTCCTTTAACCTTAGGAACACATATAAACTGAGAATAAAAGGATAGAAAAAAACTAGTCCAGGCAATTGCTGACTGAAGGAGAGCAAGAGTGGCTATATGTATATCAGATAAAATAAACTTGCAGTGAAAAACTGTAGAAAGAGAAATAAGGTCATTATATTATAAAGGGGTCAAGTCATCCAAAGGTAGAGCGCAGTCATAAATATTTATACACCTAGCATTATAGGCAATAAATATATAAAGCATTAATAAATTTTAAAAGTAGATAGCCTATAATACAGTAATATTGTGGGATTTCAAGATGTTACTTAGTAGAAGAGAACCAAATCCTCTACAGCAGTATCCAATTGTTAACCAGCTCTCATGCCATTTTCACTGACAGAAAAAATATATTTGGGGGCCAGTGAGATAGCTCAGCAGCATAAGCGCCTGCCTGGCAAGCATGAGGTCCTGAGTTCGACTCCCAGTACCCACATACAAAGGAAAAAAGGGCCGGTGATATCGCTCAGCGGCACAAGCACCTGCTTGCAAGCATGAGGTCCTGAGTTCAACCTCCGGCACCCACACACACAAAAAAAAAATTGGCCTAGAAATTTTGTTAATGTTTGTTTAAAATTATCACCAAGAATGGTTATTCAATCATCTTTTTGTAGATATGTACATGTCCATTTTCTTGTCAGCCAAATGAGACCACTATTGAGTGGTGTGAGGTAGGGATTAAGATGAGGAGAGTATGGAGAATTTGATGACATTGGAAAGAGAGAGTCATGTACATTGAAATTATGATTGTAACTGGCTTAGAGAATCTCTAGAACTATAGCTAACATGTAAAGATCCCTGGTATAGCTAGGTAGCTATGCCTAGGTAGCAAAGGAGGAACAATATATTTGCATTTTTTAAAATACATTTGTCATATACTAAACTTTTTAATTATTCTTTATCTGTTTACATTTCAAGGAAAATAGTAAAAATGCATTCAGTTATTGCAAGCAGCAGAGCAGTTCTCTATCACTAGGGATTTTTAAAAGCAGAAAAACTTTGTTTATATGTAAAGAACATTTCCTAGGAAAAGAGTAATCACTCAGGGATTTCAGGGATTTTAATTTATTATGCCGTTTTTGAATAAAGAAAAAGAAAAAAGAAAAGCTGTGAGGGGGCTTTTGTATGCAGATTGAATTGAGTCTCCCTGGGAGCCACGCTAACAGTGAATCTTGAGACTGTGCAGTATTTAAGCTAATGCAAGTGTGGTTTACATTTTTCAGGAATGGACAAATGAGGTTTTCAGTTTGGCAACAAACCTGTTGGCCCAAAACATGTCCAGGGACGCATTTCTGGAAAAAGCGTAAGTCACTCTAATTTTATTGCGAAGGGTGTTGCTTCTTGTGAGTCAATTTCCTTTCTGCTTTGTGAGTCTTTTGTTTGTGCTGCACTGGCTTCTCACATTGATAAACATAAATTTCCCTTTGGGATTTGTTAGAGAACTGATACCTCCACTGTTGGGAACTGGAAGACTTCCAAGAAAGATCGCTCTTTCCTCCAAGCTGCATATCCGCATTACACTCGGGCTGAGTTGCCCTGAATGTCAGCGGCTCTGACCCACGATAAGGAGATACTTCCAAGTCCTCGCAGCTGTTCTCAGAACTAGGGATTATTAATTTCAGAGAGTCCTCTGCTTCTGCATCTGCCTATGTCTTCTCAGCTGTTCATCTAAAGACGGGAATGAGCAGCATACGCTCCTCCTCGTTTCTTTAGAGACATAGATTGCTGATAAATGCTACAATAACTGCTCTGCCTTCTTAGATCAATAGGCTGATGTCCTGATTGAACCCCTGTACATGATCACAGCAAGTATTAATTAGAAAAGGGAAAGAGAGAGGATGTAAAGGAAAGGGCAGACAGAAAAATAGAGTGGAGTAAAAAGCAAAACAGATTAGCAAATCACTCTGGAATTGCAGCAGCTTTACTAATAATTATCTGACCAAGAAAAATAAGAATGTATGCCAGATGGACATCAAAGAAGGCTGGCTGTGCTCATTTTGGAAGCTGTGGCCATTCAGGAGGTCGAGAAGCCTTTAAATCAAAACCACAAACAGAAACGCTAATAGGCAGTCCTCTGTTTTGCTGAATAGCTTTCTCTCTTCCCACTTGTCCTGCAAGACATAGCCACCATTCCACACCTCCTACTTCAGCCGTATCTCTCTTTTGCTCTTCTATGAATTCCTTTTACTTTTAGTCAGTACTCACAGGTCTTTATTTAAACTTTTTTTGTGTGGAATTATCTCCTCTCCTGAGTTTGTTAAAGATCCTTTCTACCAGCCTCCACCTTCTCCCTTCCTTTCTTCCAATTTGTTTTTACCCTATCTTTGATCTTACTTATCCTTCATCCAAAATTTTCAGATCATCTGTTCTTCGAGGCAACGTTAGTAGAGAGAGACAGATAAATAAGATACTGCACCTGAAGCACAAGGTGCTGGCTGAATAATTATTACCTATTGCAGATGTCAACAGGATTGGTGTCTCCCTCCAACAGCTGCTATGGATGTTCTAGATCATGTATTTGATGGCATATTTGTTTTGCATGCACACTTAGATATGGGGTTGAGTATACAGGGCCACAGTGGGTGCCGTTTCCCTATTTACACATCCATTAGCAATGGTCAGGAGTTCTTTGGCTCCACAGCCCCACCTATGTGTCCAGAATTAGCTGAAGACATAAATACGGTTGTCATATGCATGTAGTGGGATTCCATACAATAATGAGAAATAATAATTCACAACTATAAGCTAAATAGGGATGGATCTCAAACACATAATACTGAATGAAAGAAGCCAGACACACTGAAAAATAGGACTCCATCTATGTAAGTTACAAAAATGAGCAAATGCAACCTGTGCTGTCGAACATCAGGGTAACAGTTTGGGGAGACAGACTCAGCAAGGGGCACGCGAGGAGCTTCTGGGGTGCTACGGAGTGGCACCTTTCTGTTTCTTGATCTGGATGCCGATTCAACAAACCGCGCATGACCATGGGCTCTTCCCTCTGTAGTTCCTTCTTCAATAAAAAGTTCTTTTAAAAAAAAATTGAAACAGTTGTTTCTCTGCTTCCCCAACAGCTACACTAAACTTAAGCTGCAGGTCACTCCAGAAGGACGCATTCCTCTGAAAAAGTAAGCTGCATGAGATTTCCCATTGTTCATCTTCTCCTTCTCAGATCTGAGTCTGCACCCCGGCCTAAGTGGGAGGGTGGAAGTGTGCGGTAACCACGCCCTCCTTCATGCCCATCTCTTACCAGAGCAGCAGGTTTCCTCATCACATGCCCCTGGGCCCCTTTCCTGTGGCATCATTTTCAAGAAACACCCAATCAGGAAAGGGCTGGAGGGAGTAGGAGGGAACCTGTTTGCTAAATCCCCAAACCCATCCGAGAGTCAGTCTATTCTAGGCGAGCAAATGTGGTGACCTTAGCACCATCTTTAAGGATGGCTGTAGCCGTAGAGTAGGGTTTGCAAACACCAGTGCCAACAGGTGCCAGGCAGGGAATTTAAACGACACAACAGGGCAGGAGGAAGATGAAAACTACAGAGCAAAACCAGTCTAGGGGAGACACAGTGGGACAGGTGAGGTCAAGACAGGAAATAGTCTAATATTTCAGTAGAATCCATAAATCCAAATCATTATGTTAAATTGCCCACTTAAATTCTATTTTTTAAAACCAAATTAGTGTCCAAAGAAAGTACATCTTTAGACCATATTAGCCAAAAGTCTATAACCTTTGACTTACAAGCTAGCAATGAGCTTCTGTTAATAAAAACGTTAAAATTATTAAGGTTACAACATACACCATTGGAGGAATGGGTAGCAATAAGGGGAGAAGATTAGGAGGGTTATTTGGCTTAGCGTTTAAGATGAGAGTGTATTTAATATAATAGTTTTTAATTGGGTCAGAATACTGACTTTGTATTAGACACTATAATATTTAAAAGGCATACACATAGATCTTTGAAAACACAGATGCAGATATATGGAGGAAGGAGCTTCTTTTCATTCTTTAAAGATGATTACTGAATAAGTTTGACTCAATGGAATTATTTGAGTTAGCATCGTCTATAGGTGTTGCAATCCATATGCTATTTAACATCTCTCATTTTTCACTTCACAGCATATATCGCTTGTTTTCAGCAGACCGAAAGCGAGTTGAAATGGCATTAGAGGCTTGTAGTCTTCCATCTTCAAGGGTGAGCATGTTGCCTTACGATAATAGCACAGTGAACTAGCTCTTAATAATTCCTGCTAAATACACATCACCTCAATGTTCCCTAGGCATAATTTTATAAAATTAAGGAACCCATAACTTATGTGTTAATGTTTGCCATGTATAAAACCATTGTTATATTCCTTCATCCTTTAAGCCCAGTGACCCTTGCTTTTCATAGATTAAAAAAATCAGTAATGGGAGGCTGGGAATATGGCTCAGTGGGTACAGTGGGTCCCCACTTGTGAGAGAGCTGGTGTTCAATCCCCAGCACCACTAAAAACATCAGTAATAATCCAGCCAGCTAACATAAAAAATTATCCCAAGAAGTCACCAATAGTCAGAAGACAATTCGAAGTGTGAACAATCAACCGATCTTCAATAATTGTACCCATAATGAACAATAAACTCTTTCTTAACACCTCTCAACATACGAGCGAATGACAGTGTGAAGCCATTATGTGTAGGAAGATGTTTGAAATACTAATTTCATCTTATCCCTTTAAAATTTTGAGTCCTACGATTTATAAATTACTTAAAAATTACTATGATAATATATGTTTATAAATAAATACAATATAAATTCTCTCGAAGGTCGCCTACTTTGCTCATTGGTGGTAAAGTAAGTGAGAAGAAAAGCATGTAGGTTTTAGAAAAGCAACTACATGCTTTTCTAAAACCTGACACTTAAAAAGCATTCCACATATTTTAACTGCCTAAAAGAATGTAATTTGCCTTTGTTTCAATTCATTCCTACATAGCTGGCTCTGAAATGAATATTTTACCATTGTTTCTGGGAGAACAGTCTACCGCATGAACCCTTTTTCTCACACTAAGTGTAGAGTGTTCCTTTCTGTCCTAAATTATTTTTAACCTAGTATCTAAGCAACAAGAAAACTCTTACCTATAGATAACAATGACTCTATAGCAGAAAACTCTAAGCTTCTCAAAACTCACCAGCAATGCCCAAGGTGCACTGAATGAAATCGTGAAACCACTCTTAAACTTACGCTTGGATTGTGCCTAAGTCCTGAGTGCTATTTATTAAGTTTGTCAACCAATTCTTGTTGTGAATACTTTTCAAAGAAAAAAAAGGGGAGTTTATTAACAACTTTGCTAGTTCTCAGGAAAAAAAAGAGTGCCTTTTCGCTATCACTTTTCCACGCTAAGCAGAGCTGTTCAGAGACTCGGCAAAAACACTTTTCCCATCACTTCAATATGCAAAAGAAAATGCTTGAACTTGTTTGCGGTGGATGTTTTCTTAGACACTTCGGAGTAGGAAAGATAGGACAAGGAAAGTCCTGTTAGTGACTCAGATATTTCTTGAGCTGTTAGTGTGAGCCCATGGGCACAGAAAATGTGGTGATGACCAAACTGAAGTCCGGGGTTGAAGAACCATAGAGTTTTCTGGGGGACCTAGTCAAAAAATGTGTCCACAAATACTTTCATAGATTTGGAGAAGGGATACTAAAAGAAAAGAGCCTGGCAGACTGCTCTTGAGAATCAGGGAAGCTCATTCCAGGAAAAGCACACAGTATGTGCAAAAGCCCTGAGGCCTGGAAGAACTGCCCTGTGAGAACAACAGAGGGGAGAACCCACAGTCCAGCACAAACAGAAAGCTTGAGAGCTGGGTTTGC
Source organism: Erethizon dorsatum (assembly GCA_028451465.1). NCBI lineage: Eukaryota > Metazoa > Chordata > Mammalia > Rodentia > Erethizontidae > Erethizon > Erethizon dorsatum. The sequence continues at coordinate 12,833,690 of CM051841.1, read as the reverse complement.
AAAAGAATTATTTTCTTTGCAATCACTTCTGATTTTTTTCTTTTCTGGATAATATCTTGTGAAATACAATGATCAAAAATTTTAACTTAATATTCTACGTCTAGCTAAGGGAGAGAAGGAATAGAAAATAAAGCTGAATAGAAAATAAAATCTCTCAGTCAATTCCCTGCAAATTGCAATTTTCTAAACAATTGGATTCTGATAATTCAGTCAAGAAACATGAGCTGGGGCTGGTGAGATAGCTCAGCAGCATAAGCACCTGCCTGGCAAGCGTGAGGTCCTGAGTTCGACCCCCAGTACCCACAAAAAAAAAAAAAAAGAAACATGAGCTGAATCTTTACAGTCCACTATATCTATTATAGGTTCAAACTTTCAGACCAATATCAACTGGAGACACTTTCAAAGGAAAATGAGATTCAAGTAGCAGGAGTTAGGTTTGAATTGGAAAAGAAAAAAAATTTATCGTTAGCAAATTACATGTAATGACAATTTTCAAAAAACAAGCTGAAGATATTTTAAAAATATAATCAAACTCCTTTGTAGTTTTGAAAGATGATTATTTATACTACAGTATAATTTACTTGGAAGATTTGTAGAATTTGCGTGCTTTTCTAAAAGTATAAAATCCAAATGCAGTTTCAGAGCCAGGAAATACATGTTTCTGTGAACTGCCCATGGCACGTCTAAACTATATTTTAAATACATGTGGTAATTGCATATTTACAGATCAGTGGATATAGGAAATATTCACAAATTAGCCAAAAATTTCTGGGTGCATTAACAAGAAGCATTTTAAACATTCCCGAGAAGAAAAAGGTTATGCATATGGTAGATAGTTCTTCATAAACGGGAGCCTAATTCACAGCTAACCATCATTCAAACTAGATTTAATTGTGTTCTGTAAATAGACACATTACCAGAAACGCAGTGGATATCCTGTTGAAATTTTTTAAACATTATCTTTGTGCACATTGTTAGGGATAATTAATGCACTTGAACTTGTATCCTGGCTGCCATGATCCATTAGAATAACACATTCTTTTAGAGGGTACTCTTTTGGAGGTTACAGTGGTTAGGCTCAAGTTACTCTAATTGTTAAAAAGTAGTACTGTACCGAAAGAGAGAGGCAAAGCAATTACTGTCCTTCTATTAATAATCCAGACGTATTTTTTAGTGAGACCTTTGAAAACCTTTCCATATTCAGAAAATTACCACTGTGCCCACCAGCTCTCTGAGAACTGAAAACAATTTATTTGTTCCAGAGTCCCTTGATTTAAGGCTTAACTTTGAAATGAGCTCAGTGACATTTAAAATTGTATTGTAGTGCTGCTGTAACACTGGCCTGTGGGCTGCATTTTAATGAGGGTGATAAGGAAGTAAGTCCATGTATTTCTCTTTAGCAAAGTTTATTGTGGTAGATGGACATACATGTAATACAAAGGAAAACTCATTATTTTGGATTTAAAGGCCCCTTTATATTTTGATGAGGAATACTGTTAGGATTTGGATCCAAAATGTTCCCCGAAAGTCCCGTGTTCAGAGGTGGAGCTTTTGGGAGGTGACTGAACCATGAGTTAGTCAGTTGATAACTTCATAGCTGTTTCTGCTGTTTGGAGGAGGGGTCTGACCAGAAAAGGTGGATCACTGGGGATTCGAACTGTTTTCTTATTCGATATGCTACAAATCAACAGGCAATGAATATAAAGTTGTGTTTCTTTAGACTGTCTCATTAATTTGTCCACTATTAAAGTAGAAATCCTAATTCATAGCTGGTACAGAAACAATGGTTATATTTTAATAAAGCATATTGTTCCATGACATTATTTTGTCTGGACTCTTATGTAAATGACTCATTTAAATCTGATACTTTACAGGAAAGATAATGCACAAGTCCTTACTACCAACTCCCATCATTCTCATAAATTACATTTATTCACTTAGTAACTAGTCAGTGTGTACCTACTACATGCGACACACTGGAGTTAGAACAGTGAACCAGCAGCGCACAAGCCCTAGCTTAGGTATGTCTGCAGGTTATCAAGGAAGAAGGGAACTGGGAACTGAGCACAGTCACATGAGTGCTGAAATAGCAGAGTACCCACATTCTCTTGTTCTCAGACAAGAGAACAAAACCCAGTTGTTGGTAAGGCAAGGCTTTCCAGACGAAGAGCCTTTAAACTGAGTAGAAAGAAAAAAAGAGGTTGGTAAGAGAAGACAGTGACTGATATCCTTAGATAAAAACAATTTGTATGTGTGCTGGGGTTGAGAGGTAGTGTGAATTCTATTTAGTAGAGAAAATAGGAGAGCACATTTAGGGTTCATAAACCCTGACAAATTTAGACGAACTTGAGTTGGCAGCAGCAGCACTGAGTATTTTTTTATAATTTATTATCTTTTCTGTGCTGGGGATTGATCCCAGGGCCTCAAGCCTGCAAGGCAAACGCTCTATCACTGAACTACACTCCCAGCCCTGCAACTGATTTTAAATCTTTCTCTTCACCGTGGCTCGTAGCCAAACACTGGGGTAGCCCAGGTCATTTCTGACTATCAACAACATTATAGAGATGCGTCTCTAACTGAGAAAGTAGGTGACCAAAGGGATTTCTTTCTTTTTATGAGTCAGTGGAGTTTTGGAAACATGCCTACAGGTTACACTTTTTCTGATTTTACAAGTAGCAAAACATCAATGAAACCATCCATGAGAATTTCTCATCGTTCTTGTATTTGATTCGTATGCTTATGATTTCAAAATTTGTGCCCAAATAGTCTAATTGCATAAAACATCTCCGTGCGTAAAGTGATCCTTGTGATGTTTGGTTTTCTTAAAATGCTATTTTGCAATATAGATGTTTTTCCATCTCTATAAATAGATTTAGTAAAGGAAACATTACTTCCTTCATTCATTCCACAAATATGAGTCTCCTACTACCTGCCAAGCTGTGACTAAGTTTTCTTATTTGTTAGCAAGCAGCATACAATTTCTCATAATTCAGACAATGATTTTCAAAAATTTCTATAAAAGCACTCTTCAAAGCATAGGAATATGGTAAAAGAAAGGGGGTTTTCTTTTGTTTAAGAGCTTGGAAATAAAAATAATCATATAAACACATACCTGAAATAGGAAAAATGCATGAAAAATGTTCTTCCTGTTATACAAAGGCTGGAATACATGCTTCCGGTTTCCATGACAGCCCAACCAAACAGAGCACATAAACCACAGAAGTGGCCTTTTATATCAATGACTTGCTTCCCAAATAATAGGACCATGAGCAATCTAAAAAATAATGACTGGTGTTGTTCTATTTATGAAAATACAGTTTATCAGATTATTGAAACCAGAAGGAACATTCTTTGAAAAAAAGTGACTCATAGTTGGAAATTATGCTTTCATTTAATAATGTCAGTCTCTAGGGTCATAACTTTTTAAAAAAATTATTCAAAAACCTGATAAACAGCACAGCAATGTGCAGATACTTTATACCACTCACTTACTTGTACATTTAAAAATGGTCAAAATGGTAACTCTTATGTTACATATACTTCAACATACTTTTTAAAAGAGAATATGCAAGCCAGGGAAGAAAAACAAGAAAGCTAAAAATTTCTGCTACGTAGTAGCTGTCTTCCCTAGGTCTAACTTATTAGTAAGTACAATTAGGGGATTGCCTGAGTATCCCTCTGGCAGGAGGAAATTCTAAAGTGTAAATTGAAATTTAAAAGCAACAGAAAATAAGGATTTTGACACCCCAAAGTCAATCCAAATGAACTCCATAGTTGGCCTCATAGAAATGTTCCAAATGTTCACTCTGATCTTCTAGAAAAAGGAAAAGAGCAAGGAGAGAGGAAGAAAGGTAGGTAAGGATGGCAGGAGGGAGGAAAGAAAAAGGGGAAACTGTGGAAGGGAGCTGGGAAAAGAAAGAGACCATTTGCTGACTTTGCTGTTTTATTTCCCAGAATGATTCGATACCTCAAGAAGATTTCACTCCAGATGTGTACAGAATTTTCCTGAACAATCTTTGCCCTCGACCTGAGATTGATAACATCTTTTCTGAATTGTAAGAGGCTGTGTTTTAATTCACCTTTTTCCAGCTTGTGTGTTGATAATCAGTGAAGCTAATAGGGCAGGGTTTTGAGCAGGGCTGGCAGGAGATGGAAAAACATAGGCACCGTGTTTAAAAGCAGCGCTCCTGGTTGCCCCGTTGGACATCATCACATGTTCTTGGCCTTGAGGTGCAACCATTGCATTTCATGAGCAGACATTTACTATGATTTATTGTTGGGTGCCCTTGCTTTAGTGTGCTCATGTGGCTTTCTGTGGTTTGAAGAATATAAATAGAACAAGGAGACATCTTTGTTTAGTGGATATGGATTTAGGTAGCAGAAAGAGCTCCAGACCGGGAGCTATTCATGTAATCTGTCTGAACCACATTAGAGAAATGAGAAGTTGGAATTAGTAAGAACACTCCCAAATGGAAAATCATTTGCTCTTATGTAGATATTACAAACTTGAATTGGTATTACTTAACAAAAAAAAAAAAAGACTGAAGAGAAGAAAAGAAAGGAAACAAAGGGCCGGTGAGATAGCTCAGCGGCATAAGTGCCTGCCCAGCATGCATGAGGTCCTGAGTTCGACTCCCGGAACCCACATAAAGGAAAAAAAGTGCTGGTGATATCACTCAGCGGCACAAGCACTTGCCCGGCAAGCGCAAGGTCCTGAGGTTGACTCCTGATACCCAGATTAAAAAAAAAAGAAGAAGAAGGGCCGGTGAGATGGCTCAGCGGCTTAAGCGCCTGCCCGGCAAGCGCAAGGGCCCGAGTTCGACTCCCGGAACCCACATACAAAAAAGGGGCCGGTGATATCGCTCAGCGGCACGGGGGCCTGCTGGCGCGCGAGGTCCTGAGGTCGACCCCCCGGTACCCACAAAAAAAAAAAAGAAGAAAAGAAAAGAAAGAAAGGAAACAAAGCAAAAAATCAAAACATGTATGTGGAAGTACGTGCCTTGTTTTCTTGATATACTAAAATCCAGGTAATGGCAGAAAATCAGTCCAAAATTAGTAAACAAAGTAAGGAGGAAAGTAGGCAAGCAGTGCTGCTGAGAATGACAGGATACACTGGATATTTGTGCTTTGCGATGTTCATTGTCATGAAATATTTATCGAAGACGTGCAGTATTTACACGCTTAAACTTTGGGTTGTCAATAAAACCGAATGGGGTGGTTTGAGTCACACCTTGAGTCGTACAGACCCTCATGAAAGAATAAATTTAATGAAATGAAAAAGGTACCCAAGCTGGTTGTTTGCATTTTTTAAATTATGAGTAACAAATACATCTTTAAATGATTAAATGGGACATGAGAGTTTGATGACTAAATCATGTTTAGCATTATAATCAAAAAACAGTTCATACCTGCATTCAATTTAGAGTATGTTCTTACACATATTATGCAATGTTCTCCTTCTACGGATTTCCTTGAGTATGTGATATTTTTCGTGGGCATTGAGATTTAGTGGTGGTAATTACAAAAGACAATTGGTAGCCCATAAAGATATAGAAACTATAGTTGAGAAGCACCATTGTTTTTTCAGACAAGATAAGAATTTTAACACAGTGTTATTTTTTGGGGTATGATTTGATTTTGTTGTTTTCCTGTAGTTCAATGCATGAATGAGACTTGGTGGAAAAGATTATAACATCTTGGTTTTTCAACTGTTTTTAGTGGTGCCAAAAGCAAACCATATCTTACTGTTGATCAGATGATGGATTTTATCAACCTTAAGCAGCGGGACCCCCGGCTAAATGAAATCCTTTACCCACCTCTGAAACAAGAGCAAGTCCAAGTATTGATTGAAAAGTATGAACCCAACAGTAGCCTTGCGAAGAAAGGTCAGTACGCTGCGTTTCATACGATGGCCACGGAGTTCTTGTTTCCAGTTGTGAATGGGTCACACTCTGGTAGTTAGGACCATTGAGGATTGTTTCAGGATCAGTTTCTCCCATTTGTATGCCTGCTTTGCCTGCTGTCTGAAATCGCTAGTCTTTTCACCAGAAGCAGATTTTCTTTTTTTTAACTTTGGTGTGTGATTTGTTTTTGTTGTTATGTATATTATGTATATAACTTTTTTTTTTTAGATGTCTCATCATTTGTTCTGTTTCAGATTTACCCAGGGACTGTATTTTTCCTCCTCCAAGAAATTCATTATCTTTAAGGTTGCCTTTTAGGGTCCCTTTCCAGAAAGCATGTAAAATATCCAGAGGTTTTTTTCTTAACCTCCAGAGAATATTATGAAATTTAGTCCTCTATAGAAAAAACTTTAGTGTTAGTAGAAAAAAAATTAGTCCAAAACTTGGTATCAGAAAATCAGCTCTGGGCCTGTGATATAGCTCAGCGACATAAGTGCCTACCTGGCAAGCGTGAGGTCCTGAGTTCGGTTCCCGGTACCCACATAAAGAAAAGTAAATAAATAAATAAAAAGAAAAAAAAGAAAATCAGCTCTAAGTTGCTTGGAAATTATTAAGAAATTTATGATTTTGATTCTAGAGAAATAAATTGCCAAAATATAATCATGAAATTTAGTTGCCGGCAGTTTTTAATTGCATGTGGCAGTGTTGTCCCCAAACAAGATCTTCGGCTGTCTCTCTAAGTCTCATCTGGATTGAAATACCTTCATCTAGAAAATTCGTGTGTTAAAACTGATGTTATAGCAAATTGCCTAGATATTCCATTGGAAGAAAAAGAAAGTACAATTAACGAGTTATTGAGAAGAAATGAGTTGCATCTTAATATGCAGACAAGCTATACAGTAATAGAAATAGCTCTAGCAAGCTTATAGTCATGACTAAGAATGTTTATCATAAAAATAGATTAAAAAGTATTTTATCCATTGTACATATTCTGGAATTATTCCTCCGAATAGAACATGAATGTACTTAATAAGTATAAAATGTGGTATTGTTGGGACTGTATGGATGACTTTTTTAGTTTTTATTTTTGTGACTGAGCCCTTTGTTGTTGTCCGCATTCTTGTTGTCACCGTGGGAGTGAGGTCAACCAAAGCAAACAACTGACGCGACTGTGTGTCTTGGCGTTACCAGTCTTGCTCTTCCAAACCTAATTAAGTATGATGCCCTTTCTCCCCTAAAGCCCCTTTTGATTGTTCCTTATCATTAATCAGGGAGCAACTTGCTGGAGAAATTTGTCTGTGTAGCTTGGCATTTACCTTATGAAATTCAAACTTTTCCAAGAATCCTGAGCCCAGTGTTATAACAAATCCATCGTGACTTCTAAACACTATTAGCTCAGACACTAGGAAAACAAAAAGCTTCTGTGAAACTAGTGAGGCCTCTAAAGCACAGACTTTGCCCTTTGGCCTCCTGTCACACCACACCGCTGATGGCTCCTGCTTCAGCTGGTGTGTGACACCTCCATACATCACCCACTTAGAGAGAGTTGAAGGTACAAAGGGAAAAATGGTGATAGGTTCCTGTAAAACTCTAGGATCTTAGAAGAACCAATTTTCACTGTAGTGGAAATTAAAATGATGTCTCCTAGTGTTTGCCACTATTATTAGTGCCATTTTATAAATGTACAAGGTATGGATTTCACAATCACAACAGTGTGTAAAATTCAGAGTTTTTAAAAACAACTTTATTTTTGTCTAACTTAATAAGATATTGATTATGAATCCTCTGTATCATCCTTAATCACAGAGAGAGGCGGTATAGAACAGTGACAGTTTCGAAGCTGGGATTCATTTCCCTAGTCACATGGTCTTGGTACTTAACCTCTCTGTGCCTTAATTACTTCCTCTTGAAAACAGAGAGAAGAGTTCTTGATTGGCTTTCTGTGAATTTGAATTAAGTAATATCTGAGAAACAGTTAGAAAGAAGAGTGGCCCCTTTGATGGGATGGATACGTATTAACTCTTTACTCAAAGTAGGGTGTTGGTTTTAATTCCTCAGATGTTTTCATCAGTTTTTTCTAGCAGGACTCAAGATGTTTAGGTCTTAGACTCTTGTTTTCCCCAGCACCCACCAGGTGGACTTGCTTATGACGCAGTTCTTAACTGTCGACTTGCAGGTGTGATCTAGTCATTGATGTAAAGTATTTGTGCCCTAACTTAGCACTTGAGAATGTCCCCTCATGGTCTCTGTCCAGGAAAGTTTACGTTGGTGCCACCTCCACTCATCTGGCACATGGGAAGGACGGGAGTTTTGGAGTCCAACTCTTGGAAAGTGGCTAAAAGGCCAGCCACTTGCTAGCACGTGAGATGCACCTTCTCTCACGGGAGGGGACTCCGGTAACAGTTCTTCCCTTCTGGCTGGCTAGATCTGCCCTCCCTTCCTCTCTACATATCATATGGAAGAAATTCAACTCTCCAGGAGCCAACTAGTCAAATTACAAAAGGCTTCAGTAAGCCAGCTTCAGCTTCAAGAGGGACTCATGACAAATGCCTCGTTGTAAGGATGAAGTGAGATTATGTATGTTGTCTAGTTCACCACTCAGTCATCATTTCATAAGTGTCACAAATTATTATTATCACTATTTAAAGCAGGCCAGTATAGTTCTGGAGGAAGCACATTACCTCTGAGTTCAAACTCAAACCTACAAGCAAATCTATATTCATATATTCAAAATTTGGCATTCAGTAAATTATTAGTGAAAGGTAAGAAGCAGTGGACTGTGACAGATCCAAAGATAAAACCTGTGCTTTTTGAGGCTTGCACCCTTTTCCAAAAAATAAGATATGAATATAAAGAACTATCACTTCTCAAATTCCAATGTATACAGCAATCACCTGAGACCTGGTTAAAATGCATATTCGGGATTCTGCATTTCTAAGAAGTTACTGGGCAGTGTTGGTACTGGTGGGCCAGGGACCACACCGAGTCCAGCCAGGCTATGAGAGATACAGAGAGAGTGCAGTGAGCAGGAAGATGGACAGATGTTTTAGTTATTTTGTTGTCTCTGAGACGCAGTAACCAACACTCACACGTTAAAGGAGGAGAGCTTTATTTTGGCTCAAAGTTTATAGAGGTTCAGTCCATAGTCAGCTCCATCTAAGGCCAAGTGATGTGGCAGAGGGGCCGGTTCATGGCTTGGCAGGGAAAAGCAGAGAGGAATCAAGGGAGGAGGAGGGACATATCCCCTTCTGGACCACCCCCACAGTGACCCACCTCTTCCCACCGGACTTCACCTCCCCACATCACACCCAGCCTTCAGTGGACTGATCCAATGATGATTACACACCCAAACAACTACCATCACACGCCCATGAGTACATATGACTTTAGGGGGACATCTAGATATAAAACATAACAGATGTCTTTCTCTCAGGAAGGTTCAGGGAAAAGATAACATTCAGGCTGAATTGAATTCAACAGGGATAAATTAGAGATTTTGGGGGGGCAGAGGTTAGCATTCCTCCATTCACTCACTCACTCATTCAACAAACATTTCTTAAGAAGTTATATGTTTAATACCAAGAAGACTTAAGATAGAACCTTGAAGATTCACAAGTTAAATCTAAGGAGGTCTGAGGAAAGGCCACTATGTTTGGATACAAAGTCAAGACAATTATTTTTTTCTAAATTTCCCATTCACTACCCAGAGTAAATCTCATTTTTTAATGTAAATAAATCTTATTTCTTGCCCCAAAACACAAGTAAGAAAATGATGTTGAGCTTGTGCTACCTCATACCAAGTTAATTTGTTTACTGCTTTTGTTGTAATTATGTGAACAAAGAAGACTAGAGAAAATTGTTTTCCTATATTGTTATTTCATAATCACAAGGATAATGATTTTGAAATTTATTTTTAGGACTAAGAAATTGCTGGGCTAGGTTATAATTCTTCAGTAAGGGTTTGAAATATATATTTCTAAAGATAAATTTGATTTTTCTCATAACATATGATGCTTGGCTTTAGGATTATTTTCAGGAACTCCTTTTGTTGCCTTTTTTATTTACTAGGTAACTATAAGTAAACTTCAACAAAGCATTGTTTGAGGAAGTTTTTTATGAGCTTAATATGATGACTGGTATGGATCTTTAAGGAAATAGACTTCATTACTATGGGACTTTAAAAATGCATATTAGCATTTTGCAAAGAGGCCAACCAAGGCTTCGAGTTCAAATAACTTGCCTAAGATTTGTTACCAACATGCTAGTCAAGAAACAGAATACTTACCTTTCAGTCAAGTGATTAGTACATTTTGATCAATAAACTCATAAGGAAACAAGTAGGAAAACTTAACATCACATTATAATTTTTTCTTCTGCTGCTTTAATTTCAACTAGTTCTTCAAGTGTGCCCAAGCATTAGTTATACTGATGTTGATTTCAATATTGACTGGCCCACAAACGCAGTCTTATTTATCTGAGAAACACACTTCTTTATTGCCTATATTTGTTGTAAAATGCAAGGCATGAGATGTAGAATAAATATATAATGCAAATACATATTAAATGTATGCACATGCATGCAGTCTGATATCAAGAGATATATTTTAAAGTAGATTTTAAATAAATAATATACAATGTTGACATATATTAAGTTTTAGTTTTTATATGTATTTCACATAATTTTAAAAGAAAAGGTAGCCTAAAATTAAACAAAAATGTTCAGTGTGGCCCAAAGCCTGGTGATAGGCTAGCTGACTAAATATACAGCACATAAAAGTGTGAAGTGCAAACCCAGAAGAGGCGATGGGTTTTGATGGTCTGTAGGCCAGCTGCACTTAGCATGTTGGCTGCATTTCCACACTGGAATTTCTGTTTGGGGAGTTGTATGTATTGGTTATAAATAATCCAAGGGTTTCTGTGAATTCTAAGCCAAATACTCACGTATTTGGGTTCTGCAAAGAAAGATTCTGATTCTTGTCTCTGAGGATGCTATTCTCAAGGGAATTTGGTTTATTTTTACAATATAAGATCACACATTGAAAAATGCTGTCTCTCTGCCCCGGGTCAGGAAATGTTTCTTCCTTGCCAAGTTGTTTGCACTGAAGACCAAAACGTGCTTGACCCAGGAATACACATGACCCCTGCCTCTTCCAAACAAAAAGGTCATGAGTGCCATAATTTGAAGACTAATGTCCCCTAACATTATATTAATCACTTGAACTCTCCGAAAAATGACAGTGAGTAAAATTAGCATGAAGACTAAAATAGCTATCTTGATGCCATTGATAACAGGATGTAGACCTCAAAGTTCACTGATATATCCATAAATGAAAGTCAGATTTTGCTTAAATAAATTGCCAAGCCAAAAGAAAACAGTTGATTTTGCTCATGCTTTTATTCATCTGTGAAAAGGAGGTATGTATATTTTTTAAATAATTAATATAGCAGAATATAACATCAGCGATGTTTCGAGCTCCATTCCTTTTTTTATTATCAGTTCTTCCCCTTAAATTTTTATAAGGTGCACTGTATAAAAGCTTCCCCACTTTATTGCAGTTCAGTCATAAAAATGAAGCCATATAATCCTCTTTAGTATTTGATCAGTACTCACTGAGTTAACAGTTTAATAGTGGAAATGAATTCAAAATTATAATGGTAAAGCAATTTGGCTTTAAGCAAAGCAGTAGAAGTTCAGGTATAGTGTTTCTCTTCCAATAGACCTATACTAAAAATGCTTGTATCAGTGGAAAAACTGTTATACTATTGTCAGCACCAGGAAGCAGGCAAAGTGTGATAGAGCTCTGGACTTGAGAATCTTACAATCTGTAGTATTAGGCAGGACTCCGTCATTTGCAGAAAAGTTAACTCAAACTGAAGCACAGAAAGGAATTTATTGGCACTACTAAACCAAGGGGTGAATGGCTTCAAGCATGACTTTATCCAGGAGTTCAAATGACCTAAACCACAAATTACATGGACTGAAGGGAACAAGAGTGGTTCCCCAAAATTCAAACTGGATGTGCTGTTTCCTTGAAGAAGGAGAAAGGAATGGTACGGGGCAGATGAAAACAGCAGACCCCACTGAAACTGGAGCTGAAGTCAACACGTGGTTATCAATCTACCTTGCGTTAGGAAGCCACTTAACATCTCTGACCTGTCTGACGCCCTAGTTTTCTCAGGTTTGAGATGATCCCCTGAGAGAATTGCTGCAGGAATTAAATAAGATGTGCATGGGGAGGATGCCTGTATTAATTGCTCCCCACTTAACAGAGCTGAGCTGAAATAATAACAAGTGATCATCAGGATTTATCTACACAAATTATTTTGGGCCATCTAGGGATCTGCAAGCGACATTCAAACTTTGGGCAGAGGTTTCTTGAATATTGCTGTCTCCCAGCTTACAGACTTATTTAACTTAGTATCATTAAAAATAAGTTAGGATTATTTATTGACGAAACCTAAAAAAAAATAACATTGTTTTATCTATGCCCGAATGTTCCTTTCTGACTCAGTTATTCTTTTATACAGTTTTGTTAACATGGAATTATAATTATAGTTATACATATAAAAATTATCCTTGACTCTTCTTATTTACTTTGCTGTTAATTTTCCTAGTAGATTTTTTTTAAATCCTATTTCTCCAGCATCATTTCTGAGAGAGTAGAAGTTATCTTAAAAATGAGGATAATTATAATCTTTATTGTGCATCCTTGAGAAATCCAACATGCCCAAATCAAAGGAAAAATTTAGCATAGTCGCATGGAAAAGACAGTAACCTCAGGGAAGCAATTAGACTTGCTTGAGCTTGAGGTTCTTCATCTCTGCACTGGGATGGCATCAGCAATCTTAGCAGACATTGGTAGTCTTCCGTATCCCTTGGCACTCCATATTCCAAGCCAGCCAGCAGCATTCATTGCAACTCTCCAGCCAACTCCCTCGGTTCAACCACAGCAGGGCTGCAGTTCCCCCGTGACCCAGTGGTTGGAGGACAAATACCTCCTCTTCCTTGCCCCTTGTGTGGCACCGTTCTGAAGCACGTGCTCCACTTTCCCCAGAACCCCGCAGTGGGACTGAGTCCTGGCTAATCACAGCCAAACCCCACTTGTTTACCTTCAGTCTCTTGGCTGCTTTTCCCTCCCTTCTCACTTCTCTACTGTTGTTTCCTGGGGTCTCCTCCTAAATGAGCTGTTTGCACTCAAATCATTGTCTCCGAGTTGGCTTTTGGAGGACTCCAAACTTGGACAAGCAATGGTCCTGACAGAATCAAAAGTGAAATATGAGTAAGGTGAGAGTCCCTGAGTTTCAAGAGAAAAAGATGGAAAAGGACTTTGCTTACATCTTCCTTCCAAACTGTCACATGATGGTGTTAATAGTCACCATATATGAAGTCCTGGTCAGTGCCTTCAAATTGGATTTTTCTATCCAACAGAGGCTTAGCCCTTTAGCCCAAATGCTCAGATCAGAGAACAGGTAATTGAAGCGCTTGTCAGTGTTGTGACTGACATTTTATTTGTTCTGCTGCGGTTACTCTGGATTCTCCCAGGGGGCCTCCACCGGGAGGCACTTGTTTAGTAAAGTACTATTTGGAAGTTAGCAACTGGCCCTGATGGCAGTAATCGTGACTTTTACTTGATATAGCATCCTTTTATCTGCATTCAGTTCTTATGATACTGTCTTTCAAGAAAGACCAGTGCATGGAGGGAAATCTGCAAAACACTGTTTTGGTTGAACAGAGAAAAGGCTGGAATACAGCTGGTGAGGACAGCCCTGCCCTTGCATCTCCTCCTGCCCCATCCATTCTCTACAGGCACTTTCCCCAAAACCCCAGGAGACGCAGGATGCTCAATTTAGAAACCACTCATCTGGAAGAAATATTGACAGCTTTAAAAATCAGCCTCACAATTAAGGTGGCATCCATTTAAATGCGTTTGTATAGATTACCCTAATACAACAGCGGAAATGAAAAACTTGAAATGAACAAACAAAGGCAACTCAAATAAAATAGATTTCCTTCCCAAAAGATAAAGACAGATGAAAACTATATGATGCAATTAATTGTTTTTGTGCCTTAATTTACTACCTGCAGAAGGCTGCCGAAAGCCACTGCTGGCTTTTATTGATTGGGATCCCATTTGGATTCTACCTGTTGACTTTCTAGCCTCTGAGGAAGGTCAGAGAAGAATGACATGGTCATCCCTACATGCATTCCAAGCACCTCTTAACTCTCTGTTTCTTGTGTTCAAAGACTTCTCTGAAGTATTTGACATTGGCTAAGAATAAAATAAAATAATTTTTTTTCAAGATAGCCGTTCTGAGTCATTGTTCATGGCTGACTTGGCCACTTCCTTGGCTTTTGCTTCCTGTGATGCATTTCCTTCATTCCCAAGAGGCCAGGACTGGGCCCAAGGAGAGGCAAAGACCTGGCCCAGGAATTCTCTGCTTTTTTTCTTCCTCTGGCCTTTCCTTTTTAGTGACCTCAGCGTCTGCTCAGCAGCTCAGTTCTAGCTAGAAGATCACAGCCGTGTCTAGCCACAACTGAAATGTCTTTGTGCAGGAAATAGGCAGACAAGAAAAGCATACATAGTAAAAGGCAAAGTCAAGTGGCAGTCCTAGGGTAGAGAAGTGACCTTGGTAGGCAAAGACCAACGGTCTGCTGTGTTTTGTCAACACCTCCTCCCTGCTCAGCTGAGGTCTTCCTAAGGTGTCTTGCCATTTAAGCTGTTGAGACACAGCAGAGAATGGCCATTTCCCTGTCGATGAAACCTCCTAGCAGACCATAACATTGACAGTTGCTGACTGCTACACTTTTCCCCTTCTCAGCTGGGGTTGGGTAGGACTTTGGCTCAGTCAAAAGGGATAGCTTGGCAGATAGCATTGTGCTGGAAGAAGACTACAAAGCCATGGGCATTTGACTCTCAGGACTGAAGTACTCAGAGTCTTTTTTTTCTAGCATTTTTTTTTTAGATGGAATAAGTAAGAGAAAACCATGTCCAATGTAGAGAAAAAACAAACCATCACCACAAGGAAACCAGATCAAATGAGATATACACGACCCACCCTAACACATAATTGGAAAACTGCAAAATATACCACAACAGGGAATATTGTCAGGAAGCTGAGTGATTGATTATTTTGTGAATGCATCATGGGAATTCTGGCGTCTCAGTTTTACCTCTGAATCACTGCAGTGTTTAGGTCTCCAGGTGTAAGAGCAAAATCATCTCCAAGCGAGGAATAGCATCATTTAAGAGTAACCTTAATGGAAGACAATGGAGAAATTCCATCTTGTTACTTAAAACTACACCTAATATGTAGACCATGAATCAAAAGGCTTCTTAGTAATGTTGGTGTGTGTTTTTGTTACAGTTTCTGCAGAAGCTGACTCTGAGAGGAAATTCTAAGTGAAAAGAGTTTATTGGAGAGGTGATCACAGGAAGCAGTCTTAGGACAGTGGGGAAGTAAGGAAGTGAAGGCTGCCAGTAAAGTTTGCATTCCCAAGCTACTTGTCACTGAGTGTGCGGAGCTCAGTCCTGGGGCAAACACCATGCCTGTGTGTAGAGCATCTATCACCAGTTTGAGTACGCTGTTAGGAAATATTAATTCTCCAGCCCTTTCAGCCTGCTAGCCATAAAATGGATCATGAGCCACTGATACAGATGGAAATCCAGCCAACTGTATCTCCAAGGGCTGCAGGTTCACCATCAGTTAAACCGTGTTCGCCATCCAATTCTACAGCTCTAACAAGCATCCAGCATTTCAAAGAGAGATCTTCCACGGCACCTGAGACTCATTAAACTCTTTTCTGTTTTAACACTTATCTGACTCAGTAGCATGGACATTTTAACCTAATAACGTTTATTGCCTACATAACTTAAGAACCACTGAGAGGTGGAATAACATCAAGACAAAGTTTTTATTCTAAAGAAGCCCAGGGCTGGGGATATAGCTTAGCAGCACAGTGCCTGCCTGGCAAGTGTAAGGTCGTGAGTAGGATTCCCAGTACCAAAAAGTAAAATAATAAAAAAAATAAAGAAGCCCATAGTTCCAAGGGGAGATGATGTGACAAATAATACATACAAGAGAGTGTGTGGTGTATCTCCACTCACTGATCAGCAGCTATCTGTCAGGTATCTTTTATGTGTTAAGGAAGTGTGGAGAAAAAGACGCATTTTATTTATGATTAAGGTTCTAGCAAGTTTTAGAAATTTCTCCAAGCTCTTTACCTGGATGTATAAGCCTCATAAAAAAAATACCTGCAAATCATATCCCCAACTTAGAGGAAACGTGAGTTTTTGTAGAGTCAGGGAACTTGACTAGCTCATGCTATTTGAAAAGTTAATGAGAAGTGGACTAAAAGGGTCACATTTGTGACCTGAAGGGAGGCTTTGATGCTGCTCTAGATTCATTCATTCATTTACTTATTCAATATGCATTTTTTTTTTTTTTTGAGTTTTACTGTCTGCATCATTCTTGATCTAGCCAATGGGAAGATGCCATTCTTCACCTCCTGGGCTCTTCGTGTCCATCAGAACCTCCTGCCTCGTCAGTTCAGGGAGGAAGGCTGTGCTTAAAGCTGCTGAAAAGGAAAGTGACATCTCATGCTGTGTTTCAGGAGTGATGCAGAGCTGGGGTCTATATGAGGGATAGACTATGACTCAGATGGCATTTAAGGCACTGAGAGAGGGCATGCTCTAAGTAGTTCATCAGAAAGCATGCATGAGCACATTTTCTGGGCCTGCCTCTGTGCTGGACACTGAAAGAGATGCAAATAATGCGAAGGTCACTGTCCTTGGCCTTAGAAGGTCAATGTCCAGTTTGACCAAGAAACGTGCTATTCTGTTTAAGGATCTGGGACAGTTTTGAATCCTTTGTATGATGGTCAGGAACCATTGTGTGGGGCGATGGAAGACTCTCCTAGGACAATGTGACATTGCACTAATAAACCATAATGAAATTGCTCCCTCTCCTCGAGAACCTCTGGCTATAGAGGATAAATCAGCACCTGCACAGTTCTAGGCTCCAAACACAGCTCTAGGACCACATTTAAGAAAGAAACGTTCCGGTCCACATTCTGCCTTTATCTCTCCGTATCAATTTAAAGGAATTCTTGAATCTTCTTTGGGTCAAAGTTTGTTTCTCTGTCATGTTAAATAACAAAACCTGGCCCTACTTACCAAGCAGATCAGTGAGG
The DNA here is from genome assembly GCA_028451465.1 of Erethizon dorsatum. Classification (NCBI taxonomy): domain Eukaryota; kingdom Metazoa; phylum Chordata; class Mammalia; order Rodentia; family Erethizontidae; genus Erethizon; species Erethizon dorsatum. The sequence continues at coordinate 12,816,596 of CM051841.1, read as the reverse complement.
TGTAAATAAATTCACGGATGTGAGAATATTTTGAAAAAGCAAAAGTGTTAAATCTAAGTTAAGTGTTATTATTACAAAGTTTTACACAAAACCACATCAACGAGTACAACTTATACTGTACAGGGAAAACTGTGAGTACATAGAAAACAGTAACAGAGCAGCTCTTGAGAAGAGCACATAGCCATTTAGTAGATGTCATCACACCATATCCTAACCCATACATGGCCATAGTTATGGTACTAGAACAGTTTCTGCAATGCAAATGAAATAAGAATAAAAGGTACTTTTCTTTTTTTCTTTTTTTTTTTTTTTGTGGGTACCGGGGGTCGACCTCAAGACCTTGCGTGCCAGCAGGTGCCCGTGCCGCTGAGCGATATCACCGGCCCTTTTTACGTATGTGGGTTCCCGGGAGTCAAACTCGGGCCCTCGCGCTTGCCAGGCAGGCGCTTATGCTGCTGAGCCATCTCACCAGCCCAAAGGTACTTTTCAATTTAAGATAAAATAATAATGCATAAGAACATGGGTAGAGCATACTGGCTTCAGGATTGGAATAAAATGACAAAATTTAGATAAAGAATCCAGCAAAGTTCATACACTGTACAGTAACATGGTGTATGCAATAGGGAAGTTTATGGCCAAGCAAAGGTAATTGAAAGCGAACACTTCGCAGATTGTTTCCAAAGCAGACAAATGTATTTGGTTAAGACATGGGACATTAGTGCCATCTGCGCGTACTTTCTCTGAGCTGGGCTAATAGAATTCACAAGGGTCGTAGCACCAGGAATAAATATACCAAGGATGGCTTCTCAGTGCTGTGCTTGGAAGTGATTTAAGGAGGTGCTTAGCCATTGGGCTGGTAATATGCCAGTGTGCCTTGGTATCATTACATGAAGAATGAGGATTAAAAGATGATGAATGGATTCTCAACCACCTAATCCTTGTGATGTTCAAACATACAAGTGCCAGATCCCGGCTAATTGGCATTTGGCTGAACAGAATGAAGCTGGGGCCATGTTAGCTGGTGCCAGCTAACAGGGCACATTGTCCAGTCCACCGTCTCAACCATGTGGTGATTCTTTGCAGATTTATGGGCCATCTGTCTTCCAATGCAAAATTTTACGGTGCTGTGGGGCTTTAAAGATGTTATTTGCATGTGTTTGACCGTTTCTTTTTAAGCTAACCTGCATATTTTTTGTAAAACCTACAAAACAATGTCACCTTTTCTGTGTAGCATTTTTCTCATCTTTATGCTGGCATAGCAAGTTTTCTATTGTATTTCATATTTCTTCCTCAATATTAGACTCATGGATTGGAGAAGAAAAATGCTGGAGGATCTCTTTAAATTACATGCAGATATTAGAATGTAAATTAAGTGTAGAAAAGAATTTTGGACCTTGATAGACAAATTCAAATCAAAGAGTTAATCCTCACGCTTCTGCCAGATGGGTCATTTGTCTGCCAGAGCCCAGCTTCTTTTAGCAGAAAGATTAAAGTAACACGTTTTAGAGAGATAAGTAAATCATGGGAAAAACTCTTCTTTGGTCACATTCAGGGATATTTTTAGGATGATTGCAGGGTGAGCAGATTGAAGCCAACTGCCAAGGTGGCGAATCGCTTCCCTTTCCATGGCCCATGGCCCTAAGCCAGGCCAGTGCCGGGAGAGTTATGTGGATAAACATCACCAGTCACACCTAGGACTATTTATCTTTTCACCACCCCAGCCTGTGTTCCTGGCCTGGCTTTCAGGCTAGGTTCTCCTGGGCCCCCAAGCAAGTTATGATCTCTCTAGGCCTCGGTTTACTCAACTGAAAATGGGAATTTAAAAGTTCCTCTCTCTCTCTGATAGGGAGATGTTATGATCAAATTTTTAAAAATCCCTCTGTGCCTGGCACACGGCCAGCATCCAGTAATGGTAGTTATCATTATTATTATCATCGTTATTATTATTTGCCTCCTATTACTATACAGTGTATGGTATCCTCTCCGTCGGTGCAACCTTAGAGGTTAATGGCATGGAACACAAACCTGGATGCCGGGCTTGTCTAAGAGTGACCCAGAGCAAGCTACTTCCTTGATGTTTCTCATCTACCAAATACAGGCAGGAAAGTAGTTCTCCCTGATACAGTTACTATGAGCATGAAATGAATTAATTTTGCATATAGTTAGTAACATACAAAGGTTTGTTGAACAGTATATCAGAAATAGATCTAATTGATAAACATCTTCATTTTTCTTCCTTTACTGTCCTGCTTGCACTTAATATATTTTCTTTCAAGTCTTAATCCATTACTAAGAAAGGAAGTATCTTGTGTGTAAACACAGCCAACCACATTTTCTTTCCTTGAAATCCCATGACATTTGTCTCTCCAGCACTTCCCTGTCGCTGCCTCACATCTGCTTTTAGAATCAGCTCAGAAGCCGTTCTACGTTAGTTGTTTCATGCCACGTCAGGGGCATTTCCTAGCTAACCGTCCTGTAAAAGAAGACTTCTGTAGAGCCAGAAAAAGCCGGACTGGGGAATTTTCCAGGCACTTTAGTGGTGTGCGTGAATTCTATTTAGAGATTAGCTTTCAATCAAGTGTGCTTTTTCCCTGACCTGGGTCATGGAGCTCTGTAAAGTAGAATGAGAGTGTGGTGTTTCGGCCTCACCACTGGGCTCAAGAATTTCAGTACAAATGGGGATCGTCCACATGTGCTGCCTGGCCTTATTGAAAGTGATATTCATAAGCTCCTGTGTGGAAGATGAGGGCCCATGGCTCTATTTCAGGTATACTTTCATTTGTGACTTTAATCAGAAATTCTGCCAGAGCTGAGCAAAAGAAGTTTAGAGGAATGTGGACAGATGGACCGAAAGCCCACCATGTACAGCGTAATGAAATACAGTCAACTGTTTGTCATTAAAGCACTGATTTGCCATATCTGAAGTATCCTAGTCCCTCCTTCTGTTCTATTCTGATAGTTTGGGACATCAAATTTGTCTAGGGCTTCCACTAGACTGAAAATCAGGAAGGCTTGTCTGAGAGTGTCCTCAGAACCATTAGAAATTGTTTTCCCTTTTCTGCTGTCTCCCTTCCCTGAGGCAAAAGGTAGACTGATGCTGCCTGGTTAGGAGAAAGGTAGGAGGGTTTTGGGAGGGTAAGGGAGAAAATATCTCATCTGTTAAATACGCCCAACTATGATAGGATCGAATGCACAATATATTCTAGTGCCTTAGCATGTAGTTCTAAGAGGTCTGGGGTTGCATCTTCATAGTAGAGAACGTGCTTAGCAAGGTCCTTGGTTCAATTCCCAGCATAGAAGGAAAAAAAAAGAAAGAAAGAAAGAAAAGAAGCTAGTTCTTTTAGTTTTAGAAGTCTCCTTAAAATGTTTAGATGTAGTTGGACAATTTCTCCAGGAGTGTTTGGAACGGAAATTGCAACTTTACAGGAGAGACTCAAGAAATAGAACTGTAAACCTGGGTATGATTTTCTGCTGATTGAATTAAGTCATGAGTAACGTATCCCATAGCCACCACAAAGGAAGTTGGACCAGTCACCAGCACCTAAAACATCAAAAGTCAGCTTGATTCAGTTGCTGTACAACTGAGAGAGTTGGTAATTCTTTCACGTCCCTGTATCTCTTCACGCTGTCTTGTGAGGTTGGCAAAAGTCAGAGTACAGGCAGCTTCCCACCCACCTGCTGAGTACCTGAGAGTTCAGGCTGCCCTGAAACTGATTACCTTTGACCTGGAAGGAAAACCTGCCTGGCACATTATCCATACGGTCCCATCTGTGGTGAGGTACAGTCCCTGCGTGCTTTTTATTAGAAAGATATAAATGAAACAAAGGCAGGGAGCTTCAAAATAAGTTCTTGGCCAGGCAAAACAGAAGACCTTCAGTTCCTCCCATCTGATTCAATTTTACTTGAAAATACTAGGGTCAAAGATAAAGTGTGAAATCTGACTTTTTAAACTTAATGAATAAAAATAGCTGCAGTATATTATGGTGGGAAAATCTTAGAGCGTCAAGATAAACATGGTGGATTGAACAACTTCATCTCATTACGCTCTCTTCGGTCCGCACTAAAATTGTATTAAAGGAGGTATTGTTAGAAGGCAAACTCCACCAAGAATGTGGGAAAGAAGAAAAGAAACAGCAGTTATACATTAGGCGCCTGGTGGTAACGTTTACAGCTGTAAGAGATCTGAGAAACTTGTCATAGGTCAGCCATGTGACAAGCTGGAAATCAACCCAAGTTATTTCATAAAAAAAGTTAAGTTATTTCACTTAAAATGTCCCAGAAATTGATGGTGCTAGGTTTCTCTGGTATTTTCTGAGTTGAGGAAAACTGAGGATGATGCAAGTCCAGGCAAAGGCAGGGTTACCATGTTGAAAGCCAAGAGTTCATAGTATGCTACATGCGAAGACCTGCACTCTCTTCTCCCTTTTGGCTCTAGAATGCTGATATCAGGCCTTTTGTTCTCCTGGCAAGAGATTAGACAGATCTTTTCTAGGGTCTCTCATCTGCCCAAGAACAAAAACCTAAAGGTATCAATATTGGAGGTTACTCCAAAAGAGACATAGATTCCTGTTAATGAGGCCTTAACAATTCTCTTGTTTTCAAGGTCACTAAATTCATTCAAAAATCCAGTCCACTTTTTATTTGGCCAACTTGAAATATAAACAGATAATTAGTAATTCCTAGACATACGAGGAAAGTTGTATTTGTATTTAAAAAATACAAATAAATTGAAAAAAGGTAACTTTGTAGAAACCAAGGACTATGAAGTGAGAATTCTTTACATATACACATATCGCTAATATATTTAGAAAATAATCAAATATATTGCATTCGTGAAAAAAGAACAGCATGCTTTTTAAAAAAAAAGAAGTATCAGAGAATATAAACTGCCTCTTAGACATCATAAAGAGACAAAACATTGAAAGAAATTTGGAAATAAAATTGAAGAAATTCTCCAGAATTAAAGCAAATAAATTTCATGAGAAATTGGAGAAAAAAAATGTATAAAAATTTAAAATCTGGCCAAATAATATTCCAGAAAGAGACAGCGAAGGAAATTATCATAGAAATAATTTATGAAAATTTTCCCAAACAAAAGGACAATAGCCTTAAGACTGAAAGTTCTCAAAGGGTACTCAGCACAGGAGATAAATATAAAACCATATCAAAACTCATCATTGTAAAATTTCAAGAAACTGGAGCCAGACACTAAAAATTCTTAGAGGAATAAAAATAAGAACCAAAACATTCTACATAACAGTTTTTAGGATGGTGAATCTGAAAGACTACAATCTTCTTAATCACATTGGATTCTAAATGACAATGTGGTAAAGTTCTGAAAGAAAGAAAATTCCAATCCAGAATACTGTACCCAGCTAAATTAGCAACCGAGGGCACAAGTGTAATGGAGCCATTTTTAGACATGCAAAATAAAAGATACCCCTCATGAATCTTTTCTCAGGAATCTACCATCAAATATGTTCCAGCTAAAATGAAAAAAATTCTCATGAAAGAGGACACATAGTATTTAAAAAAAAGATTCAGCAGAGAATACAAGTAAAATAAATGGAAATCAATGAATCTAGATCAGAGCAGGTCAGAAGTCTCTAGGAAAGACTTCTTCAACGATTTTTTTTTTTTTTTTTTTTTTTTTGTGGTTATCGGGGGTTGAACTCAGGACCTCGCGCACCAGCAGGCGCCTGTGCCGCTGAGCGATATCACCGGCCCTTTTTTCGTATGTGGGTTCCAGGAGTCGAACTCAGGAACTTGCGCCTGCCAGGCAGGCGCTTATGCTGCTGAGCCATCTCACCGGCCCTTCAAGAGAATATTAACTGGAAGAATACTTGTATTTGAACATGTTGCAAAGTACAGATAATTAGATATATGTGCAAAGAAATTAAGCAAATTACAAAACAACACATTTATTAACTTCAGGAAAAATAAAAAATTGTACCTGAAAACAAAAATAATTGTTAGGTTGCTATATGACACAGTTCTGAATAGAATGCATAGTCATAGTAATATGGACACTCAATATTGACCTTACTAAAATATAACTATTACTTCCTCTCTCTATATATAGAGAGAGAGCATATATATGTGGGAGTAGAAATATACAGTGTATATATGTGGGAGAAGAGATAAGAAAGAACAGTGTCCTTATCTTCCATGGTGGGAGTAAAAAACTAGTTAATACAAGCATCTTATTTTTATGTGTACAAGTAAATACAAGTGTCAGCTGAAAGATTTGAAAGTGCTTGCTTCTAATCAAGGGGAAATAAGAGAGCTTGTCTTAATAAACTGTTTTAATAATAACTGTTTTAATAAAAGAAGTTCTGAATAGAAGCTATACAAATTGGTCTAAATGCAGAAGCCAACCTTGGCTTCTGCACCATGCTGTTTCCCCGTAGTCATCTCCTGCAGCTGTACGTGTGTCCCAAGACTAAGTCCCGCAGGTGACTTCTTGGCTGTACCTTGGAGGTTGTACTCACCGACCACACTCAGCTCCTCCTTAGTTCTTCATTCCAAGCCTAGCCAATCAAAAATCAAACTTGGCTGATTTTCTTTCATATTCTCCCACACCTGGGCAGCAGAATGCTGAAACTAGACCAAAGCAAATTGGTTTTCTCAAAATAGTCCCGAAATTTATATCCCCAAGCAACCAGAAAGTTTCTATGTGGCCGAAATGAAGTTGGTAGGTTTGCTTTTGTTCACTTATTAGGCATGTGGGCTCCACCTCCAAACCCTAGCTACCTAAATAGAAGCCTGAACTGATCATCAAAAGGAATCAGGTAGGAATGTCACATGGTGTGTTTTTAAGATCTTGATGGGCGAGTCTGTGAGGGACACGTCCTTGATGATGTCAATGCCTGGCACATGGAGTTGGATCCTCAAAAACAATGGGTTCATTGGATAATCACCAGCAAGGCGGGCTACAGCTTCAGTGTGAGTTCAAGACATCTTCTGCTTCCCGGAAAGATTTGAGCTAAAAATGTCTTTTCCTAGGTCCCAGGAATAGAAAGATCAATCCAAAAATTTCTGTTCGAAGAAGTTTTGCACACGTCAATAGAAGCAGTTTTATAATAGGACCTGAGAAGATGGGAGAAGGATTCCACAAAACTCTTCTAGACCAGTCCTGTTCTTTCTCTGGACTTCCCTCTTCTGGACGCAAATACTCCTTGTTCCAATGGTCCCTCCAGGCTCAGGGGATGGCTCCAGACTTAAAGAAGGGGTCAGAATCTGTGCCCCAGTAAATACTCAAGGTCTTTGCCTGCACTTGTAAGCGTGAGCTACATGCAGCTGAGTGTGACTGGATACGCTGTAGGGCTTTAAAGCGTGATACTAAAGCGTCTGTGGAAGGTTTTATCATGTCACAGCAGAGTCTCGAATCTGCATCTTCCTGACATCTTCAGGAAGACATCAGCCACTATGTGTCCCAGGGGAAGGAGAATAGAGGTCAGTGCATGGCTGTGACATTTGTGCAAAGCCACATGGCATTTGAGAGATTTTTTTTTCTGCACCAAAGATATTGCTGGAAAATGAGAAATATAAATTCCCCCTGGGTACCATCATTTGGCTATGACGCTTGTGTCTCTCTGAGGATGCTTCCTCTCTGGTTAAGTCAGATCTCTTCCCCGTTTGCAACGCCAGTCTCCTTTTTCATTGAACACCAGGGCTTCTTTTATATATCTCACACAGCAGTGTTTTGTCCCATTCTTTGAGGGATTTACATTTTTCCTCCATTGGCCCTACATGGTTCAAACGGTATGTATGCTTATCAAGACCTTTAGGTGCCCTGATATAAGTGATGTGTCTAATTGAAAGCATATCAATCTTTACTAAGAAAATACGTAAGAGACTTCATTTTTAGCCTTTGTCAGCTGGCCTCATCCCTCCAGAACAAGTAGAAACTTGTTGATTTTATTCCAAAACATTGTAGCATTGTTTTTCAGTGTGGTATGATGTTTCATAATCTCATTTTCATAGGGACATTTTGTTTTAATTTAGCTACTAATCATCCCTAATGTATTGGCTTGCTTGTATTCAGAGAATTTTAGAGCGAGAGGAAACTTAACAGTCCATATAATTTACTTATCATTTGATTAAGAAATTTGTCCCAGGCTGGTGAGATAGCTCAGCAGCATAAACGCCTTCCTGGCAAGCATGAGGTCCTGAGTTCGACTCCTGGTACCCGCATATTAAAAAAAACAAAAAAAGAAATTTGTCCCTGACCAGTTACTGCTGGTGGGAGTGGAAGCTAGATTTCTTGTGCTGTTATTAATTTGTTTAGAAAAGAGAATGTTAAGATGGGGTGCAACTCAGTGGTAAAGTACAGTGTTTGCCTAACACTTGCAAAGCTCTGGGTTCCATGCCCTACAAAATAATTTCATTAACTAATTAATAATAAAAGAATATGAACACAAAATCGATGTGTTTTCCTATCTTCATTCCAAAGGTATTTTATTGTTCAGTGCTCCTTCCTTAGACTGGAAAAATTATAAGCAATTTTGCATAAGCAGTGCAAGGTTTTTTGGTTTTTTTTTTTTTAAGAACTGATGCATTTAAATCAATAGCAATAACAATCTTAAAGCCGTAGATGACGTGGAAACAAGGGCAATCCTCTGAGAAGCTCCTCTCTGTCTCAAAGCCTTTACTAGTCAGAACTGCTTTTAGACTAATTTATTAAGTCAAAACATCTGCGTTTTTGCAAGTGGACTCCTGACCCCCTAACTGACAGCTTTGCTCCCTATCAGCTTACACTGGCTTCGCCTGGCTTTGACATTCTTCTGCCCAGTCATTTGATGCATCAGAAATCTTGAGTGCCTGCTCCTTTTGTTCGCGAGGCAAAGCTAGGGGTTGCAAAGTTGAAGGCTGGCGTCCACGCACCTCCACTCTGCACTTGTATTCTGTGAAATGCGATCCAAATTCATTCATTGCTCTTATTCAAAGTTAGATAAATTCCTTCACTAGGAATTTTTAAATTGTTTAACATAGTTATAAATAACCTCCTGCAATGAATATAATCATTAGGTACTGCAAACCTATACTAAAAATTTTTTTAAAAAGCATAACACAACAAAAAATGCCACCTCATCTAACTCTTCCGCTTTTACTGATTTTACTCTGTGAAGCATTACGTTAAACATTATAGCAAAAGTTTGAGGGGTGTAGCTCAGTGGTCAGGCACCTGCTTAGCACATGCAGGGCCGTGGCTTCAGTCCCTAGCACCAAAGTTAAAATCTTTGATTTCTAGGAAATAATACAAGTAAAGAAGTTTAACTCAAAATGTTATGTGTTATTTGACATGTAGGACATTAACCTTATTTAATTTAGCAATATTTGTCTCTTTTACTTTTGTTTGTTTCTTACAGTACTGTGAACTCACAGAGCTGAGCCCCCCTGAGCCATTTATTTTCTTTTTCTTCCTTCTCTTTTCTTTTCTTTCCTGTTCTTTTCCTTTCCTTTCTTTTATTTTTCTTTCTTTTCTTCTTTCTTTCTTCTTTCTCTCTCTGTCTCCATCTCTTGTGTGTATGTGTGTGTGTGTGTGTGAGAGAGAGAGAATTTCCCAGGCTGGCCTTAATTTGTGACCCTTCTGCATCAGCCCTCTCAAGAACTGGGTTTGTGGGCAGGTGAGATGGCTCAGTGGCATAAGCACCTGCCTGGCAAGTGCGAGGTCCTGAGTTCGACTCCCCATACCCACATAAAAAAAAAAGAAGTACTGGGTTTACAAGCCAGCACCATCACACCTGCCTTATTGTGCTTTTATATTTTCTGATTTTTTTGCTGACAAAGTATACATATATGAAAGGTGTAGTCCCTCAGTGGTAGAATGTTTGCTTAGGAGGTGTGAGGTGCTTGTTTCAATCTTCAGCACATAGATAAATGATAGGTAGATAGATGATAGATACAGATAGATATATAGATACGCGTGCGTGTGCATGTGGTGTGGGGGGGTATTTGTGTTCTCATAGTCTCCTTTGAACTGGCTCTGTCATCTTCCCGGCTTCCTTCCTGATTAATGAATTAAATAACATTTTGATGCATACTTTTCTATCAATACCTTGACCTGAATGATGATATCTTCTCTTGAGGATGACATTTGTGACTTACTTATTCTCGCTTTTCTGTCTTGTACCCATGACAGGCAATGATCACAAGCACAGTTCAGCATTTTTCTTAGTACAAGTACCCAGAAGATATTAATAACAAGTGGATATTGATGCTAACATTCAAATTTATTTGTCGTCTCTGCCCTATTATCATATGCTTTGTTTTAGTCTCTTTTAAAAGTTGCCAATCAGACCAAAAGATATTTATTATTTTTCTGAAGTAAGAGTTACTCACTGACAGTCCCAGGGTCAAATCCAGCCCCACAAAGATGGCGTGTTAGGGCCCACAGCCTTCTGTTGGTGGAATTTGTCAAATTCATATAATTTCATCTAATCAAAAAGTAAGAATAAAAACTGTCCTGTCCTTCATAATCTTCTGGTTTTGAAACAATTTATTTTCTATTGTGAAACACTATAATTATCCCAAGAAACCAAGTTGACACTTAACATTCGCAAGCATCAGGTAAATGCTTATCTGCTTTGCATGTGCCAGGTTCTCGTGGGCTGAATAACCTTGTTTTCTACTAGATTATGAGCTCTTTGAAGACAGAAGCTGGGTTCTTTGTGGTGTATTTTTGTCTGTATTTAGTGTTAGCTTTGCCATGTCCAGGTTACATACCCTTTACCTTTAAGAAAAATAATGCTCAAGTCAGTAAAAATTAAAATTGTTACATTTTATTTTTATTTATGAGTTTGGTAGAAGGGGCGAAAAGATAGACAAGTGCATTCACGTATCATTGGTAGAAGATTCAAGTGCACAGAAAGGAAACTTGTAAACTGTAGTAAAAGCCTTAAGATCGCTCATGGTCTTTGAATCAGCAGTTCTGTTCCCGAGAACTTATTGCATGGAGGTAATTAAGGATGTGTAAAAACATTTAACCATCAGAGTATTTAATGCAACATCATTTATTCCCAGGGAAAATTTAGAAATAACTTTAGTGACCAATGATAATCTGGTTCTAATTTTACATTTTTAATAGAAAAACTTAAATAATTCTGTTATGTGTCATAATTAAATATTTATCTACATTTATCTACATTATTTATCTACGTTTTCACCTGAAAATGTTCATAGTGTATTATTCTGTTAATACAAATGAAGTTGCTAAATTATATACATGTAAAGTTATATGTCTATATGATTACATCTTCATAAATAATTATACACACACTTTTTTCTATGCATACACATCAAGATTTTATATTGTCCTTTGAAAGAAGAGTTAGGTATGTTCAGAAAGTTCCATTTTTCTTCTCCACTTTTTTCATTGTCTACTTTTTCTCAGCGCACATAGACCACTTTTAATGAACACAAAACTATCAACAGAGAAAAAGAATTGCTTTCCTCCAATATTTACTGGCAGTGTATTTACTACTCATAAATATGTTGGGATTTTTGTTGTCATTGTTTGTTTTTGGTTTGGTTTGGGTTTTTTGAGAAAGGGTTTCACCAGGCTGGGCTCGGACTCAAGGTGATCCTCCTGCCTCAGCCTCCCTAGTGCTGGGATTATAGGCATGTACCACCATGCCTGGCTATGCTGTTGTTTTGAGGTTTTGGTTGTTAAGTTTGAAGAAACAAATTTTGGTGATGAACCAAAATAGTTAAGATGGGTCCTTTTGTATATCTATAAGGATTATTATGGTACAGAATCGTCTTAGTATACGTATCACGAACAGCATCAAGCTGACACATTGAATCTGTATACTTACTTGTCTAATTACCTCAGTGAAGCTAAAGTAATTTTCTCAATATTTAGCAATAGTCACATCAAAAAAGTTGCAACAAAAGAAAAATGTATAAATAGAATTTGAGATAAACGTGTGAGTCATGTCTATACCATTTGAAGTGAAATCATTCTAAATATAAAATTTCACAACCTCCCTTTTTATGAATGTTCGATTTCTTATTCTGAGGAAAAACTCATTTGTGATCATTTTTCTTTTGTGTTTTATAGAAAAAGGTAATTATTTGAAAACATTTTCACTTTATTTTAAATAATAAAATCACTTATGCATAACTTTTTTGATTAAAAGCAGTATGCATTCATAATAGAAAATCTGGAAAATCACCTCAAATTCTATTTCCTACAGATGACATTTTGGTGTCTGTCCATAAAGTTGATATCCATTTTTATATTTAAAGGAGTTGGTGTTTAGTTACAAAATCCTCTGAAAAAGTGAGGATCAGGAACTGCATATTCTCCTTATAATCGATAGCATTTGGAGATATTTATAATGAACGGCATTAACCTAGTTTATCCATATTATGAAATCATGCCTGCTGTCTTCCACTTGGATAGTACCAGTTTTCTGGGGGAAAAATTAGAACAACATGATCCCAGCAACCCTTATAAAGAATGCATTCACATCCTTCTGAATTCTCCTTTCCCCAGGACAGATATCAGTGGACGGATTTATGCGCTATCTGAGTGGAGAAGAAAATGGAGTCGTTTCACCTGAGAAACTGGATTTGAATGAAGACATGTCCCAGCCCCTGTCTCACTATTTCATTAACTCCTCACACAACACCTACCTCACAGGTAAGAACCTACACCTCTGTCCTCCTTGGCCTGCCTCAGCAGGTATCACCGACCCCCAGCTTCTGTGGTTGGAAGCGAAGGTGGATTTTGAATTTTGCCCTATTTCCTGTGAAATGCCTCTGAGAACTCTGTGATTCCACCACCTCTCCACCCACAAGCATCACATCTCTTTTGTGAAGCGGATCATCCTTTCACGGCGGCCTCAGATTTCAAGGCTTGGGCCAGGTACCCACTTAGTTACCTTCAGACCAGTGGAATCTTTGTTTAACAAAACTGATTGGTGAGTTTAAAGCCGTTTACAATCCCACCTGTCTCTCTGGGCTGCATTCAGCTACAGGAGGGCTCTGAGGCCCTTAATAATTTCTACTGAAAGCAATTGCTTTATGATTGAGCTGAAACAGGACTTTGGACAAAAACTGATCTGCAACTAAAATAGATACTTCATGGTAAATATTAAAGGAGAAAAAAATCTATTTGTATCCCAGTTTGACCCTAAATTGAGCATTGTCGTGGTTTTCACAAATGGTTAAAAAGAAAAATATTAAAACATATATACACTTACATATATATATAATCTCACATAGTTTAGAATTAGAATTTTAATAAATGCAGACTTTAATAAGTTGAGAATGTTTTTATGAACACAATACATTCCTCCCAAGATAATTTCTACATTGCAGACCTCTAGATACATGCCTTAAAAAAATCTTTATAAAAAATCTGCTGCTGGTAAAAGAAAAAATTTAAATAAGCTTTTTAAAAACAACATTATATTCCTGCTTCACACTGTCTTACACCAGATAGCCAGACCGAAGCCAGCAAAACAGAAATCGGGGATCTTTTTTGCTATCTGCTTATTGTAGATGCCTGCGGTCCTCGGGGAGTTTTTGAGGTGTGCATGGCTTACTGTCCAAGGATGCGCGGCTTACGCTGCAAGGTAGACGAGCAGTGAGACACACAAAGATCAGAGAGACCCGGGCACTAGATAGCCAGGGTCCTGCCACCTGACAGCTAAACACTTCTTTCTTCAGGATTTTTAAACAAGATTCACCCCCTCCAGCCTTGAAGGTATATTGTGTTGCTATCAAGTCCAGCACTGGCCTGGTGTCCTGCATTAGGTGAAAAAGAGCTTAGAATAGAGATGAGTTTGGGGCTGAGCCAGCAGCGCAGCACCAGATGGCCAGAATGGGCTATCTCAGGGTGTTTCCTGATGATCCCGTCATCCAGTACCAGGTAGCCTTGAGTTCTGTGGTCGGGTGATTGCATCTCTCATTTGCAATCTCATGTTGAAAGTTGCAAGGCTCTCAGGCTTTGTTTCAGCTGACATCTACTGAGAAAGACTCATGCTGCAAAGCTCACTGTGTTTGCATTGGGTCATCCTAAACTCTATCCTAGCCACTTACTGCTACATAACAAAGAGCTCCAAAGCCCAGTGCCACTAAACATTACTTTCTTCTGATCCATGTTCTCTGGCTAAGGAATTCAGACAGAGGATAGAGGGGATGGCATGACCCTGCCCCAGGATGTCCCGGGAAAAGTAAGGGAAGAGAACAGAGGGAGAGAGGGATGTTCAAACAGCTAAGGTGCTAGAATCACCTGGAGCCCTCTCCAATATATCCGCTCCTCTGGCTGGAATGACTCAATTGCTATGAACCTAATTTCCTACCAAAGGCTTCTCCATGCAGCTTGGGCTTCCTCGCAGCCTGGCACCCCCAGGGTAGGTGGACTTCTTACAGTGGCAACAAGCATGCCAGAGAACAAGGAGCAATTTTTCTTGCTTTTAGTCTCTTAATTTCTTTTTTTTTTTTTGTGGGTACCGGGGGTTGAACTCAGGACCTCGCGCTTGCCAGGTAGGCGCTTATACCACTGAGCTAGTCTCTTAATTTCTGAAGCTCTCTAATGTCAATTCTTTCCTTATTTATTAAAATAGTCACATGTCTGCTGAGATTCAAAGACAGGACAGAGAGCACTGCTATCAAGGGGAGGAGTCAACGAATTCTTAGTTCTCTGTGAAAACCACTACAGGTGCCCTAAATTCAAGAGAAGAGTGTCCACGCAGCCGTCTTCCTTAGATTTGGTTTCTTAGAATTATTACAAAGATTTTAAAGCTGCCACCCAAGTTCATAAATCTTCATGAAGGATTTTTTTTTTCTTCTTTCTTAAGGGCTCTTAATCTGATTTGGTAACACTGACTTACTCATCAGCTTATAGACCTTTCTGAGAACGTTAAATATGTAGTATCTAGGAAATAAGTTTCACTGAAATATTTTTAACAAATACTAAAAAGGAATTTCCTGATAAAATAATATAGAAACACATTTTAAGATTAATACTTTATGGGCCGGTGAGATGGCTGGCAAGTGCGAGGTCCTGAGTTTGACTCCTGGTGCCCACATAAAGTAAAAAAAAAGGGCTGGTGCCGGCACAAGCGCCTACTTGCAAGCGCAAGGTCCTGAGTTCAACTTCCTGTACCCATATTACAAAAATAAAAGATCAATACTTTAAATAGTGATAGTCAAAACAATGGGATAGGGTATGAAAGTGTCTGTGATTTCTACTGGTGACAAAGTCACAGATGCTGCTAATACCGCGGTGACTTACGACCTATATTCATAGCTGAAGAGAATGTTAAATTTCATGTACAAGTTAAAACCAAAGATGTAACCTTTCTTCTCATCAAATTTCAGGGAGGTCTGTAAAATGTCAATTTGAGAATCGAGATTGTCGATTTGATAGGATCCAAAAAAAGTATAACTTTAAAGACCTTAGCGTATGATAGAATCTTGCATTTATCACATACATGGAACAAAACTCAAAAAACCTTGCATACGTGCCCAGCTGAATTTTAGGTATGTGGTTTTGTCTACTTGGAAGCCACAATATTGAGTAATTTTACAATAATCCTTTTAAGTGCAAAATGCCTTCCAACCCATATATTTATATTCATTACTTTCTATTACTGGTCATATAATGAATGAGTTAAAAATACCAAAATAATTGATCAGCAATGCTGATTGAGTATACCTTGTATTCTTTTCATCTTCTTTTGGAATACATTAATTTTTCTCTTTGTGCATATCAGTATGGACGTACAGTTTTCAGATTTTGCGTATGTTCATTCGGTCAGTCGTTGTTCTCCCTTTGATGCTAAAAATGTCCCAACTCGAATCTCTGTGCTCTTGACATGATCTTTGAAAATGTTCTTGCTTTCTGCCATACAAAGGTCTTCAGACTTATTTTATTCCTTCCTACCCCAGACATGGAACCAGACTTTTCCCTAATAAGCTCTGGCTCCTTTTGGTGGGGAGCAAAAATAGTATAGTTAGCATCCTTTTGGATTTTGCACTATGAAACATTATTTCCGGGCCATTTCAATGAACAAAGCAAGAAAACAGAAGTTTCTTTTTAAATCATGGTTTACAAAGATATTCCCACTTCTATCTTCCATTTTAAATTCTTGATTCTATAGCTCTGCTTCCTTTAGCAGTCTTGGCACCTAAAAATTATACATAATTACACATTTGCTTTACTGACAACACAATAATAGTTCTAAGAAGATGGTACAATATTAATACAAACAATAAAACCACAGAATATAATTCAGATCTCTCTTTTTTAACTGTGTTTTACTGAGGATTTTCAGTAGGATTAATTTCTTGACAGTCACGAGTCCGCCCTCCCTCCGTGTAAGCGCATAAGCTCAGCAGTTATGGAGAGTTGGGCCACAGAGAGCCAGGATGGTTTACATCCGAGGCCCTGAGCATGGAACAGCTGGCGGCTCTCAGCTAATAGGAAAGAGAAGGATTCGTACTAATTTTTGATTAAAGAAAGAACTCCAATAGCTGTCTCCAAATTTCTGTATCTGATTCATATACATGATTTCTGAGCAATTTTCTGTCCAATTATTTAATTTATAGTAATATTAGAGGGCATGTATTCTCCAATATTCAATTTCTGAAAATTCTATGGACTCTGTTAAACTCTACTCTGATGTTAACTGATTTTGTTGTTTACCTTCACTGGTTTTCTGAGCTATGTATTATTATACCAATGTTGGTATTAGGTAGATTCGCATTAGATTAAATAAATTCTCACATATTACTTTGTTCCAATAGTCAAAATCTTTTATTTTCCTTCAAGGAATTAAGAAGAATTGCTGTATAATAAAAAAAAAAAATATATATATATATCTATAAACATATTAATACTGGCTCTCAAGGTTTTGCCTGAAATCTTCTTCAGACTTATGGGTTAAATTTGATTTTACTTTATATGTTAGTAATAATATCCTTGTTTTAATTACAGATAAAACTAATATAGAGCTTCCGTTTCTCAGAGGAATATGGATAAATCTGAACATCTCTGCTATACAAATTCAAACTCCCCCAAACCAATTAAGAATGTTATAAAATAAAAATATAACCAAAGTCTAATCCAGTGGAATCTAATTAAATTTTAAAATCGATACCCGGAAAATAAGTTATATTTTATACTTTGCAGCCATTTCCAAAGCAAATGGAAACCTTATCTGTAGAAATCTTATTTCCTGTAATGGATGCTTTGTTTAGAAAGGAAAGGTTTCCTATTTAGAGACTTCCAAGAAATGCTAGGTATCAAGAAAAGCTAGCACATGTTTTAACATGTGTTGAATACAGGAAAAAGAATCTAAGATTCATAATGATTATGGTGGTCACCAACCCTGCAAACACCTTGTCCTTACCGTCCTTATTTCCTCAGTGCATTTTAAGAACTAACACTCCTGAGAAATTCCAGACTAAATCCAAATACGAGGAATTTCAATATGTAGTATGTTTTCTTTTGAGCCTTCAAAGGGATCTTAAAAATGAAATCTGCAGTGTGAAAAACCAGTCAACTTAGCAATGCATTATTGTGTCTATTTCTCTACTAGTTATTGTTCCTTGTTGAATATCAAGATGCCCAGGAGGAAAAATAAATCAGATCACTGGGAGAAACATACGTACTGAATGAGTTGGATTTTAATTACAAGGGGCATTTTCAAGGCTTTTGGATCGTATTGGGAATGTACCCAGTAGTGATTATGTTTTAAAATATTGTTTTCTTGAGGAATCCACCCCCAATGACTTAAGAAAAGCAAATCCTCCTCGGACAGAACAGTATGCAATCATGTCAACCTACAACTTAGCAATGTTTCATAAACTTTCCCATGCTCCAAACCATTTGAGGGACCATAGTTTGTACTCCATATAAAAGCAAGGAAAAGTGGTATTTCTCTGTTTAATTAAAATCTTTATTCAGCTTAGAAAAAAAATGTTAGATTTGAGAGTTTACTTATCCCCAGTGGTCTAATAAATTAAATTATCTGGTGGAATGTCTCAGATTATTATTCAAATCCTGTCCTCATGTCCATGTTCTTGGCTGCAGAAAAGGTATAAAAATGACTTGGGCCTAGTTGTACCCTTGTCAGTCACCCACTGTCACTAATACTGTGTCACTCCCTTCTTTAATATCTCTCCCACTCATCAGCTCTTAGCATACACAACCTTTTATCAGGTATTTTTATTTGACGTATACATAGGCCTAAGAAAATTGGGGGGTAGAATAGAAAGAAGATGAACTTAGGCAGTAAAGAGGTCTAGTTCAAATTTATGTTTAACTAATTTACATGTTTATCTCCTTTGAGGCTTGGTTTCTTCATAAAATGAAGATAAATGAAAACAACCAGAGTCCTTGGGGCTGAAGGCAACATGAGCGTATTGCTTAGTGACTTAAAGATGAAGGAACTTTTTACCTCACACAGTAAGGTGTCCAGAGGAGGAGGGTTGAGGGTCGGTTAAATCACGACTTCTTAATGTCACCAGACAGCCTTGGTGCTTTCTATCTTCTTGATCCCTTGTGGTTTCAAGATGACTCTACACCAAGTCATTGTCCCTCTATGGACCAAGACCCACATATGGCACCTGGAACATGCCTTTCTTGTAGCTTTAGGGTAAGAAAAATGTCGCTAGGGGTTTCTCAACATCTCTCCTGTACCCCATCCAGGAGACTCTGTGTTATGCCATTATTTTGTGGTCTAGAGTTATACCACACAGCAGTGACTCTAATAATCACCACTGTGAGGCATGGAGCTGCAATGAGTGCCTGAGAAGATTCTAGATTTACTGCAGGATGGGGAAGGGACTCTGAGCTGTATCAGAATCTGATATAATATTCTACTGGCACCAGAAGTGTTAAGATTGGAATCAGAATTTAAACTCCTTACTAAATGAGTGCTTTCCTCTTTATTGATTCTTGCTTCCCTTCCTAGCTGGTAAGGTAAGGAATATTTCTCCTTTCTATATCCAGAGTGACCAGTATTTTGCTCTCACAGAGGGCAGTATTCCTGTAGAGTTTGAGAATGTTTAAGACAATAGTGGTGGTGCTCCTGTACGAGTAAGCCATGTGCTTAACGTTTTTATCCCAAGAGTGGGAATGACTTCAGGCTCTTCCACACTTTCTTAGCTCAGCCTTCATGAGATATTTGGATTTATGTTCACACGAGGTTTATGATTCACCGAGTGGCAGGAGACAGGGGTTCATTCAAGCTGGTGCCTGGCTGGCCAAGATCAGCAACACACTCTCCGTATTTGGGACTGTTCCCAATGATCTGAATGGCTGTCACAGAAAAAGCAAGGGGATATAGTCCCCATCCCCATTTATTGAAGGAAACTATTTATTGAAGAGGCTGTTAACCAAGACATCCCATTCGGGAAACTTCTTACCCTGGAGGTAGACAGGAAGGCAACCAATAACGATAAACTTAAAAATTAGGCAATTATTCATCAGCTTTGCAAGATGAGAAATTTCTCAGGAAGCTGTGTTAAAAGAGAAATTGTTATTTTCAATTTTCTGGTCTTTTCTCACTCTGGATGCCTTGTGTAATCTGAGACAAATCTCTCATGAACGTCACCAGCCACCCAAAATGAATGCAGTGAAGCTAGAAGCTGCACAACTGCAACTTGAGGCAGTATCCTGAATTAATCCGAGAGGGAGCTCCAGCTCTAGCTTCAAGCATGGGTTTGGAATGTGTTCCACAGGGTGTTCATGGCCAGGCGCAGATGATGTCAAATGTTAGTTTCAGAAATACCGAGGGTTGAATGACTCACGGCACATCAACAGTCCCAAGCCCTGGCGATCACCGCCCCAGAGGCTACATTTATTGGATCAAATCAAATGGAAATATAGTGGGTGAATGGGATGTAATAAAGATAAGTTAAATTCTTTAGGGAAGAAAAATAAACCAACTTTGAGACTTTAGGCAGAAAATGAGAGAATAATGGAGAATATTAATATGTGTTTGAAACAAACTCCATAAACAAAATAAAATATACAGGGAACCTAATATGCATTCCAAAGAATATGAAAATTATGAATAAACATGCTTTCTTTGGAGACTTTGTTTCTAACAAATATTATTCATTTTAAGAATGAGCAATAACTTTACCAAATTTACCTTGGAGATTCTTATTGTCCTAGGTGTTGAGTAACTTTGTCTCTCTCTCTCTCTCTCTCTCTCTCTCTCTCTCTCTCTCTCTCTCTCTCTCTCTGCCTCTCATATCTTTTCAGATTCTTTTGTATCTCACAAATCCAACCTATGGTTTACCATGCCTTTCACTTTTCAAAACATGTATTGGTCCACACTTAAAAATTTCTTCTAATCGTTCTTGGAATAATAAAAGAAAAATTTGCATGCAAATCCAAAGAAATGCTTCTAGCACTCTTTGGACCTTGATAACAAAACACTCTAGTATTGGTTATGTATTTATTGACTTTGCTGTGCCATTAACTCTGATGTAGCTTCTAAATCCATGGTACCATCCCTGCCGAAGACAGTAACACTCAACGAAGCATTTGTGAGATAGACTCAGAAATCACACCATATGTAATGGTGTCAGAAGCAGTCAGTCAGTAATACACTTTACATATTTCCCTGAACACAGTATATGTGTATACACGAGCATGCACACACACACACACACACACACACACGCTATTGTTTAATACCAGTGCAACTTTTTCAGGAGCAAGTGTTTTTAAAAGAGTTAACCCGGTGACCATTTAATTCTTCACTTCCTTTACATAGGGTACCCTTGTTTGAATTCTAGGAATAACATAAATGCATATATTTTTTCCTTCACTCTCACTGCCCCTTACCCTTTATGCAACAAGGACATTTGTAAATTTTTGCAATGACGATAAACTTTAAGGCAATTATAAATGGAAAATTCACTATCCAGCATCAGAAATTTCTAGGTTGTGTTATCAGCATTTCTGTTTTTGCAAATACATTTATGTGTTTAAAATGCCCTATTTTTTTTTTTTTTCAGCAGAGAAAAGTGATTATGCAAACCTGCTCACTCAGTGTTCTGTAGAACTCAAGAATGTCATGCTTTTGTCATGCTGATAGCTAGGTGCCAGGACAGGCATATAAAAATGTCCTTTCTCCTGCATCTCCTAAGTCTCCACAGGGCAGATCCTATCCATTTCAAAGTCGTGTTGACAGTTGTCACCAGCCTGCCACTTTTAACTGGCTACTTAAAAAAATTTTGGATGCTTATAGAGTATAAGTCAAAGAAACTCTTTAACAATGCAAAACCAAAGACTTCAATTTGTATGTTTGACGATGGGTTCATTTCAAAAATTATTAACTATTAATCTTTCAAAAATAACTGATCAAAATAAAACTGATCAAGAATCAGCAACCCTCATTGATTTCTTTTTTTTTTTTTTTTTTTTTTTTTTTTTTTTTTGTGGGTACCAGGGGGTCGACCTCAGGACCTCGCGCGCCAACAGGCGCGCGTGCCGCTGAGCGATATCACCGGCCCCTTTTTCGTATGTGGGATCCGGGAGTCGAACTCGGGCCCTCGCGCTTGCAAGGCAGGCGCTTACGCCACTGAGCCATCTCACCGGCCCCCTCATTGATTTCTTTTTTTTTTTTTTTTGTGGGTACCGGGGGGGTCGACCTCAGGACCTCGCGCGCCAACAGGCGCCCGTGCCGCTGAGCGATATCACCGGCCCCTTTTTGGTATGTGGGATCCGGGAGTCGAACTCGGGCCCTCGCGCTTGCCGGGCAGGCGCTTAAGCCGCTGAGCCATCTCACCGGCCCCCTCATTGATTTCTTAAGTGAAAGAGAATTAGTTTGGCTCCACATTCTGGGTATTCCTGCCCCAAGTCTCTTGATTCTTATAATTCTCACCACTTCACTAGGGTATTTCAGTTCCTTTCACAAAGTTTTTAAATTAGATGAAGTTTATTTATTTTTCCTTTTGTTGCTTGTGCTACACTGGTGTTACAGCCACAAAATCATAGCCTTATGCAAATCACAAACATTCACCCCTACGTTTTCTCTTACAAGATTTACTTGAACTCTCATATTTAGGAACTTGATCCATTAGTAGTTAATTTGTTGTACATGGTTCGAAACAAGGATCCAGCTTCATTCTTTTACATGTGATTGTCCACTCTCTCAAGACAATTTATTGAAAAAGACTTCTTTCTGCATAGACCTGTCTTGGCCACGTTGTTGAAAATCAGTTGGCCATAAATTAAAGGTTATTTCTAGATTTTCATTTCTAGTGCATTAATCTATATGCGATGTGTACTGCTGTGACAATACCATACCGCCTTGATTACTATAGCTTTGTAGTAAATTTTAAAATTGGGAAATGTGATTGTTCCAAATTTGTTCCTATTTTTTAAGATTATTTTGGTGAGTTATATTTCTTAATTTTTTTTTTGCATTTACCTATGAAATTTTGGACCAATTAGTCAATATCTGCCAAAAATTAACAAAAAAAAAAAAACAAAACAGGTTGGATTTTGATACGACCCGAATCTGTAGAACAATTTGAGAACTAGACCTTTTTAGCATTATTAAATCATGCTGCATGAACAAAATTCTGCATTTTTCACTTCCTAGCTTTTGAAATTTGGACAACTGAACTGCTCTGTGCCATTCTAATTATCTGAAGTGCATTTTGCTGTCAGAGAATTTTTTTAAAAAATTAAACGTTTAGTATATGTAACATCTAAAACCTGTAATCAACACATGATAAGCATTTAATAAACATGTGCCATTGTCACTATTACAGTGACAATTACAGAGCCTTCCTCCTTCTAGTCTCTCTTCCCTCAGCCAGTGGTAGGGAACCATGCTTCCATCTGGGCTCCACCTCTACCCTCTGGTGTGTAGAGGGAGAAGAAAGGCTAGAACAACTGCTCCAGACTGTTCTCCCATCATTGAAGAGCCTTTAGAGGAAGCCAGAACTCATTATCTCACAAGACTCATGAGATTCTGGGGTTTGCTTTTTTGGTGTTTTGTAGCTGGCCAGCTGGCTGGAAACTCCTCTGTTGAGATGTATCGCCAAGTGCTTCTGGCGGGGTGTCGTTGTGTGGAGCTGGACTGCTGGAAAGGAAGGACTGCGGAAGAAGAGCCTGTCATCACCCATGGGTTCACCATGACAACTGAAATTTCCTTCAAGGTAGAGTGGAAGAATGTAGCTAAGAAAGACAGTTGGGCAGACCTGACCCCTTTTGGGTAAAGCCTGCTAAAGTAGAATGTCCCAGCAATTGCAATTAAATCCTTACTCTACTAATCACCTTTGCAGTTTCAGAGGCTGAAATTTAGCAGTCTGTCCTTGAGTAATTGGCATCAGGTAAATTAATGCATGCTAACCAAGTTCTAAGCAAACTGTCTTACGAAAGGAGATATCAATTTACCTGTTTTGTCCTACTTACCATTTTTATTTTTGATTTCTTGCATCTTATTATGAAATATGCACGACAAAGAACACATACAACTTATTTGTCAGTCTACCTAGTGATTATAAAGAGTAACTACACTTCAGAACTAGAAATTACTGGCATCCCATGCACTCATTCCTATCAGAATGACATTCCTGTCCTCTAAGATGACCACCCATTCAAGATTCAATGATCCCTACTTTGTGAATTTCAGATATATAGATAGATAGATAGATAGATAGATAGATATAGATATATAGATATATAAGTGTGTGTGTATGTGAGTGTGTGCAATATATATATATATATATATATATATATATATATATATATTCACACACACATATATATATGTGCAGCCCTAAATAGTGTAGCTCCACCAATTTTGTAACTTGATAGAAATTGATTAATACTACAGTATTGATAATTTTGTGTCTCCCTTTTTTACACTCCACATTGTTTGAAAAATTCATTAATAACATTGCATGTGTTTCTGGCTCTTTTGTTTTCTTTATCTTGATGATAATATTAACTGTTGTGGTACTATTTAATCATTGTAGGGTTTGAGTTCTCTTATCCAAAATGCTTGGGAATAGAAGTGTTTCAGACTGTAGAGTTGTTCAGATTCTAGAATATCTGCATATACTTTATTAAATGGGCATCCATAACCTGAACATCTGAAAATT